>OX638263.1:2400000-3600000 GCA_951806755.1 Brenthis hecate
ATTTGAATTCTAGGGAAAATTTAATAGTATTCATGTAACTAAAGAACGGTTTCATTAAAATTGAGAGCCACCACTAGTCTCAAGAGATTTTTGAATCAATAAGGAACTAATTGGGAATCGCTAAAATTGTGTTCGATTCAAATGAAAGGAATCGATGTTTTATTTATTCGATCTCTTTGCTAAATGCAGGAAGGTCCCTTGACGTTAAGTAGAACAATGTTAAATTAGCACTGTAAAATATTTACTGTTACAATATATGTATGTGAATTTGCGAGATTATATTATGTATGCGTGAAATAATTTTAGAGTAAAGAAAGGAGACGAATGATATTATAATTTTGAAGAAAATAATGGAATGAAAGATGAATTAAAAAAAAGTATAATTTGTGATGACGGCGCACTATGGCGTATTTGAACCAAAAAGCTGGCCAATATTCAATAATACAAAAACTTGAATTCATAAATAATAAAGGTACCTGGATAAGCAGAAGAGTCCAGGTACCTGTACATCGCCTTTGTTTGTCCTTATCTTCACAAACTTTCGGCCACCAGTCGTTATTAGACTGCTTTCGTGTACTGACTAAATATTACGTTTTCATAGTACGATATTTTTCTGATTTTTATAAATATTTAATTGATTTCGTGGAGATAATTGCGATGCTTTCCATAATGGATGGTGTTGAGCCAGGTATGTTGTACTATTATATTTCATTATATCAGAAATATATACTCACATGACATGTAAAAATAATATTATTTGAAGTGTACTTAAAATTTACTTATATTTTTGACTTTAAAATGTTTATGAGCATATTAGTAATACAAGCGGGTAATATGCGGTTATAATTTTGAGTTTTTTGATATCTCCAGAGAGTCGCCTTAATAACTAATTAAAAAAACCCTGCCCGAATTTGCCCGTTCTAAAATAGAACTTAATCTTTTTGAAATCGCATATTACCAAAACCACGTTAATTTTGCCAATGTTTTTTTAAAGTCTGTTTTTTTACTTGTTTTAAGGCCATCTGGTGTTAAGATAGTGACACGTTTGGACATATTTAATATCCTTAAAAACATAGGGAGCGAAATTATGCCGATAAATTGGATTCAGTAAAAGTCAGCATCCTTGCAAATCCTTCATTCCCAAATGAATGTAAAGCTGATTTTATACGAAAATTTTCCTATTTCAAGAAAGAAATGGAAACTCGTTGGACGGCTGCAAATCATACAAAAAGCAATTTTCTTAACAAAAACCGAGAAAGGCTAAAAGGTACATTTGATATACCTCATCATTCTGCACTTAATGTTGGGCGACCTCACATAATTAATATACATAGACATAAGCATTTTCGCTTATACAGGCAAAACATTTCAAGAAAATTCACCCACTAACAATGCAATTTTGATACCCTTAACAGACTTTTATTAACGTCTGATCCTCTGTTGAGCATTATGAGACCCAAGCCTCAATGTATGTCAAACCCGTTCTCCACTATTGCAATGCAGATGTTTCTACCTGGTGAAATTTGAAAAACCTGGATGAAGAAGATTCAGACTGAACGCTGAAGATTAAATTTTGGTTTTGGTTTAAAAAAAAAATCAATAAAATTTTGAGTTGATATATTTCTTTTAACTCAGTTTTGTATAAAATATATCTCGTAGTTTTAAAATCAAATGCCCATATTACTATAAAACTTTTTGATGAAATTCAACATCGATTTTTGTTATAATACCTATGTAAAAAGGACTGTTTGACATATAAAGTACTACTTTTACAGCTGGTGCTAGAGACTCGAAAATAAAACCAATTTGCGTTTTTGTGTTACTAAAGTATATCTCCTAAACTACTTGAAGGATTTCGATGCATTATCGCTAATATTTTGTAGAGTTTCTTGAGGAAAGTTCATATGTAATAAGTAAATAAATTCATGGAAAATTTAACCCATAAGAAAATATCAATGAATACTAAACGACAGTAAATACATTATTTTGTGTTAAAATTAGTACTATATCAATATTTACGGACAAAAATATATATTTTTCTATATAATAGCATTCTATAGGCAATTTAGTAGGAAAATACTAAAAAATAATTTTGGCCAGCTTTTTCGATCAAATACTCCATAGTGCGGCGACACGATGCCATACATAAACCTGGTATTCTGTCATTTTAATAGAATAAAATATAGGCAATATGTAATTTTTCTTCTTCTGTCTGTCTTCTTTTGACGACACGTTTGGATCAGTTTGTAGTGACCCTATTTGCTGTGCCAACGGTCGCGGGTTCGAGTCCTACTGGGGCCATTCATTTGTGATGAGCTCCATGCTCATCGCACAAATGTTTGTGTTTGTAGTGTTTGTACTCCAATCCTGTGTACCATATTTATTATATGTATGTTTTTAAAGTTATATATTATGTGTAGTACGAGTATATCAACTATCTGGTATCCATAAGACAAGCCTCGTAGCTTAGTAGATGGTGCTGTGTGTTAAGGTCCCAAGAATTTTATTTATCCTTCAAGTGAATTCTTATCTTCCACTCCATTTTTAAATGTTGGCAGTCAAGTAAATTCTTCTTTGTTCAGAGCTGGCCTGAACAGGTCTTCAACTCTCTCTCTATCCTGGTCCAGATGTGTTCGTATAATATCTATGTTTTGTTCCTAAGCGGCTTGACTGTTATTGATGTTTATGTACTTATCATAATCCTGGGGTCACCTAGATAGTTCTTAGATGATCCTCAAATATAAATTAATATATGAGGGACTGTAGGCTATTGGCATTTTAAAGTTAGTTGGCTGTTTTACGTTTTAAATCCTTTTTCTGAATGAAATAAAAAGTTAATTTATTAGAATCAATATAAGGGTCAACCTCTGTAAAATATCACAATCGTTTGTATCACTAATTTTATAAAAAGATTTTATTAGCCAAATATGGGTCTTTCAAGCAGAATGTATTTCTTAAACCTTTGTAAAAGGATGGCGATCCTTTATTATAGGATCGCCATCGAGTTATACCTCTAATAAATTCATACAGACTTTTTTTGAAGTTGGTCAATAAAGTGAACATACACACATGATTAAGCCTTACGAAATGCTTTAATCAATTAGATGTAAGCGTTTTGATCACGTTCATGGGTCTATGGGCTTAGTCCTTTCATCACATCAATTATTTATATGAAAAATGAATTATAAATAACATAATTACAATTAAAATATGTATGTATTTAAAGTTACATAAGTGTAGTCATGAACGAATAAACCACTGGACGAGACATAAAATACAAATGTATGAAAACTCGTTCAACCAAAAGACGCATAACGCACACAAAGATTTTATTACATTATTATACACACAGGTACACAATACAATATTTCTAGTGCTTGAACGTAATCGATAAAATACATATATCGATGAACCAATTAATGACATTTTAGACATTGGTTAAAATATCTGTTTTTATTATAATAAATTAATATAAATGAATTAAAGAGGCAGTAATAATGTGTTAAATAATAATTATTTATTAATTTGGTTTATATAAATACGATGGCATTGATGGCAACATTCTGTTGGCCTATAATAATGTTAATGAACGAATGAATATCGGGTGTATATTCCATTAATATATAATAAATATTATTTTGTAAAGATTAAAAAAATATATAAACTAATTTAATTAAATAAAGTAATTTTGTTGATTCTGTTATTGAACGATTTTAATTGGCACTTGATTGTCTCGGGTAGTTATAAAAATGTGACACTGTCCTAATATTTCTCAGTTCTAAATAAGCATTTGTGAAATTAGGAAAAAGAAAAAGTGATTGGAAATTGTGAAAAAGTGAGTGTTGGATCGTGAAAGTAAAATAATTAGTGCAAGTGGTAAAGTGTTTTATTACAAATCGCCAACCCAGAAGTTTAGTGCTAAAACATTATTGTTTGATTTTGTGTAACTTATGTGTTGAAATAAAATGATCTTTATTATTATTACAATGGAATAATATTCCAAAGTATATAAATGTGGTATAAAATAAAATAAAAAATTAAGTACATACTAATTATAATTTTTGCATTTATATTTATATTTGATTTAGAAAATATTTTTATAAATTTATTGTTATCAGATTGCACTGTACAAATAACACAATTCGTTCAGTTATTTCGTCAAATATCGATATATTTTTCGACATTGTCAAGCACTAGTCGATGTCAAATGGACTCACTCGACAGTTTAGTCATTTGTTCTGAATGGTATAATCCAGGGATTTTATGATGGTTGTCAGATGTCAACAATACATAGAAATATCGACTATATTTAACATAGTTGGATAATATGACATTTTATTTTACAATTTTATTAAATTGTGTGATAAATAACAATAAATGTAATAAAATAATGTATTTACAAGTGAAAAGAAACAGTGCTGCTTCCGCCGCTATAGTTTTTACACCATTTAACAGAACATTTAGTCATTTTTGGCAGATTGTTTGTTGACAAGTAAATGCTTGAGACTGACGCAAAAAACAAACGACAAAGGCTGAAATTTCCTGGCTACTAATAAGACAGATAAAGGTACGTCCGCTTATATGTCTGGTCCAGTGACTTATTCGTTCATGAGTGTAGTGTATCAACTATCTGGTATCCTTAACACAAACCTCGAAGCTTGCCATGGAACTAGATGGTGCTGTGTGTTAATGTCCTGACATATTTAATTATTTATTTATAACTAGCATTGCTTGCGGCTCCGCCCGCGTTCAGATGACCAAAAACCAAATTCTTAGGTTCTACATATTAGTATACCCTTACATTGCAGTTTTGTATTTTTTCACAGAAATGAGACATTTTCCCGCGGTAAAAAGTATTCTATACCCGTTTTATATATGTTGACCCGGATCGAATATCCATACCAAATTTCATTAAAATCCCTCCAGTGGTTTTTCTGTGATGCGGTAACGGACAGACAGAGAGACAAAAATTCTAAAAACTATAGATTCGGCCTCTGTATTGATAATAATGTTTATTTCAATAAGATTTTCCAAAAAATATTTAATGTACAGATTGGGTTTGGTTACATACAATTACAAATACAATTTATTATAATGTATAGATTACTTTTCTTTGTGGATAAATTGAGTGGCTTTTTAAGGTTCAATAGACACTAGTAATAATATTAAAATCTCTATCCCTCACATCTCAAAACATTGCGTTTTAACGAAGTAAACTAGATTCGCTACGTCAAAAATTCGTTTACGAATATTCACACAAATATTTCACAACGTAACACAATTTTTACTTTAATTCGTGATTCTTTATATCGAACTAATAGATATAGTTGTATTTAGTTTTGTTTTTCTAAAAGACGATTACATCTTCGCTAAGTTAGATTTAAAATTCAATTCGACTAGATAGCCAAAAGTGCTTAAAATTAACCTATGGCATATTCCGGATCATAGACTATATGCATACTAAATATAATTAAAATATGTCCAGCCGTTTCAACGTTAAAGACAACAACATACACAAATACAAATTTTCGTCCTTTTTAATAGTTCTATTTCTTTTCTATTATAGTATAGAAATTTTTACTAAAATTCGTATTTTTTTATACTTGAATAACAAATCTAACTAAGCCGTTTAAACGTTTTTATGGTAAAAAAGATAAAATGAGTGCCAACAAGGCTCTGAGTACAAAACTGTGGGAATAAGTCAGCGGCTAGTGTCCCGTTGTACACAGTTCTTATCTCGTCGACCCAGACGTAGATCTGGGGAGCTCCCACAATGTAATTTAAAATATCTATGCATAAATTTAAAATATGTATACGTCTATCCTATTTAATATTATTAAGCTGAAGGGTTGGTCTTTTTGTTACTTTAAACGTGAAAATAATTTTTTTTTTATAATTTTGTTAAGGAAGGTTGGTTTTCTAAAAATATACTACGAGTTTTAGGATAGAAATATTATGTATTATATATATATGTACATAAAATACAAATTAAATATAGTTTGTTTATACTCTATATACGTATGAACAAAAATCGATGTGTGTATTTATGTTCCCTATGGGCTTCAAAACGGCTTGAGCGATTTTGGAAGATTTTAATAAAGTTTGGTAGCGATCGGAAGTTTGGACGCGGGCGAAGTCACGAGTTTTTAGTGTCCAACTGTAATTACTAGAAAATAGAAAAAGCTACCTATAAAGGCACTAGCACAGTAATTGCACGACTATTTTAGCAATGCTACAGCCTAAACAACCATTATCATATTATAAAGTGTGTATGTCTGTCTACTGGCAGCTTCTTACCTGCAGAACTAAATAAACTACAGTCACACATTTTAATTAAGCCGCAAGACTGTGTATCGCTGATTTCTGTTTTCTTATCCTTTGTTTTAGAGTTTATTTCTCAGAGTACTACAAATGTACTTTCCTACTAATTTTCAATCTTCCAGGCTTAATATATAACCTACATATAAAATAAGTAACTTTTTAATTAAACTATTAGAAGTGCATTTAAAATACTATAAAAAATATATAAAAAATGTTTCTCTACAATACGAATTAGTTTTAAATGTATATAGATTTTTCACCCATTATATCAAAAGTAGCATATAATACAAAAATATTTTTGTTTCAAAGTTTAAATATTTCAAGCCAACTAAATGTTTACTATTTAATAATTGCAAGATCTGAGTGCTATCTCGTTGTACGGCGCAAAATAAGTTCCGGTTTAAAAATTTTATGCAACAATGTTGAATTTAGTCTATTCCAGTCTCATTTTAGTGTTTTCTTACCCGTTGTCTCAACGTTGTTTAGTAGCTTAAGTACTTAAGAACTAAGTTTGGATACACTTTGACAGTATGCTACTTTATTTTACTCCGGAACGACTAACCATACATAACATTTCCTCGAATTTATTTAAATATTTCTGTTACATTTTTAAATACTTAAAATGCAATCTTGCGTTATTTTTCTATTACTAAAGAGTTGTGTTGACCGAAGCTTAATCTGATAAACGATTAAAAATTAATGATTAAAAACAATAATCAAAAAATTAACATTTTATAGGAAACCTAATGTATTTATCGGTATTAACAAGGCCAGATATCTATCTATACATATAATAAAATTCTGAGTCGAATCTATACATTAATTTTTTTTTTTGGAAAATCTTATTGAAATAGACATTATTATCATTACAGTGGCCGAAACTATAATTTTTAGAATTTTTGTCTGTTTGTCTGGGAACGCATCACGAGAAAACCACTGGCAGATTTTGATTTTAGTATGATGATAGCTGGTTATCCGGGTCAACATATAGGATACTTTTTACCGCGGCAAAATGTCTCATTTCTGAGAAAAAATACAAAAACTGCAATGTAAGAGTAGACTAATATGTAAAACCTAAGAATTTAGTTTTTGGTCATCTGAACGCGGGCGGAGCCGCGGGCAATGCTAGTTAAAGGAATAAATTAGAGTAGTTTAATGTAACGCACGTTGTTATAATAACTAGTGTTCATATAGTGGAAAAAATTTGTTACCATGTTACATGGACGAATTAGAGACTGGACCTGACATAAAATACAAATGTATGAAAACTAGTTCAACCAAGTGACGCATAACGCACACAAAGATTTTATTACATTATTATAAACACTGATACACAATACAATATTTCTAGTGCTTGAACGTAATCGATAAAATACATATATCGATGAGCCAATGAATGACATTTTAGACATTTGTAAGCATAGTCATCATATTTTACATCTTTTAATTTAAAATATATGTATTTATTATAATAAATTAAAATAAATGAATTAAAGAGGCAATAATAATGTGTCAAATAATAATTATTTTTTAATTTGATTTATATAAATACGATGGCATTGATGGCAACATTCTGTTGGCCTATAATAATGTTAATAAACAAATGAATATCGGGTGTATATTCCATTAATATATAATAAATATTATTTTGTAAAGATTAAAAAAATATTAAGCTAATTTAATTAAATAAAGTGATTTTGTTGATTCTGTTATTGAACTATTTTAATTGACAATTGATTGTCTCGGGTAGTTATAAAAATGTGACACTGTCCTAATTTTGCTCAGTTCTTAATAAACATTTGTGAAATTAGGAAAAAGAAAAAGTGATTGCAAATTGTGAAAAAGTGAGTGTTGGATCGTGAAAGTAAAATAATTAGTGCAAGTGGTAAAGTGTTTTATTTCAAATCGCCAACTCAGAAGTTTAGTGCTAAAACATTATTGTTTGATTTTGTGTAATTTATGTGTTGAAATAAAATGATATTTATTATTATTACAATGGTATAATATTCTAAAGTATATAAATGTGGTATAAAATAAAATAAAAAATTAAGTACACATACTAATTATAATTTTTGCATTTATATTTTTATTTGATTTAGAAAATATTTTTATAAATTTATTTTCGTCAGATTGTAGGATACTGTGATAAAAGTATTTTATGTTATTGTACTGTACAAATAACACAATTCGTTCAGTTATTTCGTCAAATATCGATGTATTTTTCGACATTGTCAAGCACTAGTCGATGTCAAATGGACTCACCCGACAGTTTCGTCATTTGTTCTGAATGGTATAATCCAGCAATTTTATGATGGTTGTCAGATGTCAACAATACATAGAAATATCGACTATATTTAACATAGTTGGATAATATGACATTTTATTTTACATTTAATTAAATTTTGTGATAAATAACAATAAATGTAATAAAATAATGTATTTACAAGTGAAAAGAAATAGTGCTGCTTCCGCCTTTATAGTTTTTACACCATATAACAGAACATTTAGTCATTTTTGGGTGATGTTTTGTTGACAAGTAAGTGCTTGAGACTGACACAAAAAACAAACGACCTAGGCTAAAATTCCCTGGTTACAGACATGACCGTTAAAGGTACGTCCGCTTATATGTCTAGTCCAGTGGTTAATTCGTTCATGCCATGTTATTATTGAAAATTTGAGGAAACATATAAGAATAGAATATATGTTGACCCGAATAACCAGCTATCACCATACCAAATTTCTTCAAAATCCCTCCAGTGGTTTTTCTGTGATGCGGTAACAGACAGACAGACAGACAAACAAAAATTCTAAAAACTATAGAATCGATACAGACGCATCGATAATGATGTCTATTTCAATAAGATTTTCCAAAAAATATTTAATGTACAGATTCGGCTTAGTTACGAATTTAATTATAATAGATATAGAAGATATAGATGAAGTATGTAAAATACCAATATGTTATATGTTGTGTAGAAAGTATTAAGAGATTACGTTTGACCGTCATCAGTGATCGGACATGTTGCATCCAAAGTAGTAAATTATTTAATAGAAACTTCGAACTGACGTGGGCGTATTTATTGCGGGTTTTATAGGATTTAATTTATTACCGGGGTCAATAGATAAGAAAGTGATAAACATACAACAGATTAAAATGCCACAGACCTAATGCTTTCCAAAAACACAAATGTAAATAAATAATTATTTATCTTATATCTTTAATATATATAATCTGAATCTCGGAAATGGCTCCAATGATTTTCATGAAATTTAGTACACGGAAGGTTTCGGGGGCGATAAATCGATCAAGATTAGTCTTATGTCTGAGAAAACGCGTGTTTTCGAGTTTTCATGCAGTTTTCTTTTGCATTATTCCACGCAAAATATGGTCGGTAATTTGCACGCTCGAGCATAAGCATCGTGGCCAAGCGGCCAACATGCAAGATCAACAACAATCACAGGTGTCCAGGTTCGAATCTCGGTCGCATACAAAGCTTTTACTTTTGTTTTTTTTTCTAATATTTATTCAAGTTTTTATTTTTTTTAAAAGAAAATTGTACTTTAGGCCAAAAACTTCGAACGAAGCTCGGTAGCCTAGTTACTCTATATATAAATAGGCAAAGACAAAACAGTTCAGTAACTTTTTCTCCTCTATTTATTAAACGATTTTCTTTTTTTTTCTTTAGTAGCTATTGGCGAGCTTTTAGTGTTATTAATAAACATACGTTAGAAATAGTAAGTTTTGTATATAGATAGTTAAATTCTATTCATATATTTCTTCAAATTTTCATAATGTTTATGGTTGAATTTCGAGCATTAGGCGAACGAATAATAATAATTCAGTCCTTCCAACGTCACTCAAAGAATTGGTTCTGTGCGAGGAGAAGGAGCTGTTATTTACTCACGTTGTTTTCCTTGATCGTACAAGCAAGTGTAGAAAATGAATTATGCACATGGAGATCTCACAAGTACAAGTTCCGAGGTTTGAATTCGCAACACTTTTGTAACGTGCTATAACTGCTATCTATATTATATATGATCTATATGCTGGTCAAATATTTTAATTCACAATAAAAATATTTTAATAATATTATGCGGTAAATATTACCAATTTATTTTTTGTATTAATATATAGCAACATTTATTTCCATGGTAAGCTACGAGGCTTGTTTTATGGATACCAGATAGTTGATACACTATACATATATAACTTTAAATACATACATATTATAAATATAAATATCCATGACTGGAGTACAAACATTCGTGCTCATCACACAAATGTTTAACTCCGGCGGGACTCAAACCCGTGACCGCTAGTGCAGCAAGTAGGGTAACTATAAACTGAGTCAAGCGTGTCATCAAATGTACTCGTATTTATATGTACGTAATTGCTAGCACAACAAGTCACTACAAACTGAACCAAATTCAAAAACAAATTCAAAACAATTTTATTCTTTTTTAAAGACTTTCTTTTAAAGACGCCCCAAATACCTAACTTTTTCATCAGTACAAAAAAAATACCGAATACACGATAAATCCACAATAATTCTTGTTGCTTGCTGCTTCTTGATCTATAGCATATAATATAAAAATAACAAAAAGACGATTATTATTTTAGTTTAATAGTAATAATATCATTATTTGCTTGAAATGTAAATTTCAAAAGAAAGTATACTTTAAAATTAAGATCGTAACTAAACTGAAATGCGCCACAATTTTCTTGCTATTTTTGCGCAAGACGTGCAATAACATGGTGACGTGATAGAAACATGAGCTGATATTATTATGAATATTGGAAGAATTTCCAGTTAAATAACATTTTTAGATAGCTATTATTAGAAAAGCGTATAAAATGTTATCTTATATTCACAATCTAGTTGTTGTTTTTGTTATAGTCCAATTGTAAATGTTTCTTGAAAATAACAAAAAAACTTGAAACGCTTGTTATTGGTCTTACTTTGTTTTATTTTTAGTATCTTAATATTTCTGATAAAACGCTAAAAAAATCTAACATTGTTTCTTTTAATAAAAATAAAATAAATATAGAAAATAAATCCTTAATATTTTGTCTACTTTAAAAATAACGTGCAAAATACAAAATAAACTCAATATTCTTGAAACTCCGAAGAATCAACTTCGATTCCAATAACAGTTTATATGCCTAAAACCTTTTTATAATGAAGGGAAAAAATTAATTCGTTCTTTCAATGTCCGAGGACTTTATGAAATTCAAAGTCAATTTTGTCTTTAAAAATTCATAAAGGAACTTGTAAAAGCAAAATGAGAATTTTCTTAGAATTCTTTACAACATATTTCGTTGGCTGTCACGTGCCCGAGACCCGCGGGAGGGTCCCCAAATTCGACCTGGGAACTAGAAAATGCCATTCCATTTGCCGTTCGACTGAAAAATTTCGATCGTTTTATAAAAATGAGATTACGTAAATTGGCTTAAAATCGTTTGTAGTAATTTTGTTACTAAGTATATTTTTTTTCCTTCTTTTTATTTTATAAATATGAGGACCTTAAATGTTTTAGGTAATTTTTTTTTTAACATAATATCCAGCAAATTGGTCGTGAATTTGATTGATCATGCCAATAGATGAATATTTTACGTAGAAATATATTATGGAATCGCCTAAATATATAGAAATTGGACGATACACTTTATTGTGTTCAAAATTTTTTTTTACAAGACGATGATAGCTATCAAAACAAAATTTGTCTTTAATTTTATAATTTACTACCAGTACATAAATATAATAATGACTTATCTATAGATATTATAAATGTGATAGTAAGTATGTATGGACGTTTATTACTCTTTCACGCCAGAATGGTTAAACGGATCTGGATGATATTTGACATAGAGAAATATTATAGTCTGGAATAACACATAGGCTACTTTGTATCCCGGAAAAATATACGGTTCCCGAAGGATAGGTTCTTTTTTGTTTTTCTAGAGGCGAACCCGAGCGAAGCGAGGGTGAGATGCTAGTATAATATAATAGTATCTATACGCAAATAGGCAAAGACGTTAATTAAACGTTCAGTACATTTTCCTTCAGTATTTTCTTTTTTTTTTGTTTAATAGCTATCAACGAGCTTTTCTGTTATCTATAAAAAGAAATAAATCCTGTCTTTCTTATTAAAAGTAAATAATTATTACTATTTAGCTACACATTATGCTCATTTAATATCCCGTAAGGGATCACGGAACAGAGTGCTAAGCCCTACAAATTCAGTATTAATTTTGCTGAATTTGATTCTATTATTACATTGTATTATGTACAATGTACATATAATATGGATTAAATACTTATCTTTTATATTATACTAGCGACTCACCTTCGCTCCGCTTGGGTTCGTCCCTCCGTTTAAACTGTTAGTATACATTTCACAAAGATGAAAAATTTTCCTGCAGTTAAAAGTATCCTAAATGTTGACCGAAATAACCAGCTATCATCATATCAAATTTCATCAAAATCTGTCAAGTGGCTTTCTCGAGATGCGGTCCCAAGCAGACAGACATATAGACCAAAATTCTAAAAACTTTAGATTCGGACGCTGTATCGATATTAATGACAATTTCAATAAGATTTTCCAAAAAAATATCTAATGTACGGATTTGACACGGTTAGAATTTTATTATATGTATAGAAAAGATTCACAAATATTCATTATTGCTCAAATCAAAACGCTGGATTTAGAGAGGCAATAGCTAATTTCTATGACGACACTGTAAATAATCGTTTGATTAGGATATTTTAAAGTTTACGCCTGAAGGAGTAAAAACATAGTTTCTATGTAAAATAATATCTTTCAGATGTTTTTTGGTTTATTATAAATAGTTGTTTAAAAAACACCATGTATATACATTATACATATATATTATATTGTATTACAATATACTATATCTGATATATTTAGAATGAAATATATATTCAAATGAGTAATTACAGATTTTTTTTCGATAAAAGACTTACAAATCTGGACACAACCTTATATTACGCCGCTTCAATGCAGTTAATGATAACCATTCATTTTTTATTCGCGATGTCGCAAAGACTGTTACTGATTATTTTTCTTTACATA
The DNA here is from genome assembly GCA_951806755.1 of Brenthis hecate. Lineage (NCBI taxonomy): Eukaryota > Metazoa > Arthropoda > Insecta > Lepidoptera > Nymphalidae > Brenthis > Brenthis hecate. Next base: position 2,413,417 of record OX638263.1, read on the forward strand.
ACACATAGTATTTATTCATTTAAAACGTTAACAGACTTGAAAGAGCAATACAAAAAGATAGAAAACGATAAGTTTAGTACATCAGATGTTCTTGTTGGTAAAGCGATGGATTTTATATATTCTAATAAAACTATGATGAATTTAATTGCGAGAGAGCTATGGAATATTGGAGCAAGAGCTATAGATAAGATAGTTGAATTGAAAGGTAAGTATAATACTTTCTTAGATTTACGCGAATACTTGACATTTTAAATAAAACTATCTTTTCGGATTTTTTCGCGAATTTATTTTGATTTTTGGTTCCCGACGTTTCAAATGCTTTACAGCAATCATGGTTACGGGAGAGACTGAGGTGTTAGATGTCTCTAAGGTATTATATAGTTGTTACAGACAGCCTACCCACAAATAACAAAATGAATTCAAAAAATTTAAAAATGGCACCAAAGTACCTTACAATATTTTAATTTTTAACTTTAAAACATTTTTATATAATTTTAAAATTAAAAAAAAAATACCTCAGAGACATCTAACACCTCAGTCTCTCCCGCGACCATGATTGCTGTAAAGCATTCGAAACGTCGGGAACCAAAAATCAAAATAAATTCGCGAAAAAATCCGAAAAGATAGTTTTATTTAAAATGAAAGGTAAGTAAATAAGTATTTTTTTAGTTTAAAGAGAAAAAATATTTCAAAATGCGTAAAGATAGAAAAAGTTATAATTTTTCATTATAATATTTTCTCTTAAATTGGGAAAATAAATAAATATATTTACATATCAACATGATGCAATTTATCCTGTAGCTATCCGACTATCCAGGAGTTAATTCTGAGTAAAATCCAATAAAGCACATATTCAGACAACGGTAGCTCCCTGTTACCGATAGTGATGTATTTTAGTGATATTATTTACAAAAAAAATATTTAACTGTACACTGTTAGTGATTTTCACGATATTGCGAAATAAGATGAGGAAGATAGTGATGTATAGAAGAAATTATTTAATTTAGGCATATTTTTGGACCAAAATCTTATTGCAACGTTTATCAAGCTCATATGTAATACCAAAAGTCAAGAAACTCACGCTCACGTATATAATATTACGATGGATAAATTTAAAAATTATATACAATTCATTGGAGATCAGCTATGTTAAACCACGTATTTGGTTCTAACATTTCATAAAGTATTAGTAAAGTGAACAAGTTAGAATGTTTACGGCCGTATCCCAATGTGCTTTAAATTCTCTAACGGGTGACTAAAAGTTTGATAGTTTAGATTCACGGTTAAGTTACGTGGATTAAGTTCAAAGTTACTACGTAAAACCGATTTGTGCTACCACTGACCCTAAAAGTTAGATGTTAAGAGATTTGATTTAATGTGACATTCCTTAATACATACATACTTATATGAATCTGTTTTATGTTTAACGAAAAGGTTTTTTTAAATAAAACTATCTTTTCGGATTTTTTCGCGGATTTATTTGGATTTTTGGTTCCCGACGTTTCGATTGTTTTTCAGCATTCACGGTCACGGGAGAGACTGAGGTTACATGTCTCGAAGGCATAGTTGTTACAGACAGCCTACCCACAATTAACAAAATGAAAATTGCACCAAATACCTTACAATATTTTTTAACTTTGAACATTTTTATAATTTTAATTAGTTTTATAATCGAATATGGATTATTATTTATTTAATTTTTGCTGTTATTATTATGTTAGTTTTATTTAAAATGTCAAATATTCGCGTAAATCTAACAAAGTATTATGAAAATGTGTTTGTAGTTCGTGGACGTATTTATGTACTTAAGGCTAGAAACTTTATTCGCCACTTAGATGCTTGTATGTTAGTTTTTGCGATACACGTATATTTTACAGGAATAACTCAAATGCAAATTATAATAAATAGTTCACTCAATCATCAAAATTCGATCATAATCGTCAGTAATATGACGATTTAAGGAAAACATTTATGAATAGATACATAAAAAACCAGTTTCAAAAAATTTATTTGAACCGACTTCAAAAAAAAAGGAGGAGGTCCTCAAATCGTCGGAATCTTTTTTTATGTATGTTCACCGATTACTCGAAGACGCCTCAACTGATTTGGATTTTGTTTTTGTTTCAAAGGATATACTTTTCATATAAATTTTATCGAAATCAGTCAAGCGGTGTTTTAAAAAATCAACAATAAATATATTTTTTTTAAATTGTGTAATCAAATATGTTACAAAAAACTTTCTTCTTACAAATTACCTGCTTCTTACGTCTACACTAAAAATGGAAAAATAAAAACTTAAAAAAAAAAACCAACTTCCAGGCACTAAAATGTAAAAAATAACTAAACGGAGATTTTCATTTACAATAGATACCTAATCAGATATTTTCGAAGTCAGTTTTTTTTAAGATTTTATTTTGATAACACTAAAAAAGCTCTTCAATAGCTATTAAACAAAAAAAAGGTAGTTAAATAACCATATGATATATTTCGCTTTAAAGATTGTTTGTCCTCGTATAATTGTGCCAATAAATACACCAATTCATTGCTGAGATAATTAAAAACAGATAATTTATATTAAGACACTTTTTTCATTATTTATAATTTACTAGAAAAATACATAATATATTTAAGTTAGAGCGTGTGAGGGGTAAAAAGTACTAATACATTTCGAGTTGGAATGAGAATTTAGTATGTGTACTAGAACAGCGGAATGTCTAGAATGGAGCGAGAGCTACTGTTTTTTGTAAAGGAGTTGCGAGGCATTTAAACGAATAAGCATGGAGTTATCACGCGTAATAAATGTGTATCCATGTATGTATGTATGTATTCAACCCTTCTTAACATCCCACTGCTGGGCACGGGCTTCCCTTCAATACGAGCATTAACACAATTAATAAAAATCCAAATACGGCTTTTTAGTTTAAAGTTAGTCAAAAATCTATAGCTTTCCCGCAATAATAAATTTTCCAGTATAAAATGTATATACATATCTATAATTTTATCAAAGTACCAACTATATACACTCACGACATTTCAACAAGTAGTAAGATAACTATGTGTAGAAACTAGCATTAGCCAACCGCCGCCGCTCTGTTTATTTAAAGCAAAGGATTCCATAAGAACAAAGGACATTTAAAAGAACAAAATTAAATCTTCGAGATCTTTTGATGTAGAGGTCGCCATATGAGAATTGTCGGCATAATATTTAAAAATACCTAACGCCTATTAAATAATACGTAGCGAACTTTAAACATGAAGAAACGTCTCAATTTAGAACACTATGAGGGTGATAGTTTTATTGTTATTGAAGTGTTATTTGTTCATAGCTACACGTTATCTATACTAATCTATACTTAATATTATAAAGAGGTAAAGTTTGTGAGTTTGTGACGTTGTAGCAGGTAATCTCTGGATCTACTGAACCGATTTAGATAAAATTTAGTAAAATGATAGTTAAGACCCTGGAAAGAATATAGGATACTTTTTACCCCGGGAATCATCCCTTAAAGGGGTGAAAATGGGGAAAGTTTATATTGGAAGGCAAGCTAAGGATGAATCCGAGCGAAGCGAGGGTGAGCCGCTAGTTTTAATATAATTGATCCTTAATTGAGTTTTTATTAAAAAGAATTATGAAAAATAATTGGGAAAAATATTTTGTAACGGTAAATACAACATATGTACATACCAAAGCCAGAAAAGATTGTCTCCTTCATTTCTTAATGTCAGTAATAAATAACAATAATATATACTTACACTTACTGCAGATGAAAGCTTTACATTATAAATATAATACAGCCCTTAAAATTTGCCCTTTTTGTAAATTAAAGAATCTCGACGTTTGAAAATCACAAAGCTTTATGATTTAGTAATAAAAATAAAATATTTAAGATGGTTTTATTTTTCAGGACCGGAACGAGCTGTTTTTTAGCACATTAACATAAAATTGCAGTAAATGAGAGAAGAAATTTAGTAATGAATGTGACGTTAAAAATGGAGGGAAAACGGAAATTGCGTGATATTAAAATGAATTTTAGATTTTTTTTTTTTGTAAAAGCTTGGTTTTTAACTACCTAACAACAAACTCAAACAAAATGTACTGAAGCTGACTACTGCTTTATACTATAAAATATTACCTAATAATATTTATATGATGTAAAACGGAATATTTACCATGTTTTTCACTTTGAGGAATTTCCGATATTTCGGGTCATTCACCAGCGCTATGGCCAAGTTTCTGAAACTTTAGTGTACCTTTTTTTTTAGTAACTTGTACACCCACAGACATACTTCCGTGCCTCTTTTGAGCTACTTTTTGTTTCTTTTTTTTAAGTTTTTAAAATTCAAAAGATTTTAAAAGTTTAAAACATGGTAAATATCCCGATTATATCATAAAAACTGTTGTTTCTGGAAGAAATCTCTTAAAGAGATAAGTTATCCTTTGTCAACATTTTGTTACTTTATTTTGTATAACATATATTTTATGGTACATAAATAAAAAAAAATAAAGAAAAACACTGTCTGTGCCAATGAAAGCTTAAAGAGAAAAATCTATATAAAGCTCTTTACGTTTTGTTAATAATGTTGCATAGTTGTATTATTATTAAAGGTTTTTTTTTTATTATAATTATACTAGCGTTACCCGCGGCTCCGCCCGCGTTCAGATGACCAAAAACTAAATTCTTAGGTGTTACATATTAGTATACTCTTACATTGCAGTTTTTGTATTTTTCCTCAGAAATAAGATATTTTCCCGCGGTAAAAAGTATCCTAGGATCGCGCGCTACATCGCCCGGTTTATATAGCTTGAGCAGGCGGTCGAGCGATGCGGGGCAGAGGGGATGGACTCGCCGTAGGCATCTCAATGCTCGCCAAGCATTAAAAATGTTTCGCTACTAATTACTTCTAACAACGATATCTCAAAAACTATTCATCTGATTGATTTAGTGTAAAGAGCAATTTTAATCTGCATTAAATGACTAAGCTAACTAAAATATTCATTTGGATAAGGATTAATACCGAACTAAAGAAAATAACTTTGAAAATAACGTAATGTTTTTAATTAAAAATGTTAACATAAAAGTGGTTATTGTAAGTCAACCGTAAGAGATAGAGATATGCTATCGCGGACTTTTTTGTAGCATTTTTATAGATTTTGAATTCTCTAGTACATTACTTAACTGTATCTTTGCTAGTTTACGCGGCGTTCGCGTGGAAAGTTCCCATTTGGCGAGATTTTTTGCGACCTCTTCAACATTTGTCGCCGTATTTCAGCTAATTTACATAAAAGCATAATAAATTATATACCTAAACCTTCCTCAAGAATTACTCTTTCTATTGTTGAAAACCGTATAAAAATCCGTTCAGTAGTTTTCGAGTTTATCGCGTTCAGACAGACAGGAGGACAGAAAGACGCGGCCGGGGGACTTATTTTTATAATAAGTATAGATTTGTTTTATTTTTATTACTATCAAGATATTGTACCTAGTATTAAAACCTACAAGTTTTAGCGTTCTATGATATTAGTGTATTAGATTAATATTATATAGTAAATCGATTTTTCTAGATAAGTAATTTTAAAAATTGTATTGAAATTACAAATTTAAAGTGTTTTACCAACAAAAATCGTCAAATTGACTATTCCCATATAATATATATATATATATATATATATATATATATATATATATATATATATATATATATATATATATATATATATACACATATTCAGGGCCGTGCCTGACGGGCGTTCATTGCGTGCACCGCACGCAGGCGGCCGAAATTAAGAGGCGGCCAAATCGTTACAAGTTGTTTACTGGGCAAAAATACAATCGGTTTGTTTTCATTAAGATACGAAGTAAAAACAGTTTCTCTAATCTAATCTATCTAAAAAGAGTTTCTTAAGTTTAAATTTTAAATAAAAAAATGTTTATTTTGTGCATTTTTTTTTCTTAAATTTCATCCAAACATATAAATCTCATAAAACCGGTTTTGGGAACAAAACCAATATTTTTTTTCGTTCTCGATTTCGGTTAACCAAAAACTAATTTTTTTCCCGGTTTGATGCCCTGTGTATAATAATAAACATTAAAAATTAAAGTAGTTTTTTTTTAATGTTATCCTGGGGGCGGCCATACAGACTGGCACGCAGGCGGCCATATACCCAGGCACGGCCCTGCACATATTATAAATATAAGCACTTATGACTGGAGTACAAACATTTGTGCTCATCACACAAATGAATGTACCCAGCGGGTCTCGAACCTGCGAACGCTCGCACAGCAAGTAGAGTCACTACAAACTGAGCCAAACGTGTCGTCAAATTATTCAATCTTGTAAGCGTGAAAATTTCAATGACATCGTTTTATTTTACAGGCTTAAAAACTTTGTTAAACTAAATTTTCATAAGCTATCAATCATTAATTAACAAAAAAATAAAAACCGACTTCAAACAAAAGCACTAAAAAGTAAAAAATAACTGATTGGTAGTTTTCATTTACTATACATACCTAATCAAATATTTTCGAAGTCGGTGTGCTGGAGGTCTGTAGTAGTGATATAGGCTACGTTTTAACGCGCAAGATATACAACAACTCATCATACCTATGTATATATATAATATATTGTCTATTTATTCCATACTCACCGTTAAAACGTACCTAGGGATGAACCCGACCGAAATGAGGGTGAGCCGCTAGTATATTTATACCTATGTATATATAAACATTGAACAACGTTTGAAATTTGATTCTTCGAAATAAATTATTCTGAATTCATTTTCAATAGACATTTAAACTTGCTTAAGAATGCCTTGTAATTTGTTACTCTTGTATTGGGGTAAGGGAATATCTGTTTCTTCTTGAACAATGGAGCTCGTAAATTTAAAACATCCTAGAACAAAAGCTGAGTAAATACATTCTCTTGGTCTCCTTATATCTAAAGAGTAACGATGGTCTTACACTTACAACGCCGTCCTTTTACTTGGTTTTGCTGTTTAATTTTGTAGAAGAAAGTTTTTTGCTGACTTGTTTGTATACGGAATTTACATTTTGAATCATCTCGTTCGTAAACCGAAGTTGGACTTTTTTAAGGCATTTTTGTGTAGTAAAATTGTATATTTAAGAAAATATTTCAATATTATGTGACGAAAAAGTTGATAGTCTCTATTAAAAAGAAATTAAAATGCTGTGTAGTATTTAGTTTAAAATAAAGATATTTATGAAAGCATAGTGCCTTTGTAGTTTCCACATATGTATATATTTTTTTATATTTATATTATTATTTCTTTCAATTTTGTCTTATTATTTATATATTTTTTTATGTACAATAAGGAGTATATATATTATTTTTTTCTGTATTTGCTGATCTCAATCGAACTATAACCAAACTGTATCTTCATTAGAAATTAGTGACTTGTCCTTGCATCACTCTAGTTTTAGTTTTACATAAAATTCTATATTTCAATAGTATATTAAATTCACATTTCAATAGTATATGAAAAAAAAAACTCGTACTTATAATATAACTAGCACAACTCGCGGCTTCGCTCGCTCTAAAACTAAAAAAATTCTAAAAAGGTAGTTTCATACAAACTTTCATCCTCTATTTGTCTTATAGGATGAATTTCGAAACATAAAGATGTATTTATTTAATTTTATAGAAGAGCATTAATACCAAATTTCAAGTTATTCTCATCATAAATATTTTGTTGGATTGTATTATAATGTGTTTTCCCGTGGGAATTAGATAATCTCCCGCGATAAAAGTAGCCTATGTTACTCTCCAGCTCTCCAACTACCTACACACAGAAAATTACACAAGTCCGTCACAAACAAACAAACAAACACTTTCACATTTATTATATAGTAAATATTTGTATGGACTAACTAGGCTTTGGCTTTATGTTATGTAGCGATATGTATTTATAAATATAGTTCATACAAAAAATATAAAAATTACGATTAAAAAATTTGAGAAAAAAAATTTACGACCTATTCACATACCAACGGAATATACAAAAAAAATCATTAAAATCCGTCCAGCCGTTTCGGAGGAGTGCGACCATAAACACCGTGACACGAGATTTTTATAAATTAGAATAAATAAAGGAAATTAATGTAGATTCACCCTGTAAAAAATCGAACCTACATCTTTCACCCAAGAACTGACTAATCACTACTACTACACCATTCAGTCGACAATTTAAATTAAACTTTATGTGCACACAGCACTATGCTGCATCATAACGTATTGAATAAAGGAAAAAATATAATGGCTGAAAATGGCGAGAACAAACGCTATTGTGTTCCGCGATTGATATTCATGTGGACGTCTTTCTGGAATACGCTAAAAGGATTCCATTAGCGCTTAGATACGAGACAAAATTTCAATTTTAAAACAAATATGTTATATACAAAGATTAAGGTTATGTTTCTTGAAATTTTATTAAGTATAATTCAATTACCTTATAGGGTCTAAAAATTAGATCTTCATATAGATTTTTTTAATCTAACGCCACCCCGAGTTAAACTATAGCTAAGAACTATCCAGATAATCCTATAAGTACCTACTTACAAAAATTTTATCAAAATCAGGCAAGCCAATTAGAGGTAGTAGAATTACAACATGCAAATGTTTTAAATAAAACTATCCTTTCGGATTATTTCGTGGATTTATTTTGATTTTTGGTTCCCGACGTTTCGAATACTTTACAGCAATCATGGTCACGGGAGAGATTAAGGTTGTAGATATGTTTTAAAGCAATAGTTACGTTAAAAGTAAATTATAAGCATATAACTCGATAAGAACTGACTTGATATAAATAATATAAAATTAATAGATTTGTTCAGCGGTACACGACACCTACGAAATTTTTGTTCATATTTAATGGTCTCCGAATAAATAACCTATCTTTTTGGCTGGCAAACCCTTATAATGTTACTATATATAATACTTTCTTATATTTACGCGAATATTTGATATTTGAAATAAAACTATCTTTTCGGATTTCTTCGGGGATTTATTTTGATTTTAGTCCCTCCCGTGACCATGATTGCTGTAAAGCATTTGAATGGTCGGGAACCAAACATCAAAATAAATCCGCGGTATAATACGAAAAATTTATTTAAAATGCTATTATATTTCTGATTTTTTGTGACAGATAGATTATTTTATAAAGCAACATATCCTCTTAAATTAGTTTAAAACCGTTTAACTTTCTGAGCTATCTCATTTTAACGTTTCCATTAAGTTGTTTATCGAATTAAGTTAAACTTTGGCCTTTTTAAACTAAGAATGTGTAAATTGTATTACTTGCTGTTAACAGTAAAATAAAGACCTCCAAACTCCAGTAGAGTAAATACTTAGGCACTAAGCCAAATTAAAACTATGTTAAAATAATGCAACAAACTAAAGAACTGCAATGCACTACATATTCTTTTTGTCACTTTTTACAGTTTCCCCGCAAATTGTTGTATTTTATTGCAAGATTACATTTAAAATTCATAGACTTGGTTTTTTATTTGAAAATATATAGCATGTGTAAAATAATAATACAGGTTTATACGAATTTTTTTATAATTTATATGGGAAGCAGAAAGAAAAATCATCTCAGTTAATTTTTTACTTTCTCGTAAAAATGCCGCTTCTTAACACTTTATGAAAATACTGGAGTAATAAAATATTTTTAAAGAAGGATTTGCTTGAAGTAAAAATTGAACCAATTCTTTGACTTATAGTTACAGAGACATATATCCCCCTGCCACATCGAAAATATTGGATTTTAAAACTCATAATCTTAGCATCTTTATAACATTAAGTCTTTTTGATTATAAGTTTCGGCGTTATTCGGATAAGATATAAAAATTGCGTTTCTCCTGAAAAATACCTATATAGATAAACTTAAAAAGCAAAACCTTATCTAAATACAAAATTTGATTTAAATCTCGAGATACGTACAAAATAAATCTATACTTATATTATAAAGAAGTAAAGTTTGTGAGTTTGTGAGGTTGAAACGTTGTAGGGGGTAATTTCTGGATCTACTGAACCAATTTAGATGAAATTTGGTAAGAAGATAGATACCCTGTGAAGGACATAGTATACTCTTTATTCCGGAAATCATCCCTTAAAAGGGTGAAAATGGGGATGAAAGTTTGTATGGGGAATCAACCTAGGGACGAACCCGAGCGAAACGTGGGTGAGTTGCTAGTCTTAATACGAGTATACTCATAAATATCTCGTGTCACGGTGTTTGTGATCGCGCTTTACCAAAACGACTCGACCGATTATAATGATATTTTTTTTGTATATTTAGTAGGTATGAGAATAGGTCGTTAAGTATTTTTCACCCTCCTACCCCCACCCTCATTTTTTAAGCGCGATTTTTGTATGAACAATATTACATAAATATATACATAGTCGCTGTATAAAATAAAGCCAGAGTTATTTGTACATTGAACGCGGGCGTAGCCACGAGTTCTGCTAGTTTATATGTGTACAAGAATTGCTTATTTAAAATTAATTATTATTATTACTAAGCTCTACACTGCAACTGAACTCGCATCGTAACTAAAGAACAAAGGACAGTACAAACAATGGATACAGCAAATATGATTAAACAACAACTAGTCATACTTCCACCGTATTTGATCAACTATTACGCGATTGTATTACGAATTATGAAGAATTTCTAGAATAACATGGGAGTGTGACGGGAATATACAATAAGTTGCAAGAAAATTTATGTAATATTCTAAAAACAGCATTGAAGGCGATAACTCAAGTGATTTACATATTTAAGAAGGAAAATTTAAATATAAAAAAATATTGGTTACATCGACTTTAGTGCTGAAACTAAAATTAATAAAATTTAAACTAAAATGGATTTGAAAATATTATCGATAATACTTTCTTAGATTTACGCGAATACTTGACATTTTAAAATAAAACTATCTTTTCGGATTTTCGAAAGAAGACCCATACTGATAGGTACTTGAATGGTGAATCTCACCACCACCCTTCACAGTTAGCTACCGTGGGAAAATCTTTGTTTCAGAGGGCACGCGGGATCTGTGACGAGCAACACCTGGCCGGAGAGCTGCAACATGTCAAGCAAGTTCTGCGAGACAACAAGCTGCAAGTGCCGCGCCTACGTCACAGGGACCGAGTGAAACCAGCCACAGTCGAGCGCGTCCCTGCAATCCTACCTTATATGAGAGGCGTCACTGACAAGATTGGCTACATTCTAAAGCGAGCTTCAATTAAAACTTACTTCAAGCCGCCAAAGAAAATTAGTCAGTTTCTACCACCTGTCAAGTGCCACATCCCTCTACAAGATGCAGGAGTTTACAAGCTTGATTGTGATTGTGGGCTCTCTTACATCGGACAAACAAAGAGATCCATTAGAACCCGGGTCAAAGAACACATAGCTGATGTGAAGCACCGTCGCAATGCAACATCTGCTGTCTGCAAACATAGTCAGGACCGCCCAAGCCATTATATTCGCTTCGATAGACCTCAAATCCTGGCGAAAGAAAACCGATATCGCCCTAGAATGATTCGAGAAGCCATAGAAATTAAAAAACATCCTAATTTCAATAGGGAAGATGGCTGGGTACTACCATCATCATGGGATCCTGTTATTAATATAATAAAATCAAATAATAAATATAAACATAACAGACAGGTAGATGTAGTAAGCTCTTACTGTGTAGATCAAAATGACAGCTTATCAGATTAAAATTATTTATTTTTCATTTGTAAAAGTATATAGTAATAGTGTTGCTTAGTAAGTTTGTTTTTAAATAACAGCAAACTAAATTAAAAATTATTATCCTTAATTAATTTTAACTTTTTAAATTACACATAGAACAATTATATGGCTTAAATAATTAATACTATATTTTATATTTTTCTTTATGGTTATAAATATAATAATGGCAACACTAAATATAGATTACTAATTAATATTTTAAAATTGTAATAATTATAAAAAATAATAGCAAAATTAAATACATAATATTTCATATTCAATTATAATTAAAATTATAAAAATGTTTTAAAGTTAAAAAATATTGTAATGTAATTGGTGCAATTTTCATTTTGTTAATTGTGGGTAGGCTGTCTGTAACAACTATACCTTCAAGACATGTAACACCTCAGTCTTTCCCGTGACCATGGATGCTGTAAAGCATTCGAAACGTCGGGAACCAAAAATCAAAATAAATTCGCGAAAAAATCCGAAAAGATAGTTTTATTTTAAAATATTATCGATATTAATCATTTCGGTATCGAATCTTTTATATGTATGTGACGCTCGAAGACCGAAGTTAGGAGATGATGTAAAGCCTACAAGGGACTATAGACCGTCAAAATGGATAACTAACAGCGCACTAGATGTTTGGTACGGCAACAAAAGTATAGTTGATGTTTTATCTCGTGAACTTACAAGTATTATCGACAAAATTGCTATGAGATCAGGTAAAATTTATACAATTTTATACAATACTAGGTCGCTAGGTACGTTTTAAATAGATATAAATAGTTATTAGCCATATAATTTTTTTTTTTTTGTTAATAATATTGACATTAATATTTATACGATACTAACATCACTCAATTGTTTTGCCTTCCCAGAACCTCTCCACTAACACTTAAACTTTATGGTATGGTATTAAAGTTCATATTGACTTTTAAGTATTATTACGAATCTTTTGTATGGGAGTGTAGAAAAGTGTTGTTTTTAGACTTTTTCAGATAATTTTTTAAATTTTTCTCTCCGTAAGAATCAACCTCGTACTTAAGTAATATCCTAAAAACAGAATTAGCAAAATCGGTTCATCTGCTCTCGAGATTTACGATTAGCAACACATTCACCGATTCATTTTTATATTATAGACTAGAATTCTCCCAAGGGACGAAATTGAGCACTAATCATTATTAGAAAAAAATATATTCATAACACTATAGCTCACCAACAGTTACAAAAGAAAAGAAAAACGGTTGACAAACAGAGAAAATGGTACTGAACTGCTCTGTATTTCCTTATATATAGATAACATAAGAACTTGTTTATTCTTAGAATATGTTTTAACTTATCTAATTCTCTTTCGAAATAAATACACGTTTTAGCATTTTTCAAAAATTACCCCATAAGGGGGTAAAATGGATGAACGTTTTAGAGCGAGCGAAGCCGCGGGTTCTACTAGTATGTAAATTCTAAATCAGATACGAAAATAACTTTAGTTTCGATACGATAAGCTTTTCTCAGAAAACGTAACAAATTCTTGTATGAGCCTGAAATACAATCTTGTGAAAGATGTTACAGTGTCATCTTCACAAGATTAATGATCATATCAACACTAATTACTAAAAGTGAACCTCTTATCTTATAAATATCAAAGGCCTTAGACTTAGCTCAATAAATATTCTTTGCAAAAACTTACAAGAAAATATGTCATATGGGGATAACATTTACACATCTTCATAAAAATACCAAGGAAAATGTTAGATGATAATTTTATTTAGTAGGTAGGTATACTAGCGACTCGCTTTCGCTTCGCTCGCCGAGATATATTTTAACGCTTAGTATAGATTTCTCAGAGATGAGTAAAATATTAAAAAGTATCCTATATGTTGACACGGATATCTATTCAAATTTGATCAAAATCTGTCCAATGGTTTCCTCATGATTCGTTTCGGAACAGACAGACAGGCAGATAGAACACATAGACAAAAACTCAAGAAAACTATAGATTCGGCCTCTGTATCGATTATAATGACTATTTCAATAAGATTTTCCAAAAAAATATTTAAGTTATAAAATAAAGCTATTAAGTACAGATTGTTGTTAGAATTTTATTATATGCGTGTGTTGTAATTGATGTTAGAATTTTATTATATGTATAGATTACGTATTATTTTTGTTAAATATGTTGATACTTGAAAGAAAATTAGTTTAATGCATTAAAATTCATTACAATACAAGTAATGTTTCAGATTTTGTAATTAACCGATATTTTGGTGTTATATCTATATATTGTCCCATGGAAATTAAAAATATTTTTTATTACAGTACGTACAATAAACGAGCACAATAGAAAAAAATATGTAAACCGTACCAAAGAAGAGAAATTTAATGAAAATGTACATCAAGAAAAAAAATAACAGCCGTAAATAATATAATGATAAATGTGCCGCTATAAGCAAAGCGAGAAGTTAATGGGTGCGTTTAGACGAGGCGTTTAGGCGAGTTCCCTTGAAAGCAACATTATGATGACCGCTACTAATTAATATTAGACGATTTGACAGATTTATTTACCAATTAAATTTTAACTGTTTGTAAAAACAAAAACTAAACAAAAATTATTATTGAAGTTTTAAATGTAATAAATAATTTTGTTTACACGATTAGAAAGTGCTTAAGTATATTTAAAGTAAAACTATTTTTTCGGATTATTACGGGGATTTACTGCAAAATTATGGGTAGGGACTGTCTGTAACATGATGTATGTAACGCCTTTAAGACGTCTAAAACCTTATCTGCCGTGACCATGATTTCTGTAAAGCATTCGAAACGTCGGGAAACAAAATCAAAATAAATCCGCGAAATAATCGGAAAAGATAGTTTTATTTAAAATGTCAAATATTCGCGTAAATCTAAGAAAGTTTCACTTAATTAATTAAATTAAATATGTAATTTTGATTTATTTTTGATAGATTCTTACATAAATACACAATCTCATTCGGTATAGCTCTTTATTTATTATATCATAAAAACAATTCAGCAAACATATGTCACAGACAGTACATAAATATTAATAATTATATATTAAAAATTGTATGTCATGTATCAAAATTCATTAACGAAATATTTCAGAGTATAATATTTACTTATTAATATTTATATACATAGATCCAGAATAAGACAAATAAAATAAATTCATACTGATAATATAAATGTAAAAGTTTGTTTATTTGTTTTTTTTGTATTTCACTTAAACCGTCGAGCAAATTTTGATGAAATTTGCCAAGGACATAGATTAAAAGAGAGAATCAAAACAAAAGTCGTGCTACTAGCTTCTATATCCGCTTACAATACGGGCGGAGCCGTGAGAAAAACTAATAGTGCATAAATGGTATAAAAATATATAAAATTATACATTTAAATTACATTTCCTATAACAATGAACAGTATAATAACCATATGTATTTATCAAGTCTATCGCGCATACAATAAAGCTCGAAGCTTAATTAAGAAAATCTTGAATCCTCTTTATTTCTATGTACAAAGAGAATACGTTATACAAAGATGAACCCGATTTCAAGAGAATAGCGTATCAGAAGCCACAAATTCTCCCTTTTTGGTAACTAATAAATAATTTTCGCGTCCCCCAATCTCCTTGGGGCGGCCTTTGAAGTCTAAAAAGCTCTTCATAAGTGTACGCACTCAAACCGCTTGATTAGAAGGCTGTTAGGGCGCAGTTGGGAATCTGCTGGTTTATAGATACATAGATTTTTTATAAGCTAAAAAAAAGCTAAAAAAAGATAATAATTCAATAAGTAGCGTTACCTTATAAAACACTAAGGTCTCTAGTGCCTTACAGTAGTATATAGGTATGTAATATTCATCGTTAAACACTGGTTGTGCTAATAATATCACCATTATGGAAAAACATCGTCATTATGGAAAAAATCGCTTCGATCAGTTCTTTAGGAGAAAGACAAATTAACTATGAAAATTTAGATCTATCTATATACATACGTATATATATATATATATATATATATATATATATATATATATATATATATATATATATATATATTATAAAATTCTAACTGAGCCGAATCTGTACATTAGATGTTTTTTTTTGGAAAATCTTATTGAAACAGTCATTATTATCGATACAAAAGCCAAATCTATACTTTTTTTTTTAAATGTCTGTCTGTCTGGGACCGCATCATAAGAAAACCACTGGATGAATTTTGATGAAATTTGGTATAGTGATACTTAGTTATCTGGATCAACATATAATAAATACACTTTTTACTACGGAAAAATATCTCACCTCTGAGAAATCTATACTAAACGTTGAAATTTAACTAGGGACGAAACCGAATGGTATGAGGGCGAGTCGCTAGTTTTATAAAATAGGCAAAGATTATGAAAGCTTGAGTTAGCATATGAATATGTGCAATAAAAATACCTTTCAACATTCTAGTGTTTTAAACCTAGTGTCCTAAATTTCTTGTTAGGCGAGTTTTAGCTATCCGAGTACAAGCAAAAGCTTGCAGGCTATGAAAAATTGGAATACCATTCGTAATTCAAAGTTCATTAAGGCAAGAATTTAATAGAGGCCGTTGTGAACTCGACTTTATTTAGTTCGAGTGGGTCGACGTTCAGAGCGGAATTTTTCACCCAAAGCGCGATCTCCTTAATGAGCGTACTTTACCATCAACGAGAGTACTGAAATTTTGAATGATCAATCGAGTGTGAAAATCAATATTAAATTATTATTTTATTTCTTTACACTATTTTAAAGCAGATATAAATAAATATGTCAGGACATTAACACACACAACCATCTAGTTCCATATTAAGCTTCGTTGCTTACGTTATATACCAGATAGTCGATAGACTACACATATATAACTATAAATGTGTATAAATGTATATTATAAATATAAACACCCAATACCCATGGAGTATAAACATTCGCGCTCATCACACAAATGAATGCCTCTAGCAGGACTCAAACCTGCGACCACTGGCATGTGGCAAGTGCACTATAAACTGAGCCAAATTTGTTATTTCTTTTAAACTTAAAGTTTATCCTATGATATATTTAGAGAAAAAAATAATTTGTATAATATGTATTATGGAAATCAAATATAGGTAATAGATTCTTAAACGCGTAAGATGATATTTTTTTTTTTGTATTTAATTTTTATTTTTTAGAATTTAGGAAGTTGCACATATAATTGAAGCTAATTATTAATCATTAGCGACTCACCCTCGCTTCGATCGGGATCGTCGATACAATACGTTTTAACACTTAGTATGGAATAGATAGACTATAATATACTGTTATAAATATACAATAAATACATAATATGATGAGTTTTACATCACTTAGGTACTTGAGATATGATTGATTCCCCATAAAAACATTTATCCTTTTTTTCAGTCAGTTTAAGGATTATTTCCGGGATAAAAAATATCCTTTGTCCTTCCCATGGTCTCAAACTATCTTCACGCCAAATTTTATCTAAATCGGTTCAGCGCATTTTTAGTTTATTCATTACAACATACAAAAAAATCATAATATTAGTATAGATAAAAAATCTAATTATAATTGAATATAACTTTATGGACAGACAAAATATATTTATTATAAGAAATAATACGATCTTTAGAAACCCGCGAGGAAATAATACATACTTATAGATTTTGGTTCTTCCTGAATGAGGTTAACTATTCACGTGGATGATTTTATTGTGCAAAATTTTGTGCACAAATACAAGTACGATTCTCATTCTCTCACTTTAATATTCTGATGGGACGATAATCCGACTCGACCGGCAAGATCAAGGCACACCATTAACGGCTTGACTTTAATTTTAAAAGAAGGTGGAGAAGCGGGCAAATACAAATTTCCAACTCTGTGTGACAAAGACAACATTGTGTTATAAAAACCGACTTCAAACAAAAGCACTAAAAAGTGAAAAATAACTGATTGGTAGTTTTCATTTACTATACATACCTAATCAAATATTTTCGAAGTCGGTGTGCTTTGCTTTGTATGGGCTGGGACCGATTTCAAAAATATTTGATTAGGTATGTATTTAATAGGTAGGCTTTAATTACTTAGCCAAAGCACACCGACTTCGAAAATATTTGATTAGGTATGTATAGTAAATGAAAACTACCAATCAGTTATTTTTTACTTTTTAGTGCTTTTGTTTGAAGTCGGTTTTTATTTTTTTGTTAAAAAGTTTTTATTTTTCCCTTTTTAGTGTAGACAGTAGTAGCAAAGTAAGAATTCCAACGTGTTAGGCTTGTCAAATCAAACAAAATAAGCCCAAACTCAAAGTATCTACTATTAGCCGTTGAAGAGTTCCACCTATCCACCTTCTGGCCTTACCATCAGATCAGGTCAACAATACCGAACCACTGTACTATCAACGGAAATAAAAACACTTGCAAATTTAAAGCTAATATGACAATTAGAAGTAGGTTAAATTCATCATTAGCTATTTTTCCACCCATAGGGGTGGTATTTTTTTTTTTTGAAATTTAAATGGGACCAATCTGGAAGTATACACTTTCAAACAACACAAAAATTGTCCAAATCGAGTTCTGAGGTAACAAACATAAAAAAAAATACAGTCGAATTGAGAACCTCCTCCTTTTTGAAGTCGGTTGAAAATAGAGAACACTATTCCTATTTAGTACTAGCCCAGGTAGGTATCAAACCCAGAAAAGTATGATCTAAAGCTATTTAAACTAGCTCTGAAACCTGACCTGAAGTACAGAAAAACAAGTTTTTCCTTTACTTTGTAAGTATGTAGTATACTAGCATTGCCCGCGGCTCCGCCCGCGTTCAGGTGACCAAAAACCAAATTCTTAGGTTTTACATATATATATATATATATATATATATATATATATATATATATATATATATATATATATATATATATATATATATATATATATATATAGTAGACTGATTCAAAAAAACCGACTATTTTTTTTTTTTTTTAATATTGAAAATATTGTCAGAAATGACGAAAAAAAAATCCTGTGAAAGCTAGAGCTCTTAATATTAATATTAAGAGGTGCCGAGTGGAAAATTTCGATTTCCCATTTGATTAACGTGGGAAAATTTTTTTTTCTTACTTTGGAATTCTGTAGCTCTTTAACAAGTCATCGGATTGGTTGAGTCAGAACATATTCTTGTAGAGAATTGAACGCTCTACAAAAAAGGTCTCTTATGATTTTTTGATATATTTACTTTTTCAAAAGTTATTCAACCCTAAAGATGAATTGATTCAAAATTTTTACATTTTTCTAATTTTCCGACGCAACCATCAACTTTATGAGAAAATTTAATAGGACTTTTTTGTAAAACATTCAATTTCCTATAACTTATCTCTCAAAAAATTAAAATTTTTTTTACAGATCGTAAGTTATTTGCAAAAAACTAAAAATTTTTTTTAAAAAGTTGTCATTTTTATTCTTAAAATTAATTATCATGTTAAACAAATAAAGTTTTAACCTAAAAATTGAATGTTTATTACAATTTAATCAATAAATGGAAAAGCTTTTTTTTTTAACAAATAATGCTGATTTATGTTATTCGATTTTTGGAAATCATTTCAAGGTCAAGACGAACAATTCTCAAAAGCAAATAAAAACATTTTTTATCTATTTTATATTTAATATGACTCTACTATCCATATCAATTAAAAATCCTTTCAAGCTCGCCCCCCTCTACCTATATTTGATATACTTCAACGCTGTTGTGATTCCAAGAATTAGGTAATTGCCGAGCTTTTTTGAATAGAGTAATATATTTTTATTGTTAAGCCTTCAATACTGTGAGTGACGTGTACTAGAGTGAGGAAGTATTCGTTGCTTTCGGACGCTTTTTTTTCAATTATTCTACAAAATTATTTTACAAAATTAACAGTCGTGAATGACGTGGCGGAGCGTGGTGTAGCATTAATTGAACAATACAATAAGTGTTTCACTAAAAATGAAGATCAACTACAATACTTATTGCTAATTATTAGTGAATACAGAAAAAAAGTGCCCAATTGTAATAGAAATTTTTTAGTTTAACGATATAAATTGCTTTGATTATAATAAACATTCAATTTTTAGGTTAAAACTTTATTTGTTTAACATGATAATTAATTTTAAGAATAAAAATGACAACTTTTTAAAAAAAATTTTAGTATTTTGCAAATAACTTACGATCTGTAAAAAAAATTTTAATTTTTTGAGAGATAAGTTATAGGAAATTGAATGTTTTACAAAAAAGTCCTATTAAATTTTCTCATAAAGTTGATGGTTGCGTCGGAAAATTAGAAAAATGTAAAAATTTTGAATCAATTCATCTTTAGGGTTGAATAACTTTTGAAAAAGTAAATATATCAAAAAATCATAAGAGACCTTTTTTGTAGAGCGTTCAATTCTCTACAAGAATATGTTCTGACTCAACCAATCCGATGATTTGTTAAAGAGCTACAGAATTCCAAAGTAAGAAAAAAAAATTTTCCCACGTTAATCAAATGGGAAATCGAAATTTTCCACTCGGCACCTCTTAATATTAATATTAAGAGCTCTAACTTTCACAGGATTTTTTTTTCGTCATTTCTGACAATATTTTCAATATTAAAAAAAAATAGTCGGTTTTTTTGAATCAGTCTAATATATATATATATATATATATATATATATATATATATATATATATATATATATATATATATATATATATATATATATATATATATATATACTCTTACAATGCAGTTTTTTTTATTTTTTTTCAGAAATGAGTCATTTTCCCGCGGTAAAAAGTATCCTATATGTTGACCCGGATAATCAGCTATCATCACACCAAATTTCATCAAAATCTGTCCAGTGGTTTTCTCGTGATGCGGTAACAGACAGACAGACAGACAGGCAAAAATTCTAAAAACTATAGATTCGGACTCTGTATCGATAATAATGTCTATTTCAATTAGATTTTCCAAAAAATATTTAATGTACAGATTCGACTTAGTTACAATTTTATTATATGTATAGATTAGCATTAAAATTTTAGTTTAGTTTTTTTTTGATCGTAGCGTACATACATACATATTACATATGTATGTATATAACATAATATGTAAGCTGCATTACGGCTACTAGTCGATAGCACTCTTGATCTCGATGTCAACTACAAAGGTATATGAGAACAGAACAGGGTTTTGTCGTCAAGTACGCTCATTAACATCCCTCGCTTTGCGTGAAAATTTCCGCTCGGAACGCCGACGCACTCGAGTCAAATAAAGCAGAGCTCACAAAGCCTAAAAAAGTTCGGATTCACTGGTGGCGTTCCTACTTTTATTGGTAAAATTTTGCTATGCATACGCTGTGTTTGAACTATCATATTAACTTACATATCAAAAGACATTTCTATATAGCTTCGTGTATATTATTTGTATTACTACCGTTGAAATGTCATTAGGAAAAGAACTTTTACAAAGGGTATCAAGCGAGAATCGAATTGGTGACCTTCAGCACTATAGTACTCTGCTATATTATATACCAAATAACACTTGTAATTTGTATTTAATGTGATAAATTCAATACCGTGACTATGATTGCTGTTACGAATTCGAAACATAGGAAACCAAAAATCAAATTAATCAAATAATTATAATAGAATAAAAGTAGTTTTATTTAAAACTGTTCATATATTCGCGTAAATCTAATAACGTATAATAAAAAAACCTAAAATAACTCTCATAGGATGAAAAGAAATAAACTTCTTCCAGATTTATTAATTCAAGTCAAATGGCTGAATGATGTACATTGTACATACTAATCATTGATTTGTAGTCACTAGAGCTGATACTAGAGCAAAGAAATCAGAGCGAGCGTGCGCAATAGCTTGCGTTTATTTTAGTGTTATTGTGGTAACATCCGAGTTGGGTACAACTGCGTTTGTATAGTTTTGAAAACATACGTGCAAGAATTACACTTCATTCTTAACAAGATATAAAAGATATTCGTGTATATACATTATATATATATATATATATATATATATATATATATATATATATATATATATATATATATATATATATATATATACGTATGTTATGACTACGAATTGTACTTAACGTCTTGAACAAACATTATAAAACTGATCTTGACTACAGTCTATACATATGTATCTATACTATTATAAAACATTAACTGCCTCGATGGTGTAGTGGCTAGCATGTACGGCCGCACACCCGGAGGTCCTGGGTTCGAGTCCCGGGTCGGGCCAAATTTAGTTATTGAGTCTTTCTGTATAGTAAGTCTCAGTAACAGCCCGGAGTTGGGAAGTTGGCGGCGTTTCACCCCCGTGCCTCGGAGAGCACGTAAAGCTGTCGGTCCTGCGCCTTAACTCTCACCGGTCGTGTCGAGTGGTCGTCCCACCGGAGTATGAGTGATAGGAATAGAGAGTGCACTTGTGTCTGCGCGTACACTTGTGCACTATAATATCGCCTGCGCTGTTGGCTAGTCTCAATGAGATTGGCCGCCGTAGCCGGAATCGGCTAGGAGAACATCATTATAAAACAGTAGAGGTCGAATGTCTGTACATAGAAAAAAAAATGCTAAAAACCGAGTCAGGGGGATGTAAGAAGATAAATAGAACAAATCCAGTTTTTTTTTCAAATTTTTTGTTTCTCTGTCTGTCTGTTTGTACGGGCTAATCTCCGAATCTATTGGACCGATTTAAATGAAATTTTGCATGGTGGTACCTTATATCCCCGAGCAACATCTTAGATACTTTTTATCCCAGAAAAATAAATAGTTCCCGTGGGATAGTTAAAAAACTATAATAATTTATACAGCGTAGTACACATAAACTACTGATTGGATTTTAATAAAACTTTACAACACTTTACAATAGTTCATACATGACAATAATAAATCGGTTACTTTTTATCCCGGAAAATTAAAGGGTTCCCGTGGGACAGTCAAAAAACTATAGTGACTTATTCAGCTTAGTACACAAACACTACTGATTGGATTTTGATGAAACTTTACAATAATATAAGTCATACATCAGAAAAACAAATAAGTTACTTTTTATCCCGGAAAAATGTACGTTTCCCGTGGGATAAATGTTTTCGTTTATTTGTAACGTATTATGTACACAACATAGATCCTTTGTCTGTTTGTCTGTATCTCTGTTTGTCTGTTTTTGTATGCGCGTTCCACGTGAAAACTAAGGTACCGATTTCAACGAAATTTGGTGAAGTGATAACTTATTACTCGAGTCAACGTTAAGGATATCTTTTACTTCAAGAAAGTTTCTTTCTCACGGGAAGATACAATAACTGGTTTTATCGAGTCCTCCCTAGAAACCTTCCGCTGACTAAGCCTTAAGACATACATACATCAAAACAATATACTAAAAAATTGTAGGTCTTGAAAAGTCCTACAGGAAAGTTCTGAATAGTATATGTATATCTCCTAAGCAATATCTATTCTTATCTATACCTATAATAAAACTAACTTAGTCAAATCGATGTGCGCGTTTCACGCAAAAAGTACTAACCGATTTTAACTAAATTTTGTATAGTGATTAGTGATAACTTAGTACTCGTGTCAACATTTAGGATACCTTTTACGACAGGCAAATTATTCATTTCATTCGCGGGAAAACACAATAACTGGTTCTATCGAATTGTCCTTAAGAAAATTGTAAGTCTTAAAGAGATCGATAGAAATTTTCTCAATAGTATATGTCTATCTCCTAAGGTACACTCGCTATAACTATTTTCATTATTATATATTGCTGTTTTATTATACGTTATTTATCCTATCTATAAATATAATAAAACTGTAGAGGTCGAATGTCTGTACATAAAAAAAAATTCTAAAACCGAGTCAGTTATCTTCTTACATCCCGTAAGAAGAAAAATAGAACAAATCCAAATTTTTTTCATTTTTTTTTGTTTCTTTGTCTGTTTGTCTGTTTGTACGGGCTAATCTCCGAAACTATTGAACTGATTTAAATGAAATTTTACATGGTCGTACCTTATATCCCCGGTCAACATGTAAGATACTTTTCATTCCGGAAAATTAAAGAGTTCCCGTGGGATAGTTAAAAAACTATAGTAACTTATACAGCTTAGTACACAACAACTTATGCACCTTATTTAGTAAAAATTTGGCATGCTGATACCTTATATTGCCGGTCAAACAACAGGTTACTATTCATCCCGGAAAAATGAACGGTTTCCGTGGAATAGATTAGTTTTTGTTTATTTGTAACGTATTATGTACACAATATAGACCCCAAAACAATAGTTATTAAAAAATTTGTCTGTTTGCCTGTATGTCTGTTTATCAGTTTGTATGTTTGTACGGGCTAATCTCCGAAACTGTTGAACCAATTTAAATGAAATTTTACATGGTCATACCTTATATTCCCAGTCAACATTTTAGATACTTTTAATTCCAGAAAATTAAAGAGTTCCCGTGGGATAGTTAAAAAACTATCGTATCTTATACAGCTTAGTACACAGCAACTTATGCACCTAATTTAGTAAAATTTAACATTTTGATACCTTATATTGTCAGTCATACAACAGGTTACTTTTCGTTCCGGAAAAACGACCGGTTCCCGTAGGAACTAATAGATCTCAATTAGTGTTTTTCTAGAGGCGAGCCCGAGCCAAGCGAGGGTGAGCCGCTAGTGTATAATAAAATTCTAAGTCGAATCTATGCATTAAATATTTTTTCGAAATTTTATTGAAATAGTCATTATTACCGATACAAAGACCGAATCCATAGTTTTTAGATTTTTTGTCTGTTTGTCTGTATGTCTGTCTGTCTGTCTGTCAGGGAACGCATCACGAGAAAATCACTGGACACATTTTGATGTAATTTGGTATGATGATAGCTGGTTATCCGGGTCAACATATAGGGTACTTTTTACTGCCGAAAAATATGTCATTTTTGAGAAATCTATAAAGTAGTCTATAAATCTGTAAAGTCAATAGTTATTGTATAAATGACATCCATTATTATACATATGTGCCATACATTACATTATAAAAAAATACTTTTTACTCATTGACTTTTACATCAAACACGTTAACAATTATGTTAATGCAATTATTTTTATACATACTTGTAACAATAATATGTCACATTATTTGTCCGTATGTTTACACAATGTCGGCTCTTAGCCAGTGTTTCGTTGCAGCTTTGTTATACGCACCGGGGACATAAAGTTGGAATTTTTGCGGCCTCCTCTAATGCAACATTGTACTTGCCTCCGTTTCTTTTATTTCTCTTTATTTTTAATAGCTTTTACCCAAATGGGAAAAGAAATAACGTGAGAATTGCGCGGTTTGTTTAACGATATTGATACTGGAAGCCGCAGTGGGGACCATGTAGTTTTTCTTGGAAATTGTTTTTGTTTTACTTTATTGTCTTTAAACGTATATTGTTTGAATTTGTATAGCTATTCCAAGTTAAGCAGAGATTCACATTTACTTGAATTACTTTCTCTATAACTATACTAATATCTCATTTGTTATATCAATAGGTAAACAACAGATAACAATTAATAACCTGTTTATCTTAATCTTTGGTTTTGTTACAAGCGAAACGAATTTGACATAATTTATATAAAAGTTGTGTCAAATGTCTAACTCTAAAAAACACTTGAAAGATTTGTTTTAAGCCGCTGTTATCTGAATAAAGCAGGAAATGTCAGTAGTGAATAAAGTCTAATGTTTGTTACAATAGGCATTGGTAAGTTTGAACAGGCGTAGGTTGTATTATAATATAAACAAAAAAAATGTGGGCGTCATTTCATTAAAAGTTTGAAATCTTTGAAAATAATTAAGCAATTTTTCGACACCGAAACTTAATAACAAGTTGTCCTAAACAAGAAAGTTTGTGGAACAATATGGTCAAGTGATGAAAGATTATAAACTTTCAAGTTACAAAGATTGATCATCGTCATAACTTCAAAAGCTGACGTTTTATCAGTAAAACAATAGTTTAATATTAAACGAGACAATAATCTGTAAGTGTTGAGATATGATTGTCATTTACAATTCATTTTATACTAGCGACTCACCCTCGCTTCGTTTCGAGTTCGTCCCTAGACAAAAACAGATCTATCCCACGGGAACTGTATATTTTTCCGGGATAAAAATAGCTTATATTATGCTATTTCAGACTATACTCTATATTAATGCCAAATTTCATCCAGATTCGTTCAGCAGTTCTGACATGAAAGAGTAACACATATACATACTTACATACATGCATACATACATACATACATACATGTATGCATGCATGCATGCATACATACATACATACATACATACATACATACATACATACATACATACAGACACACATACATACATACATACATACATACATACATACATACATGCATGCATGCATGCATGCATGCATGCATGCATGCATACATACATACATACATACATACATACATACATACATACATACATACATACATACATACATACATACATACATACATACATACATACATACATACATACATACATACATACATACATACAAAATCTATAGTTTTTAGAATTTTTGTCTGTCCGTCTGTCTGGGAATGCATCACGAAAAAACCAGAGGACGGATTTTGATGAAATTTGGTATGATGATAGCTGGTTATTCGGGTCAACATTTAGGATACTTTTGACTGCAGACAAATATTTCATCTCTGAGAAATCTATACTAATCGTTAACGTAGGGATGAACCCGAGCGGAGTGAGGGTTAGTCGCTAGTTTATAATATTAGTATGGATAAAATATTTGCTTTCTTTTAATACACTTTAGTTTACAATAAGCAATATCTATGTATATTTTCATTGATATAATAAATCAATAAAATATTTCGTTTGACAATTACGATTCAAAACCTTAGTGGCAAATTCCAATGACCTACATATTATGTAGTATGTATCTTTCTGTGGACTCTCATTGCTAGTGTTAGACATGTAAGATAATTTTCGTATCACTTATATCAAGCTCTTATCGCGAGTAGGAAAAATTAAAGACAAGCAGATCGACAGACGAGTAGTCAAAGAAAATTTAAGTAAAATAAGAAAAGGCTTCCTTATGTTATCTTTTGTCAAAGCTTTCAAATTAGTTTGTATCTGACCAATGTATGTACTTTGAGCAAGAATCAAACTAAAAACATTTGATGAAGTATTTAAAATACTAAATACTATTTTTCCTAAAGGGGTAAGCTGTATTGCCACTAAAATAAGGGCTCTTACTATGATTGATAAGAAATTAATTGGTTGAACGTAATAGCAGTGTTCTAGGTCATGTATGAATGTTTTATTACTCACTGTGGAACGTCCGATTCGAAACATTTACTTAGATTTATAGAAATCGCCCAATTTATCATTTTCATTTAAGTATAATTGTATAGAATTAGCAAAAACAGAACAGTAATAATCTAAAATTATGGATTTTAACGTTAATAAAATTAACGAATTAAAGGAGGAAGACTACTACATAGCATATTTAGTAGGAAATATTTAATTTTACCTGTTTGTTACAGATCAGCTTTAGATATACTACAAAAGCACTTAATATTCAATTAAAAAACTTAAACGACGGAGTCGTTTCAACTTAATCGTAAAAAAATGCGAACAAACTAAAAAAAAAATACTTATAAAGAAGATTCAATTAGAAGGGGTTTCTCATTTACAATAGATATCTAAGATATCTGTCAGTAATTCTTAGAGTCGACACTAGCACAATAATAGCAATTAGAACTAGTCAGATCGCTCAAGTCATCTCCGAGAAATCGTAAGACATACATAAAAGATGGTCATATAACTTCCTTCTTTTTCAGAAGTTGGTCAAAAACGATTATTTTGACCACTTTAAATACCATTTTACAAACTGAAGGTGGTAATTTTTTCTTTACACAGACTACATTTACATAAAAATGACGTATATGAAATATCTAAACTCCATGTGAAGCTAGTTTTCTTGTAACATTATGTACCTATTTGGTCCGGGTCAGGCCTCTTGAACTGCTCCCAAGAGAGAAAGCGCGTGCAGCTCGCAAATTGAAACGGAAGGTGTCCTATAAATTGCGCATTCTCTAAGGAATTTGGGGTAAAGTTGACGTGGCTGAAAGTTTTATACTATCTTTCTAGGTACTTGAATTTTCTTCTAACTTTAGATTTATAAATAATCATAATAAAATTATTATATTTTCGATAAATATAAGTTCACATAATACTTTCTTAAGATTTACGCGAATATTTCACATTTTAATAAAACTATCTTTTAGGACGTCCCACTACATGAATGTGCGAGAAACGCAAATAATAGAGAGGAGTGGAGGCATATAGTGGAGCGGGTTACAAGACCTAAATGATGACCACGACCAGACTGTCAAGACTGTAACGACTGAGAAGAAGATCTTTTCGGATTTTTTCGCAGATTTATTTAGATTTTTGGTTCCCGACGTTTGGAATGCTTTACAGGAGTCATGGTCACAGTAGAGACTTATTTAAATATAAGTTATTAACAAGCTAATTTAATTCTGTCATAATAAATCTGGCTTGTTAGATGATTTTATTAGTCAGTAATTTAAAATGTGATGTTTCGTAGATCTAGTTTATGAAAATCTGTACTAATAATATTTTGTACTATTACTACTCAAATCTAATCTTATATAAACCAAAAATCTATTTTCATATTTGGCTTAGCATCCAATTTTCTATAATACTAGCGACTCGCCCATAGGTTGATTCTCCATTCAAATTTTCATTCCCATTTTCACCTCCTTAAGGGATGATGTCCGGGATAAAAACTATTGAATGTTGTATGTGTAATTGAATTTACAGGATCTTAAACTATCTTCTTACTAAATTTCATCTAAATCAGTCGAGTAGTTTTAGAACTTATTCGGTACAAACAAACAAAAAATCTTCTATCTTTATAATATTAGTATACATATAGATAATAACAAAATATTTATAAAAACAGAACCTATTGAAACTCTTTATTTTCATCTACTTTAAGTAATAATTTCATATTAATATTCCATCGGTAATTAATAAGCCCCAAACGTTTAAACCATACATACGTAGAGCTACTTACCACCAATTATGATTTATTAGGTCAATTAATTAATTATCTAGTCGAACCTCCAAGCACATGAAGCAAGTTTAGATAATTAAACTAAGGCTGCTTGATGCAGTGGCTAATAATTTGATTATATGCGTTAATAATGCTATTATGAAAACACAACTCTACTCTATTTCATTATTTATTTTATTGAATGGTTTTTTAAATATTTATTATAACTATTTATTTATCTATACATATAATAAAGTTCTAACTGAATCGAATATGTACATTAAATAATTGTTATTATAATCGATACAGAGGCCGAATCTATAGTTTTTAGAATTTTTGTCTGTCTGTCTGTTACCGCATCACAGAAAACCACTGGAGGATTTTTGATGAAATTTGGTATGGTGATAGCTGGTTATCCGGGTCAACATATAGGATACTTTTTACCGCGGGAAAATATCTCATTTCCGAGAAAAAATATAAAAACTGCATTGTAAGAGTATAGTGTATACTAATATGTAAAACCTAAGAATTTGGTTTTTGGTCATCCGAACGCGAGCGGAGCCGCGGGCAATGCTAGTATATAATATGTACACTTTATTCCAATCCGAACATATTTGTCAGGCTTGGCAAAGAAACACCGAGATTAATTTCCTTTTGGCCCCGATGTGATTGGCAAAGTCTATACACGGTGAGCCACTAAAAGCATCTAAAACTACTTTGAATGCTTAATATTGCTACAGCGGTATAGTGCTCTAACGAATTTGTGCGTTCACGCAATATGATACGTAGCTGACATCAAAACTGAAAATGTGAGGAGTTTCCATTAGTGTTATTGCGATGATATCTATAGTTTCATAGTACGAGTATTTTCATATTTTTTTTGTAAAATATTAAATTCTTTAGATAATATGTATATAGCTTTTACATAATATGTATATAGCTTTATGCTTTTTGACTTGTGGGGTAGGCAGAAAGAACCGAATGCTGAGCGATGTCTGCATACGCACCTCTTTCATGTCTACCATCGTTGTCATTGTCTTCATAAATGCTATTGGGGGGTTCTAATTTTTACTTAACTTATTGTTACGCGCCGCTAGTTTATTCGAAGACATCAAGTACGCCTTCATACAACCTCTGTGGTGTTCGTCTACGCAGGTTCCAGGCAGGCAGGAAAAGTATGACGACGAAGATATTGATTGATGTTTGGGCGGACGTATGTTCTGTTGTGTATATAAATTTTATTAATTACTGTCAATATAACGATTATATCAGGAAAAGTGTTTCATTGTTTTACATTATTCTATGTATAAGAAACAATTTATCTTGGTCTTAAAAAGTTCTATTCAATTTGCCTATACTACACTTTCAACTCACTAATTCACAATATAAAGTTTTAAAAATTCTATCGTCTTTCATTCTTTCTACTTGCCCAAACCGTTTATACACGTTTTTTTTTTAATTATTATTAAGTTCTTTAGTAGTTCTTTATATTTGTTAATTTTCATGACACAATTACAGACTACTAGGCTTTTTAAATGAAACTATCTTTTCTCTCCCGTGACCATGATTGCTGTAAAGCATTCGAAACGTGGGGAACCAAAAGTCAAAATAAATACGTGAAAAATCCGAAAAGATAATTTTGTTTAAAATGTCATATATTAAAGTATTAGACTACTTAGAATTTACGATCAATTAACAAATCTTTTATGTGATAGCACTTAAACAAAATCAATCTTTATACATGGACAATGGACATACATAGTTGATCAAGACCCATGCACATACTTCATTTTCCCGCGGAACTTACATCAACGATTCCCTTTGTTTATCACTATCTACTATCTTCCAAGCACTTTGCACTAACAGTAATTGCCAAGCCTGTTCTTGCGAGTCAGAGCATAGCTCTGGGGTGAAATAATCAAGAGATATGATACTAGCAAGCTGTACGAGTATGTCTTCGCGTTATGGAAGTTTTTTATTTATTTAAGTAATATTATATACACTATACATGCAACTACGTTCGTGCGTGTTTTGTGTATGTATATTAATTATATTTTCAGTAACCGGACTTCGCTCGGTGTTTTTTGAAAAACAGATAAAAATATGTGTTTTTTTTTTTCAAAAAATACCTATATGGATAAACTTAAAAAGCAAAACCTTATCTAAATACAAAATTTGATCCAAATCTTTTGAGCCGTTTCCGAGATACACAAAATATATATATATATATATATATATATATATATATATATATAATATATATATATATATATATATATATATATATATATATATATATATATATATATATATATATACACACAAATTGCTCATTTTATGTTATAAGTTTGTGATATAGTACATATAGATACATATAAAAATATACAAAATAATTGCGAAATATTTATCTCCCGAAATCCTAGAAGAGAACAAATTGGTTGTTGATTACCGATCATTAGTTCCTTACAATTGAGCGTCGTTCATTAAGAAG
Source organism: Brenthis hecate (assembly GCA_951806755.1). NCBI lineage: Eukaryota > Metazoa > Arthropoda > Insecta > Lepidoptera > Nymphalidae > Brenthis > Brenthis hecate. The sequence continues at coordinate 2,444,814 of OX638263.1, forward strand.
GCCCCAAAAGGTGAGTAAAGTGAGCCCGAAAGTTAATCTGAATTATACAAATTGTGTCTACCTTCTAACAAATAACAAACGGTAGTAATATTTTACATAAATATATTAAGGAATTTATTTATTAGAAATTAAAGAAATATAATTTAAATGAAAAAAGTAATATTTGTAAGTTCTGACTCTACTATAAACCCAACGTGGTTTTTTCCCGGATTTGATTTATTTACAAATTGCGCAGATAAAAAGATACTTATATTTATTTACGTTTTTTACTTACTTACTTACCCTCGCTTCATTCGGGTGTGTTTCTAAGGATGAACCAGCTATCTTCTATCCGATTCCAATCTGTGTGGTGGACCTATCATACTTTTCCAGGCAAAGTATATAACTACTTTTAACCCATAAAACATATTAACAAACACGACCCCGGGTGATTATTACCAAAAATTTGCTCCATACTATTTTTTACTAAAAACCTCCAGTCTGGGGATGCTTTAGAATGACAAACCTGTATCATTAAATTTGTTATAAAATTATCTACATTTTGATATTTAGTTCATTCCGGCAAACGATACAAGCAATTAACTACTTCAATTTACCTATTTATATCTGGATGTAAGGTAATATGTTCGAAAAAGGCCGCCAAACGTATGATGGCATTTGCTACAAGTCTTTTACTTTCGATTGATACTTATTTGTCACAGGAAAAGAGTTCTTATACTTAAAAAATACCGTTCAATTTTTTTTATGAAATATTTGGTGACTACCCCTCTAGGTCATGTTTGTTGATATATTTTATGGTTTAAAAAAATTTGTCTGGAGAAAGAGTGAGGGCTCCATCACATAGATCGAGATTTCCTACTACAAAAGCCAATCGCGAAGACAGTTAACATGAAAACCGCTTATGAAAATGATAAATGCTTATTATTTGCAGAGTTTAACAAAACTGCCTATTAACTTAAATACAATTCGAATTTTTAATATTGAAGCTTTTTATAAAGTCCCAAATGTTGTGAGAATAACAATTATTTATGCAAAGTTGGTAGCTTTATCGATGTTCTACACGGTTTGAAATAAAGAAATAAAATGTATGGTAAAAAGACAAAGGGCCCGAGCGAGGTAAGAGAAGGTCGCTGGTCTTATTGGGTAAGTTAAAGGCATAATGTATTTATGCTACCTTTAAAACATGTTGAACATGACTGTGTTTTTATTATTATCACTAGCATTGCCCGCGGCTCCGCCCGCGTTCAGATATCAAGGAGCAGATTCTTAGGTTTTACACATTAGTATACTCTTACAATGCAGTTTTTGTATTTTTCTTAGAGATATTTTCCTGCGGTAAAAAGTATTCTATATGTTGACCCGGATAACCAGCTATCACCATATCAAATTTCATCGAAATCCTTCCAGTAGTTTTCTGTGAAGCGGTAACAGACAGACAAAAATTCTAAAAACTATAGATTCGGCCTCTGTATCGATAATAAAGTCTATTTCAATAAGATTTTCCAGAAAATATTTAATGTACAGATTCGGCTTAGTAACAATTTTATTATATGTATAGATTTCATTTCCAGATATGAGAATTCATCCTAAAGTAATATTTGAAATAACAACTATATTTTAATGAAAATGTTGAGTAAAACATAAGGTCAATTCAACATAATAATATGATAATTAACTAAGTAATTCACACATTTGGCTTAGTTTCTAGTTACCGCCCTACTTGATGTGCTAACGGTCGCGAGTTCGAGTCCCGCTGGAGACATTTATTTGTGTGGTGAGTACGAATGTGTTTACTCCAGTCATGGTTGTTTATATTTATAATATGTATGTATTTAAAGTTATCTATGTGAATTGTATCAACTATATGGTATCCATAGAACAAACCTCGTAGCTTACCATGGAACTAGATGGTGATGTGTGTTAATTTCCCAACATATTTATTTATTTATATTTATAATCTTACTCATTGTTGCCTTTATAAAATCAGTCATTAAAAATATAGAACCCTTTAATCATAATATTAAGTTTGATTTAATTTTGCCTTAAAATATACTATTCAGACAGTTTCACAAGACTTTTCAATTGTCAATTAAACTTTTAAGTAAAAGTCGGTGTTGTTAGCCCAGTGGGAAACTACGTCCAATTTAAAATACATTTCTGTTTAAAAGTCAACAAATTACCCGATCTTTTTAAAGAAAATATGTAACTTTAACTTTAAAAATAGTTTTTATATGCGTAATTATATATTTTTTTCGATATTCACTATGAAATTAAAATTAAAACTTCCATACTTAAAAAGAACCCCTAAAACTATTATTCTTTAAAGCAAAAAACATTCTATATTTTCCCATACAAAATTTTCATCCCCATTTTCACTCCCTTAAGGGTTGATTTCCTGGATAAAAACTAGCATATGTCCTACCCAAGGTCTCAAACTATCTTCTTACCAAATTAAATATATGGGATGGGATATAAAACTCATTATATCTATGTATATACAATATACATATACCAATATATTATAGTCTATCTATTCCATACTAACCTTTAAAACGTTTCTAAGTCTCTAGTGAGTAAATAAAATAACCTGTAGAAACAATTTTATATTATATTTTACTAAGTAAATAAAAACAATACTCATTTAATTAGAATGTTTATTTTGTTTTAGAAATTCAGATCCTTTAATTTAAAAATCTTCGACCTTTTTTATTAATTATTTAAATGAAATATCAAAGAAAACTAAGTATTTCTTAATGAATTCTACGAATGTCGTATCTGTGCATGAAATATTCATGGAAACTTTCTTAATTATATTGTATTATAATAATAACATTTGTTTTTGTTTTATCAAGACATCTTCACTGTGTTTACCAAATAAATTGAATGAAATATTTACTTACATAAAAATAAACATTTTTTCTATGTTTTGATTGAAGCAGATGGAAAAACAAGAGTAATATCTCGTGATTCTCACAGTACAGTTGTTAAGGCGGCTTTATTTTAGTAGAGGAGGTAGCGTAGCATTTTTCATGTATTTTAGGCTGAAAAAAGTTGTTTATTCTTTACTATATACTAATACTAGTGACTCACCCTCGCTTCGCTCGGGTTCGTCCCTAGCTTGATTCGCTGTACAAACTTTCATCCCCATTTTCACCCCCTTAAGTAAAAAGTACCATATGTCCTTCCCAGGGTCTCAAACTATCTTTTATTTATTTATTTATTTATTAGGTTTATTTACAATCACTTACAATAATACACACAATATAAAAAAAAATAGAACTAAAAATTAGGAACTAAATGTAGTGATTACTTACAAATAAACACAGCATGCACAGAAATAAAGTTTCTTAAAATATTATACAAAATAGATATATTTTAGAAGTAAATAGTTTTTTTAATTAATCAATGAACAGATACACAGTTATATTAATTTAGCAATTATAACATTATTTAAGACTATCAATGCATTTATTTAGGAATTTGGTGCTAATGGTTTTGCGGAAATTGGCTAAGGAATCAGCAAATACGTCGACATCTATGCTATAAGAATTTAGAGTCTTACATAACCGTGGGACTGGGGAATTGGCACCTAGGATCGTTCGGCGAAGTGGAGGACAAAGTGGAGTAATAGGCTTACGTGGTATTCTTACTGGAACTCTTAGGCTAAATTTATTTAGCAATTTGGGGCAATCAATAAAGCCGTTGAGTAATTTATGAGTAAACAAAATATCCAGAAGTTCCCGACGTTCATACAATGCAGTTATTCCGAAGAAGGCCAACCTTTCTTTGTAAGAAGAAATTTTCTTGGCTTTACTGGCACTAAAAACCAGATGCCACAGAAATCGTTTCTGAATACGTTCCAGTCTTAGGATATGCGTAGCGTAGTGAGGACGCCAGACAACTGAACGATACTCCAAGATACTCCTAACCAAACTAAAATAAAGGAGCTTTTTAATTTGTAAATTTTTAAAAATTTTAGTGTTACGTATAACAAACCCGAGCATTTTAGAAGCACGTTTTACTATATTTTCTATATGGGGAAGAAAAGTCAATTTTTTATCGAAAGTTACCCCCAGATCCTTAATAACTTCCAACGTCTCTAAAGCATGTTCTTTTATAAAGTATTTATACGTAACGTAACTCGTTTTTCGAGTAAATTTTACTTGATAACATTTTTTCTTATTTAAGTTCACACCGTTAATTTCACACCATTGCATAAGTCTTTCTAAATCATCTTGAAGAAGCTTACAATCACTCGGGGAATCAATAGTTTTTGCGAATTTTAAATCATCAGCATATATAAACACAGAAGACGCCAGAAAACAATTGGATATATCATTAATAAAAATGTTAAACAATACGGGACCTAGATGTGAGCCCTGAGGCACACCAGATGTGATCTGACGTATCTTCTTACCAAATTTCATCTAAATCGGTTCAGTAGATCCAGAGATTACCTCCTACAACCTCACAAACTTAACTTACAAGCATTACCTCTTTATAATATTAGTATAGATAGTATATATAAAATAAGTCATTTTCAAAACAGTAAAGAAAAGCTAAAAAGATAATAAAATAAATACAATAAAATCCAAACCACGGCCATATTGTCTGAAACTCCTTTGAGAATGCCCAGTTTATTGGACACCTTACTTTTTAATTTGTGTTCTGGATGTCTTGTCTCTAAGGAACTGTTGTAATAGCTTTGTGTAAACCTACAGAGGTAAAATAAATTTATTTTGATTTAAGAAAATTCTTAGCAGCAAAGAAAGAAGCGTGCGGATTTGGCATTCGTGATAGGTAAATCTTTGTAATAAATTAACGAAATTGTAAAAATGTATTTTTATATGTTGATTTCACATTGTTTCTGAAAAAAAAGTAATCTATTGGCTTGATTTTCAGGGTGATATATTCAAATAACGCGCTAAAATCAAGTAATTCATCTGAAATATTAGAAAATTGAAAAGAAATGTTAAAGTTTGCCCAAATACTAGTTAGACACTAAGTAAAGTAAGGCCGGACCTCTAGTATTTAAGAATTTATACTCACTGTCACTTAAAAAAGGTCTGTGAGACCCACGATAAAAGAATAATAAATTCACGTCGGTGCTTTAAGGTTAAAAAATCAGCTATAAACCAACAGGAAGGCCGACACCATTTTTCATTCTCACGCTAAGAAATTCTAAGTAGACAATGATTTGTACTTTTTTAACTTTACAATGAGAGCTGTTAGCTTCGCAACAGGCTCGACCTATCGTACGCAACCCTAACATTAATTGGTAACTTGATGACTGCTAATTCATTCAGTATAATTGAATAAGATTCCCTGTTAAATATTTTGAAGGTGTTTACAGCAAATAACTAAAACGAGAAATAACTATAATATATACACTATACTTATATTATTTTATTTAAGTATATTAATATTATAAATGTGAAAGTGTGTTTGTTTGTTACACACGATATAACACAACCCATAACAATTCATCATACCTATGTATACATATAATATACTAGTATAAGATATATTTGTTGACATTTATGATTACTGCTCCGCTTCCTTGGGTAGTAGCATGATGATATATAGCCTATAGCCTTCCACAATAAACGGGTTATCTAATGCAAAAGGAATTTTTCAAATCGGATTAGTAGTTCCTGAGATTAGCGCGTTCAAACAAACAATGAAACAAACTCTGTCTTTATATATATATATATATATATATATATATATATATATATATATATATATATATATATATATATATATATTTATTCCATACTAACCGTTAAAACGTACCTTGGGACGAACTCGAGCGAACTGATGGCTAGTCTCTTATTTTACTATAAGATAACTAACAATAAGTAGAAAGGAGGTCGGAAGTTAGGTCTCGTAAATATACATATATGTACATTCATATTTGATAAACTAATTAGACTAAATAAAGCTCTATTACCAACGTTTCATAAAGATGAGAAAATGTTCTAAGCAAACTTTTGATTAATAAACTCAAACAAGCTCTAAATCTATATAGAACTATGTAAATGTAGTGTAACAATGAAACGGAGTTTATCTTGTATTATGTTAGCAGATATTGTTTCAAAAAGCATCGGCCCTCTGAATTTAACGATGATCAATTTTCGTGAGTAAAATAATGTTATAATAATGACGTTCGACCATTTTCTATTTTGGAATATGATATACAAACTAGACTTAACTGTCTATTCCTAGAATTCTACCTACGTATAACTGTCTCGGTGTTGTAGTGGCTAGTATATACGGCTACACATCCGGAGGTCCTAGGTTTGAGACCCGGATTGGACCATGTTATTGAGTCTTTCTGTTTAGTAAGCCTCAGTTACAGCCCGGAGTTGGGAGGTTGGTGGTGTTGCACCCCCGTGCCTCGGAGAGCACGTAAAGCCGTTGGTTCTCTCGTCGTGTCGAATAGTCGTCCCACCGGAATATGAGAGTGACAGGAATAGAGAGTGCAGTAGTGTCTGTGCGTTAACTTGTGCACTATAATATCTCCTGCGCAGTTGGCTAATCTCAATGAGATTGGCCGCCGTGGCCGAAATTGATCGGGAGGACATGATTATTATTATTACATATAAATTCTATGTAACTGATTTAATTTGAAACCTATTGAATATTAACCATTTAGTTTAATAGTTTAACTCATTAATCGTCACAAGTTACGTTATCTACACCTATATGTAAATAAAATCGAAGTATCTGCCTATGATCGTAAAATATTATATTTTTGGTATTATTTTCAATGAGAACTAAGCCCATAACACTTTTAATAAAATATGTATTTAATCATCTGTCTGTTTGTACATGGTATCTATCTCTTTGCAATTTTAAATTTCTACCGTTCATATATGAAATATATTTAAAAGTATAAGTAAGAAGTCAAATAAAAACATTTTTCCAGGCATGTTGTTTAGGTAAATTATTAAAGATAAAAGAAAAACCTTTGCGTCTGTAACATAAAATGATAATGGGAAAAAAATCAAACAATATTTAATAACATCCGTATAATATCTACAATCTCTTTGTGAGGTATGTCTTAAACATGTCACTGATAATAATTATTTTAATAATAAGGGTTTCTAGTTTTAATTAATAACTAGCGACTCAACCTCGCTTCGCTCGGGTTCGTCCTTAGGTTGATTCCCTATACAAAATTTCATCCACATTGTCACCCCCTCAAGGGGTTTTCTGAGATAAAACTATCCTATGTCCTTTCCGGGATCTTATACTATCTTCTTACCAAATTTCATCTTAAGAACTTCAGACGAACAAACAAACAAAAAAATATTCTTTATTATATTACTAGCAGAACCCGCGGATTCGCTCGCGCTAAAAATATAAAAATCTTTAAAAAGGTAAAAGGTGTTATATAAACTTTTATCCCCTATTTTACCCCCTTATAGGATGAATTTTGAAAAATGCTAAGACACGTATTAATTTAATTTTATTGAAGAGTATATAATCCAAGTTTCAAATAATTCTGATAATAAATATTTTTTAGATTGTATTATAACGTGTTTCCCGTGGGAATTAAGTAATTTCCCGCAACAAAAAGTAGCCTATGTCACTCTCCAGCCCACCAAATATCTCCATACAAAAAATCACGCCAATCCGTTACTCCGCTTAGACGTGAAAGAAGGACAAACAAACACACTTTCACATTTATAATATAAAGTATGGATTAGTATCGACACAGATCATATACGTATGTACTACTATACCAGTAGTATAGATAAACTTAAAAAAAAATATAGTAAATACTCTTGCTATTTTAAGAAGTATAGAATTTGACTTACGCTTTAGCAAAATGTATACAAATGTTCGTCCCGCAGTCATAATTCGACGATAATATTTTTTTTAATGATAACAGTAAAGCTCATCAATAACTACTAAACAAAAAAACAGTTGACAAATACAGAAAAAAAAGATACTATACCGTTTTGTCTCTAAAGAGGACGATGGAGTCTGAAACAGCTAAAAAACATGAGAAACAAAAACTGATACAAATAATTAAATTCAATATAATTGGCATTTCCGTAAATCCAATGTAATTGGGTTTTATTTACAAGCAGTTCAAATCAACTAACAATCGAGAGATCCTCACAAAAGCGATATTAATCATTGGAAGCAGTTTTAAAGGCTTTTAGTGGTTCACCCGTATTCGTAGGCTTTGCCAATCACATCGAGGCCGGCAGGAAATTAATCCGCGTGTTTCGTTGCCAAACCTGTCGAGTGCGTTTGGATAGGATTCAAGTGTGGCCATATTAGATTCGACATCCCAAACCTTGATGCACCAAATTCATTCACGCCAAAATATACCTTAAATTGTATGATTTAAGAGGTATATTTGAATATATGTATAAAAGATGGGAGCAATTGTTGAAAGCTGTTTTGGAGTCAACCGACTCAGAATTATTGAATCTTGCATACAATTAGCATTTATCAGTTTGATACGCGGATATTACGTTAGTCTTTGTAATTCGCTAATACCCTTTGGCTGTGAATGGATATGATTGGTTTTATCGTCTGCATCGGATAACTGAAGGTATAAATTACACGTTAAAACAACAAGGATCATCTCATTTATACTTCAAAGAAATTACTTAAATGCATTTACTTTAATCTTATAATGTTAAACTAGAGAGTCACCCTCGCTCCGCTCGGGTTCGTACCTAGTTACGTTTTAACAGTTCGTATAGATTAGTAGATATTATTTCTCAGAATTGAGATATTTTCCCGCTATATATCATCATACCAAGTTTCATCAAAATCTGTCCAGCGGTTTTTTTGTAATGCGGTAACAAACAAACAGACAGACATAAATTCTAAAAACTATAGATTCGGCCTCTGTAATCGATAATAATGTTTATTTCAATAAGATTGTCCAAAAAATATTCAATGTACAGATCCGACGCAGTTAGAATCCTTACTAATATTATAAATGTGAAAGTGTGTTTGTTTGTTTGTTTGTCCTTTATTCATGTCGAAACGGAGTGACGGATTGGCGTGATTTTTTGTGTGGAGATAGTTAAAGGGCTGGAGTGACATAGGCTTTTAGTGAGTGCATACTTTTTACCGTGGGAGATTATTTAATTCCCACGGGAATACATGTCATAATACAATCCAAAAAAATATTTATGATAAGAATTACTTCAAAGAGCAATAATACCAAGATTATTGCTCTTTAATAAAATTAAATAAAACGTGTTTTAGCATTTTTCGAAATTTATCCTATAAGGAGGTAAAATAGGGGATGAAAGTTTGTATGAAACTATCTTTTTAGAGATTTTTTTGTAGTTTTAGCGTGAGCGAAGCCGCGGGTTCTGCTAGTTTTATTATATGTATGGAAGAAGATCCAAAGTAAGCTCGTCCTGTTGACATATTCTGTTAATTGATAGAAAATATTTTGTAATAAACATAATATTTTTCTTTATTTCCTCTCATTATGCCTTTTATTTCACAGATGGATGGATGGATAAATATGGCAAAGGCTGTCCTTAATTTATAATAAAAAAATGTATATATTATAATATAAATACATAATATATCTTGTAATATTTATATAAACTCATATTATTATATGATAACTGAACCTAAGAAATGAATGAAATGGCTACTAGTAAAAATTTCAAGTTTGTTCATTTAAATCGTTTTGACGAATTCCATATAGCATTTATTTTGGTTTTAAAAAAATATAATTATTTATATATAGAATTATTTATATATAGAAGTGAGGCAGTGGTAGCCCCGTGGTAACGCGCTCGCTTGGGAAACCGAGTGAAGCGAGTTCAAATCCCGGGTCTCGCACCTTTGATATTTTCATGTGCGAATCATTTCTAACATGATTACCACTTGGCTTACGGTGAAGGAAAACATCGTGAGGAAACCTGCATGACTGAGAGAACCTAGCAAGTTTTCGAAAGATATGTGAAGTCCGCCAACCCGCACTTGGCCAGCGTGGTGGACCATGGCCTGATTCTGCTCGTACTGAAGGGAGGCCCATGCCCAGCAGTGGGACGTTAAAAAGGGCTGAATACAATATAAAGAAGTACGAATATGTAACAGTAATAGTTAATAAAAGATCCACTAATTTCTAAAGCACAATAAAACTGGTGCTCACCCAGTGGTCGAAATTCGAGCTTATTCTCGAATGATTATTCATTACGGAAAATTTGAGGAAACATATATAAATTTACAAATTTACAGCATTTTTGTTTACTCTATTATTATATATCTTAGAATGTACACTTTTATATTTATTTTAACTACAAAACAGTTCAGTACCATTTATATAAGTACCAATTTTTTTATTGATAACACTAAAACTCGTCAGTACCTACTCAAAACAAAAAAAAAACAAGTTAACAAACATAAGAGAAAAAGACACAAAAGTTTGTCTTTGCCTATTTATATATAGTTAGGTAATTATTTCACCCATAAGATTGGATTTTGGTATTTTTTCTATAATATAGCATATTTAATTAAAAAAAGAAATGAGAAATCAAAACACTTGGAGATTTAGTATCTCTTCTACCTTTCTGAAATCGGTCAAAAAAGTCTAATTTACTTCAAGACTACCGCTCTTAGTGGGCCTAAATATATTTGAAATTCACGTAAAACCACATAAAATCCAATACAAACTGCCGCTGACCGGATCCAATCCCGTCTGTTTGACTAACACTTGTTTATCCAACATCTGCTTTAGATCGCAAACTTCATTTGAGACCAATGTAGGGTCAATTTGCTTAATAAAATTCATTATCGATTCTAAACTACTTTAAATTTATTTACACGATTTATGTGTAAACTAGCGACTCACCGTCGATCCGCTCGGGTTTGTCCCGTTTTAACGATTATGTATATGTTATGTACGTTTTATGGGTTAGTATAGATTTCTCAGAAATGAGATATTTTCCCACAGTAAAAAGCATTCTAAATGATAACCCGGATAACCCGGTCACAGAAAGACAAACAGACAGACACAAAGACGGAATAAATTAAAAAAAAATATAGATTCGACCTCTGTTTCGATAATAATGACTATTTCAATAAGATGTTCCAAAAAATATTTAATGTCCAGATTCGACTCAGTTAGAAATTTATTATTTGTACAGACTCTCGTTTTTCTACTACAATCTTAAAAAATTATAGCCTATGTGTTACACTAGAGTTTCATCAAAATCTGTTTAGTTGTTTTTGCGAGATTTATAATCCTAATGGGATCGTAGGAGGCGTCGAGTAATAATGTATGGACTTTTTTGTCGATAAAAATCTTAGTATTTTTCGTGACTATGTTATATTTACTGTAAAGCATTCGAAATTTTCAGAAACATAATATTATGTAACCGTGAAAAAATAAAAAAATGATCTATAATATTTTTTAACCAAAATGAGAAAACTTTAGTTTAGAATTAAATACCGTATCTTTTACCTACCACAGATCATAAATAATAATATACTTTTAACTTAACATTTTATTTTACACGATTGAACGCGCGTCACTGAAGATGAATTACTAAAACTTTTTCATTGCATAGTTAATAGTAATCAAAAATATAGCTTGATTTGTTAAAAGAAACTGGATGAGGCCTTTTTTTATAAAGTCGTGTTAAATAAACTTAAAGGCTTATTTAAATACAAAATTTGATCCAAATCGTTAGAATTGTTTTCGGTATACACGAAACTTAATTTATATTCAAAAATTGCTCATTTAATATTATAAAATACTAGCGACTTACCCCCGCTTCGCTCGGGTTCGTCCCTACGTTTTAACGGTTAGTTTAGATTTCTCAGAAATGAGATATTATTCCGCAATAAAAAGTACCCTAAATGTTGAACGGGATAACCAGCTATCATCGTACCAAATTTCATCAAAGTCTGTCCAGTGTCCAGATAATAATGATTATTACAATAAGATTTTCCAAAAAAATATTTAATGTACAGATTTGAATCAGTTAGAATTTTATTATATGTATAGATAAATAGCAAATAGAATGAAATTAACATGACTTTTATTATCATAAAAGCTTTAGCTGTCCTCTCTACGCTTTCATATAAAACAAAATTCAAGTCGAATGGATCAAAAACAAATTTTCGCGCATATGAACTAGCATTAAGATTCTAAATAAAAGTAATAATACTACACAACCACTCTGTGGAACCAGCTATCGCCGGCGGTCTTTCCGAACCGCTACGACCTGGCTTCCTTCAAGAAGAGAGCGTATTCCTTCCTTAAAGGCCGGCATCGCATCTGCAAGCCCTGCGGTGTTGCAGATGTCCATGGGCGGCGGTGATCACTTTCCATCAGGTGAGCCTCCTGCCCGTTTGCCCCCTTAGTCTCATAAAAAAAAAAAACTAGAATAAAGCCTATTCTCTTGCCTATCACCATCAATCAATATGAACATTCCAGTTTATTTTAAATAAGTAAAACAAACTCAACATATACATATTTGCGATGTCAAATAGCTAGATTTAACTTTACGTAACTACACTCTGTACTGGGTCTCGTTGGATCATAATTTATGGCCCTATCGCACAGTCCACTGCCCGATGATCCTCGTAACGTATTTCACGCTTCCCATTCCAAAGAGGTCGATGGGTGATAGCTTGTGATTCACAAGGTCAAATATTTATTTGCTTGGTTTCTGGTTTTTTTTTTAATCTAAGTCTAACTAAAGTATATGTATATACAAGGAATATGAACGGTTTGATGTGTGGCAATAATCGCTGTGTACTTATGTACGCACGTAAGAAGTTTTACGTCTATGGCGGAACAGAATAAAATTATTTAAAAATTTCATTTCATTATGTCCAAACTCTGTTTATAAAAAGAAAATGCAACTAACTTCATCACATCACTTTCGCATCGTAAATATTTTACTCTCATATTTTTTTCCGAACGTGCCAAAAGAAGTATAACTTCAAAAATATTTAGGAGTCGGTTTTTTATATAGATAGGTACATTATATTTTTATAATTTATGTATGTTTTCCTTTAAATGTTCAATAAGATTATGAATGGATTTTGATCATTGGTGAACACTAGTTATTACAAATCTATACAGTAAAATTAAACGGACGGGACGTTAAAAGGAGCTGAATACACGTATATACGTATGTGTTATAAATATTAAATACGCCTTTTTAAAGTTAAATTGTATCTTAAATGCCAGTGAAGTTTCAGAGCCAGTGACGTCAAGCCGAAGTTACCAAGAGCTTAGTTTGGGGCTTTTTTAATAAGATATAACTTTCTCCTTTGTCTTCTTAGAAGAATCGTACGTTATGACACATTCAAAAATTAACCAATTATTTCTTGTTCTATCATGGTTTCTTTCTTTGTAGCATTATAATAAACATAATGTATTAGCTAAATTTATTTCAAGTGGGATTGGAATTAAGGTTTTTTTTTTATATTTTTGTATAGATTATTATTAGTGACACTGGATATTGACTATTTCTTCAAATTCAAGGATTTTTTTTGTTTTGAGAGAGGGATATACTAATACGTTTTTAATATATTTCGTATAATATGTATGTAGTAAATTAGAACTTTGATTATTATAATTATTGAAAAAAAAAACATCATATTGTGCCGAACCAAATTATAGTTCCTTTGACTTTTAAGAAATACTAGCACTCACTTCTCTCGAGGTCGTCCCTAGTTACGTTTTAACGTTTAGTATAGATTTCTTGGAGATGAGCTATTTCCAAGCAATAAAAAGTATCGTATATTTTGACCTGGATAAGCTATCACCATATCAAATTTCATCACAATCTGTAGAATTCAGCTTCTGTATCAATAATAATGACTATTTCAATAAGATTTACCAAAAAATATATATAATGCACAGATTCGACTCAGAATTTTTTTATAATATTATGTATAGATTTAGAATGATTACATAAGATAATAAAAACGATTTTCATTTTCATTTATATTTAAAAAACCATAATTTATTGATATAAAAAACGGTTTCGCCATAGTTTTTCTTAGAAATGAATATATATGTCTTTTGCAATGAAACAATTCAGGTCATCAAGCGAAAAAGCGAATTTATCTCTACACCAAGCTACAGGACACAGCTCATGAGATCACAACTCAGGGTGGAGTCATAATTTATTGCCCTATCGCGCGGTCCACTCCGCTCGACGATCCTGGTAACGTATCGCTCGCTTTTCCGCTCCAAGAGGGAGATTTGCTAGAATTGGCACTCTAAAATGATATAAAACATGCTAAAATAACAAACTATGCAAATTTTAAGTTATGTAAATAAAGTTAAAGCATTTTATGTAAAATATATTTATACTTACATACAATAAAATTCTAACCGAGTCGAATCTGTACATTAAATATTTTTTTGGAAAATCTTATTGAAATAGTCATTATTATCGATACAGAGGCCGAATATATTAGAATTTTTGACTGTCAGGAACGCATCACGAGATAACCACTGGACAGATTTTGATGAAATTTAGCACCTATGATGATAGCTGGTTATCCGGGTCAACATATAGGATACTCTTTAATGCGGGAAAATATCTCATTCCTGAGAAATCTATACTAACCCGAGCGCAGGGAGGGTGAGTCGCTAGTATTAGGTATATCTAAATATGAAGTCAAATTATTTTTTAAATCAATTTTTAATAAAAATTTACTTGTTTGTTTTTATGTTAGATCAATATTTCTTATTCTTATAGCTTAAACATTGTATTTCATTACATTTTCCAAATGAATGCGAGTTTCCTCCTTAATAGAATTTCAGGCACATGGGTATTTTTTACATTAATTATTACATAGCTATACAAAATCGTTTTTTTTTTAGCTTATCACATTGAAACATTCTCCTCCATCTAATGCGAAACCGGAAATATCCAATTGGACAATCTCTAAGGTTTCCCGTATCTTATATATAATTAAATCATTAGTTTAAGACACACTAAAGTTATGAAATTTAAATTATATTTTACCTATATAATATTTTAAAACAATCGTTTGTGTTTGTATAATCAACAGCCCTTTACTTGATATAATAACAGAATATATGAAAAACGTAGGTATTAGCAAAATCCTCTCTCAAAACGACTAGTTCCTAAAACTTGAAGAAATTTTAATAGTCACGGCGTCAAATAATCTGTACTTTAGTACTATTTTAATAGCACAAATATCAAAGCGTGATTCTTATAATACATTGAATCACAATATTGACTATTTTTATTACTATTACTGACTGTTAATATAAAAAAAATAATACTTAAATTTAATAATATTAATTTATTTAGCTAATTGGATTAATTACAATAATTGCTTTCAATTTATGGTCAATGGTCATATCTGACCCATTACACAAGATTATCCTTGTTACATATGAATCGTTGAAGCGTTCTAATGAGATTACTCAAGTGCTCTAATTATAAGCTCGCAAAGGAGTGGTAGATACTAAGAAAATTTCCATAAAATATTCGTATTTTATTCACCTACCTTAAAAGTTAAAACAGATTTATTTAAAAAAAAAGTTATATACTTTTAAATACTAAGTATTATTTTGATAAGTTCAATTTATTACCCTATATTTTAAATACATAAACTTTGTCATGCATTTCAAGGGAGAGAGGAATCCAACATGTACAAAAAGTACCTATTTTTTCTATCTCCAGTATATTTTTTATGGTCCTTTTCATTTAGACGGTTACAGCAATTTTAGAGTCAAAGCGTTACAAATAGACTTACAGCCAGCGATGGACATCAGGCTGTTTTACGTTGAACAATCATTAAAAAAAAATTACTTTACATTTTCAAATACTTTCAGCTCAGCGGCATCTATGAATAACATACAGTACTACAAGAAAATTGAATTTAAGATACATCCATGTAGTTTAAAAGCATGACAAAAGGTGGCGCTTATTTACTTTCTTTTTTTTTTATTTTAATAGATTAATAAAATATACTTATATATCCAAATATGTATGTTAAATACAAGTAAATAATTAAACAAACATTTTGACAAAAATACAAACTGATATCAACAGCGTTCTCGCACGGTTTTTCGCGGCATTGAATAGCTGTAGTTTAGGGGAATTAAACTCTTTGACGTAATGTACATTTGAACCGCTAGATGGCGCTACAAAAATATTATATTTTATTTTGTAATAATATTTAAATAATACTTAAAAATGGACATATTTACCTAAAATTCATAAAAATAAATAAAATCAACTTACTGTATTATTTTTAAAGAAAAATCCATCGGTTATCTATGTTATGTATTTTCATACATTAGGTATTCAAAATGTAATTGATATAACAGATTGCACTTACTGTGTTTTACTTCTAAAACCTTTCTTTATAGAAGACTAGCAGAATCTAATTCTGACCGTAAATAATTTTTTGGATTGCATTATAACGTGTTTTCCCGCGGGAAAGAGATAATCGCCCGCGGTAAAAAGTAGCCTATGTCACTCCAGCTCTCCAACTAACTCCACACAAAAAATCACGCCAATCCGCCGAACCGTTTCGACGTGAAAGACAAACACACACACTTTCACATTAATTATAATATTAGTATGGATTATATAGAATTATGTATTACGTCTTACCTGATTATAAAAATGCAAGTGATACCGTTTATTTTTACCATGATTTCATTCATCATCTCCCTGCCCATTTCCCAATCACTTGGGGTTGGCGCAGTACATCTTCTGTACTGCTGATAGGATTTGGCAAACGTTTTACGACCGGCCGCCTGCCTGACGTCAACGCTCCTTGAGAATGCTATTGTCTCTCTTTGTCTGAATGGTATCGCGGAAGTCTTGTAATATGCACATTCGATATTGTTTTCTTTTAAAAAAATGTTTGTACTATTACTCAAAGTTTTAATGTAATTTTCGGATATATTTTGAAACAAATTTTGAACACACAATATATTTTGTTTTAACGTTATCAATTTTTTTCTAAATCTATCTATATATCGACAATGATTTCATTGTCTCTGTAACAAAATCTACATTATCTAAATATATATGTTGCACTTAATATCGTATATATTATAGATACATTAATTACCTATATCCAATTTTTTTAATAAGCTCTATTATCACTTATTTATGGTACATTTATATTATTAACATTTATATATTGATAAATAGCAATTTAGGAAACTACTTATTTGTTTACATTTCATTAAAAAACTACTGAACGGATATTCATCAATGTCTTAACAATAATAACACGCATACCCAAAACCCAGGCCACATTATAGGTTGTTTTGTCCGGTAAATTAAAATGGCCAGGAAAATCACTTGTCTTTCCAACAAAAGCATGTGATCACTGATCGTTTTGTTGTCATAATCATAAATCAGGCAAAAATTCTTGCACAAGCAAGCCCGAAACACGAACTTAGCATTTGGAAAAAATTGGACTAAAATATTAAATTACTCTTTCATTCATATTAATTTACTTTATATTTCATTAGCAATCTGAGAGCAATATTTATTTAACATATAACAGAATATTGTTTCAAATGATCAACATGTTATAATTGTATCAATATTAGGCAAAAGCAAATACTGTCTTTGCGATTAATCCATAATGGTAAGATTAAGTTCTTAAAGTACACATAAAAAAAATTATCCCTCAGCCCTTCTGTCTCACTTGCTATATCTATAACTATACATATAATAAAATTCTAACTAGGTTGCATCTGTACATAAAATATTTTTCAAAAATCTTATTGAAATAGTCATTATTATCGATACAGAGACTGAATCTATAATTTTTAGAATTTATGTTTGTCTGTCTGTCTCTCTGGGAATGCATCACGAGAAAACGACTGGGCATATTTTGATGAAATTTGGTATGACGATAGATGGTTACCCGGTTAACATATAGGATACTTTTTACTGCAGGAAAATATCTCATAGAAAAATCTATACTAAACGTTAAATGTAACTAGGGACGAACCCGAGCGGAGCGAGGGTGAGTCGCTAGTAAATTATATATCTTGCAGGTAGATTAAATAACAGTCTCAAACTTTTATATCTTTTTTGTACTACACAAAGAATACCAATCAAAAACGTTCTTCTAACTTACAATTTCAATTATTCGTAGAAACCTTTAATTTGTTTTGAATATCTTTTTATTTATCGAAAGGAACGTCTGATTACAAATTGTTTCTCATTGTGGAATTTTAAGAGCGTGAGTTGAATAAAGTTTTTGTTGTAAGTAAAATAACATTTATTCGTGTTAAATAAATAGATTTTCAAAAGGGGTTAGGTAGATATATAATTATGCAAATAGATTTTTGTAATTTGCAATTTTTTATTAATATATTTTGAACCAGTAACGGTCCGTAGTTTTGTCTGCGTGAAAAGTTTTTTTCAGGGGGAAAATTATGAGGTGAGTTAGCTACTACTATTGTATAATTTTTCGCCAAGATTCACTTGCCTTTAAGACTGATGCTTAGAATGAAACGAGCTTAACTAGTAGTCTTCAAGGTCTTTTTTTGTTGGGAGATACATTTACGCACCACACCACCATATAATATATAATATATATAACCACCTGTATACATACAGGTGGTTATATGGGACTCACTGGCTAGAAAAGCCAGTACAACGCACTAAAACCCAATAGAACCTCCTCCGTCTTAATAGGGCGTCGCAGGATCGCTTGCGCGCTCAACTACGGCGCCCCAACGGCATTATTACTACAAAATACATAGATTATACGACAAAATCCTGTAGCTGTTCTGGACTTATCAAAAAGGTATATTGATGAAAATATTAAAAACTCTGCTAATTCGGTGACCTATTAAAACACACAGCCGTGACCTATAAAATGTCTGTAATACTCGTTTAAAACCAGCCAGTAAATAAAAAAAATTCTAAACTTTCCACTAGGTGCCAGTTTCATCAATTAATTAGATTTAAATATTCATATTCAATAGGTTTTTAGATACACGAATTCTTGTTGTATAATGGACTAAATAGTAAATAATGCAAGCAAAACCGGAAGTAATGGCTAGTCTCTAAGCCCTTGATATGTCCAGTCCATTATAATGAACTTATGGTTACGAACTTTAACTTCTGGTAAGAAATGACAGTCAATATAAAAGCCTGTTTAGGAAGATTGAAAGGGGTGCCCGAGATTGTGCTATAAATTTTGTTCGCGACTACACGTTGGATAAGTGAGGTTTATTTCCGAAGATTTGGGTGTAGTTCGCCCTAAGTTTGCTTCACGCCTGAATGGAGGAAACCAAGGATGGGACGATTGAAACAACCATCGACGAATGATATTGTGAAAATTATTTTATTTTGTGCGATACATTCATTCATTCACAGTTAATGGTCCTTATATAATACTACACGTTGTATATCCTTTGAGCTTATAAATAATACTATAGTTATACTAGCAGAACCCACGGCTTCGCTGGCGCTAAAACTACAAAAAAAAAAAACCTCTAAAAAGGTAGGTTTCATACAATCGTTCACACTCCATATTTTAATTTAAAATAAGGGCGTAAAAAAATAAGATTTTTTTTAAAATGCTAAAATATGTATTTATTTAATTGTATTGAAGAACATT
This sequence comes from Brenthis hecate, assembly GCA_951806755.1. Lineage (NCBI taxonomy): Eukaryota > Metazoa > Arthropoda > Insecta > Lepidoptera > Nymphalidae > Brenthis > Brenthis hecate. The sequence goes on from OX638263.1 coordinate 2,464,422, forward strand.
ATTACAAAGTTTCAAATAATTCTGATCATAAATATTTTTTTGGGTTGTATTATAACGTGTTTTTCGTTCGTTGTTTCATGGGAATGAGATAATCTCTCGCGATAAAAAGAAGTAGAAGTAGTAGGGTATCTCCACACAAAAAATCACGCCAATACATCATTCTGTTTTGACATGAAAAAAAAAACATAAACAAACAAACAAACAAAAACACATACTTTCACATTTATAATACTAGTATGGGTAAGTATGGATAGGCTACACAAATATGGATACAAATATTGACGTGACAAAAATATTTGTGTTCATGCGTTACCTACATGAACCCTCGACTTTCAACATAAGAAGAATTATTTTCATCTTTAAAATAGCTGCAAATTTACTGATTGAACTATGTATGACCAAAGTATTTTTGGGTTAATAATTAAACATAAAAATAGAAAGTAGTAGTAGTACAATTTTCTTTATATTTCATACTTATTTGATAATAAAAAAAAATCTGTTTTATTAAAACAATCTATCTGCAATAATATTCAGACTTAACATTATTGTAATATTGCGTAAAAAAAAATTGAATTTGTAACTTAAATATTTTCTAGAGAATTAGTATTGAGAGATAGAGTAGAGTAGAAGGGAAATCAAAAGTTTGTGTAGTTTTTTAGTTGATTTAGAAGTTTGTAGCTCTTGGCATATCATTCGAGACGGTCTCGACGGATTTGAATAAAGTTTTCCATCCATCCATTAAAAATATACTTTAACGACAATATCGAAGTGTCTATCCATGATTTCAAAATAAATATCTAATCCATACTAATCTATACATGTAATGAAATTATAACTACGCCGAATCTGTACATTAAATATTTTTTGGAGAATCTTATTGAAATAAATATTATTATCGATACAGAGGCCGAATCTATAGTTTTTAGATTTTTTGTCTGTCTGTCTGTCTGTCTGTCTATCTGTTACCGCATCACAGAAAAACCACTGGAGGGATTTTGATGAAATTTGTTATAGTGATGGCTGGTTATCCGGGTCAACATATAGTATATTTTTACTGCGGAAAAATATCTCATTTCTGGGAAAAAATACAAAAACTGCATTGTAAGAGTATACTAATATGTAAAACCTAAGAATTTGGTTTTCGGTCATCTGAACGCGAGCGGAGCCGCGGGCAAAGCTAGTTTTATTATAAATGTGAAAGTAACTTTGTTCTTTACAGTATCACGTGATCTTTTTACGCTCTCTACTTTTACCACTGAATTGAAACTAATTTTGGTTAAAATTAAGGACAAATTACATCCTTAGAAAGAAGGTTTAAATATATGTAATTATTTTTTGTCCTAAGAAAATGCGTCTATCCGGAAGAGGGATAATAGTTTTATGGCTTTTAGCACACATAGTGAGTGGTCTCAGAGATGGTTCTTTACTATGAATATCCCATTAATTTAATCTCATTAATATTATAAATGCGAAAGTTTTGATGGATGGATGTTTGTTACTCAATCACGCCAGAAAAGCTGAACGGATCTGGATGAAATTTGGCACAAAGATATATTATAGTGTTGAATAGCACATAGGGTACTTTTTATCCCGGAAAAATGTACGGTTACCAGGTTAAAAAATGAACGGGTGGGATAGATTTGCGTTAGTTTTTTATAAAGCAAGGGATCCATTATCTATTCCATACTAACCGTTAAAATGTAAGTGAAATATAAATAAATATAAATATGTTGGTGCATTAACACACATCACCATCTATTTCCATGGTAAGCTACGAGGCTTGTGTTATGGATACCAGATAGTTGACATATTACACATAGGTATATAACTTCAAATAAATAAATAATATTATAAATCTAAATACCCATGACTGGAGTACAAACATTCATGCTCATTACACAAATGAATGCTCTCAGCGGGATTCGAACCCGCGACCGCTGGTACAGCAAGTAGAGTTACTACAAACTGAGCCAAACTGTCGTCGAAATGTAAACAGTAAATATACATGCTGAGATTCTATTCTATTTCTTGTATCGATATTTGAAATTGTCACCACTAACGAAACCTTGAGATAAGTTCGACAAGTTGCCTTCTTCCACTAAAATATGTAGCGACACGATATTGAAAAGTTTTTGTCGATCCAATGTACTTATCTAGCCGAATTGGTGTCCTAACTGTATCGACCTAGTTTAAGATGTATCGAATTTAATTTAAAACTTTTGGGCTTAATACGGACTATTTCTATGTTTTACTTCAGAACTTTATAGTTTAGACTAGCGACTTACCCTCGCTCCGCTCGGGTTCGTCCCTACTTACGTTTTAAGGTTTAGTATAGATTTCTCAGAAATGAGATATTTTCCTGTAGTAAAAAGTATCCTATATGTTGACCCGGATAACCAGCTATCATCATACCATTTCATCAAAATTTCTTCAGTGGTTTTTTCGTGATGCGGTAACAGACAGATAGACTGACAGACAGACAGACAAAAATTCAAAAAATCTATAGATTCGGACTCTTATCGATAATAATATTTATTTCAATGAAATTTTCCAAAAAATATTTAATGTACAGATTCGGCTTAGTTACAATTTTATTATATGTATAGATGATGCTTTAACAAAGTTATTTCTGATATCACATTTAGTATTAGCTTCTAGTTAATAAAGTAAGTATAAAGAACTATTGAAGTTCATATAGAATCAGTAATATTTTCTTTAGTATTAGAATTTGGATTTATTATCATCCATACAAGCAAGTTTCACTTAAGTTGTAATTGATATTTTCTTTTTTGATTTGCATTTTCCATTTCATCACAGTAAGTAAGACAGTTGTACCAAATTATATAAATCATGTAAATAACTCCTAAAATCAAGATAATATATACAGGAACGAATCAAATAAAGTGCTTAAGCTAAAATAAAGGTAAATAAAATTCACTCCTACATAAGTCAAACTCATGATCTCCGTGTGCGTGTAGTATATATAAATCTAGAAACTGCCTGCCTTGGTGGTGTAATGGTTAGCATGTACGGCTGTACATCCAGAGGTCCTGGGTTCGATTTCCGGGTCGGGCCAAGATTCAGGTTCACCCCGGAGTTGAAAAGTTGGCGATATTTCACCCCCGTGCTTCGGAGAGCACGTAAAGCCGTCATTCTTGCGCCTTAACTCTCACTGGTCGTGTCAAGTAGTCCTCCCACCGGAGTATGAGAGTGACAGGAATAGAGAGTGCACGTTGTGTCTGCGCGTACACTTGTGCACTATAATATCTCCTGCGCAGATGGCTATTCTCAATGAGATGAGCCGCCGTCGCCGAAATCGGTCGGGAGGACATTATTATTATAAATCTAGAGTACATACTACGAAAGTATTTGAATTGTATGAATATTCAGACATTTTTATACTAAATGGGTAATTAAATTCGACAGCCAAACTCAGCTGAAGTGATGGCCGATTCAAGAGCGACTTAAAATTTTAACTGTCACTAATTGCCATAGTAAATTGGAGACTTAAATTTCTTTTTTTCTGAATAACAAGTCAATTTGGCATGACAACTATGAGATAACGGACTTTACTCTTGAAAATAATTTGAATTGATTGGAACACTTTTGTATTGTATTCATACAATTCGTATTATGTATATTATACTAGCAACTTAACCTCGTTTTACCTGGGTGCATCCTTGGGGAAGAATGTTTTAGAACTCATGGAGTATAAAATTACAAAGACATTTTTTTTTTTTGGGAACTTTAGCGGATATACTCAGAATTGCTCGCCAAAGTTTCTCACAATCGGATGAATGACTTAGGAAGGCATCTAGTATAAACATACAAATATTGATTTTTATTTGTCTATACTTAATATTATACAGAAATAAAGTATGTGACGTTGTAGGGGGTAATCTCTGGATCTATTGAACCGATTTAGATGAAATTTGGTAAGAAGATAATTTGAGACTCTGGAAAGGACATATAATACTTTTCATCCCGGAAATCATTCCTTAAGGGTGTGAAAATAGGGATGAAAGTTTGTATTGCGAAGCAAGCTAAGCACGAAACCGAGCGAAGTGAGGGTGAGTCGCTAGTATGTAATATATAAGATTAATTTTGATATCGACTTCTAAATATTTACAAACATACATACAAGTTTTACTATATCTATTATAGACATAGTCAGAAAGAAAAGGTTTAACTACGTATTACGATCCCAATGCATACTACTTTCAATTCTACCAATGTAATCATTCTTTCGTACGCTTGTCAGGACCGACGATCCCGTCGGCCTTTTGATCAGTATTTTTTTAGTGTAATAAAAACTTCATAACACATTCTTTCTATGTGACCATTTTACTATCACACTCTTATTCAATTTTACTGTTCCGTGTATCTCTTCATTGTCACAGAGAACCTTCTGTGTAACTAAAAATATATTATACTACCGACTCCCCCTCGCTTTTTTGGCGTTCGTCCCTAGTTGACGTACCTAGGTTAGGTTAACGGTTAGTATGTATAGACTATATACTTTATATATACACTAATATACATATATACATAGGCAGGATGAGTTATTGCGGGTTGATTATAACGTGTTTTCCTGCGGGAATGATACAATCTCACGCGGTAAAAAGTAGCCTATGTCACTCTCCATTCCTCCAACTATCTCCACAAAAAATCAAGCCGTCAGTCACTCTGCTTCGACTGAAAGAATAACAAACAAACAATTACACTTTCACATTTATAATATTATGAATTCACACTTCATTCATACTTCTTCTGCTACCACTTTCCTATGGGCATATTAGGGTTGGAACAGAATCTGCTTTCTATATACCTAATTGTCTTTCGATATTGTTGTATTTGATATGTACCTACTTTACATTTTCTATTTCTGCAAAACGTACATCCTAAATATATATTATAAAACTTGTTCTAGTACCTTGTTATTTATCTATCGAAATTTTACACTTTATTTTTTATTCTTTCTTTTTGAATACCTTAGTTTCAGCTAAATTTAATGTCTTAAGTCTCAGAGTTCAGATTCTTACAATCATTATTCGAGACAACGACTAGTGTTTGCAGGTAAAAATACTTAATAAATACCCACATACGTACATATAAGTGTTACCAAGTACATATTGTGTGGTTTACATATTAATATCAAGAGTTTATACAACGACAGCACGTACTTGCTGCACCTTAAACAAAATTCAACCATGTAATACTCATGTAATACCTTTGATCGTTCAGTAAATCATTCAGTGGGTCATTTTGTCTACAATAGTTTAAATAAATGATTGTTAAAAGATCCCCTTTCTTATAACTCCCAGATAAAAAAGAAAAAAAAAATCATGAGAGACAGTAAATTATTAACTAAGTTAAAGTAAACGGAGCTACAGAAAACAACTTGTAATTGAATGAAACTACTTCAAAGTTTAAGTTACAAAGCATATTATTTATCTCAGTAATATGCACTCACAAAAGTCTTTACGGTCTTTTTCCACAATTAATCTAATGGGCGGAGTATAATTAGTCGTTACTTAACGACGAGGATAATGCTTGTTGTAAACGTCGTACGCTTAAAAATTTCATTATCCTAATGTTTAAACATGCATATTATATTAGCGGTATTTTTGTAATACTTGAGTATCATTTAACTACTTGAGTTTAATTACAAATATTAATAAATATAAATAAATATGTTGGGACATTAACACAGAGCACCATCTAGTTCTATGGAAAGCTACGAGGCTTGTGTTATGGATACCAGATAGTTATACACTACACATATATAACTTTAAATACATATATATTACAAATATAAACACCCATGACTGGAGTTTAAGCATTCGTGCTTATCACATAAAATGCCCCTAGCGGAACTCGAACCCGCGACCGCTGGGACAGCAAGTACAGTCACTACAATCTGAGCCAAACGTGTCATTAAGTTTTTTCTAGTTCATTAACTATACCAGAGGTTGTAGTGAGATATATACTCAATTTCCGCAATGCTTTTTTAACCTTTAAAGTATGGAAAATATTGTTAATAAAATTTAGATATTTAGCTTTCCAATTTACCTTCAACGAAAATTATTTTGAAGAAATTTGGGTTTTTAATAATTAAAACTACTTTGTTTGTTGTCATTGAGAATAGATTGCAGGTTCAAATTAAACTTGAAAATAATGGTTCTTGTACCTAATTAAACAATCGATACAACAAAAAAAGTTCTATCTCAATCAGTTCAGCTTTTTTCTAGTAATATGCCATAAAAATGTCAATACATGGACAAAAATCTGAAACCTGTAGAAACGGTTCCTATAATTTTATAAAGATACATTTCTCAAAAAACACCTTTGAAATACAAATTACAGAAAACCATAAATAAATATAAATAGGTAGCTATAGCATAATATGGCTGCTCTTATTTTAAAACTTGTTATCAAAGTTACTAGAAATATCCCTATATTTGCGTACAATTTTCTTCAAGAATCTGGGTCCTTCTGGTTAATAGTTTAAACGGAGAGTAATTGGCTATTACAGGGGTTAAACGATCTTTGTTCTATGCATTTCTCCACTTCAAGACTCTTTAACCTAGATTATAACTAGGAACTACTAAAGTATAGATAAGTGTTTTTAAAAGAAATTATAACATTTTACAGTTATCTATACATATAATAAAATTCTAACTAAGCCGAATCTGTACATTAAATATTTTTTGGAAAATCTTATTGATGGACATTATTATCGATACAGTTGCTGAATCTATAGTTTTTAGAATTTTTGTCTGTCTGTCTGTTACCGGATTACGGAAAAACCACTGAAGGTATTTTAATGAAATTTGGATGGTGATAGCTGGTTATCCGGGTCAACATATAGGATACTTTTTACCGCGGGAAAATATCTCATTTCTGAGAAAAAATACAAAAACTGCAATGTAAGAGTATACTAATATGTAAAAGTTTTAAACCTGAATTTTAAGAATTTGGTTTTTGGTCAACTGAACGCGGGTGGAGCCGCGGGTGGAGCCGCGGGCAATGCTAGTGCTGTATAATGTGTGAGTGAAGAGTTTAACGATTTAAATGAGCTAATTTAATTTACTATCTGCCGGTTTAAAATTGTACAAGACGGCCCGTTTAAGCAGGCAGCTTACATTTTTTTTTATTTTACAACAAATAGTCGTAATATAAAACGGAACTAAGTCACATTTTTACGCTCTTTTATATAAATAAAATAGTCATAATTTCCAGAAGTTTTGAAATAATTAATATTTTTACTTTAAACATTAATTTACTAAAGTACCAATTTATTTAAGTTAAGCCCGTTGTATATAATTTAAATAATACAATACGTATGATTCTCTTGAAAATTCTTACACGCTATGTAAAAATAGAGGTCCTTATAGGATCAACGTTTATATATTGTCTTATTATAATTTATAAAAAAATATATAAGGTTAGCCATTAGTCTAACGTTTTTTAAGTTTTGATAATGCACACAACCTTATTTCATGTCCGCCTCGCAATTAAACCTTTTTTATTTCAATTTTTTTCAAAAAATTTCAACTGTAGGATAAGAGAAAATAGTTCTCATTCAGTTTGCAAGATTTGACTTATACAAACATACCAACTAACAAACATTGTATCGTACTAATATTATAAATGCGAAAGTTTGTGAGGATGTATAGATGCATCAATATTTGTTACTCTTTCACACAAAAACTACTGAATGGATTTTACTGGAATTATACAATAATATAGCTCATACATCAGAATAACACATAGGAGACTTTTTATCCTGGAAAAATGTACAATTCCCTTGGGATGCATTTGTTTTGTTGAATAAAACTTGTGTAAAGGAAACTTGTAAAAATTCAACAAATTTATAGACAGCAGTCAACATCTGAAGCCATCTACTAACCTATAAATAAAAATTCCACCTAAAACAGTACTTATACGTGAAATCTTACGGTTCAAATTTGTTAAAATAAACATTACATAAAATAAATTTGCTATCATCATAAAAGAAAATCATCTATTAAATCAAAACAAGTTGAATTTTCAATATAGAATCTGAACCGTTATAATAACCATTATCTTCAAGTCTTTAAAAAGCCGACACGGTTATGTGAACACAAATTCTCCCTTTAGAATCAAAAAAATGTACGCGGAAATAGTCTTTATGTTTGTCTGTTAAAAGGTTAAAGTTGTATGCTATATATTAGTCTTATTCGAAAGCTCGTAAAAGCTCGTTCTTATAAGGGGAATGTACCTATCATCCGCCCTTTTCATGTTTTCAGTGTTTAGAACCTATGATAAACCTAATGGAATACATAATTAGAGAATAATCTCCGTTATACTAGGTATATAATATTTTTTAAGTATTTGCTTAACGGCCGCTCCCATGTACATTTATATAAACACTAGCATTACCCGCGGCTTCGCCCGCGCTCAGATGACCAAAAGCCAAATTCTTACTTTTTGACCCGGATAACCAGCTATATCCATAACAAATTTCATCAAAATCCCTCCAGTAGTTTTTCTGTGATGCGGTAACAGACAGACAGATAGACAAAAATTGTAAAAACTCTAGATTCGGCCTCTGTATCGATAATAATGTTTATTTTAATAAGATTTTTCAACAAATATTTAATGTACAGATTCCGCTTTGTTACAATTTTATTATATGTATAGAAAATGAATAAAATTTAAATATACGTTATGGGTTTTATCAAATAAATCAAATGAGGCAAAGCTCTTGATGATTATTTGTAACTATTAAATACTATTAACCTCCTTATTGGATTACGGCATTAAAATTTATGTTAGACTAGCGACTCACCCTCACTCCGCTCGGGTTCGTCCCTAGTTACGTTTTAACGTTTAGTATAAATTACTCAGAGATGAGATATTTTCTCGCAGTAAAAAGTATTCTATTACCCATATGTTGACTCGGGTAACCAGCTATCATCATATCAAATTTCATAAAAATCTGTCCAGTGGTTTTCTCGTGATGCAGTCACAGACAGACAGATAAAAATTCTAAAAAGTATAGATTCGGCCTCTGTATCAATAATAATGACTATTTCAATAAGATTTTCCAAAAAAAATATTTAATCTACAGATTCGACTCAGTTAGAATTTTATTATATGTATATACTATCAAGACCTCAAGTTCAATATGTCTTCAACTTTCTTCTTTAGCAATAAATTGACAATAATGAATAAGCTAAGAAAATATTAGCATCTATACAGATAAATAAAACTGAAGTGTCTGTTTGTAATTTGGAAATGATAGCTTTTTACTAAATGCATATGAAATTATATACGGTATTTATAAGAAATACACAATATAAAAAAAAACACTGTCTGACCGTCCGTCTGCCTAGATCTGTCTCTTTATTTCGGCTAATCTCCGAAACGGCTGGACTGATTTTGACGGGATTTTCAATGGTAGATAGCTGATCTTATAAGGGACGCTCCCGAGCGAAACGAGGGTAAGGCGCTAAGTTACAAATACATCGTATATTAAATTATATGAGTTTTAAAGTAACCGTAATAGTATTTAACTATTAATATTATCGAAAATAATATCTAGTAGTTAGTGCCTTTCGAAAAAATTAATCAAAAATAAAATTAGCAATACTAAATTTTAATCGTATTCGTACCATCCACACTAACTTTATAAATGTGAAAGTAACTCTGTCTTTTCACGCTCAAAACTGTTAACACATTTCGATAAAATTTGGCAAGGACATAAATATCATCCTGAAAGCGGACATAGACTACCTTTGATCCCCATCCACTTACCATACATGCGAAGTCGCGGGCAAAACCATTACTCAATAAAGATTACCAAAAAACTTATGTTGGTTCCTAGCTACTCAAAAATGTATAAAATAGTAAAACAGTAAACAATGCTGAATGCACTATGAGTTTGAATGAGTTAACAGACCGTATACAAATCCGCGAATCAGGCTGCTAACAACGAAGTGTCGGTACCGACTTTGATATAGTTGTCTATTAGAGGCACGCTCGCTTTTGAAATAGCGTTGAATCGGGTTCAAAAGCTGGGTTTTGTACCTTTGAGAAATTTATTGGTGAATTTAGAAAATAATGTGTAGTAGTAATTTGATAATACGGTAACGAAAACATCGTAAGAAAATCTGCATGTCTAATATTAAGCAGCTTTACAAAGACGCATAAACTCCGTCAACCCGCATTTGGCTGTAGTAAATATGATTTATAATGTAACTCTAATTATAGTTAAAATATTAGACGTCATTTGTGATGTATTTTAGGTATCGAAATATTTGTTTATATCGGCTGGCACCGACTCAGGCAGACTTCAGGCGTCCTCGAGTAATCGGTGAACATACATAAAAAAAGAAATTAAAAACATTCCGACGAATTGAGAGCCTCCTCCTTTTTGGAAGTCGGTTAAAAGTTCTAGAAACTATAAATTTGGCCTCTGTATCGATAATAATGTCTATTTCGATAAGATTTTAAAAAAATGTTTAATGTACAGATTCGATTCAGTTACAATTTTATTAAATGTATAGATTACCCTGCCTTATTTTTTACCTTTGTTTTAGATATTTGTGACATATTTTATTCTTATCGCAATGTTGTTCAAAGTTTTTTGTTTGCCAGCGATAGTATAAAGCTGTTCTATTGTGCAAATTCAACCTTTGTGTCACGTTAAAGCGTCTACTTTAGTGAAATATTTTTCACCTTCCCTTAAATACTCCAAAAGCTCCTTGACATTATCTTTATCTTAATATCTTTCAAGGCCCTTGGGGAGTAATGGTTATGATGCGGAGTAGCAGTTCTAAGCAAAAGTAGCAGGATTGACGTTAGTATAATAAAAAAATGTGAGCTAAGGAATTGGTAGCCCAGTGGTAATGCGCTCTCTTGGGAAACTGAGTGAAGCGGGATCAAATCCCGGGTCTCGCACCTCTGATATTTTTCATGTGCAAATCATTTCTAACATGATTACCACTTGCCTTGCGGTGAAGGAAAACATCGTGAGGAAACCTACATGTCTGAGAGAACCTAACAAGTTTTCGAAAGACATGTGAAGTCCGCCAACCCGCACTTGGCCAGCCTGGTGGACTAAGACCCGATCCCCCTTGTATTGAAGGGAGACCCGCGCACAGCAGTGGGACGTTAAAAAGGGCTTCATGCATAAGCTATGGAAAATTTAGTAAGATAAATGTATTTACTTTCAATATCCACGTTCATAGCAAATCTTAATAAATTATAGCTATTTTATTTCTCTATGTAAAAAGTATGTACAAAAAATGATTGTTAACTGTAAAAGAACGTTGAATAACAGAAAAAGAATAGCTTTGCACACCACACTGTCCCTAAATTTGTATTAAAATATATTAGCATCACAATGTTGATATTTTTATAAAATACTGTTATATTCTTCATGTAGATGTACAAGAATAGTGACGATTTTCATAAAAAAGCAAAGTCTGAATATCTCAATGCTAAAAGCGTTCGATTTCAAGCCCATCATGTATAAGCCATATACCCGTATGCCCTTTCCCCTTAAGGGTCCCATAAAGGACACTCGAAAATTCTATACCGAATGATAATCTTAACCGTGGATCCCTGTCTATTGAGTTGTAAAATATTTGGGCGGTCGATAAAAATATTCAAATGGGTTCCCTATTACATATAAAGAATGTAATACTTATCTATATTATAATAATATACTATCGACTCACCCTCGCTCCGCTCGGGTTCGTCCCTGGGGTGGGGTCTGGGAGGACCACCCTTATCCTTATCACTCATGGGTATGGAAAATAGATAGTAGCCGATTCTCAGACCTACTGAATACGCATATAAAATTTGGTAAAAATCGGTAAAGCCGTTTCGGAGGAGTACGGTAACAAACATTGTGACATGGAAATTTTATATATCTTTATATATATAATTCTTCTGTGAGTGTGTATGTCACTGAACTTCTCTCAAACGACTGGACTGATTTTGATGAAATTTTTTGTGTGTGTTCAAGGGGATCTGGGAATGGTTTAGATTCACAATTTTGTCCAAAAAGTTTGAAATTTTCAAATTAAAGACGTGTAGACAGGACAACGTCTGTCGGGTCCGCTAGTAAGATTTATAATAAAATTCTGAGTCGAATCTGTACATTAAATATTTTTTGGAAAATCTTATTGAAATATTATAATCATTGTCATCGATACACAGCCCAAAAGTATAGTTTTTAGTACCTTTGTCTGTCTGTGTGTTTGTCTGGGAACGCGTCACGAGAAAACCACTGGACAGATTTTGATGAAATTTGGTATGATGATAGCTGGTTATCCGGGTCAACATATAAGATACATTTTACTGTGAGAAAATATCTAACCTCTAAGAAATCTATACTAACCGTCAAAATGTACTTAGGGACTAACCCGAGCGGAGCGAGGTTGAGTCGCTAGTACTTAATAAATTTCTTAAGGATAAATCCATAAATTTAATATTTTTGGTTTCATATTGATGTTCTTCGATCGAATCGGTGCAAGCATTCCAGGACAAGTACGACCTTCAGCAATGAAGTACACGAAGAAGAAGATTGATGTTCTTCTACAATCGGCACTTTTAAAATTATAACTGTTCTAACTAACAATTTTCTAAATCTCTAACTTTCAAGAAACGGCTAAGAAAAAGTAAATAATGTGGGAAAATATAGAAAAAAATATAATATAACTTCTAAGTCAGCCTCTCCATCAAGAGCTCTTACACCGTTTTGTATAACAAATGCTATGACCGTTAATCCGAAAAGAAATCACACGAAATCACTGGTCTACGTGAGTGTATTACGGAACCCTACTAGATTGAGTTGTAAAAAATACACCCTCTATGTACGATTCATGTCACGTCCGAATCAAGTCCATAAGAGATGTTCCCCGGTTTCAATGACGATGGCGGTTAAACTTTTTTTTTCACTGGTTAGTATATACAAAATATACAAAGCTTTGAGGCCGTTTTGCTCTTTAATTTTATACGTGGACCGTTTTGGGACACGTGACGTCTATAAAAGAGTTATTTTTGGCACTTTTTGTATACAAATTGGTGTTCAACAAATAGACCTTTGAAAGTTTCTCGGCGATATCCACATGAGTAATGGGTATCAATAACCTATAGTAATCGTTAATTTGGTAGTTTATATATATTTATTGTGATATAACAAAACGCACAAATTGTGTTGCATTTTTACTGACTCTATAAGAAAAGTATTCAATTCGAGGGTGAGATTTTTGTTTGTAATATGTGAAATCTTCGTCAATAGCAATTATATTTATTTTTTTGATAAAAACGTTATAACTCAAAAGTTTGATATTATCAAGAAGAATTAAATGTAATAATTACACTACGGGACATAACGCGTGAATTTGTTAGTGGCTATATAACTTATTCCCGACGTTTCGACTGGGTTGCACCAGCCGTGGTCACGGGCAGACTGAATAACTAAAAAGTTATAAGAATTACATGAATGTATTCAGCCCTTTTTGACGTCCTACTGCTGGGCACGGGCCTCCCTTCAATACGAGGGGTATCAGGCTGGCCAAATGCGGGTTGGCGGACTTCACGTGTCTTTCGAAAACTTGCTAGGTTCTCTCAGAAATGCAGGTTTCCTCACGATATTTTCCTTCACCGTACGGCAAGTGGTAATCATGTTAGAAATGATTCGCACATGAAAATATCAGAGGTGCGAGACCCGGGATTTGAACCCGCTTCACTCGGTTTCCCAAGCGAGCGCGTTACCACTGGGCTACCACTGCCTTTAGAATTACATGAATACGAGAAAATAATTACTTTAAAAGAGATTTTGAAGTTGGTATACTTTCTTAGATTTATGCGAATATTTGACATTATAAATAAAACTATCTTTTCGGATTTTTCCGCGGATTTATTTGGATTTTTGGTTTCCCAAAACCAAACCAATCCAAATAAATCCGCGAAAAAATCCGAAAAGACAGTTTTATTTATAGTGGTATACTTTTTTAATTAAAAATGGTAATATTTTAGTTTAGTTTGACAAGTTATAAATCAGTTTAATACGTCTTTATACTACAATAACGAAACCCGTAACATTCATATTTTTTAGCAGACAAGTTAAAAAGTCACACAATAACAAAACAATAGGGATAGACAGACAGAAAAACAAAGTATTTTATACTTAGTTTGATATATAGAACCATAAAATACTTATATTTATATAAACCACCAAAACATAACAGTATGAGAATATTTGTTTTTTAATATTAGTTTATTAAGCAGTGTGGATGCTGTAACTTACCTCATAGCCCAGATCTCTGGCCAGATGACTATTTAACCTTATATTCACTAACAAACACAGATGTAGCAGTTAAAAGGTTTACACACAGCCTTAGTCGTGTAGCATTCATAAAAGCGAAATAAACTCGGTAAATTAAGGACATAAAGATTGTACCAGTAAATGTTTTTTCGTGTGATGAATTTTAAATAGAGGCCTAATTTTACAAAGTTACGTTTGTGGGATTTGGAAAATGTTTAAGTATTTTGTTCAATCTTTATTTATTCCATTTATGTAATGTTAGTTGTAACAAGGAGTGAATTCAAATTCCAAATGAATTTAATATTTGCATCATTCATAATCACAGGCAGTGGTAGCCCAGTAGTAGCGTGCTTGCTTGAGAAACAAAGTGTAACGGGTTCAAATTTCGGGTCTCGCACCTGTGATATTATCATGTGTAAATTATGATATTTTTTTTAATTACAAGGAATTGAATTGAAAGAAAAGTATAATATAAAATTTTATTTGTTAATAAATAAATAGGTATATTAATTTAAAAATATAATGTGAAAAAAATGTTGAATCTATAGCAATTATTTTGTGTAAATTCCTTATATATTTTTTTCTTTATATTAATTTGTAATTCATAAAATGAACAAACCAGTTTTTATTTAAAATTTATGTAAATATTCTCTCAGTGGGAAAAACGTGAGGGGTAATAAAGAACTACCTGTTGCTATGAAACCGGGCATGGAAGACTGATGATGTACGCTCAATGAACTTATTTTATTGTGAGAAGTAATTAATTGGCTGTATGGTTTTTGCTGTAATTATATACAATATTATATATATTTTGCTCTAAATTGACTGAAAGTTTGATTACTTATTTACACCTTACATATAATAAAATTCTAATCAAAGTCACACAAACGCACACACACTTTTTTCTATTATTAACGACATTTTAGCATTATGAACTAATCATCATGATTCCCACTATTTCTTGAACATGATATTTAGAATACTGTATTGTATTTAAGGCTAGGTGATTAATTTCGAATATATATTTTTTTAATTTAATTAATCTCGAATTTCTTTTTAAAGTGATTTTCAAGTCAGTGAACCTTTCTAATTTAAGAGTAGTAATTCGATGTATAAAATTAACCCTAATATACATATAAGTCATGTAAGACAACAAAGGAGGTGTAGTTGAGTGAAATTTAAAGGGTTTAGATTATATTTTGTTATTCAATTTGTTTGACTTTTTACCTAATTTTTCATATAATAACTCAATTTTAAAACCTTCTTTTCACATTTTAACAATCACCGCTGGTTAACAATATCCAAAGCTAAAATATAAAAACAAAACCATGGTTTTTTCTTGATTAAAACTTTATCGAAACTAAATATGAAAGAATGCGACTTTTTACGAAGAGCTTATATATTAACCGATGTTCGTAGTGATGTTAGACTTTACCGAGTAAAATTTCAAAGTCAAAGCCTAGCAGATAGCACTGTAGCATAAAAGACCCGTCAAGTTAATGCTGGCCACTGGCTTCCTTCCAAAAGCACGTCCATTGAGTCGTGTCGTAAGCGCTCGCGTGTGAAGATACTTTTGTTGCGCAAGCTGATTTATCTTTCTACAACTATCATAAATAACAATATATTATTTACATTATAAAGCAAAGATTTTATCCGTACTAATATTATAAATATCTGTCTGTATGCCCAATCCGCTAATCCGATTTAAATAAAATTTGGTATGGAGATAATTTGAGACCCTGGAAAGGACATAGTGTAGTTTTTATCCCGGAAATCATCCGTAAAGGGGGTGGAAAGCGGAGTAGAAGTTTGTATTGGGAATCAATCATTTCACAAGTGATGTAAAACTTATCATATCTATGTATTGTACATAAATTGTCTCTATTCCATACTAAGCGTTAAAATGTACAACCCAAGCGAAGCGAGAGTAAGTCGCTAGTCTATCAAGTATCAATATATGTATATAAAAATCCTTGAGTATGTATGTTTCCTATGGACTCCAAAACCATACAGAACGATAGATAGACAGCTGAAAACGTTAAAAATTGTAATTTTCTTATAAATATCATATATAATTTATATGCATTTAGTAAATAGCTTTTATTTCACAACGAACAGACACTTCAATTTTATTTATCTGTATAGATAAGCACTTGGTTTTAAATACGGTAAAAGTAAGTTTTTATTTAACCTGTCTTAACTGATTTCAATTTGGGTTAGTCTTAAGAAAAGTAAGTCGACGTTGAAATTTTCAATATTGAGTCAAACACTGATACCTCAGGAAGTAGCTTTCATCAAAATCTCCAGCAGGTTTAAAGCGGTGAAAGGTCTAGCTGGAGTGTTAATAGCTGATGCCTATCTCGTTTTCGTGCACTATATATTCCTTTATTCGGCTGTCGAGGTGCTGACATTATAATCTGGCTTAAACCTTTGAAACGTTATATGAAATGCATAGAACAACCATTAACCACTATTGCCAATTACTCTCCGTCTAAACTATTAAATAGCTTTCAAGCATATGCTTTGCTACTAGGTGTATTGTATTAGCCAGAATACTGGCTAGAAATAATTCTATACATTTTGATACACATTTGATTATAGCAGTAATAAAATATAAGATTTCCTATAAAAACTTCTTTCTATTTCTTTGATCAAAGTACATTTTGTACCTTTTTTTGTAAATTAATATGTGCAATTATAATTTAATTTTAAGCCATTATTCTTAACGTACCTATAAGTGAAGGTGCCAACATTATAAACTTAACCCTTGAAACGTGGCATGAAATGTATAGAACAACCAGTAACACTTTAGTCAATTACTATGGCCATAAAATGTGGATGAGATAAATTTTGAACATCTCAAAGAAAATCAAAGATAGATGCTATAATAATTGATATATAAATATAGTTATTTGTATAATTCGAGTCTTGAGTTAAAAAAAAATCATTTTTTTAAATCTTTATCTGACTACTAAATGTGAATTAAGGAATCACATTTTCAGTAGTAGGTAGTACTAGGAAGATGATGATGTATGAAGAAAGTCTCAAGTATCCCGAGAAACGAACAGGGTTTCCGTATGCAGTATAAGTTTTCTGACATGCTCACTAAGACAAATTCAACTTACAATTAATATTTAATGGTGTTAAATGAAATAAGAAGAAAAAGCAATTGGAAATGGGAAATCGAAAGAACTTTATTGATAATGTGACAAAATGCTTATACGTAATTTCTACTAGCGACTAGTGAGTAGAGACTCACCCTCGCTAAGCTAGGGTTAGCCCCTAGTTACGTTTTAACGTTTTTTATAGATTTCTCAGAGAAGAGATATTTTTCCGCAGTAAAAAGTATTCTATATATTGACTCGGATAACCAGATATCATCATACCAAATTTCATCAAAATCTGCTAAGTAGTTTTCTCGTTATGCGTTCCCAGACAGACCGACAGACAGACAGACAGAACCCATAAATTCTAAAAACTCTTTTAATAAGATTTTCCAAAAAAAATTAATGTATATGTATTATACTGTCCTATTGGCGAGATGAAGTAAGCGCTAAAATAATCGAGTATCTGTAACTCTTTATAAATGTAAAGATAATTTTCCATTGCTGTTAATAAAACATGTAGATTAAAACTGAAATATTTCATAAAAATTCATGGGCTACGTGCACCGCGACACGAACGTATATGGCCTAGTTACTATAATTGGCACCTTTATGGTTTTTTAATTGCCACAAATTATTAAGGTTGTAAATCATATTGTATTTGACTTTTTACTCTGTGGATAATGTCTGAGAAATCAATATATTCTACAAAACTTTATTTCTTTGAGTAATACTTTTTAACTTCAGAAAGCCATGTTGACTTTAAAAACAAAACGAAAAAAAACTTTTTTTTAAACTTATATGGGAACCTTAAGGTATGAATGAAGTTAAAGTAATAATTGGCAAAGATATCACCTAATATATTATGAACGTACCAAATTTAGTTTCTTCTGTGTTGATGTAATTTCAAGGGTGGTGTTAAAATATATTCATTTACTGAAAGTATTGCTTGCTCATGTAATTTCTTAGAAACTTAAATTTAATTTTCTTAAAATGTTTTATAGAATAACTTGTAACGTTCTTACCAAAAAAGATCTTTCAAAGTGAGGCCTCAGCAAACATTCGGTGAGTGTTTGCGTCGCTCAAAGTATTCTGGAGATGTTCCACAAAGGACTTTTTGAGAGTCTTTCAGTCTACAGAAGATCCAACTTACCTTTTTACCTATAAAGTAGTTTCGAAAATGCCTTACGGTTTAAAAAGTGATAGATATACAAGAAAGTTTAGTACACGTTAAAGATACTGGAAAGTATATCGAAATAAAACGTTTTAGTATACTTCTTTATAAATTGTTTTCAAGAAAACGATAGTGTTTTAGCCACAAATGAATATTCAATTTCTGTGAATCGCGTGTGTAATATATGTGTGTTTGTGTTTTTGCGTACATGTGTGCCTTTGTATTAAGAATAATTTATTTTTGTACCGTTAACAAAAAAATTTTGAAGTAAAAAGCATCTAAGTGCTAATAAATGAACATATGAAAAAAAAAACATAAAAATAAAATCGAATCATAACGCTTTTCTGTCGCCTCGTAGCAAAGTAAATGTAAGGTATAACTTCGTTTATGATTTTAACGGCCCCTTTATTACGTTTCATTATGCAAATATATATATATATATATATATATATATATATATATATATATATATATATATATATATATATATATATATATATATATATATATATATATATATATATATATATATATATATATATATATATATATACAATTTAAATAAAGTATATACAGTTTACCGTATAAATGCAATTTCTGATTTCAATTATTTTAACAGCGCACAGATAAAAACATCTTTATCTAAAATAAGTGCTAATTTACGTATTCTCTTACAAAAGTCATTGTTGGAGAAATTTTATTCAGAATTTCATTACGAAAATAATGAAAGTTCATCGCAGTGTTAAACTGAATTATTAACATGTCATATTTCTTGTGGGAATTGTATTATTTATTTGAACAATAGTTTACGGATTCTCTATAGATATAAATAAAAGGTGTCTGTTTTTACTGTCAAAGTAACAGCTTTTTACTAAATGCATAATATGAAATTATATACTTACTAGCTTTCCCTAGCTTGCTTCCCAATACAAACTTTCATCCCCATGTTCATCTCCTTAAGGGATGATTTCCGGGATAAAAAGTATACTATGTCCTTCCCAGGGTCTCTAACTAGCTTCTTACCAAATTTCATTTAAATCGGTTCAGTAGAATCCAGAAAGTATTCCAGAGCTAATACAACGTCACAAAAAATCTCACAAACTAACTAACTTTACCTCTTTGTAATATTTATTAGTATAGATAAGAAAAGCAAAAATTTTCAAAATTTTTGTCTATCTGTCTGTCTGTCTCTTTGTTTCGGCTAATCTCGGAAATGGCTAGACTGATTCTGATAGGACTTTCACTGGCAAATAGCTGATGCTATAAGTAGTAACATAGGCTACTTTTACTTTAGAAAAATAATTATACTATATATATATATATATATATATATATATATATATATATATATATATATATATATATATATATATATATATATATATATATATATATATATATATATATATATATATATATATATATATATATATATATATATATATATATATATTAGTACATATTAATTAAATTAAATTAACATGGAATACAATGAGATTAAGTTAACTAATAAAAAAATGAATTAGAATTGAATTCTTCGAAGATATATGAAAATACAAATTAAATTAAAATTATTTGATGGACTTACAATTATATTAGAATAAAATATATTCATTTAAAAAATATAATGCTAAAAGTTTTCCTCTAACATAAAAGATCGTAAATCACTATAAAGCCAGATAACGTATCTACTGACACAAAGGTGCATCAGACAAATAACTGGTCACTGGCGGACATCCAAAAAAGCCAAAGCTAGCACTGTAAAGATATTCCCTCTTTTACTTTGATGTCATAAAACGGACGCTATCCATATAGTTGGACGATACTTTTAACTGTACAACATACATTATGTATATAATATAATAAAATTCTAACTGACTCGAATCTGTACAAACATTTTTTTTGGAAAATCTTATTGAAATAGTCATTATTATCGATACAGAGGCCGAATTTATAGTTTTCAGAATTACTGTCTGTCTTTCTTTCTATCTTTGAACTCATTCACGAGAAAACCACTGGACAGATTTTGATGAAATTTGGTATGGTGATAGCTGGTTATACGGGTCAACATACAGAATAATTTTTACTGCGGGAAAAATTCTTTATAATATTTTTTATCTACTTTTGCTAAAAATGCATTAACTTAATTACCTCTGTATTTAAGAGTTTAGCATTAGCAGTGTTTTAGATTCTATTATGCAAGCTTAAACGTAAATATGCACTACTTGGTTATTCTAAAAAGAAACATTACATATTGTTGGATGACCGAACGTGTAATTGTGATATTAACAATTTATCAACACCAACACCATATTATTTGACTCAACTAATACGCATTATATTACTATTTCGTTAATACATATAGGATATGAGTATATCACTGTAGCATTTATAATGTTGCCGCAAATAATGAGAAAAGTTTAGTAAATAACGATTGATTGCACTCTGAAAGGAAATCAGTAGTTTACTTAGCTTTGTTCAGTACCACTGGAACCTATCACATACGTACATCTCCTGAAGTAACACAGATTTATTGTTACATCTACGCTTAGCCGCAAGACGTTTATTGCCACGTAAAAGGATTGAATTCTCTTTCACTGGGACCTAAACGTATACACTTTAAAAGTTTTATAATACTTCATGTGAAGTTAAAATGATTTGAACAAATGCTTTTGGATTCTTCAAAACAGTCTCAGTTAGATTGAATTGCTTTCAATTTTTAAATATTTTATATGCAGTATGATCATAAAAAACTCGAAGTTTATGAAAATGCTTTAATAAGTAAAACATGTTAAATATTAATTAAGTCATATATTATTTAATATCTAAATATGTCTGCAGGTAAGAACGAATGAATATGCTATTAAAGCGTTTTTTTAAGGTTACACTAGAAGCACAATAATATTCTGTTTTTCTCTGAGCTTAAGCTTCATAATAGATCATTTATAATAATTTATACTAGCGATTCATCATTGCTTCGGTGGAGTTCATCCCTAGGTAAGTTTTAACTGTTAGTAAAGAATACACTTTAATACATACATAGGTATAGAAAAGTGAGTAAAATAAATAAATGTCCCTTACTGGAGAAATAATTGATTCCTCCAATTGAATTTCATACAAATTTCCATACCCATTTTGACCCTATAAGGGATGGTTACCGATATAAAAACTATCCCATGTGCTTTCTAGGAACTCAAATTATCTCCATACCAAATGTCATCTCAACCGGTTCAGCGGATTTAGCTTGAAAAGGTAACAGACAAACAGACAGACAGAGTTACTTTCGCATTTATAATATTAGTATGGATTATTGATAATACTCTAATATAAAAGTATTATATAGTAGTACAAATAACAATGTAAATATCAAATGATGAGTAATAATGTAACAAGTTATAGCGCTTATGCTAATCTATAATAATTTCTTGGCAAGTTCCATCTAGTGCAACCGCAAAACCTTTTAGGCATCCGCCAACAAAATTAGCTCTTGCTTCCATGACGATATCTGTTGTTGTTTCGAACTCGTCTGGTTCGTTACTGATATCACTTTCTTTACTAACATCTTCATCAGTTAAAGTACTTATGTTTTTAATCTCTTCTTTTATATCTTCACTTGATTGCACAGCTTGGGTTGTCTTACGTTCATCTTTTATTTTATTTGTTTGGCCCTCCTTTTTATTCATTATTTCATGACTATTTGCTTGCTCATTTTCAGATTCATTTAAATTTACTGGCTTACTTTTTGGAGGTTCCGTACTTTTTTTTAAAGAGAGAAAACCATCTAAATCATCGGCTATTTCTTTTGTTTCTTCACTTAACGTTTCAACAACATCACCTTTATTTATTTTATTAACCTCATTTGTAACAGTTCCAAGTAAGTTTGTCACCAATCCACAATTATTATTTCTCCAAAAGAGAGAAATTACAAATAGCACAAATATGAAATTCATTTTATGTTATTTAATGTTGATACGTTAGTTTGTAATATGTGACTGTTATTATGAAAATAAATGTGGAATCAATTATCATTTATGCTTTTATCAAAGGAAACCGGACATTTAAAATAGAACGCCTAGATATTCTTGCAAATAAATTTGTTGTAAATAGATTTAAAATGACTATCAATTTATTTTTATGGGTATTCACATATGATAATTATCTTTGAATGCAGAATATAAAAAATAACACATAGAATTTTTTATTCATTTTAGTTCCATTGAAATTGAGAATTTTTAGGTTGGATCGTTTTCAACTTAGCTTATATTAAATTTTAATCACAATACAGTATTGAGGAGAGAGATTTGAAAGGAAAATCGTTGGGAATTCATTATTTAATAAAATCCTGACAGGAAAAATTAAAAATCATACAATATTATGAGTAATATCCTTCTAAACTTGGTTATTAATTAGTGGATTGTTGTCATATTGAGCTATTTTATAGTAATTTATATAAAACTAGCGACTCACCCTCACTTCGCTCCGCTCGAGTTTATGCCTAGGAACGGTGACGTTTAGTATGGAATAGATAATCGATCCCTTGCTCTGTGAAAAACAAAAACAAATCTATTCCACAAGAACCGTATATTTTTCCGTGATAATAAGTAACTTATCTGCTATTCCAGACTATAATCTATGTCTGTGCTAATTTTCATCCAGATCCGTTCAGCCGTTCCGACGTGATTGAGTAACAAACATCCATTCAAACACTCGCATTTATGATATTAATGGAATACCTTTTTAGAAGAAATTACCATGAAGTGGTGTGACGTAGAACACTAATAATTGTAATTTAGTGTGACAAAAATTACCTAGCTTGTATTTACAGTACTAGAAATTTGGGTTTTAGTAAAATTATTATTAGTTTTATTCTGTATATCTTCCAAAAAGAGAAAGTTTCAAGGCATTTTTCACTAACGATATCGTTTAAATTTAAGACCATGCGGGTATCTTTTAGCTTGGGGTAATCGTTTTAATTGTCGATAATATTATCGTCGTCTCTTCTATCTATCATCGTCATCGTCTATCGTAATGTATTTCTGTTTCATAGATCCTCGACTACATTTAACACAAATCCAAACATTGAGTAGACTATGGCATTTCTATTTTATACTGATGAGAATTATATATCTAATATATTACACGGGCAATTCTTGTATTTATATGTTGAGTATATATATAATCTGAATTTCGGAAACGGCAGCAAGGATTTTCATGAAATTTAGTACACGGGGGGTTTCGGGGGCGATAAATCGATCTAGATTAGTTTTATGTCTGGGAAAACGCGTGTTTTCGAGTTTTCATGCGATTTGATTCGCACGCTAGGACATAAGCATCGTGGTCAAGCGGCCTGTTTGTCTTTCTATGACCGCATCACGAGAAAACCACTGGACAGATTTTGATGAAGTTTGGTGTGATGATAGCTGGTTATCCGGGTCAACATATATGATATTTTTTACTGCGGGAAAATATCTCATCTCTGAGAAATCTATACTAAACGTTAAAAAGTAACTATAAAAACTATAAAATTATAGAGACGAACCCGAGTGGAGCGAGGGTAAGTCGCTAGTTTAGAATAAGTACTGAAACCGTGAATGAAATCTTTCATATTTAATGTGAACGAATATTGAAAGTACGTATAAAAGCAATTAAAATCAATTTCTCATTTCGAGAATAAATGCAGTTGCAACAATTGTCTGCTTAAAAAGAGAAATGAAATGCAATAGCGTGCAATTTAACGAATATCTTCTTATTAAGTTGTATTTATCGAATGAAAAGCGACGACGCTTGCGTGAAAGATAAACAAATGGAGTAAAAGCTTATTAGGGATTAGACTACATTGAGTTCAATGAAGGAAATAAATTAACAGTATCTTTTGTTTTTAATTATTTTAAAATATTCAAATTTATTTTCTGAGCAGTTTTTATTAGTCTTACTAATATTACAATTGTGTTTGTTTATTATTTCATTCTCTTAACTCTTTACCAATCGATAAAATTTGAATGAATATGGGATCTATATTTATATATATATATATATATATATATATATATATATATATATATATATATATATATATATATATATATATATATATATATATATTAGATTATTATACATATATATTAGATTATTATACTTATAGATTTTGAGATTTTGTATATATATATATATATATATATATATACAAAATCTCAAAATCAACTTCTACAAACTTCGACTGATTACCATGAAAATTCGTATCCGTGTTATATTATTAATAATGAAAATATTTTCTCGTTATCATTTTACCGTAACTGACCGCTAGAATTAACTAAACTGAACCACAGGAACGCATGGCCGGGTACAGTAGGTACTATTTGAATACACAAGTATTTTAAATTATTTATAATTAAATATGTAATACATAAATGTAATACCTACATAAATGTAATACATAAATGAACTTTACTGGATACGGTAACTAAACTATAAAATGTACATATATGCTTATATATGCATCACTTTGACGTTCAAGGACGATTTTCATTGAAATTTTCCCCATACCAATACCTGACGTACGCCATACTATTTTCCAATTGAAAGGCATACTAGGTCTTATGTAATTAAAATCCCGATCCAAACTGAATCAGGCTGAGTCAGTACAGTCTAAGACAATGCAGTCTCCATTAGTTAGCGTTGAACGACAATAGTCCAAGGAACAATGAGACATTTTCAACTACAATAGATTTTCCTGAATATTGTATTTGACTGTACATTGTCTCTGAGCCTTAATAGCGTGGTGGTTAAACTTTTACGTAGTAAAATTTCACCAAGTTCTGAGTGATACTTAAGTTCGCTTACTTCGTTTTCCTTGCTCGAGTTTCAAGTGTTCATACATATTTAAGGAGCGTGCGAATAAATGAAGTAATTCACGAATATGAAGGGAAGCTCTAATTAGTGTCTCAAAGGATCTGTTAGGTGTAAGACGATATGATTACATTTACACCTAACATATGATAATTTTATATAATTTAATGGCTTAATGGAATTGTGATTTCATAACATTCAGTTTGTTTTCAGTAAAATTATCAAAAGTTTTTTATTTTGTTCTTTTTTAAGGGGTTTTAAGGGAAAAATTCAAGAATAAGCACTTGAGGAGTCACATTTTCCATCTGTCTATCTCATCTAGTTTCTTTTTTAGTAGTGCTGGACATGAGATAAGACTTATGTTCTTCAAGTAGTCAAAATTCCACTATAATCGTCATTGAAAATTTGAGGAAAACATACTTTAATAAAGTTTACCTCTATATAAATTTAAAACATTACAGCTCGATTACTAATAAAAAATAAGAAAAACACTCGATTGACACACAGAGAAGAATAAAGTACTTAATTGTTTTGCCTTCGCCTGTTCATAAAAATATAGAAAAAAATATATTTCAACACTTCAGCACAATGCGATATTTTAAAATAAGTATACTCATTATGCCGTATAGTTTTTGACTTATAAAAAAATATTAAAATTAACTTTTTTTGTTTACAATTTAATGTAAAAGTAATGTAAAAGTTAACAAATTTCATTTAGCTACATACATATTACGTCAGTAATCAATCTATTTTTGCACTCTATTATTATACTACTAATATTACTATTCATTATCCTTTCAATATATATTTTCTACATTCATTACATTTTTCCGGAATAAAAAGTTACCTATGCGTTATTCCAGACTATAATCTTTCTCTCTTAAACATCCAAACATCTAAACTTACACATTTATAATATTAGTAAGATGTTCACTACAATTTACAGTCTATAGATATTATAGAAAGGTTTTAGAACAGAGAAAAACCATCTGATTTGACCAGTTATGTAAAGAAATGCTTTAAAAGAACAAAATGGGACCAAAATTGTTGTTATTAGACAACTTGTAACCCAGAAAAATTTACTCCAGACCATTAAAGTTTTTTGGCACAGCCAACTGTTTTTGGGTGAAACGCGTTTTAAAATAGTACTTGTTTTTTAAGAGAATACGGCAGGTGCTTAGTGTTAGCTTTGAGTTTCTATTGAAAAATTTGAAAAGTTCATATAATAGAAAAAGATAAATCGCAAAGGAAGAAACAGGGAAGTAAGTTAATTTGTGCAACTGCTGAATACCTTTACAGTACAAATAAAAAGTATAATATATTAATCAAAGGAATTTTTTAATGAATCTAAAAAAGATTAATCTATTTTTTTTATAAATACTAACACAATTTTAGTAAAAGTCTCCCTAAAAGAGAATAAAACCTATGGAAAATTATGTATAAATAATAAAATATATACTAATTTGACAAACTGAAAAGTGGGACTCGTCAAAAGGAATAAAATGGACCCGAACTAGAAGTTTTCCTATTAGATATTAAAGAGTTCCATTATCCAACTTCTATTTCTGTCATCAGACAAGCCGTATTGTTATTTATCGATGGATTATCATCTAGATTTCACATATTTATAGTTTTAATTCGATACAATAAATAAAAACCGACTCAAACTATCTCAAATTTCATTTAAAATCATGTTTAGAAATCTTTTTACATCTTTTCTTTCCCATACAAAGATTATAAAGACTTCAAATTTTTATGTCTTCCAGCATTTTTGAATACATATATAACAAGCTGAACTACTCGTAAATGGGCACACGTCCTAATGACGCAGATTCGCCTTAACACTAAACATCCATAACGGTATCGAAATTACCCGCCTTGGCACATTGTCAAATGCCTTTCTGTTTATATCTTCAGTATTAGTGTTGTTAAAATGCTTTTATTTTTATATTAATAAGCGAAATTTTATTATAGAATAATGGTCACGAGAGAGTCTACGAGTATACCATGACCAAGATTGCAGTAATCATTCGAAACATCGGGAACCAAAAATCAAAATAAATCTGCGAAAAGGTAGTTTTATTTAATATATCAAATCTTACTAATATTACAAATGTAAAAGTTTAGATGGATATTTGAATGTTTGTTACCCAATCACACCAGAACGGTTGAATGGATCTGGATGAAAGGCACAGAAATGGATTATAAACTGGAATAGCACATAGGCTACTTTTTATCCCGGAAAAATGGCCGGTTCACGTGGGATAGATTGGTTTTTATTTGAGCCGCTAGTATTCACATAAATATAAGAAAGTATTAATGTTAGCGATTCATCCTCGCTTCGCTTGGGTGCTTTAAGAGTTGCCTGTAATCAGGCAGCCGACCATGGTTGCTCCTGGTACTTCTCTGACAGTAGGGTGGGTTCTAGGAGCAACTCCTTGCTTGTTGTGGTCTGCCTCGGCTGAACACCCGTTGGGGCATGGTAGGTTTATTTGGCCGGTGAGTCCCGCATAGCCACCTGTATAAATGCATAAATGCATTTCCCAAAGCAAAAAAAAAAAAAAGATTTCTTAAGTGTTATATGATAATATTATATACCTACACAATTTAATTATATTATTTATTATCTGTATATACGTGTTGTTGGTCATGTTTTAATTATTTATTGTTTGTAGAATTCACTGAAGTCATATAATAAACTAAGAAAATAACAAAAGAAAATAAAGCATTTACTTTAAGGAGACATGAGTACACGGTAACTTGCAGAATTAACGACTACCTCATGATAGTTACAACTTAACAGATGAAAGCCCTGTATTTATTACGGGCATTAATACATTCACGAAGTGCAAAGTGTAATTATATTGTTTGCAATTCAGAAGCATTGTAAGACATTTTTTACTAATTGTGAAACGTGAATAAATTAAAAAAAAATATCTTTATTTAATGCTAGCATTGCCCGCGGCTCCGCCCGCGTTCAGATGACCAAAAACCAAATTCTTAGGTTTTACATATTAGTATACTCTTACATTGCAGTTTTTGTATTTTTTCACAGAAATGAGACATTTTCCCGTGGTAAAAAGTATCCTATATATTGACCCGGATAACCAGCGATCACCATACCTAATTTCATCAAAATCCCTCCAGTGGTTTTTCTGTGATGCGGTAACAGACAGACAGACAGACCGACAGACAGACAGACAAAAATTCTAAAAACTATAGATTCGGCCTCTGTATAGAAAATAATGTTTATTTTAATAAGATTTTCAAAAGAATATTTAATATACAGATTCGGTTTAGTTACAATTTTATTATATTTATAGGTTTATTAATATTATGTAATTGTACAAAGGTGTTTTATAAAATCAGAATATGAAGTACCTAGGACCTAAGCAAACCTAAGGACTAATAAACATACACATATACGTAAAAACTTTATTATTTACTAGCGACTCAACCTCGCTTCGCTCGGGTTCCTCCATAGGTGATTCTTTAAATTGACATAACTTTTTTTTATGTATGAACCGATTGAAGTAAAACAAATACTAAATGTTAAGTAGAGCTTACCACAATACATTAGTGGAAACCGCACCCAAATCAGCTTAGCCGTTTCTGAGATAGCGCGCACAAAGCACAGATAAGCAGACAAAAATTCTAAAAATCACTGGTTTGGGTTCATTGTGTTAATATATGCGCCCAATGACAGTTTTAAAAAAAAATATCTTCCATGTACAGACAGATCAGTTTGGCAAATTTTGTTACTAAGAGTAGCCTATATATCTAATACTCCAGGTCATAGTCTATCTGTGTACTAATTTATCCAAATTTTCACATTTTTACTATTAGTGTAAATAATATAACAGTTCGTTTAAGTCGTATTTCATATAATACTTTCTTAGATTTACGCGAATATTTGACATTTTAAATAAAACTATTTTATTCGGGTTTTTTTTTGCGAATTTATTTTGATTTATAAGAGATAAATCTCTCCCGTAACCACTGTATGACTGTAAAACATTTAAAAAGTCCAAAACCAAAAATCCGCGAAAACTCCCAAAGGATAGATTTACACACTTGACATCGTTTATTTCGAAAAATCGAAAATACAAATACTTATTTAGATAAATTTATTTTCATAAACATCAATACTACTTATGTACATAAATTACATACTACATACTGACTTAGTAAATAGTTTGCTAGGCCTGAATTCAAAACGAAGCTATTTAGACCGATTATTTCGAACTTCACTAGTGTCCAATCCAACATTAATATTATGCGTTTTAAGTGGAAATAGAAAATGTAAATCATTTGTAATTAGGAGAATCTTTGTAGGGGAATAAAATATATATTTATAACATAAAATTTTGTGCTCACAACTGTATCCAGAATAAAAATAATTAATAATAATAAATATGTTGGAACATTAACATACAGCACCATCTACTTCCATGGTAAGCTACGAATCTTGTGTAATGGATACCAGACAGTTGATACACTACACATATATAACTATTAAATACATACATATTGTAAATATAAATACCCATGATTGGTGTTCAAACATTCGTGCTTATCACACAAATGAATGCCCCCAGCGGGACTCGAACCCGCGACCGCTGGCACAGCAAGTAGAGTCACTACAAACTGAGCCAAACGTGTCGTCAGATTTATTTACATTTTATGGAATCATTGATATTTTTAAATAATCTCTGATTTTAGCTCAGTTATAAAAATAAAAAAATTTAACAATAAATTCTCAGTCAAAAACTTGGGTTACTTTTCGAACTTCTAGGAGCTTTTAAAGCTGTCCGTCTCTACAGCTTTACCGTCCCAACGGTAGAGGTGACGATGTGAATGAGAATGATGTTAAGGAAGATGAGGGAACTTCTGCCCTGTAAAAATATTTTTCACAAAGACGGCTACAAAATGTTTAGGACTTATATTTTTTGTAAAAGTTATAATTTCCCTGCTTAAAACTAAATTCTCTTGTAGTGGTAATAGCAGTAATCATTTAATTTTTGATAATAATATGACGAAAAAGTAACAGTTTGTCATATTAGTACATGTATTAAAATATCCATATATTATCATATTATCATTCAAATGCAAAATGTTTGTAAAATATCTCATCTCTGAGAAATCTATACTAAACGTTAAAACGTAAGTAGGAATGAACCCGAGCGGAGCGAGGGTGAGTCACTAGTATACATATATAGATAAAATAACATTTCGACTTTTTTAAGTAAAATGTGTATTTTATATCAATAGAATGAATATGTAAAAGACAATAATTCTATTTTAAAATCTTTTCGGTAAATTGGTCGTTTGCACAAATAAACACGATGAGATGAAGATGTTGAACTTAAAATTTAGTAAGTGTACATTTAATAATAAATAAGGTTTTAAGTATACAGAACTTCAATTATTGTGCTCATTGAAATCAAATTATAGAGAGAATACTTATGCATTGTTTAAAGTTGAACAAACTTTTGACGAGTTATATTATTATTTTTGGTAAAATTATTTTACTAAAAATCTTTTTTTTTTAAGTTTAAGAAGTATTATACTTAAATATTGATTTCGTCGAATTCTTTCTTTGTCGTTATTATATATTTTTTTAATGATGATGATACGTTTTAAATAAAACTATCTTTTCGGATTTTGTCGCGGATTTATTTGCATTTTTTGTTTCCCGACGTTTCGAATGCTTTACAACATCAATGGTCACGGGAGAGACTGAGGTGTTAGATGTCTCGAAGGTATAGTTGTTACAGACAGCCTATCCACAATTAACAAAATGAAAATTTCACTAATTACCTTACAATATTTTTTAACTTTAAACATTTTTATAATTTTAATTAGTTTTATAATTGAATATGAAATATTATTTATTTAATTTTGCTGTTATTATTATAATTATTACAATTTTAAATTATTAATTAGTAATCTATATTTAGTGTTGCCATTATTATATTTATAACCATAGAGAAAAATATAAAATATAGTATTAATTATTTAAACCATATAATTGTTCTATGTGTAATTTAAAAAGTTAAAATTAATTAAGGATAATAATTTTAACTTAGTTTGCTATTATTTAAAAAACAAATTACTAAGCAACACTATTACTATATAATTTGACAAATGAAAAATGAAAAATATTAATATGATAAGCTGTCATTTTGATCTACACAGTAAGAACTTACTACATCTGCCTGTCTGTTATGTTTATATTTATTATTTGATTTTATTATATTAATAACAGGATCCCATGACGATGGTAGTACCCAGAGAAAGTATTAGATGATGATACGTTTTTAAGTTTAGTATAGATTTTTTAGAGATGAGATATTTTCGCACAGTAAAAAGTATACTATAATTATATATAATTAAATATAATTATGTTGAGCCGAATAACCAGCTATCATCGTACCAAATTTCATTAAAATCTGTCCAGTGCTTTTCTTGTGATGCGTTCTCAGACAGACAAAAATTCTAAAAACAATAGATTCGGCCTCTGTATTTATAATAAGGACTATTTCAATAAGATTTTCCGAAAAATATTTAACGTACAGATTCGCTCAGTTAGATTTTTTTTATTATAAGTATAGATTTAAAATACATTTTAAATTACTATTAATTAAATAATATGTTATTATAATTAGTAATAAATTATATCCTCTTCTAGCATTTTCTTCTAGAATTAGCAGGGAAAATGAAGAAAACAGTGACTCTTCACTACTTGTTTTACTTCTCTATTAAGCTTTATAGATTTTCTTGAGAATATTTTAATATATTTATGTATAGTTTATGAATCATAATAGTATAATACGTACTTCGCACTTGATCTAACTTTTAGATTCCCATGTAATAAGCGTGGCATCTTTATAGAGTTCATTTAGTTCACTTTTATAGGTATTCTTTTATTCATACCGTTCATAACTTTGAAGCGACGGGTTATCAAAAAAAGATTGAATTTCTAAGAAAAAGAAAAGAAAAATTTATTTAATATACTATAATTTATATAAATGTATCTAATCAATTGTAAAAAATGTATAATTTTGCTTTTAGATTTACTTATCTTATAAACTATATAGAATTTAAAGCCTTGAATTAAATTCGTAAAACTCGAGAAAAATATTTATTAGTAAAAATTATAGTTAAATGTTTTACCGTGAATTTAACTAAATACAAAGTATTAATCTGCCAATCCGCACTTGGCCAGCGTCTTGTACTAAGATCTGATCCTCCTCGTATTAGAGAGAGGCCCGCTTCGTATTGCTCAGGTGTAGGATTTTAAAAGGAATAACAAATTCGTAAAATTATTATACCTATATTTAATTAGCGACTCAGCCTCGCTTCGCTTCGCTTTCTTCAATAGATAAAAACTACAACAAATCAATCCCACGGGAATCGTACATTTTTTCGGGATAAAAGTAGCCTATGTGCTACAGACTTTAATCTATCCCTGTACAAAATTTCATCCAGATCCACCCTATGACATGGGAGGCCTCATATATGGTTTCATAATTTATAAAGCTAAACAAGAATCTTAAATAAATATGTATTATGTAAATGATACTTTCGTTCTTTATTTTCATTCGTTTTTACATGAATTAATTAGATTTACGCGAATATTTGACATTTTAAATAAAACTATCTTAACGCGGGTTTATTATGATTTTTGGTTCCCGACGTTTCGAATGGTTTACAGCAATCATAGTCACGGGAGGGACGGGTTTAAGTCCATGCAAAAATCCAAAAAGTTATATTTAAAATGCTTATGTAAAGTCAGAGACAAAAACTAGTATAATCATATAATAGAATTTCTGCAGTATGGCAACACTAATCAAAACAGAACACAGGATGTTGACTTGATTCTCTAGTTGAATTGGTTAATTCTAAAATATACATATATATTATTATTTCGGGGAAGTTTCCCCTCACGTAGTGTAAACGTGACGATCGTTCGCGCTTCGTATAGCAGTTTCGTGGTATAGTGTAAATAATAAGCTACATTATTTATTTTAATCTATTTTATAATAAGTAACATATTATAATATTTTATAATAAATATTATTTTCCTGATATAGTGATTTTAATCGCAGTGGTAATATGTTCGCTTGGGAAACCGAGTGAAGCGGATTCAAATCTCGGGTCTCGCACCTTTGATATTTTCATGTGTTCATCATTTCCAATATAATTTCCACCTGTGCTAAAGTAAAGGAAAATATAACATACACACACATCGGTACAAACTTACACATTTTTAGTAATAGAACGTATGTAGTAGTGTTCACACACGCACTCGCACACACGCACACATGAAAACATGAGTATTTTGTAGCATTATTTGTCATATAAATATGATCAATGAGAACATTACGAGAACCTACAAATATACCATCTATTAGGTAGCTCTGATAGCTTTGATTAACATAGTTGTTTACAAGTTATCGATCTCAAACTGCATAGCATTGATATAGTACTCGTACGAATTACAATAGAGATTAGCTTAGGATTGCTCACAATATCTGTGAGAACTGAACACTGAATATCAAATAATACATAGGTACTATTTCCAATTAATATGTTCACATTTCATATTACATTTACATATAAGTACTATTTGAAAATGAACAGAAGTCAAAAATGCATCTTAAATTAATAAATAAAAGTGTTAAATCGCTAATATCTTATGAGTTGTAATACAATTTATGAAAAACCTACTTATATTGCTCAATAGAATATATAATGTATAGAGGAAATTAATAATTTTTTTTTCTTCATGTAAAAATTCTTTGTAACAATGTGAAAATCTAGTAAACGAACTTATAACCTATTATACCTTGCTAGTAATACTTTGTATCATATTTGATACTGTTAAACCTCCTTGAATTGTTTTTTTTTTTATTTTAATACCATTTTAGCTTTTTTAACATTTCGAAGCCTATTTCTCGAGAAAGTTTATACAGACTCTTGGGAGTGAAGCAATATACCTACATAAACTACGAGAAATGCCGCGTGCAAAAAATAGTACAATACAAAAACAGTTTCATATAAAAAATAAACAATATACTATATCTATTTTCAACATTACATTAACTGTTGAAACATCACTCGACCGCCGAGTTACGTGTAATCCTAAAAGGGTAATATTTTAACAGAAAATAGCTGCCTTCCTCTTGGAGTGCACTCAAGTATTTACCGGTCCCATTAAACCCATTAACGCCAGTGTTTTGACCACAATTACAGTGTTTAAGGAATGTGGGTGAATTCACGTAAGCATATATTTTATTTACATAATTGATACTCTCATAAAAGCTAACACTCATATTTATTAGTGGAAGACAATATTATTATACTCGTAGTCTATTAAATATGAACTAGTATTCTCTCAGTGGTCAAAAGACCATAATCATTATTGAAAATTTGAGGGAAATATTTATGTCTTGACTAGGCAGTGGTAACCCAGTGGTAACGCGCTCGCTTGAGAAACCGAGTAAAGCGGGTTCAAATCCCGGGTCTCGCACCTTTGATATTTTCATGTGGGAATTTTTTCTAACATGATTACCACTTGTCTTACGGTGAAGGAAAGATCTCGAGGAAACCTGCATATCCTACGACGACTCACTGTCTCGACGACAAGGTTTCACTGTGGGCTTAGTGATTAAAAATCTTAGTCCCACAGCTTGAACGGCAGGCAAGGACCTAATGACGGATTGGATCTCTTTAATAAAAGCACATATAATTTAATACTATACTAGTACAGATGCCTCATCCTATGCAAAGAAATTGGACAGCGCTAATTCGGGCGATTCTTCGTACTGTTTTTGTATGCTTGATTTGATAATAATAGATTTTGTTGATTTGCAAATAGTTGAACTATTTTATTTTACAAATCTGTACTAACGAATGGTAAATATTGTAAAATTCATTCCGCATTCGAATAAAAAAAGACAGTAATTTTAACAGCTTTTAACCGTGATAAACAATTCATAAAAAGTAAAAGTGCCATCTGTGAATATAGACTACAAACCCATCATCTAATTGCTAATATTTCAATAATTAGTAAACTTTTTTACGAAAACTTGATTAAGAGCGCATTTTTTCTTTTCCCTTCACTTAGAATATCTTTTACAACAATAATATACCTTTGAAGGATCATTTTTTCTATGTTTGGTTAACTTAACACAAGCTTAATAACAAATCGATACACGTAATGTCATCTATTGACATTTATTTGAACAAAATTACCTTTGTTCGAGACCCGATAATAAAAAGAATTAATAATTTAAAACATAAAATAACAAAGAAAGGTACAATCTACGTATATATACAGTAATAGTATTAACGAATTAAATACATGAAGGTTCTAATAAAATAACATATAAACTCGTAGCAGACTTTCTTCTAAAATACTTTGACATTTTTTGACCTATTCAATGTTAAGGGTTCCAGGCCACAAAATTTTATTTTACAACATAACGCTCAAGAAGTTGACCTTTTTGCGTACTAAAATTTAGTTTTGGTATTTTGACGACACACCTTTGTTACGGTTAGAAAATATTCACTTTGAAGCTAAGTCTTGTGTGGTTGATTTAGTATATTTCTCGCTAAAGTTTAAGGGTAAAAGATCAATAAACGTATGTTAGGGACACTATAAAGGTTTTTGCTTACACATGAATACTTACCAATTCCGATGTTTATAAAATACTAGAGACTCGGCCTCGCTTTGCTCGGGTTCATCCCCATTTTCACCCCTTTAAAGGATGATTTTCAGGATAAAAAGTATCCTATGTTCTTCTCAGGGTCTCAAACTATCTTTTTACCAAATTTCATCTAAATCGGTTCAGTAGATCTAGAGATTATCCCCCTACAACTTCACAAACTCACAAACTTTACCTCTTTATAATATTAGTATACATGATGATTTAAATATATCGATATAACATTACCAAACTTATTTAATGGAAAAATACCACCCAAGTGTACATGAATTTTTTTACACAAAAGTACTAAATTTTGTATGCAGTATTTATCATGCTTCAATAATTGTACGGGTACCTGCCAATCACACGCCGGGCAGCAATTTATGAGTTCCCCACCGGCTTTTACCGATCTCTTTGCAGATAAAATGAGAAATTTCACGCTCTTTGACTTCGTGTAATTTTATGAAATACTCTTGTGAATAAGAAAAAAATGCTAAAATCGAAAATTTTGGTTTAACTATAATAATATAATATAATCATATCTTGATTAAATTAAAAAAAATCAATGTAGTGGTACATATAAAAATAGTAAGCCAAAAGTACCAATTACTATTAATAAAAATAATTAATAAGTATAACAAAAATAACTATATACAATCCAAAAACGAAAATAAAAACTAAAAAAATAAAATAAAAACATATACTTACATGTATTTTTATGCAAATTTTGAATCATTATAATCACCTCTTCCATGTGTTGTACTGTGGAACTAGCCCTACCTTACTTTTATGGTCAAACACTTAATACTACTCTTTTAAAATTTTTAATATATTGGTATAGTCAGTAGTAGCCCAGTTCGAAAACTTGCTAAGTTCTTTCAAACATGCAGGTTTCCTCACGAAGAAAATATATTTTTTTAATCATACTAATATTATAAAGAGGTAAAGTATGTAAGTTTGTTTGTAGGAAGTAATGTCTGGAATTATAGAACTGATTAAGGTGAAATTTAGTAAGAAAATAGTTAGAGACCCTGGGAAGGACATCGGAATTTTTTTATGTCGGAAAATATCCCTTAAGGGGGTAAAAAACGGGGATGAAAGTTTGTATGGGAAATCAACCTAGGGACGAAACCGAGCGAAGCAAGTGTAATTCGCTAGTATATTATCTAAAGTGATTGAAGTACTGTCATTTATATTGTTCAATTAAACTTTATTTAGTAGCGTGAAGCTGTCACAAAGCTTCTATATCAATCTGTCGCTTTTTACGCTTTATCAATTTCAAACTGCCACAGCTTGTAAAAACTACGCTACACGTCGACAGTGATGAGTTGACCAAAAAGTGAACGAAATAATTAAAACTTTTCATCGAACGAATAAACTTAATAAAAAAATGTTCTGTAATAATAATCTTTTTAACACTAGACAAAGAAGTTTGTAAAGAAAGGATTTTTAAAATATATAAATAATATTTTTCCACGTTTGTCACGTTCAGACATGCAATTATGGTCATATACTTCTTATTTGTAGATCTTATTCTACGTGGATACTTTAGAGAGGTAAACTTTATGAGTTAGAAACTAACCCGAAAAGAGCTTATTCAATTTTGAAGCATTTTATTTATATAGCAATTACCAAATTATTTGACTAATATGATACTATTAAATATTATATTATGTCTAAGGGACAATAAAATGAATCTTGTAGGATAATAATATATACAACTGGCCACTGAAGTAAGTACAACAAACACACTTATTGACTGAGCGAAGCTAAAGCAGGGTGATTTCCTAGTATTAATATGGTCATTGGTCACCCTTGGTTTATAGAGCTCTTGGTTTTTAAAATAAAATATTTCTTATTCCCTATAAATTCCCTAAGTCATATCTAAGAAAAGATTATATTCAAGATAATATTATCAGAGATTGAACATGAACCGTGTTATCCACTTACACTAATATAAATTACATAATATACAAACCGACAGACAATCAAAAATTTTATAAACAAAATGCCCCTCAATACAAAGTCCAAAATAATTATATTATTCAAAGATCATATAGCAATTTTGTTTTCTATGTTATATTATGTGTACCTGACAAAAGTTTTAAGAAAATACTCCGAAAGTTCCTTTTAAGTGTACTACCATACATTCAGAAGCTGCCGTACTCCATAGAGAACAAAGTTTCAAAGCATACCGAACGTGATTTGTTCTTTTCTTTTTTCTCAGAAGTGTTGGACCGATTGGTATTCGATGTCCGATGGCTATTTCCGTGAGTAAAACTCGTAGCAACCCAATTTTAACTCTTCCGAAAGTTCAGAATTTACAACTGAGTTTCGTGGTATAAAATACAGACTTAATAATGCAAAGCTACACACCGCTATGGTTGATAATATGTCTGTACATAATACATCATATTTAGAAATATATATCATAGATATATATTTCTAAACCCTTTGAACTTTCTCTTACCTTAAATATGTTTTTTAAGTAATTAAAAATATATGTATGTTTATTATACAAATGCTAGAAAGGTAAAAAGCTAAATTTTCGGGCG
This sequence comes from Brenthis hecate, assembly GCA_951806755.1. Lineage (NCBI taxonomy): Eukaryota > Metazoa > Arthropoda > Insecta > Lepidoptera > Nymphalidae > Brenthis > Brenthis hecate. The sequence continues at coordinate 2,503,142 of OX638263.1, forward strand.
TTGTAAAATATAATTTTAATCTATATTCAAAAAATACAGAGAACTTTCGTTTTAACTATAATAAAAACTGTTGTAAATACCCATGCCATGTCGTAACTTTAGCAAAGACCAAACAATCATTAAAAAATGCAAGTCATTTAGTTAAACGTAACTTTTTTATGTTAATATTACAAAAATGTGTAAAAAACCCGAAACAAACGTTATAAATTAATTCTATTTATCTAAGATATAGATATATCCACCATCTTTTCCCAAATTACTTGGTGTCAGCGCAGTACGTCTTCTTCCACTCTTCCCTATTACTTGTCACCTCATCATTCATCTTTTGTAGTGATCCTACTTGCTGCGCCAGAGGTCGCCGGTTTGAATCTAGCTGGGGGCATTCATTTGTGTGACGAGCACGAATGTTTGTACTCCAGTCATGGCTGATTATGTTTATAATATGTATGTATTTAAAGTTATATATGTGTAGTGTATCAACTATCTGGTATCCATAACACAAGCCTCGTAGCTTACCTTGAAACTAGATAGTGCTATGCGTAATGTCCCAACATATTTATTTATCTATATTTTCTCTTTCATTTTCTGTCTCACACAATCTATCTTACTCATCGATCTTACTCTTTCTCTCCATTCATTTAGTCATTTCCATCACTCATGTCGTAACATGCGTAATAACTACCCATTGACCATATAAGCCCATATACATTATGAGAGATATAAAATTTCTGGTTTCAAAAACATACTCGTACTTAACTAGAAGACTAAGATAATTCAGATGTAATGGTTTTGAGTATAACTATTTTTTATTTGAACATATACCGAAAACTTATCTATATATAACAATATGAGTTTTTAGATGATCAATATATTTTTTCCATTTTAGTATTCAATTGATATCATCATGTTGCTAAATTATTACTTTTGTTGGCAAATTGAGAAATAAGCTACTTCTGGGAAAACAAAAAATTTTTAGTACACTTAGCCTTAATGTTGATTTTTTTAAACTGCCAATACTTGTTGTACTTTACAGTAGGGAGAGTTTTTTTCTCAATTTTGAAAACAAAACTTTATTTGCAAGATTTCTAATCATCTATAGATAAAAACATTTTACGGTTGTTTAAAATTAAATGTATATATAATATCAATAGAATTGACATTTAAAAGTCAATAGTTCTATATTAAAAACTCTTTCGGTAAATTAGTCGTTTCGACAAATAAGCATTAGTATGGCAATTTGTTGACCTAAATATAAACTCTTTAATCAAAATATATAGTTAACAAAAATAACCATATTATCACTAGCAAAACTTATTACATTTTCCTCATTTTCCATACTTTTGTAGTAAAATACTCTTCATAATCTCTCATATTATGATTTATTAGCTTGCTGACGTGAAACTCGTTTGGTAAAATGAAATGTTTACTCAAAAAATGTAACAGATACGTTTTAATTTATACGTTGAATTGCCCAGTTTGTTATTTAATGTAGATAACTTACTTTGTATTTTCTAGTAAAATTCTGTTAAGTAGATAGGTAATACTTTTTTAGATTTACGCTAATATTTGACATTTTAAATTAAAAAAAATCGGATTTTTTCACGGATTTATTTTGGTTCTCGACGTTTCGAGTGTTTTTTACAGCAATCATAGTCACAGCAAAGAGTAAGGTTTTAGGTGTCTCAAATATTAATTTAATCAAAATAAATCCAGAACGATAGTTTTATTTAAAACACGATGTTATATTTATAGAGAGTTAAGCAAAGTCTATAGGATGACTTATAGGCATATAGCAAATCTAAAGACACAAACAAAAAGCGAATATTCCTTTATTTAATTTTGTATGAGAATATTGATGATAAAAAGAAAATCTTTGAACGGAATTTTTATCTTTTTATATCAAAGAGTTAGTTCGTGGAAGCGTACTTTGAGGGCTGGGAAGATATAATATGACATTAATTTTACAAGCATCATACGTATTATTTTCCACCTCAAGACTCTTGTTTTATACAAAAAATATTTGTAAATTTTATATTTATTCTAGATTAGCGACTCATCATCGCTCCGCTCGGATTCGTTCCTAGTTAGTTTTAACGTTTGGTATAGATTTCTCAGAGATGAGATATTTTCCCACAGTAAAAAGTATCTCATATGTTAAACCGGATAACCAGCTATCATCATACGAAATTTCTCTCGTTTTGTGGTTTAACATGTTGCATGCCTATACAGACAGACAAAAATTCTAAAAACTATAGATTTGGTCTATGTTCCGATAATAATGTCTATCGCAATAAGATTTTCCAAAAAATATGTAAAGTACAGATTCGACTCAGCATTTTATTATATGTATAGATAGATTAAAAGGCACTGTTAAGTTGGTTTTATTAAAAGAAAATTATTTGAGTAAATTTTATGAGTTTAATCTATTTTTAGAAATATATTATTTGTAATTTTTTCATTTATTATTTGTAATTTTCTTTATGAATTTAAAATGCTTAATTTCCTTAACACAATTTCTGTTTTTAAAAATTTTTGATGTACAACGGTTTATTATAGATAAAATTTCAATTTTATTTTCAATATTACTTTCTTTCTTCTGAGAATATATATGTAAAGTTTTAGCACCCTGTTATTAACAGAAGAAAAATATTATATACTTTTTAAACTTTATTATAATTAAAGTAAAAAAAAAATAATATATTTTTTTAATATTCTCCATAATGAAGGAGAAAAACTTCTTTAACAGTACACAATTTAGTTTTTTACAAAATAAATTATGAAAGTTTTCGGAATACCATAATAAAAAAAATATTAGCAAATTATATATTCATGTTTTATTTGTTAGTAATACAAAAACAAATCTATCTCACGGGAAACATACATTTTTCCGGAATAAAAAGTAGTGTTATTTTGATGAGCTATATTGTTGTAAAGTTTCATTAAAATCCATTCACTAGTTTTTGCGGGAAAGAGTAACAAACATCTATACATCTTTGCATTCAGACATCCTTACATTCTCACAAACTTTCGCATTTATAATAGGTATTAGTAGGATTCACTACCACATCAGATTATAATTATATCATATTGAAAATAATAATAAACAGGATCTAATTTAAGCTTACACAAAGTTTCGTCAAAAATTTTTTTTTAGAAAAATAATAGATAAGCTAGATAAAAAAAAACAAATCTATCCCTCGGGAACCTTATATTATTCCGGAATAAAAAGTACTCTATGCGTTATTCCAGACTATAATCTATCTCTTTGCCAAATTTCATTCAGATCCATTTAGCCGTTCTGGCGTGAAAGAGTAACAAATATCCATACATACTCACAAATTTCACATTTATAATATTTATTCAGATGACACGCTCTACAAAACACTTGAACCATTCTAAATTAATGTAATATACTTAATGTAACAAGTCTAGTATTAGAGGTTATAATGCTTTAATTTACTGACACTTTGCAGTATCCAGGAGAAAGCGCTCTTGCAGCTTATACTTAAATGTTCAAACAAAATAATTACATTTCCGTCTGCACCCCGGCTAGATATCAACCCTCCCTATAAATTACAAGCTTTTGAGTGTTTATGTGTAGCTTAAGTTTGTCTACTTTAGTATTATTATTATGATACCACATTATTTTTAGTTCTTAAAAGGAAATACTGCTTGAGTGTTTCAGAAAACTGGTTTTATTTGTACTCATAATATAAAGTATACATTAAGTGAGTATCAAGTACTTATCTTTCTGAAATCACTTAACGTTCTAGAGGTAAAGTAAACTGTCATTCTCAGCCTCATAAATTGTTTCTTTGGCAAAAATCACGTCATATTACGACAATCTGTTCTTGTGTGAAAAAAATGACAAACACTTTGACGTATAATATAATTAGATTTATTGTTTATTCTAGCATTGCCCGCGGCTCCGCCCACGTTCAGATGACCAAAAACCAAATTCTTAGGTTTTACATATTAATATACTCTTACATTGCAGTTTTTGTATTTTTTATCAGAAATGACATATGGTAAAAGTATCCTATATGTTGACCCGGATAATCAGCTATCATCATACCAAATTTCATCAAAATCCCTCTTGTGGTTTTTCCGTGATGCGGTAACAGACAGACAGTCAAAAATTCTAAAAACTATAGATTCGGCCTCTGTATCGATAATAATGTCTATTTCAATAAGATTTTCCAAAAAATATTTAATGTACACATTCGGCTTAGTTAGAATTTTATTATATTAAGATAATATCATAATATTATATCCTTTTCTATTTCCACATTTGACAATAATATTAATGTCTTCCTGATCGATTTCAGTTACAATTTCCTCGTTTCTTTCACTTTCACAAAATTCAAAACCACCGGTGAGGATCAGGCGAAATATACAACAACTATTTTGGGCCGACCTAGGACTCAAACCTAGAACTCCGGGTCTACATTCATACAATTTACTAGACTAACGAAACAGTTAAAGAGATCCAAATATATCGAGCTGTTAAATTAGAACACTTACTTCTACTCGTATAGCTGTTAACGAAAGCATTATGCAAAAAGAAAATTACACCAGCTCTGCCAATTCCAAATATCTTTCTATAAAAGGCTAAAATTATCTTTGTAAGCCCTTTAAGTAACGACGCTCGATGCTCTATTTTCATTTTAAAAGTTGGTAAATGGCACAAAATAGTCTAAAGAGAGCACAGCAGACGTTAAATTACCTGAAACTCGACATTGCTTGAATTTTTCCGTATTTAAATTATAAAGAGACATCTTGAATCCTTTTAGAATTTAAGTAAATGCATTCTATGAATTTAACTGAACAACCAACATCTTATAATTTCGCTGATGGAAACGTTTCGAATGATTTAATAAGAAAATCCTAATTAAGTTTGAAAGACTAATGGCCGATTTCACCAACTTAACCTAAGTTTAAGGGATCCCCTAAGCATGGTTAGGGGGCTGTTAGGGGACAGTTTCTGTTTCACCGACGGTTAGGGGTCACCTAAAAATTAAAAATAATAATAAAATGTCACCTAAATATAGGTACTAGAAATACGGGCTCTGACGATGGTAAACGAAATTTAATTTAGGGGCTAGTTTAGGGGAACTTTTAAGCTAGGGATCCCATACGTAGGTGGTAGCTTAAGTCAAACGTGCGTTCACCTTGTCGTGATGGGGGGCTAAGTAGTGCCTGGCATTTCAGCCGGGCGCGAAGCCAAGAAACGCACAGGGAGGTGGCCCACTTCGGTGGGCGGTGGGAGGTGGCCCTCTTCGGGTGGCGGTGTACCATGCGGGTTGCTCCTGGTACTTTTCTGATAGCAGAGTGGACCTTGGAACAACCCCATGGTTGTTGTGGTCTGCTTCGGCAGACCTGCCGTCGGGGCGTCGTAGTTGAATGCGTAATCGATTCTGCGACACCCCATTAAGACGGGAGAAGGTTTTGTTGGGTTTTAGTGGGTAGTACTGGCTTGCCGGTGAGTCCCACATCTCGTGCGTAAATGCATTTCCCAACGTTACAAAAAAAAAGAAAGGTGGTAGCTTAAGTGATGTTGGTGAAATCAGGCATAATACAATTATAATTGAAATTATTACACTAAAACCTACTTCTAAAGAAACAATAACGTAAGTAATACAGGCAATTATTGTGTATATTATATTCAAAAGTAAATAAAATATAAGATTTGAGCCCGTTACTATACCTAATAATGCTGTAAATAAAAGCCCGATTACAAAGACTAAGAACAAAGCTGCAACCCTTACTTTATTGAACCATAATGTGGAGTTTCTGTGAAATGTGTGAAATTGCTAACAGTGGGATTCAAGAGAAACTTTTCAAACGAGTTTCGCGAAGAAGCGGTCGGTAAAGAAAACTAAACACTTTCATGCAACTTGGCAGAGACAGTCATACCGATAGAATCTGGAAACTGATTTCTGATACAGCGTTGAGTAACTATAAAATTTTAATTTTAAATTTTCGATTTTATAATAATGTTTTACTTTCTATATTAAATATATAGTGTTTGAATAAAAAATTACTTAATTTAATTTGTGTTAATCGTTTTAATTTTCTGTACTTAATATTATAAAGAGGAAAGATTTTTTGTTTGTTTGTTTGTTTGTACCGAATAGGCTCCGAAACTACTGAACCGATTTAGATAAAATTTGGTAAGAAGATAGAGAACATCAGCTAGTTTTTGTCACAGAAATCATTCCTTGAAGGGGTGAAAATGGGGATGATAGTGTGTATGGGAAGCAACCTAGGAACGAACCCGAGTGGAGCAAGGGTGAATCGCTATAATCTAATAAATTACATGCTAATATTTGATCATATTTACATTTCAATTTAGAGTCAAACGGTATGTAAAAATAATTTTGCATGTCTTGTTTGCTTTAATGTAGCTGTACATTTAACAATTGATTACAATATAAAATTAAAATCAAATGCATCAAAAAATGTAACAACTGCTAGAAAACCTTTATAATGAAATAAAAATAAAATAATAAGATTAAAATCTTGAATTATACCTATTTATAATTAAAATAGTTCCCAACTCTGGTTACATATAAAACACCTTATCCACACAGTAATATAAGGCATTCTTATTATGTTTATTTATATAATACCAAAGATAGCAATATCTGTTTAATCTGATCTTTAAAACAGTTAAAGCGATTTGAGGGAGACTCATTGGCAAGTAGAATAGGTATTTAATTAAGAACTTTGTAATCATCGTAGCACAAAAGCTCTGCCGCGAGTAAAAAACTGATAGAGATTGGGCAGATTGGATCCCATTTTGATATTGTGGCGGCCAGTGACGAAAAATATGTAGTTTTACTCGGATCCAATATATAAAAGTCAAAACCTACTTATAAAGATAAGTTTTATAAGTGGCTGCACTGGGTCATGATACCATACAAATTTTCTCAACTCTTTGTTATAATTTTTAAATCTACTAATATTATTAGTACTAAGTATTCAGTAGTGTTCCCTATTTATTATTTACTCAGTGGTTAAAATTCTATCATAATACTTTTTTTTAGTTTAACATAAAAGCTCGTCAAAAGCTAAAATAATGAAAATCGGTTGATAATGAGAGTTTAAAAAGTTTCTAAACTGTTTTATCATTGTTTAATTTTATATAAAATAACAACGGTCTCGAATAAGTCCACAATATTTAGTTTGCTTTCACTAAGCAGCTATTTAAATTACGAATATATATAATCTCAAGTATCAATAACACTAACGCTGCATTCTCCGTTTTAGCTTTTAAATATTTTTTCCGTGGTCATCTCACAATCCCCGTAAGGGGAGTGGTGAAACGGTTTCGGGGCATAGCCCCCTGACCGTGGGTTCTTCCGCCGCTCACAACTATGGGCGCGTCGCTGGGAGGGCCCTTCCTTTTAAATATTGAATTTCCTAAGATACTTTTTCGTAGTAATTAACGAATTACTACGAAGCTAAGCACTATACTTCGTGTGCTAAGTTTGAAAAAACTGAATCTCTTCGATCGATTTCGCGGATTTATTTTAGTTTTTGGTTCCCGACGCTTCAAAAATTTTACAGCTATCATGGGAGAGACTAACGTCTCAAAAGCTATTATAATACAATAATATACAAAATATATGAAATAATTTGGTAGGAAAAAAAATGACACCGAAGTACCTGACAAGAATCCGACATAATTTATTTTCTACGAGCAGTTTGCTTGTATATTTAGTTATAAGCACTCTACATATTTTATTGTTTTAGTCTCACAAGAGTGACTTTTGGCAGTTCACATACACCAGCAGTACAACTACATTTCAGCTTAATTTAGTCACTTAGTACTAGTCTCCACTTCTATTTACACTTGAAGTAACACTTCACTTTGCTTTTTTCATTTCTTCGTATTTTTTTCTTGATTTTCGCTTCACTCAGACACTCGACAAACTGCAGCCCCATTTTTTATTTACTGTATGCATTATCAAAAAACATTTTAATATATTAAATTTGAAAATATTCTAGAACGTCGATCCTCTCTCCTCCATTTTCCTGCTTACGGCAATTTGGCTTTAACTATTCTTGATATGGATTGTCTATCTTGGCATCTTCTTATGTCTGGTTCAGGCGTGCTATTTTGCTCTATATCTTACAAAAACAGCTTAGTTTGTTTGTTGTATCGCATTTCAAAGCTTTCTTCAAAGACTAACGTAGCCCGCACTTTATTCCCGAAAATGAACTGTTTTCATGGAAAAAGTCATTGGAAATGTAGTTGTACAGAAATATTCTATAATGCAATATACTCGTATGTTAGGATCATAATTAAAAATTCTTTATATTCTATGAAACAATATAGTATTATAAAAATAAAATTCATTTATTACGAGATGAATTTCATAAATCTTTGAAATAATTTTATTCTGTTCTAACCGATGAAATTAGATAATGAAATAAATGAAAAAAAAATATCTTATTTTTTTTCAGTCTTAACGATAGCTCTATACTTTTTTACCTAATCCCTAATATTTTCTAATTACAAAAAATACATATATAAGTGGATTTTTTTGTACATTTTTTATAAGTTATGACTAGAAATATTTTCTCAAATATTTTTTTTTTCAAATAAAGCCACTAATCAAAAGAAGTGGATCGTAAATCCTATTAAAATAGCGTGGCTTATATCATACTCAGTTCACAAACTATGCGAGTTTATTAGCAGTACTATCAAGATTAAAAGCTGCCGGCCAAGGGTTCAGTCCTTTAATTAAGAGGCCTTCGAGCTGGATTTACGCCGGCCTGTCGTTCGCAGCCCGAATGTGAAAGTGAGGGAGTTAATAATACCCTTGTATAACAGAAACTTACTAAATTTACATTATTTATCAGAATCCTGATATGAAAACCTATTTTTTTGATAGCCGTGTAACTTTGATACTAGCAGATGTTTTAAGGTTTAAGAGCTTTTACGTTCTTAAAGCTCGTAAGTTAGATATGAAAATATGCTTATAATATAATAAACACATTAGAAAAGCTTAATTAAAGGTAAGAAACGCTTAAATTGGCGCCTGTTGTTTGCCATTTTGATTTTTAATAATTTCCATATACCATATGATACTCGCGTTATTAACACTATTTTAACGACGTATTATAAAATTCATTAAAATTAGTTAATCCTTTTAGTAATTACGAATTAACATACATAGAATCGGACGTAAGTACACATATTCAGATCAAACACATCACACTCTTTTCGGCTTTGCTACAGGTGTCTAAAACCCCTAGAGACGCCATCAAGGGAATCGAAGGAAAGTCACTACTTTGATATATTCATATTTATTAATATTATTATACGCTAGATTATATGCGAACAGTTGATGTCAAAAAAGACAAGTCATTATTGTCCCAATAAGTTCCCTTGGGGTGTGTGAAAAACAGATACTACGTAAGTTTTTGAATAAAGTTACTTTAAATAAAGACGCATTTCATTTTAACTTTCTTTATAAAGTAACTATTTAACACAAACAAACTTGTGGCAGCTGATTTCCTCAAAGAGAGTAAGTATCCGCTAAGAAAGGATTTTCGAAAATTCATCCTCTAAAGAGGTAAAAAAGGAGTTGGAAGATTGTATGAAAATCCAAATGAAAATGAATTAGAAATAATTAATCTTTCTGTTTAAAAATTAAAACTATGTATTCTATATCAAACAATAGATATACAGATTAAAAATCCCTATAAAGAACTCTTAGAACTTTACTCTTTTTTAACCCCCGACGCAAAAAGAGGGGTGTTATAAGTTTGGCGTCGATGTGTGTCTGTCTGTGTGTGTGTGTGTCTGTCTGTGGCATCATAGCTCTCAAACGGATAAACCGATTTCCATGCGGTTTTTTTCATTTGAAAGCCAATTTCCTTGCGGTGGTTCTTAACTAAATTTGGTTAATATCGGTCCAGCTGTGTAAGAGAATTAGTTCTTTTCCAAAATGATGTAAGGCATTTTTGGCATATGATTACTCGATTAAGTGCTACACGCGTGCCAGTGTTATCGTTAAATGACAATTAATTTGCGTAGGGGTTTTTTAAAATTTTTAATTTATAATTATAGTGTAGACGTAATATGCAGGTAATTTGTAAGAAGAAAGTTTTTTAATAATATATTCGATTAAACAATTTTTAACCGGTTAATATCTTATCTACATCGTGTCTTCTCCATTCTACATGACATTGGAGAAGTAATTTGTGCCCGACTGGCAAAAACCAAATAACAAAGAATTGAATTGAATTACAAGATCTTTCAATTTTTTTGATATATAAATACGGTAATAAGATGTGTAGGTGATGTCACAGGCAAACGCTAGTCATTTATACCTGTCAGCTAACTATTAATTTTATTGGTAGAATAAATCTTAGAATATATTTTGAATCCACAGTAACACAAAGCGAATATTATAAGGCTAATAAATTGATTCAAAGCTCGAAGACATGAACTTGAATGAGGAATACCTATTTACACACAACAACAAACAGACCAATCCGAGTGTAATTAAACGTCAAGCTGTGAACGGAGAAACTAAAACAATTACTGTATGGTGTGGTTTAAGTGATTTACGGAAGCGGATAACGTATTCGCTGCCGCTTATGGAATTAGGTTTTTACTATTTATTTTATGTTGATTTTAAGGAAATTTTAAGGAAAATATTATCAACTAAAAATTGCAGTGCATTGCAATTGCATTCCCAATGTATCTGAGATTAGCCAATTTATTACTCCTAGTCATAGTCCATTTGTATACAAAGTTTTATCTTAACCAGTCCAGCCGTTTTAGCGTGAAGAACAAATATCTATACATATAATAAAACTGTAGAGGTCGAATGTCTATACATAGAAAAAAAATGCTAAAAATCGAGTCAGGGAGATGCAAGAAGTGAAATAGAACAAATCCATATTTTTTTTTATTTCTCTGTCTGTCTGTTTTTCAGTTTGTACGGGCGGTTCTCCGAAACTGTTAGACCAATTTAAATTATTGACCAATTTTGCATGGTGGTACATTATATCCCTGGTCAACATTTTAGATACTTTTCATCCCGGAAAATTAAAGAGTTCCCGTGGGATAATTAAAAAACTATACTAACTTATACAACTTAGTACACAACAACTTATGTACCTGATTTAGTAAAATTTGGTTGATGCTTTATTTTGTCGGACCAACAACAGGTTACTTTTATCCCGGAAAAATGAACGGTTTCCGTGGGATAGATGTGTTTGTATATTTCTAGAGGCGAACCCGAGCGAAGCAAGAGTAAGCCGCTAGTACACAAATAAACAAACAGTACAATATATATTTTTTTTTAACCAAGCCCGCTTATGCTTACAATTTACTGTATAATATTCTGTATTTTCATGAATTCTATTTTCATTAATTACTTTACGTTAGGACGTCGCATCGTATTTGTATATATTTTACTTGTTTTGTGAAAACATGGAAGATACACCACAGATTCTGTTAAATGGTTAACGCGGAAGCGAAAAACTGTGCGGTCTAAGTTATGACCTAAGTTTATTACAAAATTAGGAATTTTAAAAATGCGATTTTTTTTATCTTTTTTAAAAAAAAAATGTTATAACATTGTATATTTCAAAGTTATATATTCATAGTTTATGTACATTTTAAAGATTTAGATTAGGCCATCGTATGCTTTTTATTAATATGACTTTTACTAATGTATGTAGTATATTAACTTCAATGATCGATTACGAACGTTCAAAAATGTTTCTTGTATTTTATTTATTTTTAATATTTGTTGTTATAGCGGAAATAGAAATACATACTCTATGAAAATTTCAACTCTACATATTACGGTTCATGAGTTACAGCCCTTTAATAGACGGACGGACGGACGGATAGTGGATGCATAGTAATAGGGTTCAGATGGCACCCTTGGAACCCTAAAAAGGACGTTAACAAATACATGAAATGCGTAAAAATAAATTTTAGACGTTTAAATGTTAATATTTGAGAGATTTCATATAAATTATGCGTCTAGATAAAGCCTTATGTTCCTTCCTGTAACATACTATCTATAAATCCAGGTTACATACGAAAACTTCATCAAGATTTCTATGAATAACATTTGTGTTTTGTCTTTCTGTCGTGATTTAGAACAGCTTTCTGCTTACAAATTGGTCTGTTTGTCAAACCACGGCGGACGTTTGATTAACTTTGGCACCCGCCAAGTTATTTAATGTATTTTACGTATCAACTGATGTAGCTGTTGTCTAGTTGGAGGGATGCTTCAATTATTTTACACTAGCGATCTGCCCAGGCTTTACTCTAGCACATTTTTTTATTTTTCTGCTATTTGTAAATAAATTATTTTGTTACCGGTATACTATTGTTAATGCATAAAATTGTTATATCTGTGCATAATACGTTACGCTAAAACGCCATGACAGTTTGTATGGTATGACCAAGAATAACTAAAAAGAATACTTCTGAGCGAAGCGAGAGTAAGTCACTATATGTTCATAATGTATAATTATATACATCTTCTAGCCCATTTAACTCTCTTATTATCTTTTATTGGGTTCTTTTTCATAAATATGTAAACACTAGCGACTCACCCTCGCTTCGGTCGGGTTCGTCCCTAGCTTGATCTTTCCAATACAAACTTTCATCCTCATCTTCACCCTCTTAAGTGATGATTTCCGGGATAAAAAGTATCCTATGTGCTTTCCAGGGTCTCAAATTATTTTCTTATCAAATTCATCTAAATCGGTTCAGTAGATCCAGAGATCACCCCCTACAACGTCACAAACTCACAAACTTTACCCCTTTATAATATTAGTATAGATAATAATCCTCGCATATCCTGGCTCATGGTTCAAAATATCCCCACCTCTTATTCAATACTGACATTATTTCAGTTGATTAAAGGAATACTAACAGATACACAAAAAATTTAAATTGAAATAATATCGTGAATTTCAACCCACATAAAAAGTGAAAAGTGTAACGATTTTATTTCTTGAAATGCTATGTATATTATATTTTGTTCTAGTGTAGTTATAGCGTTAAGAATTTTTTTAACAGTAAGAGGAATTCTAGCGGGATGGCACAGCTTGTCGTTTTCCGCATATCTTGACGAAATATGTACATATTTACTCAAATACCACATTTTCTTTTTACAACATTTAAATAATGTAATATAAGCCTTTTCCTTGGTATACAAAGCTGTAGCCTTTTATATGTAACTAGCATTGCCCGCGGCTCCGCCCGCGTTCAGATGACCAAAAAATAAATTCTTAGGTTTTACATATTAGTATACTCTTATATTGCAGTTTTTGTATTTTTTCTCAGAAATGGATAATCAGAATGGGAAAATATCTTATCTCGGAAAAATCTATGCTGACCGTCAAAATGTAATAATAAGATACAAATATTATATGTTCAAAAAATAAGATTGTATAAGAAACAAATACTCGTAAGATGCTCTGTGAGTTATAGATACTGTGAATTTTTTATATTTTTTATAATAAATTGCGAATGAGAAAATCAAAGACACAAAGCTTAAAAGATAATTAATATTTATATTTTTTGTACATTCTTTCTCATTCTGTTTTCATAGATTAAAATGATTCCATAGATTAAAATGCTACATTTAAGTATTATTACGATCTATAGAACAGACTTGTTTGACATTTTAGATAATACGAGAGCAAAAAATTATACTATAATTAAAAATATAAGTATATATTTAATTATGTTAAACGATATGCATGAGCGTGTATTATGTATAAAAAAACTAAAAATCCAAGAACCGATAAAGGCTTTGTTGTTTCAACCATAATAGGTATATACTTACGTAAATGCCATTAATATGTTTAGTTAAAAATTAATATTTTAATACCTTTTTTTACCACTTTTTGTATTACTATCATAATAAATAATAATTGAAATAAAATTTTTGGTATCAAATAATTATATCATTTATTCATAAGATCTATTCTATAGTTTTCTCTATAGTCCTAATAGTAAAAAAACGGCATCAGCTAGCTTAGAATTCTGAATGAATTTTTGCAACGAAATACAAATCCCATGGGAAAACTAAATATACTGGAATATCAATTATTCTAAATCTATGCTAATAGTGTATATGTTTGTTTGTCTGTCTATCCGTCCGTTTGTCCGTCAGTCAGACTGTCCATCCTTGTTGTTTGTTTGTTTCTTTAATTCATTTTTATTAAACTTATTCATTTTTTAATAAACATTCAAACAAATTGCCAATTTTAAATTATTCTCTCACAGCATAACTTTACTTTGTTAATTGCTTGGGAACCGCACTTATAATAACCGCCTTTGGGTGACACAACTAGACCATCTATTAATTATGCATCTACAGAAGCTAAAACTTATCATACAGTATAATTTATATAGTCAATAGTTAATTCAGAAGCTACTAGTTTCATTGAAACAATTATTGGGACACCGAGCAAGTTGGGACTTTGATTAAACCGAGACCATGTCGCACCTCATCAATTTGTAGCTGATAGAGTTAACTAACCTTTGGATTATAAATTTTTAAAGCCGACTATAGAAAAATAATGCTCTGACCAAAAAAGCTTTTGCTTTATAAAAGTATCAATTTTATATATTAATTAATTCATTTTTTTCTCAATGAATTTAATATATTTTAGTAGTTAGATAAGTCGTACATTTTTACAGATTTTTTATATATGTAATAGCATCAACTTCTACTTGGTTTAATATTACTTGCAAATTATATCTGTTTATATGACCATACATTTTTCCGGGCTGATATATAGCCTATAGCCTTCCTCAATAAACGGACTATCTAATGCAAAAAGAATTTTTCAAATCGGATTAGTAGTAAACAAACAAACTCTGCCTCTTTATAATATTAGTATAGATTTGTTTCAATATGAAAAACAGAATTGTCTATTAATAAAAGGGATTTATCATTTTAATATAATAAAGTCAAACCAGGATACGTCGCTAGTTTTCCTGAACGAAATGGCAAGCGTCACGGACATAATCTATCCCGCTTAACAAGTCTCAACAACTAATCCCCTGCAAAAGCTAGTAGTACTGAAACAATTACCAGAACATCGAGAAAGTTGGCACTTTGATTAAATTGAGACCACGTCTGAATTCGTCATAAAGCCGTATCCAACAGTGTGACACGATACTTCGGTTGGTACTATCCATGCTAAAGTTACAAAATATATCTGAAAAAAGCATTCGAAACGACGAAAACCAAAAATCAAAATAAATCCGTGAAAAAATTCGATAACATAGTTTTACTTAAAATAACATATATAATTGGATAAGAGAATAAAAATATTTATTATGTTATCCATACTAATATTATAAATGTGAAAGTGTGTTTGTTTGTTTGTTTGTCCTTCTTTCACGTCAAAACAGAACCTTATTTATTGTATTATTCGTGCTTTGTTTATTACTCCTTAATACTGAAGGTCCGACGGATTTGGATAAAAATTAGCATATAGATAGATTATAGCCTGGAGTAACATATGGGCTATTATATCGAGCAAAGCAATTATAAGACGCCAGTGTATAATAATTTAATAACCTATCTTAATATAACTTGTAATTTTGTATTGTTAATATATTATTTTTTAATATTTAATATAAATATATTGAGACATTATCACAGCACCATCTAGTACCATGGTAAGCTACGAGGCTTGTGTTATGGATACCAGATATTTGATACACTACACATATATAACTTTAAATACATACATATTATAGATATAAACACCCATGACTGGAATACAAGCAAAAATTTGACAACGTCAAACCAAAATTTATAGTGTGATGAAAATTTATTTTAAAATATATACAAAAATAACATTAAACTTTAATTAATAGTATAAAAAATGTTTTAAAAGACAAAAATATCGAAAGTGTATCATATTACAAGACATAATCAGAGATATATATATATATATATATATATATATATATATATATATATATATATATATATATATATATATATATATATAAGAAACATATCATAAGACATATTCAGCGATAAGCAATAGCATTCCCAAGGAGCGTTGACGTCAGGCAGGCGGCCGGTCGTAAAACTTTAGCCAAATTCTTTCAGCAGTACAGAGGATGTACTGCGCTGACCCCAAGTAATTGGGAAATAGGCAGGGAGAAGAAGACTGGAATACAAGCATTCGTGCTTATCGCACAGATTAATGCCCCTAGCGGGACTCGAACCCGCGACCGCTGGTACGGCACGTAGGGTCACTACAAACTGAGCCAAACGTATCGTCTCTTTTAAAATGCCTAAAATCATTTTTCAGTTAAGTATAAAAGAAATATAGAATCTGGTCAGTAAATTTAATAAAAGATACTGAAGGAATGCAAAGTTTTCGCCTGTGGCCGATGTGATTTGAATTCAATAAACGGTATCGACTCACGGATCGCTTTCCATGGAAATGAAGGAGATGTCTCTTATTTTCAAGAAATATATTTTATAAAAATTTATTTTTGTTGGGAATATAAATAATTTTGAAAACATGTTTTAACAAAAACTATAAACTTGAAACAAAAGTTAATACTTTTTTTATTTAATTCATTTAATTGATAATTTTGTAGTCCTTTATAGTATAAAGCTAGGATATAGCATTTTTACTTTTTGCTTTACACCGAGTTCTCTAATTAGGGACTATTAAAAATGTAACAAAAAGTGTGAAAGTAACTTTTATAGCTAGTTTTTACTATAAAAAGTAATTTAAATTTCATATTATGACTACATAAAAGGACTCTTATGCAATTTATTTTGGTATTGCCACAAAGCCATGTGTAAAGTCCATATATTTTTTCAGACTACTCAGCCTAAAACTAAAATTCATTATTTTGGTACTTTGTAAAAGCTTATGATATGTCACCATGTCTCTTTTATACTAGATTATTTAATAGTAATGATTATTTATATCTTTTTAGCCCCCCACTACTGAACATGAGTGTATACTCTATTCTTTTTTTTTATAGTATTCAGTAACAAACGAGCAGACAGCCCACCTGATGGAAAGCAGTACGTGTCGCCCATAACACCTACGGTTCATGCACTTAGGTTTTATGTTACAAAAATGCAGAACCGCAGGTGCGTTGTCACTGTGAGGACTAAGATGATATGCCTCTTGCCTGTAATTGCGCTGGCTACCTTATCCTTCAAACCGGAACACAACAATGTAATGATTGTTGCTTGGCGGGAGAAATAGATAAGGGAATGGTAACCATCCAGTCGGACTCCTCATGTTTGACAGAGTCCTACCACCGGTAAAATTGGATTGAGAATTTGGCGATATTCACTACGGGTTGGAGTTCATATGTTCTTCAAAACTACGTAGGTTGTATCAGACATGCATGTTTCCTCACATTCACCGTAAGGCTTGATCATGTTGAAAATGAATGACAAATGAATATTTCAAAGGTGTGAAACTCGGAATTTGAACTCTTTACAGCTTTACTAGTATCCAAGCGAGCCACAAATTTATCTCGCTAAAAGAAGCAAAGAGATAATTGAAAAACTTGAGTTGGCTAAATATGTACAAAATGAAAATACCTGGCGGGTAAATTTTTAATTGCAATAGGGAAATTTGCGTTGAATAAAAAAAAACGATTAAAATGTGGCTACAAGAATTAAACAAAAATTAAAGTACGATCTTACTGCTAGTTTAACGTTCTTTTAATTAGCATTCCTTTAAAAGAACTTTGCAAGGCTTAATGGAAGAAACAGTTCATATAATAAATATTTTATAAAGAACATTCTATTTATCCACGATTTTTATTTCGATTCTTTTTAGCGTTGTGGCACCTTGTGTTTGGTTTTTGTATAAATATTTTGTTTAAAAAAAATTGAAGCTAGTAATCGCCACTCAATATAAGAAATGGAGCAACGAATAAACAATATTATATTTTTAACGTCCCACTGCTGGGCATGGGCCTTCCATCAATATATATTCTTTATTGCACAAATAAGTTATAAGAGAAAACAAAATACATGGAAAGTGACGTGGACTTATCTCTATAAGAGATATCTTCCAGTTAACCCGTGCATGTGGGAAATAGTGTTAAATAGCAGGACAGAAACAGAAAGTGGAGATTTTTTTTGTAAAGTATATAAGTATGACACATAAATAAAACAATAACAATATCAGAGGGATCAGGCTATAGTCAGCTACGCTGGCCAAATGCGGATTGGCGGATATCATATTTCAGTGCTAGCAGAAATTAGATTCTATAGAAATTCGGAGCCATTTTGCAAAAGTGCTATTATCGATATTAAATCAAATTGTTATTACTAACACCATATTAATTTAATATATAAATATCTCGTTTCACGGTGTTTGTGATCGCACTCCTTCGAAACGGCCGAAACGGCCGAAAGCCGATTAAAATTTTTTTTATATATTTGGTAGGCCTTAAAGCATTTTTCACCCTCCTACCCCCACCCCCATTTTTTAATCGCGAATTTAGTAGAACATAAAGCCAAAATTATTTTTTGTACATTGTAGTAAACCCGTGGCTACGCCCGCGTTCACTACTAGTTATGTACCTATATTTATCATCTGGAAAGCAGAAGCTTTTAGTGAATAAGTTTTATTATATACATAGAGTATATAATAAAACTTATTCACTAAACACACACACACACACACACACAAACACTGGGTTATGTCTCGTACAATGTAACATTTAGGAACGTAAGAGAACATGAGTGTAGTAAATAATTATTTAATTAAAATTAAACAATGAATAAAGTAGAGTGGAAAAAAGTTATATAACGTTACACGCAATTATTTTCAAAGGATATTGTAAAATAATTTTCATATCAGGTTTTGATTTCAGCGAATACCGACAGTAATTATACGCTCTGTATATGAATAAATGGTAGCTCATTATAATTGACGCCACAATAATAAGTGGAAAGCGTGCATTTTACAGCCAGTCCACATTATAGATTTTTCATCTGAATATATATATATATATATATATATATATATATATATATATATATATATATATATATATATATAATACTAAAAAATATGATAAAAATAATATGAGTTAATTTTTATACCTTCATACTAAATTCCGTTCGAAGTGAGTGAAAGAATTTTTCAAATCTGATTAGTAATTCCTGAGATTAGAGTGTTCAAACAAATAAATAAACAAGCTCTGCCTTTTTATAATATTAGTATAGATATATAATTTAAGTGTAGGTTCATCTATTCATGTAAAGTTTTCCTTAACGATAGCTGGAGAGTGACCTAGGCTACTTTTTACCGCGGGATGTTATCTCATTCCCACGGGAAAACACATAACACAACCCACAACAACTCATCCTACCTATGTATATATTACGCATTTATAATAATATATAGTCTATTTTATACTAACCATTAAAACATACCTAGGGACGAACTCGAACAAATCGAGGGTGAGTAACTTGTACTTATACAATTAACATTTTATAAAATATTAATAACCTACAATACAATGTGCGGCAACTTTTACCGCTGAAAAATAATTAAATCTCTGTTCATATTGAACATGTGGCATTAATTATTCTTTCAATTTATAGGATTGGCAATCTTTGAACGATCTGATAGGAGTTTTAATCGAATAGCAAGTACCTATATGAGATAATTTTGTGCAGAACATTTGTACTTACCTATTATACGCTAATCTTATAATATTAAATGAGCAATTCTTGTATATACGAGAAAAATTTCGTGTATCTTCGAAACGGTTCTAGAGATTTAGATCCAATTTTGTATTAAGATATGGTTTTGTTTTTCAAGTTTATCTAAATAGGTGTCTTTTCTGAGAAACGCCATTTTTATAGGTATATTTTCCGAAAAAAAAACATGATTTTAGAAAAAAAAGAACACCGTACAAAGCCCATCGGCCAGGTAATGTATTCAGCCCCTTTTAAACGTCCGATTGCTGGGCACGGGTCTCCCTTTAATACGAGGGGGATCAAGCCATAGTCGACTACGTTGGCCAAGTGCGGGTTGGCGGACTTCACATGTCTTTTGAAAACTTGCTAGGTTCTCTCAGATATGCAGGTTTCCTCACTATGTTTTCCTTTACCGTTAGAACAAGTGGTAATCATGTTGGAATTGGTTTGCATTTGAATATATCAGAGGTGCGAAATCCTGGATTTGAACCCGCTTCACTCCGCTTCCCACGCAAGCGCGTACCACTAGGCTACCACTGCAATTTCTGCTAGGTACTGTAGTGATAAATAAAGGTACATGGAAAGTAGAAATGAGCTAAAACATTTCAGCATTGAACTATATGTTTTATTTCTTGGGAACAAAATGAAATATGAATTGCGAAAAGTTTTCTACATTAACTCAACAAGTAACTAGTACAGTATCATAACCATAAAACTCAAAATTACCGTTGCCAGTGCATACATTTAAATGACTTATTACACCAACACCAACTATAAAATGGTCGCAAATAAATAATGAACGAGCTTTAAATATGAATTTAGGACGGTTTTTTTATATAATATGTACTTGATATGTACCTATAAAAAAGAAATGATATAATATGTAAAGTAATCTATCTACATATAATAAAAATAAATATTTTTGGGAAAATCTTATTGAAATAGACATTATTATCACACAGGGACTGAATCAATAATTTTTAGAATGTTTGTCTGTCTGTCTATTTGGGAACGCATGACGGGAAAACCACTTGACAGATTTTGATGAAATTTAGTACGATGATAGCTGGCTATCCAGTTCAATATATAGGATACTTTTTGATGCAGGAAAATATCTCATCTCTGAGAAAACTATACTAACCTTTAAAAAAGTTCGTAGGGATATGAACACGAGCAGAGCAAGAGTGATTCGCTAGTGTTATATACAGTTAAAAGTTACGACATTTCAAAGAATTATGAGGAATCTCTACTGTATCTATCTACTGACATAATTAATTCTGACACAATTTATATAATTATTTGAGTGGTTTAATTTAATTAAATCGATTTTTTTTCCTGTTCTATTGATTTCTTTAATTATATATAATTCTCTATAGCAAATAAAAATCGATATCTTAAGGATAATTTTGCCTGACTGCTTGTCTATTTGACTTCTGAAAGGTAAAATTAAAACTAGATATACATACATAACCAGCTGGCTCACTTAGACACAATGAGAGTGGAAAATTCTTATAAAGTGGCAAATTAGAAGTGTTTTTTTTTAAATTTATAGAAAACATTATATGGGAAAGAAATGTATTACATTATTTTTATAATCCATAGTTTATTTATCATATAACGTGTTTCTAAAATGACAAAACATAAAAATTAAAAAAAATATATATAAAATAATTAAATCACTATGATATCCGTAATTTAGGTATAAAAAAAACTTATGGTTTTTAATTGATTGTGGACAAGTTTTTAAAAGTGAATGCTCCGAAAGTAAATTATTTTCATAAAAATATCGACATGTTCGAAAAATGATTCACACTTTTGTTATCACATCAGTCGGTCATAAAATTAAATTATCGCATACTTTGATTGACGTTGCAACGTGATTTGCTTTCTATTTTAATTTAATTTATAATAAAATATATGGTATTTAAAAGTTGTACTAACATATTAAATAATGTTACGTTTTAACGTTTAGTATAGATTTCTCAGAGATGAGATATTTTCCCGCAGTAAAAAAGTCTCCTATATGTTGGATGACACGGATGACCTATCACCATACTAAATTGCATCAATATCTGTATGCCTTTTTAGAGAGACAAACATTCTAAAATCTATAGATTCGGCTTCTGTGCCTATCGATGATAATGACTATTTATATTTATGTACAGATTTGACTCAGAATTTTATTATATTATTTATAGATATTAAAATTGTCAGCAAAGTATACCTAAGTTATATTATTTTTAAATATCATCTTCTAGATTTGCTAGATTATAATTGCTGTATTTTCAACTTAATTGTGAGAAGTAGGTATTCAAAGTTCTTATCTACATACATGTAATAATTTTTTACCTTAAACATACTGCTTTCAAAGTTACTGCATCCATCCTTAGAATTTGGAAATTTTCTTGAAATTTATATGAGGCTGTACTTAAAGTTTTCTGACATTTTTATAATTTTCATTAAAACACTTGAGGTGAGTGTTCCTCCTATTTTGAAGTCAAATACTAATTTATCTTCCCTTATATATTTACTACAGACAGATATCATAGATAGATGTGAAAGCTTGGACATTTATCAGGCAGCCAAAAGGCGTAAATCGGATTCAGTAAATGTTATTTATTGAATTTAACGATACATAATGTCACTTTTTGCTTCGAAGGAGAATTCTTTTTTTTATATAACAAAAATGTCAAACATCACTGTCAAACTGTACTGAGCGTGATAAGAGAACTCACAATCTTTAACAAAATATAGATAACTAGCTACTCATCCTCGATCCGCTCGGGTTAGTTCTGAGTTACGTTTTAATATTTAGTATAGATTTCTTAGAGATGAGATATTTTCCCGTAGTAAAAAGTATTCTATATGTTGATCCGGATAACCAACTATCATCATACCAAATTTCCTTAAAATCTGTTCGGTGGTTTTCTCGTGATGCGTTCCCAGACAGACAGACAAAAATTCTAAAAACTATAGATTCGGTCTTTGTATCGATAAGATAATAATGTCTATTTCAATGAGATTTTCCACAAAATATTTATAGTACAGATTCAACTCAGTTAGAATTTTTATCTATACTGTGTATAGACTATATATACTGTGTATAGATATGTACTATATATTTTTTAAGGATGTGCTTATTAATTATTATCATGCCATGATTTTGTCTTAGAGTGTATCTATCGCGTTGTAAAGAATATCTGTGTATTTGCATTAAACTTAGGATTTAGGTTGAGACATGAACGAATAAGTCACTGGACCAGACATATAAGCGGACGTACCTTTATCTGTCTTATTAGTAGCCAGGAAATTTCAGCCTTTGTCGTTTGTTTTTTGCGTCAGTCTCAAGCATTTACTTGTCAACAAACAATCTGCCAAAAATGACTAAATGTTCTGTTAAATGGTGTAAAAACTATAGCGGCGGAAGCAGCACTGTTTCTTTTCACTTGTAAATACATTATTTTATTACATTTATTGTTATTTATCACACAATTTAATAAAATTGTAAAATAAAATGTCATATTATCCAACTATGTTAAATATAGTCGATATTTCTATGTATTGTTGACATCTGACAACCATCATAAAATCCCTGGATTATACCATTCAGAACAAATGACTAAACTGTCGAGTGAGTCCATTTGACATCGACTAGTGCTTGACAATGTCGAAAAATATATCGATATTTGACGAAATAACTGAACGAATTGTGTTATTTGTACAGTACAATAACATAAAATACTTTTATCACAGTATCCTACAATCTGATGACAATAAATTTATAAAAATATTTTCTAAGTCACATAAAAATATAAATGCAATAATTATAATTAGTATGTGTACTTAATTTTTTATTTTATTTATACCACATTTATATACTTTGGAATATTATTCCATTGTAATAATAATAAAGATCATTTTATTTCAACACATAAATTACACAAAATCAAACAATAATGTTTTAGCACTAAACTTCTGGGTTGGCGATTTGTAATAAAACACTTTACTTTCACGATCTATTTTACTTTAACGATCCAACACTCACTTTAATTTGCAATCACTTTTTCTTTTTCCTAATTTCACAAATGTTTATTAAGAACTGAGCAATATTAGGACAGTGTCACATTTTTATAAGCTACCCGAGACAATCAATTGCCAATTAAAATAATTCAATAACAGAATCAACAAAATCACTTTATTTAATTAAATTAGCTTAATATTTTTTTAATCTTTAAAATAATTTTTATTATATATTAATGGAATATACACCCGATATTCATTTGTTCATTAACATTATTATAGACTAACAGAATGCTGCCATCAATGCCATCGTATTTATATAAATCAAATTAAAAAATAATTATTATTTGACACATTATTATTGCCTCTTTAATTCATTTATTTTAATTTATTATAATAAATACAGATATTTTAAATTAAAAGATGTAAAATATGATGACTATGCTAACCAATGTCTAAAATGTCATTAATTGGTTCATCGATATATGTATTTTATCGATTACGTTCAAGCACTAGAAATATTGTATTGTGTACCTGTGTGTATAATAATGTAATAAAATCTTTGTGTGCGTTATGCGTCTTTTGGTTGAACGAGTTTTCATACATTTGTATTTTATGTCTCGTCCAGTGGTTTATTCGTTCATGGGTTGAGATATTTTATAACCTGTCTTCTTTATATATGTATAACCATCTTTACTGTTTAGTCTCACGTGATCTAAGCTTTAATGCTAAATTCCAATAAAAATATTTAAAAAAACAATAAATAATATATTATATCAATGTGTAAAGTAATAAAATAGAATAAAAAAACAAAAAATTTTACCAATAAGTATATCAAATACATTTTGCGCAATTATAAAGCTGATTATTATGTAAATAATTTTATATAAGTACTCTCCATTTAATTAATTTTTGCATCGGAAACCAAAATGATAACGCTCAAAGCTGCCACTGAATAGAGTAATGTAAACAAAGTTAGCACATATTATATGACCAATCGTTGCCAGTAAATGAAGCATGCCATTGTTGTATGCAATACCATTGTAAATATTATTTATGTTTCCACTATATTCGTGGAAGCTTTAGTAATAACTGCTATCATTAATTCTAATTGAATTATTAACTTCTAACTTACCGCCAGTTTAATTTTCGACTGCAGTGTAATCTCATCATTTGAATTTAAATTACTAATTATATTTATTACTGGCCAGTACTCGCGACTTTACTCGTCGCGTATATTTTTTTTTATTTATATATATTTTTTTAATTATTATTATTTACATATATTATATTATTTGTATATATTATTTACATATATTTTTCTTCTATAAATTGAAATAAGCTCATTTTTATGGTAGTAGAGTAGAATATACAATTATTTTTTATATATTATATATGTCTATTGAAAGTCCTTTATATTTTTATAGCATATTCTTTTATATTTTTGTGATTTAGTTTAAGTTTCAGATAAGCAGCGGGACTCGGCCCGCGACCGCTGGCGCAGCAAGTAGGTTCACTACAAACTGAGCCAAACGTGTCGTCAAGATAGAATATCAGAATTGAAAATATGTAGTGTGTTTAGTTTTCGCCCATGGCCAAAGTCCGCCAACCCGCACTTGGCCAGCGTGGTGGACTATGGTACTGAAGAGAGGTCAGTGCCCAGTAGTGGTACGTTAAAAAGGGCTGAATACAAAACCTTTTATCATTAATATACTTAAATATTTACATAAATAGGAATCTAATTGAAAGCTAATATGGAAGTTAGTATGAACTTCACGTTAATGCTTCAGAACATAAGATATTACCCAAGGGAACGTTTCAGTGATTAACAGTTATTCAGTCCTCTCTCCCTATGTTATGTCGGGCCTAAACTTAATAGCAAAGGAGTTAACCACATTAAAGCATAGATTGATGGAACAATCAATTGACTTATTCGAATCGATTATGGTGAAAGTTATACGGTAGTGATGTTTAATTCTAAGACTTTGGCAGTTTCGATAGAAATCTATTTTGGTAGTAAGGTTAGTTTATGTTTTATGGTAGATTTTGAACTTTTTATTTATTGTTAATAAATAAAAATGTCCGTCCGTTAAACCAATATTGCTAGTTAAAATATTTTAAATTTCATTATTTAGTATCTATCGATATCATTTATTACAATATTTATTTATAGAAAATATGTAGATAAAAATAGTTTAATACTTATATTTGTCCTTAGAAATTTCATATATACCGAAACTTATTTAATAATGAAAAGAAATAAAAGTATTCATTGTTCTTTTTGATTCTAAAGCTAGAACACTTGGGATGTACGCTACATTGAGGTAGCTTGTATAATTTTGGCTTAGAAGTCGGAGCATCGACACTGTGACGTTCCGCTTAACCAGTCTTAAGAAATTTAACAATTTCAAAGGACGAACTTTAGCGGATATTTCAAAAACAAAAACAGAATTTTTTACAGGTTATATTTATAAAATACTAGCATTGCCGGCGGCTCCGCCCGCGTTCAGGTAACCAAAAACCAAATTCTTAGGTTTTACATATTAGTATACTCTTACATTGCAGTTTTTGTATTTTTTCTCAGAAATGAGACATTTTCCCGCGGTAAAAAGTATCCTATATGTTGATCCGGATAACCAGCTCTCATCATACCAAATTTCATCATAATCTGTCTTGTGGTTTTCTCGTGGTGCGGTAACAGACAGACAGACAAAAATTCTAAAAACTATAGATTCGGCCTCTGTATCCATAATAATGTCTGGTGTGGCAAGCAGTAGCCTTGAATTTCAATAAGATTTTCCAAAAAATATTTAATGTACAAATTCGGCTAAGTTACAATTTTATTATATGTATAATTTCATATTCTCCAGAAACTGTGCGTTCAATATTATCTAAAAAAAATTACGATTCTAATTAAATCTGCCCAGTCTTAATCTTTCACTATTTAAATATTTTTAGTGTTCTAATAATAAAAAAATGTTAAAAATGGGATGGATATTGCATTATTTTATACAACTACATTTGCAAAATTAAATATCTACATATAGTATTTTTTCTATTTATTACAATTTATTTTGCTTAGGTAGATTTTTTATTCCGTTATGTCAATGCAACGTAATCGTCTTATTTATTGGCGGATTATCATTATTATTAAAGATTTTTTTCAATTTTTGAACACTAGCAGAACCCGCGGCTTCGCTCGCGGTAAAACTACAAAAAAGTTTATAAAGGTAGGTTTCATACAAACTTTCATTCCCTATTTTACCCCCTTACGGGATGAATTTCGAAAAGCGCTTAATCGCGCATTTATTTATTGTATTGAAGAGCATTAATACCAAGGTTCAAGTAATTCTGATCATAAATATTTTTTTGGATTGTATTAGATATAACTTGTGAATCAGATAATCACCCGCGATGGAAAGTAGCCTATGTCACTCCCCAGCGCTCCAACTATCTCCACACAAAAAATCACTCCAATCCGGCACTCTGTTTCAACGTGAAACAAGGACAAACAAACACACAAACTTTCACATTTATAATATTAGTATGGATATGGATCTTATAACTTGCGCCCCTATCTTTATACGGAATCGTTAAGTCGTTCCAAGACGTTTCGAACCTCCCGCCTCGCGGCCAAATTACCCCTTTAGACTGAATTACGTTGGAAACTAACTTTGCTTACTAAAATTAATTTAGTGGACCGTCATTGTACCAAGCAATTTAATTTTCTCTTGCAGCGTATTCCGTTGGCTTTCTGGTGTGTTTTTGTAATCCTTTACTGAAACCATATCCATGTTCAACTGTTTGTGATTGTAGAGTGTTAGCTCAACGCAAAATTTGGTTGAGATTTAAATTTATATCAGTTATTTTTCCACATCTGTTCTAGTTTGCTGGAAATTTTATTTTTAGAATGAATTAAAATAGAGTGAATCTGAAAAGTTATGTTACAGAATTTACTAATGTAAGCCGGAAATCAGAATAGAATTTTTATTTAAAGTAATGTTTCTGTAAACGAAATTATCCACATTATTGGCTATTCATTTATTGTTTCTATAAATATATATTTTTTTATATTATAAATTATACACATCTGATGAACTAAATTAAAATTTGATCAATAATCCATACATATAATAAAATTGTAAGTAAGCCGAATCTGTACATATTTTTTGAAAAATCTTATTAAAATAGCCATTATTATGGATACAGAGACCGAATCTATAGTTTTTAGAATTTTGTTGACAAATTTTGTTTCGACACATACTTTCTTTAGCTTTTATAACTCCAGAATTTAATTCTGTACCTCATAATATAACACAAACTTAATAGCCACTAGATCAGATAGAACAAGCAACTATTAAAGGCACTATAATATAATAATAATAATGAACACTTCATTGCACGCCACACAAGAAATAAATAAAGAAGTGAAATTTACGAGTATAACAATAAAAAGATGCACAGCTGGCGGCCTTATCGCTAGAAGCGATCTCTTCCAGGCAACCTTAGGTTAGAGGAATCAGTATATAAAAATGGTAGGCGGTGTACTTGCATAAATACATACGTATATACATACATACATACATACATACATACATACATACATACATACATACATACATACATACATACATACATACATACATACATACATACATACATACATACATACATACATACATACATACATACATACATACATACATACATACATCCATACATACATACATATTAGTGTTATTAAATCACAGGCAAACACAAAAACGCTACCGAACTCGTACTGCATATTATAACCAATGACAGGAAATAACATAATATTATTTTATTAACAAGTGTTTTGACATACTTTTAATACTTGTACTTCGGTGGGCCATGAAGTCATCATTCCTGCACCTGATCTCTTTCATTTTGAGTCACTATGCCATTTCATCGGGCTACGATATAAAGAAAATAGTGAACATAATTGTGTTTACAAGCACACTTGCTACCTATATTGCCTCATGTAGATACGTAATTTGGCCACCAATATCAAAAGCAAGAGCTTTAGTCTCTCGAAAAATAACATTTTCATAAACATAACATTCTAAAAAATAACATTCTTTAAAAAATAAACATAATATGTCAGGAGGGTAAAAAAACAGAAAACATGACCTGGCAAAGTCATATCACACACTATCGTAGTAACGGCTTACCAACCCTGTTTGGGCTAACACCAAGTCTACACCGGCCTGGAAACCTTCCAACCGCAAATCGCGAAATTTATTTGCCTTCAACCGTTGCTAGTGCATCTACGTGGCCTGTATACAAAATGCATTGACGTATCCGTGGAGAAAACTGGAAGAGATTGGGGATTTATAAGATATTCGTATAAACTTGAATTTTATTTAATATGGGAACTATTATTTTTTGCATTTTGAATTTAAAAACACTAATTAAAAAAAAAAAAAACTATACAAATTAAAAAAAATATATTAAACAAACAAGCCTTAAAGGATATTAAAATCAAACTGGAACTATAGTAATTTAAGAACATTACTTGACTTATGTCTTTTATCCTTGTTTATCTCTTTCTCTGGCTATATAATTATACAATAAATACCAAAAATTCATTAATTTTAGAAATGATAATACGTACATGTTGTATAATACCAAAACGTTATTGTAAAAGTGATTCCTTCCATCTTATTTCTATATCAATTGCCATTATGGTAGTGGACTTTAGTCAGTCCGGTTATGGCGTTGCAAGTCTCGTGTTGAACTATAAATATGCTTCAAGTGTCTGACTTTTGTTTACTAAATTCTGTAATAGAGGTTTAAGCACTATAGATAGAAGCCTACGCACGATAGATTAATATAAGGGTTCCATTTGCACCCTGTTGTACTTAACCTCTATATATAAGCCCTTTAAATTGGGCCGTACGTTTAGTACAGCAAATCAGAATAGTAAAAAAAAAAATGATCATAAGAATTACTCGAGCGCGTTAGATTGAGGTAAGGTAGTTACAAACTTGTCAAAAAAACGTCACCTTGACACTCTCGAGCGCGGTCATTTTTTTTTTCGTTTTAAAGGAATAATTCAAAGATAACGTGAAAAATATAATCTGGCGATTTCCACAAGCCGAAGTAGCACAAATCGTCAATCGTGGTTTCTTTATATAACTACTTGTGTCATTTTATGATAATAACCATACTTTAATAAGTCACATTCTGATAATTATCAATAAAACTATTTATAATTGACTAGCGGCTCACCCTCGCTTCGCTCGGGTTTATCGCTAGGTACGTTTTAAATAGATATAAATAGTTATTAGCCAGTGTTAGCCATATAATTTTTTTTGTTAATAATATTGACATTCATATTTTTACGATACTAACGTCACTCAATTGTTTTGCCTTCCAGGAACCTCTCCACTAACACTTAAACTTTATATTATGGTATTAAAGTTCAAATTGACTTTTAAGTATTATTACGAATCTTTTGTATGGGAGGATAGAAAAATGTTGTTTTTAAACTTTTTCAGGCATTTTGTTTATTTTTTCTCTCCGTAAGAACCATCCTCGTACTTCAAGGAATATTCTAAAAATCTTTAATTCTAAAAAGAATTAGCGAAATCGGTACATCTGCTCTCGAGATTTGCGCTTAGCAACACATTCAGCGATTCATTTTTATATTATAGATTATTATAAATAAACAAGGACTTATTTCACACAATCGCACAAAAATATTATATTGTTATTTTTTGCATAGAAGTAGTTTTAAAATAATGAATCACATTATTTTCTTTTAAATCAGGTTTTTAAGTAAAAAGTCAATTTAAAAGAAATTATTGTATTACTATACACTAAATACCATATTTATATATGTATATAAAATTATGTTTTTACCCAACTGTGGTGAAATAAAGAAGAGTTAACTTACTCAATAATTTAAGAATTATGTATGAAAATCAGTTTAAAGGCGTAGGTATTACGTAACATACAAACGAATATACGATAAACGTACAACCAAATGAAGGATGTATTCCGTTCTCGTCGGTCGAAATAGGGAACGGCACGGTTGACTTTTGTAGTTGTTTATGTAAGCGTGAAACCAATAAGGTTTGTCCTACTTTGATTCAGCGATGGAGCAATATACCTTTCTGCTGATTTTTAACCCCTGATGCGAAAAGAGGATAATTATAATTTTAATATATATCTATATCTGTGTGTCTGTCTGTGGCATCATAGTGCCCAAACGGATAAACCGATTTTAATTCAGTTTTTTTTTGTTTGATAGGTGACTTGATCGGGAGTGTCCTTAGTCCTTCAACCTTTTACAGGCTTTCAGCTCTATCCTAGATGGTTAAAGAATTTGAACAAGTTTTACAGATCTAATCGATTTGGAACTCAGTACACCGTTACTTTTTGAAATTACAATGATATAACCACCTGGAATCTGCATGATACTCCACTCTTTAGTTAAATACTAAGTGAAGATATACCGTGTTGCTTATTGAAATGGCCTCGATGAATAGGTTATTGTGTTGGTGGCTTTTAAATTTTTAATCTAAGAGTTATTACATAATACATATTATATGTACATACAGCCTTTTGTATTTATAATGATACTAGCGACTCACCTTCGCTCCGCTCGAGTTCGCCCCTAGTTAGTTAAAAAACGGGGGGTGGGGGTAGGAGGGTGAAAAATACTTTACGACCTATTTTCATACCTACCAAATAAGCAAAAAAAAAATCATTAAAATCGGTCGAGCCGTTTTGGAGGAGTGCGACCACAAACACCGTGACACCGAGATATTTATATGTTAGATATACAAGCGCCATTTTTTGACAAAATTGGTAACAATAGCCTCTATTTGTAAACTACATTTCATCTAAATTCAAACAGACACATCAAGAATTCGCATTTATAATAGTCGTGTGATTAAATAACATTATATCGATTTTTTCGAACAATAATACGAGAAACAATGAAAAAATTGTAATAAATGTGATTCGGTTACATCAATTATTTTTATGGACAATGTGGTTTTTATAGCAGGATTTGTCATGTCTGTGTATGGATATTGTACATGTACAACACTATTTATTAATATTTAACGAATATTTTACTGAATGTCACGAGTGTACTACCAGTTCGGAAAGAAAAATCGTCAGCCCTGAGAAGTATGGCGAAAGAAACATAGCGGGACCAAATTTTTGTTATTTGAACATCATCTACAGTAATACTAGCGACACACCCTCACTCCGCTCGGGTTCGTTCCTGGGGTGGGGTCTGGGATGACCACCCTTATCCTTATCACTTAGGGGTATGGAAAATAGATAGTAGCCGATTCTCAGACCTACTGAATACGCATATAAAATTTGGTAAAAATCGGTAAAGCCGTTTCGGAGGAGTACGGTAACTAACATTGTGACATGGAAATTTTATATATTAGATTATAAAGAGATAACGTTTGTGAGTTTGTAACGTTGTAGGCGGTAATCTCTGGATCTACTGAACCGGTTTATATGTTTGGTAAGAAGATCGTTTGAGACCCTGGGAAGGACATAGCATACTTTTTATCCCGGAAATCATCCCTTAAGGGAGTGAATGTTTGTATTGGGAACCAAGCTAGGGACGAACCCGAGCGAAGCGAGGGTGAGTCGCTAGTAATTTATATTTTTATACAATAAAAAAATATATTTCATAGTAATTAGTCTCGTTGAATTCCTTAGACTAATTCTTCTCAGGACTGGCTTTTTTGTTCACAACTGAAGGTCAAATTATAACGTCGTTCTGAGACGTTTAGTGAACATTGAAATTATTTATTTTATTTTTAGTTCAAATCTATAACGTACATACATAAAAGATCAATTCCTGTTTGTAATATATTCCTTTATATATTATTTATTAGATTGCCGCGAACCTTTGCTGAGTTAATATGCGCGCACCCGTGAAAGTACCGAATGTATCATCGATGTACAATAAGCATCAGATTGGATAGGGTTAGATATTTATTAGACTGAAACCAAGTAATGTAGTTTTACATATACACGTATATGTATGTATATATGTATGTATGTATGTATGTATGTATGTATGTATGTATGTATGTATGTATGTATGTATGTATGTATGTATGTATGTATGTATGTATGCATTGCCCGCGGCTCCGTCCGCGTTCAGATGACCAAAAAACAAATTCTTAAGTTTTACATATTAGTATACTCCTACATTGCAATTTTTGTATATTTTCTCAGAAATGAAATATTTTCCCGCGGTAAAAAGTATTCTATATGTTGACCCGGATAATCAGCTATCTCTATACTAAATTTCATCAAAATCCATCCAGTGGTTTTTCTGTGATGCGGTAACAGACAGACAGACAAAAATTCTAAAAACTATAGATTCGGCCTCTGTATCGGTAATAATGTTTATTTCAATAAGATTTTCCAAAAAACATTTAATGGACAGATTCGGCTTAGTTACAATTTTATTATATGTATAGATTGCATATCGTGAGGCACTAAATTCGAGTCTTGGGTCAAACGATTATTGAATATAGGATACTTTTACTGCGGGAAAATATCTCATCTCTGAGAAATCTATATTAAATGTTAAAACATAAGTAGGGACGTATCCGAACGGAGCGAGGATGAGTCGCTAGTCTGAATAATAAAGCTTTAACCCTAATAGCAATATTAGATGACATCGTATCAGGAGTAAAAGAGCCAGCTTTAATAAAGTTCCCATCGCAAAGCCTTTGATGTGCCTTCAACGCGACTTGAAAGCACGACGCACGTACACGGTATATTGGCAAAAGTTACAAGGTGTAAGGAAATGAAATCGTATTCTATAAGAAACTATCTATTTCCTGAAGTATGCTGTATATTACTATATATCATATTCAATTTTATTCGTGATTTTAATATCGAGTCACTCTTAAGCAATATGGCTTCATTTTAATGCGCAAAATTAACGAAATTATAGGTACTTAATAATTCAGTCACTTGGAAGAGGGTGGTAAATGAATTGGGAAATTCCAATTCATTCTCAAATATGTGTATACACTACACATATATATCATGCAAAAGATAGCTAGCTATAGATAAAGTCTATGATTACGTATAAAATTAGATTTCAACGAAATTTTATTTCAAAAATCCCAAAAATTCATATAACTGTTCAAATAGTTCTAAGAAATAATTACAATAGTATAATGTATGTTCGTAGTTTAGTAGACGAGTCGTGAAAAAATAATAAAAGTTGGACTTCACATAAAGTATACCAGTGCGTTTGTATTTTTTTGCCGTAGAATCTATTTATGTTATAATTTTTTCGATTTTATCGATATTTTATTAGTTTTTGATCAATTTTGAATTTAAATTTCTTGTTTTTTTCTAAAAATTTGATTTTAAGATAATTACAGAAGGAAATGAAATTCATTCATAGTCTAATCTTGTTTATTCACTAGTTAAATAAATATATTTTTTAAATTAAGTTGATTTTTACAAAATGTCATAGTTTTGTTAAAAAATCATAAAAAAATGTCAATTTTTTCCTGCGATATTCGACTTTCAATGACCTTTTTCTTTTTTATCATCAATATCTTAGCATTTAATTGATGCACAGTAGATTAAAGAGTAATTTTTTAAATGTAAGTCATATTTCTACAAGGATCTATCATAGATTTTTAAAAACAAAAAATTGTTAAAAAAAATTAAAAATTTGTTTTTATTAGTAACACTAAAATCAGGCCTAAATTGAAGTTTAAGATAGCTTTAAGATAGCTAGATTATATATTCTGGCTTCATCAGATCGGCCGGTAATACAAAATTAATGTAGGTACTATTATCCGAAATACAACATTGCAAAGTTTCAAATCAACATGACAATTAGAAGTAGATAAAAAAAACCTAATTAGATCAGCTCACATATTTGAAATTTATTTTACTGTTTACTCTATCGAAACATTTTTTAGAATACAATTTAAACTAAGTCGGTCAAGCAGAGTCGGAGAAATCGGTTGATATACATAAAAAACATACAGACGAAAAAAAAACCTCCTTCTTTTTGAATTGGGTTAAAAGAATAACTAATAAAAACTTTTCTCTAAAGGGAATCGAACTCCTGACTTCAAGTTAGTTTATTTAAAACTTTGTTCATTCAATTTTCAAAATTCCTTTATATGTGATAATTCACTTTCATAGAATATTTTTCTTTTAGTCTGCAAATTGAGAATCATGTATGTTTAAGAGAATTTCCAAGATCGAGTTTCAACGTGCACGAGCTCCCTTTACGGAAAAATTTCACTTTTAAATGTTCGTCTCGCTTTGACTTGTTGAAATTTTAGCTTTTTAAAAGCTATGCGACTCCGCTCGAAGTTACTTTTATTCAGAGACCGAAAACTGTACAAAGTATATTTTAAAATCTTTGCATTCTAGCTGTTAGTTAAAGGATTGTTGAAAAATTATTGTGAATGTTGAAATTACTACGTATCGTTGCATGTTTTGCTTCTCATGTTACTAGCAAATTTTTTTGTTTATTTACTGATACTGCTCTTTGGCTTAATATTGTGAGTTCGATTCTCGTACGATTCTCGTATTGTATGTTTAATATGATGAAAGATGCCAGTTAAACCACGCAGTCCATTTACCATTTTAATCCATTTATACATAGCCTCATTCTGTATATCCCACGAAAAAAAAAAATAACAAAAACCCTTAGTTTTCTATCAAAATTATTTTTTTGCGTATCTCTTAAGACTCTGCATAAGAATTTGAACATTAATTCCATAAATAATATACTCGTATTTAAACAAAAAAATTATCGAATTTTCCCTTATTAGATTTATTAAACTTTATAACTAGACAAAGTATCTCTAAGCATCTAGCTTGAAGATATTTTCTTTATAAGTAAGTTAAATAAGCAAAATATGTGAAGCCAAGTTATATTATGAAGTAAGTTAGCAAATAATGACGATGCGGTGAACTTAGTCCTAACTTGGCTGACCTAGGCTCTTTAACTTTAGATACAGTTTCCGCTTGCTTGCATTAATATGATAGCTTAGCGAAATATAAAACATATCACGTTTTATGATGATACATTAAATTCTCACATAGTCTGTTTAAATAATAAAAATATTTATGACTGATGTATAGTGTTTCTAGTGGCGAGCGTGCGCGAAGGCGAGTCCCTGAGCGAAGCCAGGGTGAGCCGTTAAAACAAAAACAAATCTATTTCACAAAAACCGTACATTTTTTCAGGATAAAAAGTAGCCTATGTATTATTCTAATGTATGAGCTATATTATTGTAAAGTTTCGTTAAAATCCATTCAGGAGTTATTGCGTGAAAGAGTAACAAACATCCAGACATCCATGCATCCTCACTGACTTTCGCATTTATAATATTAGTAGGATATTACGTAGCATGTTTTAACATGTTTATTGACAAGCTGAAAATTGAGATTTCGTGGGGTGGCTAAAATTAGGTTGCTTAGAAATTTCATGGCGACGTCCACGTGTTGTCGCGTTATCGGCGATTTGCTGAGAACTTGCATCACGTGATATCGCGTGATATACCTATGTGATAATGAACATGTTAAAATTGCTATAAAGACAAAAGCGCAGTAAAAATTATGTCAATGGATAATGAAATTATTGAAAGAAAATACATCGGTTTCATAATCACTTAAAATATGTATATTATTACACCATTAATGGAGGATTTTTTTTTGAAATATAAGACAATACCTTCACTTAAAAAATCATTTCAAAATTAACTAAGATGTCGTACAGTATGCACACTCAAAACAAAACCAAATTGACAACCTGTTATTTTTAAGTCGGTTTTAAGACACAAATAATAACTAAAAGGGTCTAAGACTCGGTACACATTATAATGTTATAGTTATGCTTTAAAATAAAATAATAAAGGTAAAAAAAATTAATATTGACTCCTACGGACCTTTCGATTAAAAAATAATTTAATCGATAGATATTTAAATGAACATTATTATAATCGATATCTCGATGAAAAATAATATATCACGATCACGTGATTTATTAGTTTTCTATTAGCGACATCGATTGTAGAAAAAGCTTTTAGATGAAAGAAGAATATCATCATTAAGTCAAATAAAAAATCAAATGACGACGGCACGAAGCGGCGACGACGGGCTTTGGCGACAGGTTTGGCTCAGTTTGTAGTGACCCTTATTGCTATACCAGCGGTCGCAGGTTCGAGTCCCGCTGGAAGCATTCATTTGTGTGATGAGCATGAATGTTTGTACTCTAGTCATGGGTGTTTATATTTATAATATGTACTTATGTATTTAAAGTTATATATTATGTGTAGTGTATCAACTATTTGGTATCCATGACACGAGCCTCGTAGCTTACCATGGAACTTGATGGTGCGGTGTGTTAATGTACCAACATATTTATTATTATTTATTTATTGTTATTTAAAGAAAAAAAAAGCTAGAAAAAAACCTTTCTTAATAGCTATATAGCTTTGTAAAAATAATATCGCATGAACCACTGGCAAAAGCTAGAAAAAAATACAAAGTTAAAACTGGACCTTTGAGAAGATAATATGTTCAGGTAAGTTCTTCATATATAAAATGCCAAGAGTCACGATCTTGGGAAACCTTTCTCGTATCAAAGTTATTCTTTAAACTTTTACTTACTTAAGTTTCTTCAAAGTCTATTCGAATAACTTTTTTTACTTCAATCTATTTATCACTCCCACAAATATATTACAGTACTAGCTTCTGTCCGCGTGTCCACTCGGATTATATTAATTTTTATTAAGCTTGTTATGGCCCAAGCGTAAAATTAGATATCTTCCTTTCATTAGATAATTTTTTTTAATCCGACTGCTATTTTCAGAGCTTAAACTTTAAAGTATAGTCCTCTCCTCTCCCCCCCCCCTCCCGTACCCCCCCCTCTCGTACCCCCCCCCCCCCCCCCTATAACACAGCCACGGGGTCGCTTGCGTTCCTCTTCTCTCCTCTTCTCCCTCTCCTCCCCTCCTCTCCCCTCCCCTCCCCTCAACTCCCCAATATTTTTTAAATTTTATAGGTATTATGTAAAAATTTGCTGGTTTCAAGTTTGTTTCAAGGCCAAAGTTATAAAGATACAAATAGAAATTAGGTATTGCTATCCTTTAGAAATTAAAGGATATAAGCAAAGAGCAAAGAGATGTATATAGTAAAAGACATACAAATATAAGCAGAGTCAATATCAGTACATTTAATGATCAAAAGATTAATTTAAAAAAAATATATCATTCTAAAAGATAAATTTTATACAAAGCGATTCGCTTATGAAATAAATGATTTTGCATGCGAATGCATCGTGTCGTCCATTAATAATTACTAGTATCTACAACATGTACTCAGAACTCTGATAAGTTATCTAATTGCTTTACAACCAGTTCAACTAGGTTTAATACTGATTTACAATTACAGTACATTTTATAATATACTAGCATTGCCCGCGGCTCCGCCCGCGTTCAGATGACCAAAACGCAAATTCTTAGGTTTTATATATTAGTGTACTCTTACACTGCAGTTTTTGTATTTTTTTCTCAAAAATAAGATATTTTCCCAGGGTAAAAAGTATCATATATGTTGACCCGGATGACCAGCTATCACCATACCTAATTTCATCAAAATCCCTCCAGTGGTTTTTCTGTGATGCGGTAACAGACAGACAGACCGACAGCCAGACAGCCAGACAGACAAAAATTCTAAAAATTATAGATTCGGCCTCTGTATCGATAATAATGTCTATTTCAATAAGATTTCCAAAAAATATTTAATGTTCAGACTCGGCTTAGTTACAATTATGTGTATAGATATGCATAGATATGCATACTTTTAGGTAGGTACGTTTTAATGGTTAGTATAATAGACTATAGAATATTCATTGCTATATAAAAGTAGTTAAATGCTATAAAAAATTGAAATCATCCCCTATTTCACTTTGGTTAAAAACGTTGAAACATTATATATATCATATCAAAGTTATAGAATTTAACGAATTTTTATGTACAAAGTTGATAAATGATTTGTTCCTAATACAAATTTTCACTCTATTCAATTTTCATTTTTGCGACTAAAAGTAACTAGTATGTCCTTCTGTGTATGTCTTTGTACCAAAATTCATCAAAATTAGATCAATGGCTTAGGCGTTAAAAGGTAACAAAAAGGCAGGCAGACATACTTTCGCATTAATAATATTACCTAACTTACCTAGAATTAAAAACGTTTGAAAAGCAATAATAATAGAAAAATATTTGATGTATTGAAGATTGTTCAGGACGAAGTTACAATTTATATTTCTAACATAACATATGTGCATATTAAATAACTTCTAAAACTTTGTTATCACTTTGATAACTAACTCAAATCCCTATTTCTCGTAACAAATTTAGACAGGTTTCACTAATACTGTAACAACGGAATGACTGAAAATGAAAGATAAACTCCCTATTACCGTCTTATAGGAAAGATACATAAATAGTATACTATGCAATGAATTTGGTTAGTCAAGAAGTGAGTCAATATTTGACTACAAATTTACGTAATGTTTAAGTTTCTTGAAGTCCCCACAAATCTAGTATAAACGTAATATTTTCTTCTTTTGATGCAGACCGACAATTTCCAAGTTTCCACATTTCCTTGAAGTATGCAAGGAACATAAAAGGTTAACGCTAAAAGGTAGTAAAAAGGTAAGAATAGGCTTTACATTTTTAAAGCTCTCTAAGGGTTTAGGTGAAATTTTATGAGCAGGTTTAACGACGGGTAATTTTCATGAAATTAACTTGTCTTCAATTTTCGGGAAATAATATATTATTGCAATTTTACTTTCTACTATCTACTGTAATAACTTTATTTATTGTATATTTTTGCTTATATAAAGAAAAATGGTTCCACATAAGCCATTTACGTAGAGTCCGCCAATCCGCACTTGGCCAGCGTGGTGGATTATGCCCTGGTTCCCCTCGTACTGAAGGGAGGCCCGTGAACGCAGTGCGACGTTAAAAAGGGCTGAACACAAGCTATGTATGTGAAACTAATACTCTTTCAGAGAATCTATTTTTAAAATATATACTTTTGAGAGATTTCTGAAAAAGCTAATAGTTGCCGAGAGCTATGGCTTTAAAAAGTGGTAAAAGTTTTGAATAAATCGAGATAACAAAGCAAAATACTTTTAATCAAATCATGTCGAAAAAGATACATTGAGTTTTAGAGATATGAAATATTTTCGGTACCACGCTTTTGTTCATAAATATAAGTCGAAGTTCCTCATAAATATATGATTGAGTACTGTAAATTGGAAAATACTCGTATTTTTTTACTTTTTATTTAACAAACTACATACCTAAACATAACTTAAAATGTCGATGAGCAATTCATACTCGCACTTGCCCGTTTTTTTTATTAATTTTACGTATGATAACTTACATTGTTTACCATAAAGTATAAGGTTGTACTTTATGCTTCAATGTTAGTAGAATAGAATCTATACTAATATAATATTATAAAGAGAGTTTATTTGTTTATTTGAACGCTATAATCTCAGGAACTTCTAATCCGATTTGATATATTATTGTAATACTGATGTTTATAATCAAACAAATTTAACGCGGGCAAAACCGCGGGACACAGCTAGTGTAGAATAATATGTATCAATATCAAAAGCTGCTGCCTAAAAGTAAATAAAGTGACGAGAACGAAATATGGCCAAATTTCAATCAGACTAAATTGTAGTATGAATAAAAATAACTTGTACCAAAATTTATTTTACTACCGACTTTTACCCTTC
The DNA here is from genome assembly GCA_951806755.1 of Brenthis hecate. Lineage (NCBI taxonomy): Eukaryota > Metazoa > Arthropoda > Insecta > Lepidoptera > Nymphalidae > Brenthis > Brenthis hecate. The sequence continues at coordinate 2,543,702 of OX638263.1, forward strand.
TTTCGCTCGGATGCATCAATAGGTGCCTAACAATAGCCGCTAAAGCAACTGAACCATTTTTTTCCGACTTCAAATAAAATGATTATAATTTCTGACATTAAACACTTTATTATTGAAATAAAAAATAACCTGTAACACTCGAGAGTAATATAGCTTCGTAGAGTTTTTAGAATTGGATCAGTAATTTAGATATAAAACTCTACATATTATACATATTTTATAAAACTTCTTACCTCTATATAATACTAGCGACTCATCCTCACTTTGCTCGGGTTCCTTTAACCGGTTAGTATGGAATATATAGAATAAAAATTATATAGTAATCCCCAATAAACGGGTTATCTAATGCAAAAATTTTTTTTCAAATTAGTAGTTTCTGAGATGAGTGCGTTCAAACAAACAAATAAACAAACAAACTGCCTCTTTATAATGTTAGTATAGATAAAGCTTTTTTAAGTCTGTTCTTATAAAAATATTTTTTTGAGAATATCTTTATATATTGACTTTTATTTATCAATTATAAATAGTTTTAAATATGTAACATAAAACTACAATCAACTCTAATAGCGTATAACATACGGCATGATATCCACAGTAGATTTTTAAATAAAAATAGCAAAAATAGTTAAAAAATTGCTAATAAGATAAACAACAAAAATATATTATAACTTACTATAATCTTCTATATATGTGAATAAAAATGAATGTTCGCATGTTTGTTCTATATGCGTTTCTAAACCTTTGATCCGATTATGATGAAACTCTGGTGGGATATTTCGTATACGCCTGCGAAGGTTAGTGGAGCAAAAAGAGAATTTTCTTTGGACGTTTGTGTTTTATGCATTCTTAAAACATACAAACTTACGGACGCACCCGAGCAAAGCAAGGGTAAATCACAAGTAATATATATATATATATATATATATATATATATATATATATATATATATCTCTCCGCTCTCTACTTGAAGCAATAATGAAGTGAAGCCTAACTTTAGGGTCTAGGTCCGATATAAATTTTAACGCGAAGGCTTGTTGGAAATCTCTAGGGATTGATTTACTGACCCGAATAACTTCGTTGAGATCGCACATCCACGAAATTATACCAAGCGTCAAAGCTCGATCGTACGAATAATTATTTTTGAAGTAAAAGGTTAGTTATTATACCTAATATATGCACTACTATATATAAAACTAGCAATTCACCCTCGTGCCGCTTGGGTTCGTCCCTGGATACGTTTTAACGTCTAGTATAGATTTCTCAGAGAAGAGATATTTTCCCGCATTCAAAAGTATCCTATATGTTGACCTGGATAACCAGCTATCGTCATACTAAATTTCATCAAAATCTGTCCAGTGATTTTCTCGTGATGCGGTCGATTCTACTTAGTTACAATTTTATTATAAGGTAGTAATAGAATAGATTAGATAATAATATAACAAAGATTGTATATTATCCATAACGCGTGGTACATACAATATACATAGATAGTGGATGGATGATCAAATTAATTTGGTCAGATGACTTTTATAATATAACAATATCCCTTGAGAATCTCTTTATATTGTATAAAACGTACCCTTAAAATCTCTTTTGTCCAATGAACTAAATCTATATGTAAATTCGTTAAACAAAACGTTAGTTCATTGCGCAGTTCCTGCGTGAAAGTACAACAAACTAACGAACACCACATTTTGGCGTTAATATTACTATGAAAAATATCAAATAGATTTCTAGATATTAGTATGCAAGAGATAATAATATAGTACTCAAGTGTATATACAAATAAAGTGCGCTTGAAATTCCTTTATATCTCAAAATCATGTGGAGCGCAAATTCGACATGATCGGCAATAGATTAGGCGCAGGACAGACGAGAGGCTTAGCATGCTCTCAGAGACAAGCTTCTGTATAGAAAGTCTCAGTACTAAAACTTTCTGTATAGAAGAACTCAAACTTATGACCACCAGATTTGTAAGTGTCCATGCTAACCACTAGGCTAACGAGGTATTTCTCATACATGAATTGTCAGTTGAAGTTAGAAAAAGTCGTGGTTTCACTAAAAATTCGTTGTCGGAAATAATCACCAGTTCAAATAGTCCGGTTTCATGCCATTACGATTTTTTATCTGCAAAAATAAAGTGGACTATATGAAATAAAATTTAAATGTCATAAAGAGTCGAAAGGGCCTTTAGTATGTCTTTGGGGAAATTGTACGGCACAAGGCCTATTCTCAAACTTTCACGGGCTTTTAGCATTCACTTTTTACGTTCCTTCATACTACCTGTGCAAAGTTGAGAACTATGGCGTCTACATGGATACTTTATGGCTACAAATCAGCGTAAGGGAAAGTAGCTTTTATGGTTTTATGATATGGTCCAATATCCCATACATTCGAGGATCATAACTCTGTGTAACCCGCTGTACTTAGCATAAGTTGGAAGTTGCTAAGTTTGCTACTCCGTGGTTATTTAATTAACTTGTTTTGTACATGATCTATGAGTTTCAGTTTGCTCGTAAAAACTTTTAACTTTATGTAACAGTTAAATTATTTTATACTCTAAAAGCTTATAGAATATAAAAGACCACTTTTTTTTTGTTTATATGACTTTTTCATTTATTTTTCTTTCATCTACATACATATGCGCATATTTTGCGTAAGATTATTTGTATGATTCGATAACTAATCTATAGTATATATTTATTTTATATTATAAAGAGGCAGATTTTATTTGTTTGTTTGTTTGTTTGTTTGAACGCGCTAATCTCAGGAACTATTAATCCAATTTGAAAAATCTTTTGAAGGCTATTAGGCTATGTATCATATACTTAGTATGTCTATTCCATACTAACCGTTAAAACGTACCTAGGGACGAACCCGAGCGAAGAGGGTGTGTCGCTAGTATTCTAAATAAAACTAAAGTGAATCTCCAAAATAAATAAACAGATTGTAAAATGATATTTGTATTTTTTTATATCAGTAATTCTTCTTTTGATATTTAAGTATATTTATAATTAAGTCATTAAATTTCAACAAACCATTTTTGAAATTAAATATTAAGAATAAATAGATTAAGTGAAGTTTTGTAAATCCTCTTATATTTGTACTTTTCGCATAATTTTGTGAGTTCGATTATGTTCGCCTTACCGCCGTTACTACAGCTAGAATAGCGATTTTACTTCGACGTATAATTGTTCAGAATGTTAAAATATCCCTAAACCGTGTATATTTTATTTTTGACAAGAAATACTCTCGAAATAGGAAAGATTTAACAATTGTAACATTGCAGTCTGTAGCAAATGTCGGTCAAAACAAAAAAAAAATATGCGTCGACTTGAAAATCTTCTTTTATTAATTTTCAATCAACCCGAATCAGAGTTCTTTTTAATTTTTTTTTTTATATATACTAATATTATAAAGAGGATAAAGAAGATATCGCAATTCTAAAAGTTGAAGAACATTCTACATGATATGCATATATTTCCACACCACTTGTGAGGTAGTGAGTGTACTTGGAGTAGACTTCGTTGATCGTTCGGGTTCCAGCTTTCCAACCTTTTACCCAAACAGTTTTTTAACAATCCAGCAGCACATAGCGATAGTTTATTTATCTCACAAGTGTAATAAATTCAGTGCAAGACAATTAGCTAATTTAATCGTATAATTATACGATATTACTAAAAGTTAGAAAAAATATTTAGAAAAAATTTGACAAAGTCAAAACCAAATTTATTGTGTGATCAAAATTTATATAAAAATATATACGAAAATTACATTAAAAGTTTGAGTAATAGTATGAACAAATATTTTAAAAGAAAACAAATTCGTAAGTGCATATTACAAGACTTTCGCGATAAACAATAGCATTCCCAAGGAGGGTTGACGTCAGGCAGGCGGCCGGTCGTAAAACTTTTGCCAAATCCTATCAACAGTACAGAAGATGAACTGCGCCGACCCCAAGTGATTGGGAAATGGGCAGGGAGAAGAAGAAGGATATTACTAAAAGTTATGAATATGACTTAGGTATCTAGTTGACGCTTAACATAGATAAATACTAAAGCTATTTTTGTATTGTTTATATTTTTATTGAGTGTTTTACTTTCTACATAGCTGGTATGCAAAATTGAAGTAACGTCAAGCGACCTGTATCATTTGTCTCCAGCGGAGCATTGCCAGCCTCGTGTTCATCCACATCTATCGGCTCTTGTTTTGGCTTCTTCCTAATTTTCCCGACTGACGTATTTAATTATTTACAAAACTTTAGTATTTCAATGGCTCAAAATCTTATTTTGGTTGAATTATAAATTATATGATATATAAAATACACATTTATCGTACGTACATACCTGTATAAAGTTGGAAGTGATTGCGTTTCAAAACTTCTTAGAGAGCGGAAGGTATTAATGTTAACAAACTGTAGATCTATCGATTCTGTTTACTTCCACAGATTACAATTTACGGTATAACCGTATTTATTAATCTTGTTTAATATACAGTTCGAATCACGTTTATTATGAGTGTGAAAACTTAGGTGCAAATCTTTTGTTACTTTTTCACGCTGTTTTGGCTTAACAAAATTGAGTAAAATGCGCAAAAATTATAGGCCTACTACCATTTTTGTTGAAATAACCACTACGGATGCCAGTATATTATATATTTCTAATAAAATATTTCCATATATGTAGTCTACTAAGTGTTAAACTATCAAGTTAAAAACTAATTTCGATACCTAAAATGTTTTTTTTTTAACTTTAATTAACAAGCGTGTTGTACTGCGCCGATCCCAAGTGATTGGGAAATGGGCAGGGAGAAGAATTAACAAGCGTGGTAGACATTATCTTGATTATTTAAAAAAAAATTAAATAAAAGATTTTTATCCCGGATCCCCCAATTTTCATTTTTTTTCTCCTAAAAATTTTATTTGGACTATTACAAACTTTTAAAAATATATTAAAATCAGTCCAACCATTCACAATGGATGTTTACCAACGAACAACATTTCATTATGTATATATCGACACATGCCTGTAAACCATGACAGGTTTTAAATTTCTCATAGCTTGACAATCGTTAAATGAAATCGCAGTACTTTTATAAAAACGAAATTTTATTAGGGAGTGCTTATATTTTGAATTTAGACTAAGTATATTTTATGGTTGTTGCTATTCGTACTTAAAGTAAGGATGAATAAAAAATAATTATACACACTATAATAGGATAAATCTATATTAATATTAAAAGAGGTAAAGTTTGTGAGATTGTGAGTTTGTGACGTTGTAGGGGGTAATCTCTGGATCTACTGAACCGATTTAGATGAAATTTGGTAAGAAGATAGTTTGAGACCCTGGGAAGGACACAGGATACTTTTTATTCTGGAAATCATCCCTTAAGAGGGCAAAAATTGGGATGAAAGTTGGAATGGGGAATTAAGCTAACCGAACCCGAGCGAAGCGAGAGTGAGTCGATATTAATAAGTAATCGTAGCTGTTGCTATTCATACTTTAATAGGACGAATGATAAATAAAGGAGGCTATTGCTATTCGTACGATAATAGGATGAATATAAAATACATTATTCGACCGACTATTGTCGGTTTGTACGAATATTTACCATTTTTTTGTTTTCTAATGTAAAAAAGTGACTTTTAGGTGCAGGAATTACTATATGCAAAAAAAATAATAATAATAAGCTTAATCTACCGAGCTAAAAACTTATACTTTTAAATCCCAACGATTTTTAAGATCAAAAATTTTAAAGGTTCAAAAATTATTTTTAGATGCGGGAGTTTCTGTATGCAAAAAAAAACCTTAACCTTCTGAGCTAAGCGGATCTACTTATTCTAATTACTTATTTATTACTATATTCGTCCTTCCTTATAATTTATATATTTTATAAAGGACGAATAATTTTTTTTTATTCGTCCTATTAAAGGACGAATAGACACTCCGATATTTTATCGATTCACCTACTACGAGAACAAAGCCCTGACTTAAGACACATATATTTTACCTGATTTACATACAGATGCTATAAATTAAGCAGCTTTTAATGACGTTTGCTTATTTAACGTTTTACACTGTGGTTCTGCTCGATTTCACAGATAAACAAATTGAGTTCAGGTGAACGTAAGCCACTAACGTCTAGATCTAGGACTAATACATTATGAACTACGATACGATCTAAATTTAGTATCCAACTGTTATTGTTTTACCATACAATAGTCCGTTCATGTAATGCTATAAGTAATTTTGAATCAAAAAGTAAATAACTATATTTTCTTAATAATTTATCTGTCTATCTTTTTTCCTATTAATATATTATAAGAGATATATGGCGAATAGTAAAATAGTTTTTATATGTTATTTCGTTTCGCTTGTTTAAAATGAAGAAGAAAAAAGTTTAGTTGGCATTCGTCATGTAAAATTATTACATTGTTACTCTTTATTAAACGGATGTAAATAATTCTATTGGAGTTGGTTTTAATTTCTCCCATACTCCAAAGATATAAAATTAACAAATAATTTTTATGGTTTATTTATTTATTGAAGGATAACAAAAGATACATTGAAAACGGTATGGTACTCATGTGCTAACAATTGCATAAATTTCTTTTAATTATAGGTTATCATAACATGCTCCTTTTCCATATCACGTCAGTAACATTTAATTATAAGGTGCAAGTTTAATTTTCAAAAAGAATAATAAGTTAAAACATAAAATGGAAATTAAACTATAAAATTAAAAATATGTCAATTGAAATATAAAAAAATAAAAAATATAAAAAAAAAATGATGAAAGTATTTTCATTTGAGTAATATTAAATTTTAAATTTCAAAAAGATGTACAAAATATAACAGAAATGTATAGGGTAAAAGATTCTCATACGATAATGTAGCCTTTCAAACTAATCCGTGACCTACGTGACCTGCGTAGCAGACAATGTGTTACAATTAGAGGCCCCGCGCACTAGGCAGCCTGGCTGCGGCAGCTTAGTGCTCGGGCTCTCTTACTCGTATCTCATTTTACTAAGACACTCATTTACAATAATGTATATTTTAGTTATTTAATTAATAATATTCTCATTTAATTCCTATCCTATGTCTTCAAAATAAAAAATCTACTAATGAATCTGGAGAAATTATGTCGGATAAATATTAGGAGGTGGACTTTTTCTTGGATTTATTTGAGACGATCCTTTAACCATATAGAGGTTTTGTTTATTAAAGGTATATCTCAACGAACACACGAACAACAAAACATACTATGTAGACCGAATTGGACTGCCTGTCCATATTATTCATCCATTAGGGATTCTTAGTGCCTTAATCTCAGCTCCATCATTAGGTCACCTCTATAGTACCATAATATATTTTTTTATTTCATTGTCACTGAACTCACCAAATTTCAACTATACGTTTTTTTTAAATAAGTGTACCTTTCAGCTTAATTAGAAACCAGTGAGTGGTCGGATAATATATTGCAAATTTTGAAACGGACTTAAATACGAACATTACAAGTTAATAAAAACAGGTTTTTTATAACCTTTCGTTAAGTAAAAATACACAACCGAATCGAGTACCTTCTCTTTAGAGTAGAGTACATTTACCTTTTTAAAATAGGTCAAAAAATAAATATTGTGTAATTTATAAACGTAAATCAATCAGTAACATACGTATGTACAAAAAAGCAATACTTGACAGTAAAAATGGTCCCTATTCATTGCAAGATTAAATACAATCCATTAACTTGGATGAAATTCATGACGCCGGCCACGGAAATACGCTATGAGGACCCATACATATGTATATGAAGTTATTGAAATCAACGGTCTTTTGTAAAAAAATGTATGTGATATTTTATTTTTATCTGTTTCTCTCATTGAGGGCTTAAATTGAAATGGGAAGCTGTTCGAAAAATGTCAAATTATAGATCCATCAGCGGATTCTGGCTTATATTATGTAAAGCCCCAGATTAAGTAAGCAAATGTGGCTTCCTTTTCGTAGGTGTTATTAGTGACATGATTTTATTTTCGTACAAAGCATTTGTAAAAATGTCTACCGCTAATAATAACTAAACAAAAAATATAGATAACTAGATAACTTTAAAATTAGGTACTATGATGAAAAACGTATTACTCCATCCACATAAACTTTGCGGTTATAAATAAGCGAAGTAATGCGCTTGTTAATGTTCAGGTAAAACAGCTGACTAATTATATAATACTAGCAGAACCCGCGGCTTCGCTCGCGGTAAAACTACAAAAAATATTAAAAAGGTAGTTTCCTACAAACTTTCATCCCCTATTTTACCCCCCTATAGGGTGAATTTCGAAAAATCCTAAGACACGTATTTGTTTAATTTTATTAAATAGAATTAATACCAAATTTCATGTAATTCTGATCATAAATATTTTTTTGGATTATAATATTATAACGTGTTTTCCCGTGGGAATAAGATAATCTCCCGCGGTAAAAAGTATGTCACTCTCCAGCACTCCAACAATCACGACACAAAAATTCACGCCAGTCCGTTTCTCCGTTTTGACGTGAATGAAGGACAAACAACAAACACACTTTCACATTTATAGTATTAGTATAATTTTTATTTTTTAAAACAACATCTGTTCAGTTTTCTGCTTGTGGCATTTTCCCAGATGTAAAAAAGATCTCCGCCGAATCGCACTTGGCATAGTGAACTAGGGCCTGATATTGGGAGGTCCGTGCCTAGGCGTGGGACGTTAAAAAGGGTTTTACAAAAACCAAGGTGTTGGCTGTTTCAATACTGTATTGGATTTGGTAAAAATGTAAAAACTGACGATTCAAAAGTGTTAGTAAATAATTTAAGTAAAGAATTCGATTTTGAGTTTACATAAAATCCTGAAACATAATTAATACGAACAATGGAAAGAATACATTTGCTTGGAAAGCCAAGTGAAGTGAAATCAAATCCGGGTGTTGTACCTCTGAGACTTTCACGTGCGGATCGTTTTCAATATGTTTAACATTTATTTATATGGTGAAGAAATATCATAACTAACTAGTTTTTGACATACGTATAAGTCTAAGGACCACAAACTGAATTTGGCCAGCGTAGTAAAGTATATATGTATGTCCTGATTATCTATCCTATCGAAGGGAGTTCTTTTCACAACTAAGGAACATAAAAAGGGCTAAATCATTATTTTTATAATAACATCGTTTAAATATAAAAGATTCCGACGAATTGAGAACCTCCTCCTTTTTGGAAGTCGGTTATAAAGATAATGCCTTTTTATATATATAATTATTTATTTATGTAATTAGGATCGCCGACATGATATACAGTAACTTAACAAAAATACACAATTGTACAAAGGAGGTCTAAATCTATACATATAATAAAATTGTAACAAAGTCGAATCTTTACATTAAATATTTTTTGAAAAATCTTATTGAAATAGACATTATTATAGAAACAGAGGCCGAATCTATAGTTTTTAGAATTTTTTTCTGTCTGTCTGTCTGTTACCGCATCACACAAAAACCACTGGAGGGATTTTGATGAAATTTGGTATGGTGTTAGATGGTTATCCGAGTCAACATATAGAATACTTTTTACCGCGGAAAATTATCTCATTTTTGAGAAAAAATACAAAAACTGCTATGTAAGAGTATACTTATATGTAAAACCTAAAAATTTGGTTATTGGTCATCTGAACGCGGGCGGAGCCGCGGGCAATGCTAGTCAAATATATAATTTGCATAACACGATAAAGAACAAAAATGCTATTTTAGAACTAATAATTTACGCAAAGTTCTACACAATCATAAACAAAAACCAAACTAATTCAATACTTAATCGAATTCGGAATCTCTAAATCCAAAATCAATTTGCCATCCAAATAAATTAAACTAATGGAACCAATAGCCGTTATTGAAATGGTAATAGACTGATAATTTTTAGCGCCTCTATTATATTCCAACTTACTATATTTATAAGCTAACTATGATCACTAGCGAATTAAAGCAATACTTCACTGTCATTTATTAAAACTGCTTAGTAGTTGTAAACAACAAACACGCTAGCGAGTATCGAGTTAATTGTGGTAGACACTGAACCGGTAAAACAATTAAAAGTTAGATAATTCATCTCGATACGGCATTAGTTTTTGCTAATCGTATGCTTTACAATACAAGTTTTAATTACAGGACCAATAACGTTTATCCTAAAAGTTTTCCTCTCTATAATATTTTGCTTCAAAACTTGGAATATAAATTTAATTTTCGCAATCCCATATACGGTGTTATACTGATCTTCGAGATTGTTTTAAATTAATTTATACCCTAATATAATTAATGGATTGCTTTGTGCTTTATTGAGTTATTGATATTCAGTCATATTTACACTTTAGTACGTTCATATTCATTTGAAAATATAAACTATATTGGTTTTGGTAAACATGTATGTATGTATGTTCTCATTTAATGTTACACTAGTGACTTATCTTCGCTTCGCTCGGATTTATCTCTAGCTTTCCTTTGCATCTCTACTTAACTGTTTTCTATAATAATATAAAACTATCTAAAAAAAGGACTATAGTTCCGCTCAATTTTTTTGGCAGTCTTTTTTAGAAGTTGAGGCATTTTTTCCAAAAAAATTGACACACTGATTGTTTTCCGAAAACAGACAATGTTTTTCCAAAAAAAAAACTTTTTTTCCAAAAAAAAAAGAATTTAACTTATAAAACCAGTATGAAAATGGTAAGTTTTTTTTTTAATAATGTTTATCGAAAACAATAAGTGTATTCCTGAAATACCGATTTCCAATCAAGAACTTTGAATATAAATATTAATAGGTTCTCGAATCGTTTTAACAGATAAAAAATCGTTAATTTAATTCATTTTCATACCGATTTTTTATATTAAATTCTTTTTTCATTTAAATTTTTATGATATTCGGCCACGTTATATCCCAATACAAATTTATTTTACGAACAAATATCTAAAATTAATGATAAAACCGTACGCTTTTAAATTTTTAAATCACCATATGAAGAGCATGTTCTGCTAAATTCGACATGTTTCTCTTGTCGTTCACGTATTTCACTCAATTTTTCATGTTTAAGTCATCGTGAAGTGAGGGAGTTTAAGCATATGACTTTTATTAGGATCAAATTTGTACTAATATTATAAATGTGAAAGTGGGTTTCTTTGTTTGTTTGTTTCTTTGTCTTTCTTTCACGTAGAAACAGAGTGATGGATTGACTTGATTTTTTGTGTGGAGATATATGGAGGGCTGGAGAGTGACAAAGACTTTTTACCGCGGGAGATTATCTCATTCCCACGGGAAAACACGTTATAATACAACCCAAAAAAATATTTTTGACCAGAATTACTTGAAACTTAGTATTAATGCTTTTCAATACAATTAAATAAATACATGTTTTAGCATTTTTAGAAATTCATCTCATAAGGGGGTAAAATAGGGGTTGAAAGTTTGTATGAAACCTACCTTTTTAGAGATTATTGTAGTTTTTGCGCGAGCGGAGCTGCGGGTTGTGTTAGTATTTTATAAAAATCTATAATAGGTACGAAAATAGGCAAAGGTAACACAGTTCAGTATCTTTTACTGCTCTGTTTGTCAACTATTTTTTTTATTTGCTTAGTAGCTAATGATGAGTTTTGGAGTAATCAATATATATAATTTTTAAAAGTTAGTTTTAGTGACCAGTAGTAGTTTATTTAAGTTAGTAGCCATTTAAGTTAGTTTCAATTCAAATATTTAAAAAGAGTATGCTATAAATGGTATTTACTACAGTGCTTAAATATTGGGAATGTGATAAAAATTGTTTTTATTATCTTTCATCTTGGATTTTACTGAACTTTAAAAAAGATAAATAACCTACTAATAGAAAGGATGAAGGTAACACGATCCAAACAATCATCAGACGAGACAAATCCTACAAACAGGGTACGTGGAGTGGCTTTTTGAAGAATTCTAAAAGTACTATACAAATCAAAAAGGATTAAAAACTTTTTCCGTATTCTATAACTCATTGGCATCATTCAATTGGGTATGTACTAATCAGCATAAAAGTGTGTTTTAATACCATTAATTAGAAGTAGCGCGTTGCCCTTGCTTTGCTTGGGTGCGTTCCTAAGTACGTTTTAATTTTTTTTGAGCAGAACCCTATTTCTTTTTCTACCATTACACCACCAGGTAAATTTCTAATAAATTAATTAAAATTCTAAGAAATCTATTGTTAACTGACACGCCGGCGTGTCCGCGGTCGTGGAGGGATTAATGTAGCCTAAGTTTTTACTTATAGTATCAGCTATCTGCCAGTGACAGTCTCGTCAAAATCAGTCCAGCCGTTTTGGAGATTAGCCGGAAAAAACAGACAAATATACTACAATTTTAAAAATTGTGCTTTTCGTATAAGTACCGTAAATATATTTCACATGCATTTAGTAAAAAGCTGTTATTTTAACATTACAAACAGACACTTCAATTTTATTTATGTGTATAGATGAACATCTGTTTTTTTCATCAAAAGCTAATTGCTAGATTACGGAATGATTTACTGAGGTCAAGCGAAATCAATTAAAATGGACTTAAAACCCAGAATCTAGAGCACGTTGTAGACAATGTATTTAAGTGGGAGTTAGGTTCGCCACTAACTGAGAATTCCGTCAGCCTAGATCCACAAGTGGCGAAAGTTTTAAATTCAATCAATTCCTAGTTCTACAAACCTATTCAAAGTTGAAATATTTCACAGCATAGTTGAAGTTCTAAGTTTTGTTTTTAGTTTATTCACATACCAGTTCTAAGGCAGTGGTAGTCCTGTGGTAACGCGCTCGCTTGGGAAACCGAGTGAAGCGAGTTCAAATCCCGGATGTCGCACCTCTGATATTTCATGTGCGAATCATTTCCAACATTATTACACGATACACAGTTCTTAACGGTCAAGGAAAACATCGTAAGGAAACCTGCATATCTGAGAGAACCTAGCAAGTTTTCAAAAGACACGTGAAGTCCGCCTACCCGCACTTGGCCAGCGTGGTGGGCTATGACCGGATTCTCCTTGTACTTAAGGGAATCCCGTGCCTAGAAGTGGGCGTTAAAAAAGGGTAGAATGCACATACCAGATGACCCGACAGACCTCGTTCTGTCAAATCAAGTGTGTAGCCCGATCAGAAAAATGGTGTTTGTACGTTTTTCCGGGCCTTTTTTTCAATTTTTCTCTTTACAAGAACCTTTCTCGGACTTTAGCGAATATTTGAATAAAAAATAGCCGATATATTCAAGTTGCTTTCGAGTTTTGCACTTAACAACACATTTAGCGATTCATTTTTATTTATATATCTATATAAATATGTAGATACATATATTTATTTATCTATATTTATACAGATAAGTTAAGTCGATAAACAAATAAATATGTTGGGACATTAACACAAAGCACCATCTAGTTCCATGGTTAGCTACGAGGCCTGTGTTATAAATACCAGATAGTTGATACACTACACTTATGTAAATTTAAATACATACGCGTTATAAATATAAACACCCTTGACTGGAGAACAAACATTCGTGCTTATTACACAAATAAATGCCCGCAGCGGGAGTCGAACCCGCGACCGCTGGCACAGCAAGTAGGGTCATTATAAACTGAGCCAAACGTGATATTAAAATAATATAGCCCCTATACTATGAGTATAATACATTCACTTATTTTAAATATAGGAAACATATTTAACATTCCGTTATTTAAATCGTTGTAGGCGGAATCTTACTGAAATGATTAAAGACTTCCTGTTTTGTATCTTATTAGGTAATATTCCTAAATTGAAGGACTTATATAAATAGAATTTAATATTTAATTTCTATAAACAGAGATCTGTTTTTATTAGATGAATAAAAATAAAAATTATTAATAAAATCTTAATCAACGAGGCGGTTTTGAATGCTTTAGAGCAATCATAATGGTCACAGAAGAGACTAAGGTTTTAGACATCTGAAAGTTCATTATCAAGTATAATATAGCTGTTACAGACATCAAAATGTGTAGGTGCTATGAATCAATATAAATCCGAGAAAATATCTGAAATGATAGTTTTATTTAAAATGAGAATTAACTACCTCGTTTTTGGGTTTTTTCTTTGTTTTCATGTAAAAGTTGAAATAGTCTGAAAACTCAGTTCACTATACAAGTATACATCGAATCACAATTAAGTCCAAGAGAGCGAAGATGCATGAAAGCATTTTACTAACTAAAACAAAAGTAGGAGTTCTGATTTTACATATTTACTATTAAACAAAATTTAACACAAAATATTTGTAATATATTTTTAAGTTTTCTGATTAGCTGTTTTCCATTTAGTAATTACTCTAAGGTAAGATCACATAATCTGCTGAAATAAAAACTAATCACTATACATTTGTGGTAGCTAACATTCATTGTAGGTTGTATTATAACGTGATTTCCGTGGCAATGAGATAATCTCTCTCGGAAAAAGTGAACACAAAAAATCACGCCAATACGTCGCCCTGTTTCGACGTGAAAGAAGGACAAACAAACAAACACACTTTCACACTTTTTTTTTTCACACATTTATTTATATATGTAGTGTTTATTTGAATAAATATCTGGCAAATTTAAACCAAATACAAACAGCGTGACTAAATGACGCGTCAGCAAGTATACACTGAATCCGGGTTAATGAACTGTGATTAATGTTGTAATGAAGCGAAAATATTTTCATTATCAGCCCATTTAACTGCAGTACAAACTATTATTTCACTGAACGCATTGCTTTCCTACAATCAGCGTCAAAACGAAAATCGTATTAAAGACCTTTTTTATTATAATCTAATATTTCTAGAAATAAGAATCATTTTTTAAAATAATTAATTAGGATTTAAATATAAGATCTTAATACTTTCTTAGATTTACGCGAATACTTGACATTTTAAATAAAACTATCTTTTCGGATTTTTTCGCGGATTTATTTGGACTTTTGGTTTGGTTTGGTTTTTGATGGCTGGGTACTATACCATCGTCATGGGATCCTGTTATTAATATAATAAAATTAAATAATAAATCTAAACATAACAGACAGGCAGATGTAGTAAGTTCTTACTATGTGGATCAAAATGACAGCATATCAGATTAATATTTTTCATTTTTCATTTGTAAAAATATATATATAGTAATAGTGCTGCTTAGTACATTGTCTTTTTAAATAATAGCAAACTAAATTAAAATTATTATCCTTAATTAATTTTAACTTTTAAATTACACATAGAACAATGATATGGCTTAAATAATTAATACTATATTATATATTTTTCTTTATGGTTATAAATATAACAATGGCAACACTAAATATAGATTACTAATGAATATTTTAATAATTATAATAATAACAGCAAAATTAAATAAATAATATTCCATATTCAATTATAAAACTAATTAAAATTATAAAAATGTTTAAAGTTAAAAAATATTCTAATGTATTTTTTATATATTATTTAATTAATTGTGGGTAGGCTGTCTGTAACAAGTATACCTGTATATAAATGTAACACCTCAGTCTCTCCCGTGACCATGATTGCTGTAAAGCATTCGAAACGTCGGGGACCAAAAGTCCAAATAAATCCGCGAAAAAATCCGAAAAGATAGTTTTATTGAAAATATAAGACCTTAGTTTAATTTTTTAATTATTTTTTTAAGTGGCTTATTAACACTTATTATAAAAAAATAATTATCCTAATTTATTATACAGTGAAGAAATTCCCATTTTTTTAATGTAATAATGTTTTTATGGCAATTAAAATAGCCATTTAAAAGTTATTAATATGTACATAGTTTATAAATATATGAAAATCTACACAGTATTTTAAAAAACCTTGTAGTATTTCCGTCTTCATTTTCTCATCCATACAAAATTTCAGCTTCTCATCAATTATGCTTTATTATATTAGCTACTGGTGGCCGCTCTTTTAGTTCTTGTCTTTCCGCCGGTAGCAAGAAAACAGCGAGATGTTATTAATAGTGTTATAGAAATTTCTATACTTGTTTTATGATATTATTTTATATTATGAAAAGATCAAATTTTCTTGTTTGTTTATATCTAAGTGGTAATCCTTGGAACTAATGAACTTACTAGGAAGGAAGTGAGTCACTGTATTAATAATAAAGCTATTTAATATATCGTTAGTTTTCATCTTAATTTTTTAACAACAATATTTCAAAACTATACATACGTCTAGTACATATAATTTGTAATATTCTACACTCGGTTGTATTTCTTTTTAATGTTGGAAAATACATTTACGCATACCATCTGTATACATAAAGGTGGGACTCACTGACTAGAAAAGCCAGCACTACCCACTAAATCCCAACAGAACCTCTATACTCTTAATGGGACATCGCAGTATCATTTACGCACTCGATTACGTTGACGCGACGCCAGGTGTGCCGAAGTAGACCATACAACCATGGGTTTGCTCCCACGGTCGTCTTTGTACAATTACCATTTAGTAAGGCAATTCGTGAAGTGATCGAATGTTAAAGCTCAATAGTTTTATTTGGTAATTCCTTATTAATAATACTCACATACAAAGTTCATAACAGTAGCTCGATATCAGTTGCGATAAACCTTTTAGAGAGTTATTAAAACAATGTCCCCGAAAACGGTTCAGGTTTATGACGAATGCACGCGACATGCTCCACTTCTGTCGATCACATGTTACATTCAATTTTCTATACCGCTGAAGTGGTGTGTCACAAAGCTCGATGGGACTGGGACGTGAGATTTTCAGTTTCCCCTATTTACGTTGGAATTTGTATGTATAGCCTTGTAATATTCGTAGTGGTATTTATGTTTGAATATTTATATAATATTAGCGCCTCATTCATGCTCCGCTCGGGTTCGTCCCTAGTTATGTTTTAACGTTTAGTATAGTTTCCTCAGAGA
Source organism: Brenthis hecate (assembly GCA_951806755.1). Lineage (NCBI taxonomy): Eukaryota > Metazoa > Arthropoda > Insecta > Lepidoptera > Nymphalidae > Brenthis > Brenthis hecate. The sequence goes on from OX638263.1 coordinate 2,560,667, forward strand.
TGAGATTTTCCCGCTGTAAAAAGTATCCTATATGTCGACTCGGATAACCAGCTATCATAATACCAAATTTCATCAAAATCTATCCAGTGGTTTTCTCGCGATGCGGTCACAGATGGACAGACAGATAGACAGATAAAAATTCTAAAAACCATAGATTCGACATCTGTATCGATAATAATGAATATTTTCATAAGTTTTTTCAAAAAATATATTATGATGTACAGATTCGAAATTTTATTATATCTATACTAATAATAGGGTATGAAATTGCCGTTTTTTTGTAATATGTACTTCGAATTGACATAGAACCTTCATGGTTTCTATATTTCATTATGTATGTATTTTTCAAAAATAGTGAAAAACAAATACGTTTTACAAGAATAGTACTTATGTAAATAAACTTTTAAAAGTGGTACTTAAATATATAGATTCAGCAGTCCTAGAAAAGTTTGTTACTGATTCCGCGACATTTTGTATGACAGTTCATATAAAGGACATAAAAAATTATTCATATGAATATATTCATAAAATATTGGTGTATTAAAAAGAAAAATAGAAAATTTTAACAGTAGATATTTCACGTGACTCAGCACTTTTTAAAATTAATTTGCCAAAATAAAAAGTTTTTTAATTAAGGCACCAACCAAATTTTTCATGCAAGGGGGTGAAGTCCTTCCACCCTAAGCGAGCTACGCGTTGACGAATTTAACTTTGATTTCCCTATTATAAATGTTTTATGAAACTTTTATACCGGTCTCATTTTCCATTTTTTCGATACATATAATAAAAATTTGAGTAGAATCTTAAATATTTTTTGGAAAATATTATTGAAATAGTTATTATTATGTATGTATACAGAGGTCAAATGTATAGTTTTTAGAATTGTTGTCTGCCTGTCATTATCTTTTTTGAAGTCGGCTAAAATGCTTCCACAGAAAAGGTATCTGAATTGTACGAATATTTCAACATATTTCTACATATTTAAAATTTTAAATGAAAACTTATGTTTTAATGTTTACGACATTAAGATCTTACTTTTGAATGGTCAGAGCTAAAGCGACCTACGAGTAACTATAATTTCCGTAAGCCTACATCCACAAGTAGCTCGACAAAGTTTAAAACTCAATCAATTTTCAGTTGAACTCCACTTAAAGTTGGAGTGTTTCTGTGTTGATTCGTACATTAGTTCTCTTTGCCTTTTTGCGCATTAGTTTTTAATTTCGAATAAGGAGTAATTTTAATGACTTCATGAAATAGCACATGAAAAACTTTCTTAGATTTACGCAAACATTTTAAATAATTTATACTTATTACAGACAGTTGCCTGTAACTAGTATATAACGCTTTTGAGACGTCTATAACCTTAGTCTCTCCCGTGACCATGATTGCTGTAAAGCATTCGAAACGTCGGGAACCAAAAATCAAAATAAATCTGAGAAATAATCCGAAAAGATAGTTTTATTTAAAATAGCACATGAAATTGAATAATCATTGAAAATATAGGTATTTTTCTTATGTGTTGATTTTGTATAAATTTTTACATTTTTAGTAAATGTTATTAGTTCCATCAGTTCGAAGAGAAAAGTTTGCCCTCATTTGTCTTCAGTTCTAAGATGAACTGTTAAAAGTCACGTACAGACGAGGACTATAATTAACTTTACAGCTGTACACTGTAGACTCGTAGAGAGTCACGACGTGAAATTTTGAGAGTTTTTAATGCAAAATTGTTAGATTGCAAGTCAAGTTTACATTATAGAGATCGAAAAATTCAATGTATATATATATATATATATATATATATATATATATATATATATATATATATATATATATATATATATATATATATATATATATATATATATACTTAACATATTTGACGACACGTTTGACTCAGTTTGTAGTAACCCTACTTGCTGTGTCTGCGGTCGCGGGTTCGAGTCCCGCTCGGCGCATACATTTGTGTAATGAGGACGAATATTTGTACTCCAATTATGGGTGTTTATATTTATAATATAAATGTATTGAAAGTTATATTTGTGTAGTGTATCAACTATCTGGTATTCATAACATAAGCATCTTAGCTTATCATGAAACTAGTGATGGTGCTGTGTGTTAATGTTCTCCAACATATTTCTGTATTAATTTCTTTTTCCTTCTTATATTATGCTTACTAAATACTAAGTTGTAATTTTATTCTTAGCTGGTGTCGTTATATTTTCATCGATCTAACATCTAAAATATTTTTTCATATATTCGAAGTCGTTTTCTGTCGCTCTAACTTAAAAAAAAATTGTATAAGATAAAACATTTAAAGTTAAACGTATAACTCGCTTGGTCATTAAATTATTAGTGTAGATATTTTTAAGTACGACTTGTTTAAATAATATGTGAAGTTCTAAATTTTATAGATTTCTAAAGCTTATAATTATTTATTTATGAATATGATAAAAATAACTGAATTATAAATAATACATTTTAAATTTATATTATGTATATACAGATCCTTCAGCTTTATAGGTCGAAAATAGACTCAAGCCAATGATTGATCCTTTCAGCCTATTCCCAGAGGAATTTGCATGAAATATTGAATTTTTATCGAGAACGATGTGCGACATTTCCGTTATAGACAGATAGAATTTTTAACAACATCGAATTTAGATTAAACTCGCCGAAAATAGAACGGCAATACTGTATTCCGGAATGATACTGAGATGTACTGATTCAGGGTTTCTTTTGCCAATATTTTCATAGGAAATACACAAAAGCGTTCGGTTGACATCACGCGAGTGGACAGTTCGCGTTCGATTCCTTTAACGAAGCGTGTTTGCACTGTATGGACGTATTGACAAGTAGCTACCGGAACAGTGCATGCATTCGAAATATTCCGATTGATCTATATGACCTATTTAAGTTATAGTAAAACGTGTATTATTTATATAATATTTACTTATGAGTAGAAACACGTTTATATTTAACAACTAACCACTTACTCTCGCTTCGCTAAGGGGCGTCTTTAGATACTTTTTTTTTTAAGTGGACACTAATTCTTTTTCTAAAATAAAATTAATATAAGTTACTCCTTATAACATCAGCCTATCTGCCAGTGAAAGTATTGTCAAAATCAGTGCAGCGGCTTCGGAGATAAGCCGGAACAAACAGACAGATAGACAGTTTTTTTAAACATATGTTTTTCTTAAAAATATAGTATGTAACCGTTAGTAAAAAGCTGCTCTTTTGACATTACAAAGAGATATTTCAATTTTATTTTAACTGTACAGATGTATGGATAGAGTAAATTTGTGTTATATTAAAAAACGCAATGAAACCTAAAATATACTTAAATATATAAAAAAAACTAACGCCTCGGCGACACTACACTCGGCGTCTCTAAAGATGAATGGTTTAGGAACGCATTGAGTATGAACGTACGAAGAAAAATGCTTTATGGCCTAGAAACATTTGTGGGCATACGCACAATAACTTACCAAAGTTCCATCACAATCATATGAATTCATAGTATCTATCTATCTATCTATCATAGAGTACAACAAGCACACAAAGAAAAAATATTTTTTTTAATTATATATATGTACAGTGTACACCTAATAATTGCCATACTTTATGTATATATATAATATATTGATAATGTATGCATGTGCATATTTAATTAATTAATTAATTAATTAATTTTTGGGAAACAAACAGTGAGATAATTCTTAAAAATAATTACAAACTAAAACATCCACACACCAGCAAAGTTTCCACCTATAAATATGTCACAGGTAGAGTAAACATGATTAGTTTTTAAACATTAAAACAATAAAAAAAAGTTTTTAACAAAAGTTACTGCAAAATAAAAACACTATAAAAGGACAACAAAAAAAAAATAAGTCAAAAAATAAAATAAAAATACTATAGTTATGATAAAGATTTTAAAGATTTTAAAATCACATCTTAATAAGTAAGTATCGTACTGGATTAATTTTATTCTTAACAGGTAGCGGAATATTAAGTTATTTACTTTGCTAAATTATCTTGATACAAAGAAATCACTCCGTTTCGGGATAAATCTGAGATATTATCGAAAACTTTAGTAAACACTGTTTCTGAATTTTAGTAAAAATTATTTTTATTTTTATTATTAATTATTAATTGTTTAAAATATCTTTATCTATATTGTATGTGACATTTTATTTGGAAATTTATAATTATATTCGTTTTTTTTCCGTTTTAATAATTTAACTTTATAGTTTAATCCATATTATGATCACTTAAAACCTTAATTAATAATATTATAATTATCATGCTGTATTTACCTGTAATTAAAAGTGCAATTAACATGTTAAGTGTAGTGCCAAGATTATATGTGTTAACCATTGTAACTTTTGTTGGTAAGTCAATAAATAAATAAATAATTTCATGCCTTTTAAACTCCTACTATTGGGGGAGGGGGGGGGGGGGGGGGGGACTAGGTTCTTATTCAATCTTAATATTTTCCTTGGTCCTAATAAGAAAAGGTAATCATATAGAAAATTTTAAAGATCTACGAGACAGAATTTTGAATTTGAGCCTCGAAATAGGATACTGAGCATTACCATTCAGAAAACTTTGTTTCAAGGGGAGATGATAATGAGTTGCATCGCCGTCATCGTCTCAGCTGAAAGACGGCCACTGCTAGACATAAAGTCTCCCCCAAAGATTTCCATTACCGCCGGTCTTGTGCCATCCGCATCCAGTAGGTTCCTGAGTGTGGCGCATAGATAGATACTAGAGTAACAGCATATAGAAATAGAATTTCTATTAACGGTGCTTAGAAAAGATATCACTCTATAATCCTTGGAGAATAAAATTTTTAAGCAATTGAAAAGACTAATCATATCATAGGCTCATAATGTGCTATTCATTTATATCCAAACATATAATAAAATTCTAAGTCGAATCTGTACATTAAATATTTTTTGGAAAATATTATTGAAATAGACATTATTATCGATACAGAGGCCGAATCTATAGTTTTTAGAATTTTTGTCTGTCTGTCTGTTTGTTACCGCATCACACAAAAACTACTGGAGGGATTTTGATGAAATTTGGTATGGTCATAGCTGGTTATCCGGATCAACATATAGGATACTTCTTACCGCGGGAAAATGTCTCATTTATAAGAAAAAATACAAAAGATGGTTAGAATAAAACCACGATGATACTTTATATATTTTAGCAAGGTAACTTATTAAAGAAGGCAAAAACTATTAAAAATTGCTTATCTTGTAAAAAAAAATAATGATAGTGTTATTTTATTTGCTTTTTGGTCATTTGAACGTGGGCGGAGCCGCGGGCAATGCTAGTTTTTTTATATATCTTTTCTTGGGCGATGTTAGAATGACATCTTTTCTAAGCGCCGAGGTTATATTAAGTGCTTTCAATTTTGTGTATTATGCAAGAGACGTAAAGGCGCTGATATTTCATAGAAATTATGTCGGAAACATACTCGGTAAGCTTCCAGTACAATATTACAATACAAACTTGAAATGTATTTGGCGGATCTCCCTTGTGTGTAACTGCACTCTAAGAAATCATTTTTGTCAGTATAATTTCATCGAGAGTACTGGATAAATATGTTTTTACTCAAAATATAAAATACAACAACTATAGAAAATATGCTTTTCTAAAATTTTACGTGTTGTTCACATTTTTAAATATTGTCAATATGTTTTTTGTTAGTATTTCATATTAATCTTTCTCAGCAAATTGTATCTTAGTGTATGCTTTTTATATAATACTCTAGCGTTGAAAATGAAATGAAATATTCTTTATTGCACACAATTATTTTACATTACATAGTTGAAACAGATTGAAGATAAATAGTACAATAGGCGGCCTTATCGCTAAAGAGCGATCTATTCTAGACAATCTTTGGGTAGAGAGAAAGAAGAGAGAAGGAAGGGGTGCAAACAATGAATATATATAAAACATGAATAAACATATATATATATATATATGTATATATATACATACATTCATACATACGCGTTGATTCCCCATTCAAACTTTGATTCTCATTTTTACTCTCTTAAGGGATGATTTCCGGGATTAAACTATCCTATGTCCCTCACAAGGTCTCAAACTATCTTCTTACCAAATTTCATCTAAATCGGTCAGTAGATCCAGAGATTACCCCCTAAAGCAGTAAATATCAATTATATTATTTTGTCTGTACGTTTTGCAATTTTCAGCCATTTGGGATTAAAATAAAAATATTCAAGTATTTAGCTGGAGTTTTCTTTATCTAGTTAGAATTGCAAAACTTCCATATTTTACGTGACGGAACGTTGCGTCACGTTATTGTGATTATCGCGATCGTATTGCAACGGGTAATATACTTTAATGCTAATTTTCGCAGTTCTTATGTTTTTGAACACCTTATTTTTAAGAATTCCTATTTTATGTTGGTTTTCGAACTATCCAGCTTGCACTTTCAGGAGAAGGCTAAGATAACGAAATGTGTAGTTTAAAGTAGTTTTATATTATAATTACGGGTCAAAAATTATAATATGAATATTATATTTTTTGTGGGGCCACCACCCCTACCCTCACTACGGTAGTATCCAAGTAAAGGATTCTTACCTCTCTCGTTCTTAACGTTAAATATGAAAGGGGCAAGAATCCTTGTTCACTAGAGGTTGATGTTTTCCTTCACCGCACGACAAGTGTTAATCTTGATTAAAACACTACTAGGAAACCTATTAAAAAAACACTATTACGAAAGCTGTATGTCTGAAAGAACCTAGCAAGGATCTGTTAAGGCCACGAAAAATCTGTTAAGTCCATTTAGTCAGCGTGGTGATTTATGGCCTGATCCGATATATTGACGGTAGGTCTGAGCTCAAGCCCAGTACGATGTTAAAAAAGTGCTGAATTCATTTATTCCTTTCGATAATCAGTGAATTTAAAACAAAGCCACAAAATTATAAAATGATTTGAATCTTTTTTGATATGATATGATGATTTCAATTTTTTTTTTACATTTTAAATCTTATCATCCGATAAGATACGAAGAGGTAGTTTTTTTTAAGTATAAAGTAATAATTATCTAAATTTTATTTATTTGATAAGTGTCCTTTTAAGTTTTTAATGTAAATAAAATACCCCTTAAGTCCTTAATGTCATACTCCTCACTGTACAGAACTTATGAAATAAGCTCAAACTATGAAACTGCAAAGGCTTTAGGCTTAGGCCTTTTTCATTCGGATTTCAGATTTTCAAAGGGATTTCAGATTTTTTCGCAGTTTTACTTTGATTCTTGGTTCCCGATCCGACGAGAAAAAATCGTAAGAGAAAGTTATATTTAAAATGTTAAATATTTGCGTAAATCTATGAAAGTTTTATTATTATAGAGCGAAAATTTTAATATGCATGGTGTATGTATGTTTTAATTTAGTATACAAATAGATGACTTGGAGTAAAATTTAGAATACTATAGAGCACCTAGGGACGTTTTCAAACTAAATGAGGGTCAGTTGCTATTTAAAAAAAAAAAAAAAAAAAATAAAACAAATAATAATAATAAATTCTTTATTGACATAGTTTTATACATATACAGGTGATAAAGATTTCCCTAGCCCCTGCTCTCATTAAAAACTGTGTTGCAGGAGCCAGTGTCATCCCCATATAATTAATGATAGGTTTATGCCAATTGCCAACACAATGATAATAATACAAACAACAAGTGACATTTAAAAAAAATAGCACAAAAAAAAAACAAAAATAAGGTACATCAAATAAGAAAAATCTTATTTAATATTGGTACATATAGATCCATCGAATTTATATTTAACACGAATGGACCGGAAGCCTCATCGGTGTAGTTGATAGGATTGTACAACATGGAAATACAATAAAGTTAAAACTTCTGTAAACGAACTAATTCTCTTAGTTCATACATTCTCTTGAAGTAATTCTTGTATTTCCTGCATTTTTATACCATTTATACATATACGAGTATACTGCGAGTTCTAGTGACGACGAATATTATGGTATCCAAATAAATGAAATCCAAATTCCAAAAAAATAACTAACTAAATTAAATGAATCCCTCAACTCACTCAAGAAATTTAATAATTTTTTTAGAAATTTACCTGGAGGAGTTAAATAAAAGATTTAAGTTACACTGAAATTCAATTTTCAAATAAACAATAACTAAAAGCCTCGCTTAACATGAATGTTATTAAGGTCTGTATAGACGCGATTGCACGATTCGGCACTAAATAGAAAACTAAGCGTTTACCTTATATTTTCTCTTTTTATCCTTCAAGAAATATAGAGTTTATTTGCTTTCACTCTACAGAATACGAATTTATAAATTATAACTTACATTTAGTTAGCCAAATAACATTATATGGAACTAGAAATAAACATCGAATTTAACTTTTTTATCCAAGACACTGAAAATTTGACATAATTCATATTACAATTTAAATATATTTTGTGAATAAAAAGAGCTCGCTCGTGCAAATCGAACCGTCATTCTCATCAAAAACTCTCTGAAACATACATGATTTCAAGCTCGCAGACTGAAGACTAAAATATACAATGAATAATTCACATGCCATAACATTGAGCGACGAATAAGATATCATATTGTCGCGACTGGAAAAAATAACTAAAGAACATGCATTTGTCTGTTACAAAATAACTGCCAATTATCGATATTTTTTATTTTTAAAATAATATGTAAATTATAAGTCTCGTTTACATTTAAAATTGGTGTGAAATTATTATAAAGCCTTTTATACAAATTTTGCGAAATCACTTATTTTTTGTATGTATGTATGTATGTATATTCAGGCTTTTTCAACGTCCCACTGCTGGGCACGGGCCTCCCTTCAGTACGAGGGGATTCAGGCAATAGTTCACCACGCTGGCCAAGTGCAGGTTGGCGGAACTGACATGTTTTTTTTAAAACTTGCTAGGTTCTCTCAGACATGCAGGTTTTCTCACGATGTTTTCCTTCACCGTTAAGACAAGTGGTTAAATATTGGAAATGATTCGTATATAACGCAGTTTGTAGTGACCCTGCTTGCTGTGCCAGCGGTCGCGGGTTCAAATCCCGCTGAGGGCATTCATTTATGTGATGATCACGAATGTTTGTACCCTAGTTATGGGTGTTTATATTTATAATAAGTATGTATTTAAAGTTATATATAGGTATGTGTAGCTTATCAACTATCTGGTATCCATAACACAAGCCTCGTAGCTTACCATGGAAATAGATGGTGCTGTGTGCTAATGGCCCAACATATTTATTTATTTATTTTATTTATATAAAAATATCAGAGGTGCGAGGCGAGACCCGGGATTTGAACTCGCTTCACTCGGTTTCCCAAACGAGCGCCTTACCACTGGGCTACCACCACCTTATTCACTCATTATTCAGGTCTTATTATGAAACTTGTACTACAATTTAAAACTAGCTTAAGCTTGCAGCTTTCGGTTAGCTTTTTGTTAAACAATCTTGTAGAAATAGTTTCCTTCTAATAAAATATTTGCGCATAGTTAAAAAATAATATAAACTTTTGTAATCTATTCTATTGCGTAAATATTTCTTTTCCGAGGATGGAAACATTCATAATCCAACCCAAATAATAAATGTAAAATATAGTTATAATACAAACACTGTATGCTCCGTTCTGTGTTTTTATATTTAAGGATAAATAAAAAAATATTATTAAATAGCATTACAAACTAGCATTAAGCTGTAGATACTGATTAGTGTCCGGTATATTAAAAAAAAATCATATCAGAATATCAGATATGATTTTTTGCTATACTAGTGACTCACTCTCGCTTCGCTCGGGTTCGTCCCTAGTTACGTTTTAACGGTTAGTATGAAATACAAATCTTTGAATTTCTCGGCTTTTCTGTACTATAATATACATGTATTATACATATAAACCTTCCTCTTGAATCACTCTATCTACTAAAAAAACCGCATCAAAATCCGTTGCGTATTTTTAACGATCTAAGCATACATAGAGACAGACATCGGGAAGCGATTTCGTTTCATACTATGTAGTGATAAGACTTTCTTTGGCTAGAATAAAAGTGCCTATACTCGGACCACAATCAATTTTTATATTTTAGCTCAAACATTTCAGAATTTAGTCTGAATTTACAGAGAGAAAAAAAATTGTTTAGTGTAGTGTAAGTGAGTTAAAAAAAGTTAAATGCACTAGTGCTTCGCTCGGGTACGTCCACATAGCGTTGCTACAATTTAATAGGAAGATATTTTTAAAAGGATAATTCTGTAATACATTCGTTTCATATAAGTTTATTACTTTACGCAGCGCACGTCGATAAAACTCATTTTCAACAATCATCGTCATATTTCAGCCAATTTACACAAAAATTTAATGAATTATACACCTAAACCTTCCTCATGTTTCACTCCACCTATTGGTGAAAACCGTATGAAAAACCATTCGGTAGTTTTTGAGTTTATCGCGTTCAGACAGACGGACTCGGCGGTGGACTTTATTTTATAATATGTATAGAAGACTAATGAAAATATGCATGTGTATTTAAACTTTAAAAACTCTATATAAACAGAAAATAATTTATATATATTTTCATTTAAAATCTAACAATGCAGCTTTGTAGTCGGACAAAAACATTTAAGTTAAAATGCTGTCTTAAAATCGAAATGTAGCTCGATGTATACGAATATTCTAGTCACGATTTTGTTGAATTTCCCTAAAGATAATAAACGTTTCGGGGCAAATTAAACAACTGTTTCGGCACATCCCGACTGTTTTACAAAAGGTGCTTTCGAGTACGCCTTATTTTGACACGAAACTTTGCTTCTATTGAATGAGTGGAAAACGTACATAAATTATGAAAACGATGTTTGGAACAACATACTTTGATTGTATAATTGACTTGTTCTAATTGTATATTTTAAAATAAATTCCAAATTTAAATGAACTTTCTATTTTCTGTTTATACATAAAACAATCTGAGGGTAAAATTACTGCTTAACAATCATGAATCAACATTTTCATCATTCTTTTTCGACATGGATTACCACTTGTTTTACGGTGAAGGAAAACATCGTGAGGAAACCTGCATGTCTGAGAGAAACTAGCAAGTTTTCGAAAGTCATGTGCAGTCTGCCCACCCGCACTTGGCCAGCGTAGTGGACTATAACCTGATCCCTTTCGTGTCGAAGGTAGGCCTGTGCCCAGCAGTAAAACGTTAAAAAGGGCTAAATACACAATCCAGATTGAGGTAATCTTTTGGATTTCATGTTTAAAAAAGCCATTGGACGCTTTGGCTTTAACTACAGAGAGCTGGAATCAACTATAATTACAAAAAAGTATTTGTTTTTGACTGACAACTCGAAAAGTTTCGCTATTATAATATTTTTTTAAACTTGTGCTTATATAGAAACAACTGCCTCTGTGGTGTAGTGGCTAGCATGTACGGCTACACACCCGGATGTCCGGGGTTCGAGTCCCGGGTCGGGTCAAGTTTAATTATTGAGTCTTTCTGTATAGTTAGCCTCAGTAACAGCCCGGAGTTGGGAAGTTGGCGGTGTTTCACCCCCGTGCCTCGGAGAGCACGTAAAGCCGTCGGTCCTGCGCCTTATCTCACACTGGTCGTATCGAGTGGTCGTCCCACCAGAGTATGAGAGTGACAAGAATAGAGAGTGCACTTGTGTCTGCGCGTACACTTGTGCACTATAATATCTCCTGCGCAGTTGGCTAGTCGCAATGAGATTCCGTGGCCGGAATCGGTCGGGAGAACATCATCATCATATATAAACATATAACAGAAAAGTTTGTGAAAAAAATAAGGGTAAAAGAATACAAAAGGTAGAAACTTAAATATAGTGAAACTGTATAGTGTATATTTATTTATTTAATATTAGATTCACCAGTGGTTAGTTACAATAATACAATGTATTTTATACGAGTACAATTTTTTTAAGTTTTTATAGCTAATTGCACTACCTTTTAAGGTGAATACCACATGCAAATTTGGAGATTTTATAAAATGTTTATATTATATCTATGTTACAATAATAAAATTAGTATATAAAATATTAAATTAAATAAATAATAAAATACACTAACACAATTAAATAACACACAAAAATGGAAAAAGATTACAATTCGAATTAAAAAAAAACAGTAAGAACCACAAAATAAATTAAAGGTATTTTTTCGCTTTTTTTTGGAACGTAGGCAGCATGTCTCCGAATGGATCCAAGGTGCTATGACTATTAATAATATTACAAAAACGTTACAAGGGAGAGTGATTACCTAAAACAGATCTGCGAGAAGGTGCTACGAGAATGTTGATCGGCTTTCGTGAACACCTAGGCACTACTACTAGTGTATATAAATAAAGATAATAACAGATATAGAAAAAAAGAAAAAAACCCATATGGACCTACCTACTGGGTACGGTATAATAACCTTCTTTTGTGCTAGCTGTCAGTAAGGTATTTTTTCTTTGTAATTAAAATATCTGTTGCAAGTGACCGGCTTTTAATGGTGGCTCCAGGCAGAGTTGTAGATTCGGGGAAATGTAAGGGAAAATGAAATTCAGAAGTGATTTTATAACAAGTAAAGTCTGTACAGACGGACAGTTTTATGTATCCTAGAGCTTCCCTTTCATGAGACGGAACCATACCGTAATCATTTACTATTGATGTTACCTTACAAATAACTAAAAATGAATTGTATATTTTTTATTATTCAAAGAACATTCAATTTCTTCGTCCTCCGGAGTTCTTCTATTTTTACCCACAATTTTGCACGCACGAGTATTATAATTTGTATTAGTATTAACCTTGATATATGAAATGCAAAATTTTCCCTCAATAGCTCCAGAGACCTTAAATTTTTCCTCCGTAAAATGTAAATTTTCAAAGATAATTAAGCAACTTAGCGGCAACTTGTACATGTAAACAACGAAATGTAGGCAACATTACACAAACTATCATTTGACCAAACTTCATCAGCTTAGGTTTAACGATTGTTAAGATATACCTAATAATTAACCAGTCAGTGAGTGAGTGTATGCATTCATTTTATTTAATATATACTTGTAAATGCACAGTATTTTGTTGAGTTAAGAGTTGTAATTTGTAGTACTTATTCTGATCGTACTTAGTATTTCGTATTTTGACGACACGTTTGGCTCAGTTTGTATTGGACCCTACTTGCTGTGCCAACGGTCGTGGGATCGAGTGCCGCTGAGGGCATACATTGTGTGATGAGCACGAATGTTTGTACTCCAGTCGTGGGTGTTTATATTTATCGTAGTGTATCAACTATCTGGTATCCATAACACAAGCCTCGTAGCTTACCATGGAACTAGATGGTGCTGTGTGTTAATGTCCCAACATATTTATTATTATTTATTTATTTGTAAGAAAAATACCAATATATTCTATACTATATTTTAACTAAGAATACGTAAAAGATATTATTTTTGGTGTAAGAAAATATGGAAAATTGTTCATGCCGATTTCAAATAACTACGAGTATAATACATAACTCATTCTTGAAAATATTGGATTGCAATGCAAAATTGTTGAATCTCATTACGATTCGTAGACGGTATAGACATTATATTTGAGGGTAATAACCTAAGATCTAGAAACTTTTGGTAAAGTTATAATATATCTATTTTTTGTATTAAAACAATTTTTATAAAAATTCTTTATTATTTATGCTCTTATTTCAAAAATAAATTGCGGATTCAGAGTGCGGCCTATAAATAGAGTGAAGTGGGTTCAAGCCCCGGGTCACGCATATCTGAGGTTTTTATGAGAAGATACCCCTTTTAACATGATTATAATTCGTCAACACCGTAAAAGAACATATCCATTCAAATCAACATATGACCATGAAGGCCTAATCTCTCTCGTACATATGAAGGAAAATTCGTGCCCAGTTTTTCACTCTAAAAAAATCAGTCTATTTCACAATGGTGTAGGCGGTGCATTTTTGAGTTTTATTAAGTAGACTAGGGACTCACTCTCGCTCCGCTCTGGTTCATCCCTACATTTTAAGTTTACTATAGATTTCTCAGAGATGAGATATTTTTTCGCAGTAAAAAATATCCTTTATATTGATCCGGATAACCAGCTATCATTATACCAAATTTCATCAAAATCTGTTCAGTGGTTTTCTCGTGATGATTTTCCTGATAGACAGACAGACAAATTCTAAAAACGATAGATTCGATCTCTGAGTCGATAATAATAACTATTTCAATAAGATTTTAAAAAAATATTTAATGTAAAGATTCAACTCAGAATTTTATAAGATGTATAGATGTAATAAAAAAGTGAACAATTTTAAACTAACGTACTTTAATAACATACTATTTATAAAATATTTTTAAGGAACCTAACTTTGTGTTAACCATTTACTTTATATTTTTCAATAACTATAACAATTTAAGATTCAGCGTCCAGACCATTTTACGATTTAAAGAGTTTTCCGATGCTGAAGCTATTTGAATTGATAGAATCTCTATCGATATGGTACATTTTGTTATAGTAAAAATGGAAAAGCATATAGTTAACTGTTTGTTATTAAGTTCCTCTTATTTAAGTTGGCTTAAAAACCAATAAGAATAATTATCAAATCATTACTTGTCAGTATTTTTGTATTATCTATTATGCCGTTCTTCTTATATCACCTCTACCCCGGAAGTACCCTTTTCAACCGACTTCCAAAAAGGAGGTGGCTCTATGTTCGTCTGTATGTATTTATTTATATACATATGTACATAACATGTTCACCGATTTCTCATAGACGGCTCGACCGATTTTGCAACTTTAAATAGGTCCCGAGATGCTTTTATAAAATTTTGTTTGATTTATAAGTTTACTGTTTTTAATAAAATCATGAAAAAATATGAAATTTGGAGGACTTTAACAGATTTAATTTGTTTTATTTTTTACCTACTTCTAATGTCATATTGAGTTGAAACTTGGCAAGCCGATGCAAAGCAATGCAAATTTATTTCGATATTTATTAAATACATCACAAATTGATGTATAATATTTTAACTATAATTAATTTTGTCATGAATTTGTTGAGTCCGACTTCAAAAATATCTGATTAGGTGCCTAAAGTGAATGATAAGCCACGTTCTGTAATTTTTTATTTAGTTTCTGGGAGTCGGTTTTTTTTACCGTTAAGTTTTTCTTTACCGGGATAAAAATAACATATAATTATTACTAATTGTGTACCGAATATAAAAAATCTTTTTCTATAAATAAAGTATAGAATGCATGTATTTTAAAAATGGTCGCACATGTCTCCCCCTATAAAATAAGATATTGTCATCATTTTGGTTTTTTATTGTATACTAATATTATAAAGAGGAAAAATATTTTTTTTTGTTTGTTTTTATCGAACAAGCTCTGTAACTACTAAACCGATTTAGATGAAATTTGGAAACCCTGGAAAGGACAAGATTTATCCCGGAAATCATCCCTGAAAGGGTGAAAGTTTGTATGGGGAAGCAACCTACTAGTTTAAAATAATAATTATTTATATATGTTCTGTTAGTCTGTTCGGCTATTCCAGTGATTAGCAAGAAGTAATAAGCAGAATAAAAAGTTATACCTACTTATTTGGGCTTGGGTATAAAGTACACCATATATTAATTGACTAACCTTCTCTATTATATATATTTTCCATCTCTGATATTTCCATATTGCGAATGCTTCCAACATGACGGTCATGTTCACTTATCTTATTGTGAAACCTGCATGTCTGAGAGAACCTAGCAAGTTTTCGAAAGACATGTGAAGTCCGATAAACCGCACTTGGCCAGCGTGGTGGACTAAGGTCTGATCGTATTGAAGCGGACATACTCAGCAGTAGATTATTTTAATTAAAAGAAATATTTCTAAGCTCAGGTGTACATTTTAAGCTATAAAATATCTATTTACTTAGTTAAAGAAGTCGAACTATACGAGTATATTCGAAAAGTCCATTCATGCGATGTCAACTGAAAAGCTGCACGGTATTCACTAGATATATTTTTACAGAGAATATAGGATTGACATTTGCTACTGCTGTTGCTTACGTATGTTTTCTCGCACAGAAATCACTAAAATTATGGTAACGCTTGAACGCTTGAACGTTGTTTGTATGAAATTTATTTACTTATTGTAATTGCTAATTTGGTAAAATTATTATTTATTTATTAACACAACAATAAAAACTATAAATTAGATAACAATATACATTTACATTTGAAATAAAAATTAACATATAATTAATTGATTTATTTAAAATTTATTTATTTATTTATTTCAAATCAAATCAAAATTTCAAATTTTGTGGTTGAGATCCCCTTTTAAGCAAATAATTTGCCTGTATTAGGAGACCCCTCCCTTTCATAAAAACGTAATTTTATCTTTTAGCTGATTATAATATTATGGGTAATACTAGACTTAAATAGATCAATTAAGACAGACAAAAAATAAAAATAAAAAATTAGCGTGCATATATGTGTTTGTGTATTGTGTGTGTGTGTGTGTGTGTGTGTGTGTGTGTGTGTGTGTGTGTGTGTGTGTGTGTGTGTGTGTGTGTGTGTGTGTGTGTGTGTGTGTGTGTGTGTGTGTGTGTGTGTGTGTGTGTGTGTGTGTGTGCGTGTGCGTGTGCGTATGCGTGTGCGTGTGCGTGTGTGTGTGAATATTAATATTGTATTTAATGAATATGTTCTAACAGTTTTTCCGTATCATTGTAACTAAGAGTTTTTATCCAATCTATTAATGTCTTTTTGCATTTATGGTAATTGTAGGGGTAAACGTAAATGATACTGTTAATTTTATTATATAAATGTGCAGATCTTTTATCGTATTGCATTGACGCAAATGTTGTTCTTGTTTGTGGGATTTTAATTATGTTTTCTTTCTTCTTTTTAATGTTAAAGACGCATCATAGGAAACGGCCTTATGTACTTTTAGTATAGTTTGAGTAATATACAGCTTTCTAACTGAGAGCAGTGTGCTAACTTTGTACAGATTCTCAGTTGGAAATGTAAGTTTTTTAAAGTACATACATTTTATTAGAGCACGTTGTGCTCTCTCGAGTTCAATAAACTTCGTTTTAGCAGCTCCGCCCCAAATCGGGATACAATATGATAGCACTGATTGTACTAAGGCAAAATATATTTCATTCAAGAGATTCCTGGGGCGAGATGAGCTGCTAAAAACTTGTTTAGGGACTATGTGTCTTAGGGACCGAAACATCCAGCTCAATTTTCTGACTCTGTTTGCCACATGATCGATTTGAGAATGCCAAGATAATCTCTGGTCAATGAAAACACCCAAATACTTAGTAGATGGAACCCTCGTTATATTTAAGCAACTGCAGGTAGTGCTTTCATCATTATTACACAGATGTATTTTTATATTGAAATCTTCTCTAGGTTGTGTACGTTTACATATGCTAAAGCATATATAATTTGTTTTAGAAATGTTCAGTGTGAGTAGGTTCTTAGACAACCACCTGGCTACTTTAGCCAACCCTATTTCAGCATTAAGCCGTACATCGTGCCAAGGATTACCTGTAAAGACTAGAGCTGTATCATCAGCATATGAGAATACCTTAGTATTTGTTAGTTGTATATTACAGAGCTGGTTTACATAGATGACAAACAGAGTAGGTCCCAGGACACTGCCTTGCGGAACACCATATGATACGTCTGTATATTCACTTGTGTAATGAGTAACCCTAACTTTCTGCTTCCTATTTGAGAGGTAGTCACTTAAGAGCTGTAGTGGAATTCCACGTACCCCAATATGTTCAAGCTTTTTTACAAGGATTTGGACAGAGACAGTATCAAAGCTTTTTTTAGATCAAGGAATACAGTTAGACAAGGTTTACCGTTGTCTAATTGTTCTGTTACAATTTTAGTTAGTGCAGTTACTGCGTGCTCGGTGGAAATACCCTGACGAAATCCATATTGTGATTTTGAGATGATATTATAATCTTTAAGGTATGTTAAAAGCCTAATATTAATAAGTTTTTCTATTATTTTGGATATTGAGGGTAATACTGAAATAGGTCTATAATTTGTTATGTCGTCTCTGTCCCCACCTTTATGAACGGGCGTAATAATAGCTTGCTTTAGAGGACTAGGAAAAATACCTTTTCTAAAGCAGAGGTTAGCAAGGTGAGTTAATAAAGGAACGATATCCTTTCTTATATATTTAAGAAATCGTGTTGGTACATTATCCCAACCAGACGCACTATCAGATTTAAGACTCATTAAGACACGATTCACTTCATCTTCATCTGCATCTAGCAGAACGAAGGAATTAGGTTGTGAAGGTGGCAATGTATAACGGTCGTCATTGGAGGCAGAGTGACTTGGCTGTATTTTTTGTGTAAGATCTTTCCCGATGTTCGCGAAATAATTATTAATGTAGTTAACGGATTCTAGAGGTGATGATCTTATACTTAATAATTCTTCACTATAATTATTTTTTTGGTTAGAGTAAGATATTGTTTTTAGTTTATCCCAAAGTTTTTTCTTATTAGAAATATTATTAATAATTAATTCTGTCTCATACTTCCGTTTTAATTTTTTTATTAGATTGTTGCAATGGTTTCTGTATCTTATATATGCTATTTTTAATAATTCATTATAAGGGTCGTGTTTAAGTTTTTTTTGTAATTTATTGCGGTTATTTATACAACGAAGAATACCTGGACTAATCCAAGGTTTTATTATGCGTTTACTATTTGGAATTTTAAGATGGGCTGTATTTTTATTAATTGATTCAGTTAGTTTGTGTATTAAAAGGTTAGCAAGAGACTCCGGGTTGTCGCAGAAAAGAAGGTTAGCAAAATTGTAATATTATGTTATTTTCTTTTAGTGTCATCATCATCTCTCTGCCCAATCACTTGGGGTCATTTTCCGTACTGCTGATAGGATTTGGCAAAAGTTTTAGGACCGGCCGCCTGCCTGACGTCAACCCTCCTTGGGAATGCTGTCGTTTATCGCGGACGTCTTGTTATATGCATATTTTAATATATTTTTTAAACATTTACTATAAAGCAAGTATTGCTTAGTTTTAATGTAATTTTTTGACATATTTTGAAGTAAATTTTGAACACACAATAAATTTTCTTTATTTTCATCTGGTATACTATATATAGCGAATTATATGTATTTAATTATTATAGGCATATACGAAGTAATATTTACAATTGAAACGAAGTAATTATTTTAAGACACTAAAGAAAATTATGCCACAAAAATCCATCCATAATTTCACACTACTCAATGGGAAATAATTTTATGTATAACACGATATTTCTAACTTGTTATAATATTAAAATAATGTAGACATAGACTTTTAGAATAAGATTTAAAAAAAAATCTTAGATTTATTCGAATATTTGACATTTTAAAACTATCTTTTCGATTTATTTCATGGATTTATTAAAAAATGTTGGTTTTTAACGTTTCGAAAACTTTACAGCAATCACGTTACAGGAAAGACTCAATTTCTGAAATCAAAAAAAATCGAAAAGATGGATATTATTTAAAACGAGATACATTTATTTTCTAAGCATTGTTCTCTTAGAAACACTACAAGTATCTACTGTCAAACAAACGCGAAGCAAAGCTTAAAATAAATCGCCATGTATAAAGTTCGGTGTCACCAGTATAAATCTGTACAAATATATTTTATTTGTATCGAACATCTATCCTGCTTCCTGCCAATACGGACTTTGGGGTACACTTATGGGGGTGCGGATATTTCATTACTAGTTTGACTATCTCATTTCACGAGGCAATGTATTCTGATACAGGAAGATATAAATAGAATATAATATAGTATGTTGTATACATACTATGTTATGTATCCATATATAACTGCCTCGGTGGTGTAGCGGCTAGCATGTACGGTTGCACACCCGGAGGTCCTGGGTTCGAGTCCCGGGTCGGGCCAAGTTTAGTTATTGAGTCTTTCTGTATAGTAAGCCTCAGTAACAACCCGGAGTTGGGAAGTCGGCGGTGTTTCACCCCCGTGCCTCGGAGAGCACGTAAAGCCGTCGGTCCTACGTCTTAACTCTCACTGGTCGTGTCGAGTGGTCGTCCCACCAGAGTATGAGAGTGACAGGAATAGAGGATGCACTTGTGTCTGCGCGTACACTTGTGCACTATAATTCCTAATCTCCTGCGCAGTTGGCTAGTCTCAATGAGATTGGCCGCCGTGGCCGGAATCGGTCAGGAGAACATCATGTTATGTATACACAGTTATGTAGTCTACATACTATGTTTTGGTTCTAAGTACATAATATGATTATTCTTCTTCTTCTTTATCTCCCTGCCCATTTCCCAATAACTTGGGGTCGGCGCAGTACATCCTCTGTACTGCTGATAGGATATATGATTATTGTGTACATATATGTATATGGGCATGCGATTATTTTGCCACCTAGTTTAAAATATTATTAACAATTTATATCAATATTTTATAATTTTAAAACAACATCTAATTATAAAAGTTAGTAAAATAGAATAATAAAATCTGATATACAGATTATAAAATAATTTTATAATATATATTATGATATATTTTTACAATAACATGCATTTTTAATATTAAAAACTGTATATAAGTGGATCACAATAGGTTTTGTAATGTTGCTACTTTATGATTTAATTAGTATAGAACTACAACAATAGAGATATCAATATTCTTATGATGTTGTCAATTACCTTCTTGAAATATCAAAAATCACCCATGACATAGTACTTTTACGCGGCGCCAATGGTCGAGTTTTAGAGTAGGTATACCAATTGGACATGCACATACATACATATACGTATAGCTTATTTATTTATTTATGTACCAGAAAAAAAAACATAGAAGTGAAAACAGATACCATGTGTACATTTACAAAGGATGACTTATCTCTTTAAGATATCTCTACCAGAAACCCTCAAGCGTGAGAAAATATAAAAATAATAATGAGGTGAGGTGTATAGTATAATTGATGTTTTTAGTTTGTACAAACTACAAACATCAATTATACTATAAATATACACATATACAAACATACATACATACCGACATCCATACATACACATGCTTCAAGAAATATGTAATAAGTAAATCATGAGGAGTCACTAATTTAGTTGTAGAGTAACATATATGTTGTTCCAGCATAGACTTGCTAGCCTGTTTTATAATTTTATTTTGTTATTTTACAGTTCGTACTAGTATCTTTCTAAGTTAAATGCTTATTCTGTCGTTTTACAATAAAAAGATTAGTTTTTTGTATGGGGTTCCTATGAAAGTACTTGCGATTTTTTTAATATTTTTTAGGAAATAAGATGTAGCGAGGACTTATTAATATATATTCTGTGAAAATTGCAACCCAATTACGCTTTGAAAGATACAGTCCTTTTAGGGTAGGACAGAAAGATAGATGGGCGAGTGGAAAATCGGCAAGCGTAAACTTATCAATAAAGTTTCGACTCAAACATTGCTTGCAAGAAAATATGCTGGCAAATTTTTACTTTATTTGGAATCGCATTCGACTCTCGTACAAGACATAAAGATAACATATCGAAATAAAGTCTTATTTTTATCTAAGATAATATATCTAAGGTAAAAAATCTTAAAAATACTTTCTGTCCTATACTGGGTAAGATGTATATACAGAAAGACTTTAAGTTTTATTTATATACTTATATCCATACAGCATCACTTACTACGTAAACCATCAAGTAAACCGCAAAAACCACTTACCAAAATCCATGCCATATATAAATTCAAAAAACGTTCCTAATACCAAATCTGGACGATAAAGGGCGGAATATTTCATCGAACTAAACCACCTTACAATGTAAAGAACACGTACCATATTATAGTGATCTATCATTTTTATGAGCTCCCCATAAGGCCCTAACTCTGCAAACCGAGTGTATGTAACAGCCTATATAAAACCATTCTTGCGATGTATTCACTAAACTTTTACTTGTAGTATAAATACTCGATTTATACCATGTATTCAAAGAAATGGGGTATTTACCATGTAGTCTACGTTTTGCTTGTAAAAATGGGAATTTCAAATATCTAAGAATGAAACCGAGATATACTGGCAGCTATTATTTTGTATATTAGCTTTACTTGTACTCATCCTTTTTTAAGCATTTAATTTCCGGTCAATACGGAGGGTATCAGGCCGCAGTCCGCGACCAAACGCGGGTTAGCCGACTTCATGTCTTTCAAAAACTTGCTAGGTTCTCTCAGCCATGCAGTTTTCCTCAGGTAAGACAAGTGCTAATCATGTTGGAAATTATTGACACACGAAGATATCAGAGGTATGAGACCTGGGATTTGAACCTCTTACTTTGACTTTGACTCTGTAATGCCGGACGGTGACTATACTGAATTATAATTTAATCATACTAATCGTATTAATTCGTGATATCTCTATCTGTAAAAAAATAAATATATTATAATATACGTATTATTTATATATATATATATATGTGAAATAAAAATTTAGTACTTTTTTAGATTTACGCGAATATTTGACATTTTAAATAAACTATCTTTTCGAATTTTTCCGCCATTTACCTATTTTGATTTTTAGTTCCCGACGTCTCGAATGTTTTACAACAATCATGGTCCTAAAGTAATTAAACGTAAGTAACTAAGTTGGTTCTAAAGGTCATTACTTAAAATGTTAAATTTATTGACATACATAACCTGTATGGTGATATGAAAACTTTATGCAAAAAGCGACTCACACTTGACATAATAATTTTGACAGCAACTTCACAACTCTCTCTAGTAATATTCCAAATGTCACAGTAAATAAGACGCCCAATTTACAAAATCCTTTTATTATACTTGTCTTCAAAAAGGAAGGGCTGAGGTTTGGAGTTTTATATGGATTTGATGGGAACATTACAGCGTGGAAAATATTTTTGATGCTACCATGAGTTGTAAGGTCTTGTATAAATCCCATAACTTTCAATTTATGTGTTTTACATTTCACATGCTATTTAGCATTATTTTTTTCTTCATTTTATATGTACAGCCATTACCCGCGGCTTATCTTTTTTTTATTAATTTATCAAAATATTTAATATACATAAACTACTTTTCACTTCCGTCTCCGCTTACATATTACGACAGTCAAATTGGTAGTGTTATCTATCACTCTTTTAATATCGTAAAGGTAATATAATATGATATTACATATACCATGGGGTCTCATCACGAACAAATTAAAATTATCTTACATATAATAAAATTGTAACTAAATCGAATCTGTACATTAAATATTTTTTGGAAAATCTTATTGAAATACACATTATTATCGATACAGAGGCCGAATCTATAGTTTTTAGAATTTTTGTCTGTCTGTCTCTCTGTCTATCTGTCTGTATGTTTTATTATATGTATAGATTTATGTACAAAATTTCACTTGCTAAAAGAATTTTTATCTGAACGGAACTTTTTACATAATATGTTGGTACTTCTACGTTATATTAAAACCATTTGTTCATCAAAATGAATTTTATCCTTGATAATAATAATTATTTTGAGTTGATTATTTATTAATTTAATTTATGTACATCTAATAAGTAGTAAATAATAAGAAAAATTTCATACATCTTCAGCAAATTCTAAATCTTTACTGCAAGCATCGTTTCTATTTCTGGATTCAATATTAGCTTAATATGTAATTCCTTGCAAAATCATTAGTAAAAGTTAGCAGATATACTATTGTTATATATGCATTAGACAGACAATATCTTACTTCTATACTAATATTATAAAGAGGTGAAGTTTTTGAATTGTGAGTTTGTGAGTTTGTGACGTAAGGGGTAATCTCTGGATCTACTGAACCGATTTAGATGAAATTTGGTAAGAAGATAGTTTGAGACCCGGGAAAGGACATAAGACACTTTTTATCCCGGAAATCATCCCTTAAGAGAGTAAAAATGGGGTTGAAAGTTTGTATGGGGAATCAACCTAATGATGAACCCAAGCGAAGCGAGGGCGAGTCGCTAGTAATGTTATAAATGTGAAAGTTTAGATGGATGTTTAGATGTTTGTTACTCAATCACGCTAGAACGGCTAAACGGATTTGGGTGACATTTGGCAAAGAGATATATAGTCTGGAATAGGACATAGGCTACTGTATATCTCGAAAGAATGTACATTTGCCAACAGATAGATTTGTTTCTGTTTTTCTAATTTATAAGTTTATTGAGCACCGAAAATAACAAAGATTGAATCTTTCTCTATTTTATTTATAAGTAGGCACTTAAAGACATCTATGTGAGCAATCTGTGAGATGAAAGAGTAAGTAATTATCCTCGAGGATATTTTTCTATTGAAAATTAAAAAAAATTAACCACACTTTTCTAAAAGCACTTTGATTAACTATTCCTTATACATACAACGTACAATGACTGGAGAATAAGTAAAATAGCTTTTGTATAAAATATAACCGTCTTTAGTGAATATGAAATCACTAGAAATTGCCTTATGACTATAAGTTAAAAGAATACAATAGTATTACAAGCATAATGTATTAAGTTACGTCTTCATATCCTACAACGATTTTACATGATTCGATGTACCACACTGCGTGGGACACAATATGTCTACTTGTTCAATATTGTCTATACAGTAAAGCTGTGTTTTTCATCGGTTCCTCTCAGCACAGTTGCTCTATAAGCCAGCAGAAGCTTCCTTGAGGACTTACAATACCTATACAGATAAATAAAATTGTAGTGTCTGTTTGCAATGTTAAAATAACAGCGTTTTACTAAATGCATATGAAATTATATACGGTACTTATAAGTAAAACATCTTTTTTGAAATTTTTGTCTGCCTGTCTGTTTGATTGTTCCGGATAATCCCTGAAACGGCTGGACTGATTTTGACAGGACTTTCACTGGAAGATAGCTGATGTTATAGGGAGTAAAATAGATTATTATATTTAATTTAAACTAGCGACTTACCCTTGCTTGGCTAAATAGATATAAATAGTTATTAGCCAGCGTTAGCCATGTAGACTTCGATCAACAATACTACGTAAATTTGAAATTTTTTTAGTGTTTTTTTTACGATATTTTAGTAGTTATTCTGCTATTCGGGCCAGAAAAAAATCCAACAAATTAATCATCATAAAAATCGAATTGCATATTTTTGTTACAGATATATCTTAGCCTATCATCGTAGCGTAGTTTAGTCAAATTGAGATATAAAATAACTACCGTGAGGGTTGTACCTTGTAGTACTCTGATACTACTGTTGAGACTTACCTTCTGGTTGGAGATAGTGATAAAGACATCCAAAATCTTCCTTAAT
This sequence comes from Brenthis hecate, assembly GCA_951806755.1. Taxonomy (NCBI): domain Eukaryota; kingdom Metazoa; phylum Arthropoda; class Insecta; order Lepidoptera; family Nymphalidae; genus Brenthis; species Brenthis hecate. Next base: position 2,586,069 of record OX638263.1, read on the forward strand.
GTAAACATCATTCATCATCAAATAAAATTATTTTGCTATAATTTTACATATTTTTTTTAATTGTATAAATGTATATACATATATATATGTATATATATATATATATATATATATATATATATATATATATATATATATATTCGCCATATATATCCACCTATGTACTCACTCGTTTATAAATGCAGGTGATATGTATGCAAATGCATTTGCCAACGTTTTATTAATAATTCACAATATTTTATTCAGTATTAAATTATTTCAATTTTTTTACTGAACATTATGAGTTTATAAAAAGGCTAAAAGTGTCGTTACAAATCCCATATTAAGTATTTTCAGAAAATGGGCGAGAATTGTGCAAGAATTTCATTCAAAAGGTTTGTAATTGAAAATTCAATAACACATACATCAAAGCATCATGTAACAAAGTAATTGTTGCCATTAAATATTCAAGATAGGATAAGCTAATAGCCGTATAAGCTCTCCAGTATACATTTTGTATGGACAATTAATGGTAGCAGTCTGAATTATAGTAGCTATATCGTGTCGGTTAACTGACAGAGTCATCAACGTCTAAACTAAACCGCTATGCACCGTACCTCGGTTACCACAAAGCAAAATCTTTTTGAAATTTCGCCTTCAAAATGAATGTAATTTTTAAAGAACTTCTGTTAATAAAGTTGGTTTTGCTCCATTTTTTCCGTAATTAATGTAACAGTGAATGAGCTGTTTGAGAATTTTGGTTTTGGTTGTAAAAAAATATATATACAAAAGTGTAGTTGCTATGCATGTATATATTATACGTATTTAGATTTAAGGGTTTCACCTATCGTAAAAAGTAATAAAAATGCTTTCTAAATATCAAATCTATATTGTTTAGTTAGTTGGATACGTAGAGCTGAAAATTGAGCTCAGTGGCGTGGAAATAGGTAGTAGGCATCAGTCAAATAGTTGGGGAAGATGGGGAAGAAGGGCTTGTTATTGCTTTTTATGTATTTAAAAACCTGGACCGAATATAAAACTCTATATCCAATTCTCCAATATTAATAAGCTATGCGAGCAGAGTCGCGGGCAAAATTTTGTATCTAATAATCACTTTCAATATAAAAAGATTTTTCCATAAAACAAGATTAGATTATAACTTTACTCAAGTTTCTGACTTGTTTCGAAGTCCATCATATCTTTCACAATGGCTATTGAAAGTTTTCTTGACAGTGTAATGTACCTACTTTTAATGATGTCAATGTGATCTAAATCCACTTATCAAGTTATAATAGCATTATAAAAGAGATATTAAAAACGAAGAAAGCTAAAAGGTTTGACCAAACTTATAAGAATATAATATGTTACAAAGTGAGAGAAAAATTATGCGTAGAAATGTGCTGTTATTAAGTTAACTCTAATCCAAGTATTTATGAAATAAACCACTTCTGCGATTTTATACTAATGCTCCTTTATTGGTGAGGATCCCTTTTTGGAGAAAGATAAGGAGTTTTAATTCTATCCTTGATTAGTCTCGGCCTGTCTATTAAACCTTATGGCGGTGCTTTATGGTTGTGACAGTACTGGATTAAGCCCTCTTATGCCCTTATTGTTACGTGGTGATTCACAGGAAGTCCAACGAACTGATTAGCGATACAAGTCATAGGGTAGCTCTATCACTGCAAGGGGGTATTTTTTTAATTTTTATTGGTTTAATGGTTGTCATCGATAACGAGATGTCTCTGTCTGTTAACATTTGGTGACCTTGTGTATAGTGGGAATATGCATCAGCCCGGTGGTTAGTTTGTAGATGAGGTGCTAAGATTTTATAACGCTGAAGGTTACCTCACACACACACCTTAGTCGACGCGCTGCTTAAAACTCTAGTCAATGGCGACTCCCAGGTATACCAGCACGGGTTTCACAGGATAGTCTTTTCGAAGGTCTTAGTTATGAATTGAAAAACATTTTTTTAAATAAGATGGTAATAAAAAATAAAGAAATTATATGCTAACAGTGTTATGATGATAAATCTTAGGATCCATTATACATATCAGGGATGCTTGAGGGTAATGTAACGTGTTCCATATAATAAATAGCTAATTGTCACTATATGCGAAAAAATGAGTAAAATATCGGATAATACAAACAAAAAATAAAAGAGCGTGTAGCTTTTTACATCTAGCTAAAACAACTATTAATTATTATTGTTTTCCAGTCTATTTGCTTTTACATATGAAATCCCAAAAGTGAAAAGATTTTAATTTTTATTTGTTCATCTCTAAATAAAATGAATTAATTTTAATGAAATTTTCGCTGTTGAGCTGAAGATACGAGTGAAGGTGGCGTGGGCTATTTGGCCGTCGTAACATGCAAGAACATCCGTGTGCAAAAGCTAGCAAAGAAAACCTTTTAAATGCTTATTTTAAATATCCTTACGCTTAAATTAGGACTGTTTTTAACTTCCTTTGCACATTTTGCTTTCAGAAAAGTTTTAAGAGTAACATTTTCCAACAATGTCGTTCAACATCAAGAAACTTCGAATGGCCGACGCTTGTAAACTAAACATTTAGTACACGGCACAAATAACACTGTTAATTGTACATTTCTAACTCAGTTTTGCTTTTGTATATTTCGGTTGTTATTATTTCCTACCGACAAAGTAAAATAAATTAATTATGGAAATATTGTACCCTATCATTTTTATGTTAATTTTATGATGATGCAATACGCTCATGCAATTATTTACATAAATGACACGTTTGTCTCAGTTTGTAGTGACCCTTCTTGCTGAGTCAGCAAACTCGGGTTTGAGTTCCGCTGGGGGCATTCATTTGTTTGATGAGCACGAAAGTTTGTACTCCAGTCCTGGGTGTTTATATGTATAATATGTATGTATTTAAAAATATATATGTATAGTGTATCAACTATCTGGTATCCATAACACAAGCTACGAGAGCTTACCATGGAACTAGATGGTGCTGTGTGCTAATTTCGGCCATGTTATAACCATCGAAAGTTATGTAAAGCCTTTAGTCCTGAGCGTAATCACTCACTGGTTGTATTGATTTGCGGTGGTCAGTGTGAGAATAAAATGAATAAGGGGTACACTTGTGATTGCACAGTCTTGTATATTATATCTCCTGCGTAGATAACTAGTCGAATAGAGATTGGCCGCCATAGCCCAAATTGGTTTATAAGACGTTAATAATATATACGTATATGAATATGTTTAGCGTACTGATTTGTCTTACTTTAGACAGCAATGGGTCAAGATATCTACATACATATAGTTTGTTGACCAGAGCTTACTTAGCATATTCAAAGTACTTTATCCCGCTAAGTACTTCCCATGGGCCTAAAATCTACCAAAAAATTTACTTATTCATAATATTTTTTTACGTTCTTTTACGTAGCTACTCTTTACTTTTCCTTTACGTAATTAGTAACAAAGTGTAGACTTATAATTAACACTTCACAATTTATGAAAAGCAAATCGCATGGGGTTAAATGGCGGAATTATCCTTAAAACACTAGTGCTAAGCACTAAGCATATCAATGGAGTGTTGGACAAGCTAAATTACTCTACACCGCTTCATTATCATGCAATCTAGTGCCGAAGGTTCACTAATTGCTGACTCTAAGCTTACGAATTCCATTTTGATGTCAAAGTGAAAGACTGATGGAATTTGTTAATGCTTTTTATTATATAAATAGCTGTCTTATTATTTGCATATTACAAGCTTTTAGCATCCACTTAGTACTTTAATAACGTCTGAATAAATAGTTCGTTTTATTGAAGTAAATAATAAAATATATAATATGAAAACATTTGTATGGCCATTTAGAGGAAACATAACATAAACGTTCTTTCATTTTATTTTGCCACGTTATTATAGAAAAGCTAAAGATTTCCCCAATATTTACCATGAAGGTTAATAATATAAAAAATATCGTAACATATCAAAAAAAGACCTTACTTTTATGAGCCGTAATTGTTAATAAGTAAAGAGTTTTATTGTTTTTTTTTTAATTTGAACTCCCTATTTTGTAATTCCAGACTAATTTTACTTGTTAAACGTTTAATATAGTTTTTTTTATAAATGAAACTACATCCACATACTTTAATTGGCCGTGCCCTTTTTATTATAATAATTTTACTTGTTTGGATTATTACATAGAAGGCTCTAACTAGGATCTCTTCCTCTGGATCTCCTTACCGGCGGCTGGACTGGCAACACTTAGGGTGGTTCGTCCGTAATTCTCTCGTTGGGTTAGCAGGCCACACAGTGTCCTGACGTTCGGACTGACAAAGATACTTACTAGGTATGATTGCTTTGGTAAGAATCTGTTTCAAGGCCGCATTTCACGAGTGTCATCGGGGTAGTTAGTATACTCTGTGAATCACGGCTAATTTAGGCTAGTTGACTCGCGTGATTCAGACCGTCCCCATGGGTGTTGTAGTACACTACGCATACATGCGTAAACGATATTGCAACATTTTTTAGTGAGCAAGAGTCTCACAGTCCTCTGCCCGTCTTCAAGCCCCTATGATAACATGAGTTTCCCAGTGATAACAAAAACATTAGGCTACCTAACATCACGTTACGGCTCTTAAGCGTTGAGCAATAATACATAAATAAACTACGTGAGTGGAGCCATATGCCAAAGCTAATAACATATTTAGAAATCGATAAAGCCATTCGGTCCTATCTTTAAGATTTATACGAACAATAAAACTCACGATATCGCCTCGTAATAAAAAAAATCAATTCATAGATTATTCTTATTATTATGGCTTTTTGAATCACTCACGAAGTCCTAAAGATATTTATGTTCATTTTATTCACAAAAGGAAGTGTATCTATTATGTGCTTATTGTAAAAGGCTATTTCATATACATATGTATGTATAAATAACGTTTTAACGTTTTCAAGGATGAGATATTTTTTCGCAGCAAAAAGTATCCTAAATTTTGACCCTAGTAATAATTTATACTATACAAAATATTGCTAAAATCGGTTCAGTACTTTTTGCGCAAAATACATACAGACAAACATTTTAATAACTACTTACGGGTTCTGTACACGATGTGTTAAAGGCATTGTTTTACAAAAAAATATTCTATGTAAAAATTTGGTTTGTTACTATCTTAGTATACCTATGTATAGATATTGCAATACGAATTCCTATATAGTTACCAAAAAAATCAAATATCCGCTCCACAACATAAATGCTATTGGCCCGAAAATACATCCATGTTATAAGTACTGGTACTTATATTGCTGCTGTTAAAATAATAGAAATATTTTTTGTATAAAAAAGTTATAAAAATATTTTTTGTATAAAAAGTTATAAAAATATTTTTCCATTTTATTTATAACTAGTGACTCAAACACATCAATATTAACGGCGAGTACATCACTCACCTTCGGTTTGCCGACGATATAGTGATTATGGCTGAGACCATGGAGGACATCAGTATAATGCTCAATGACCTCAATAGTGTCTCCGAACGAGTTGGTCTAAAAATAAACATGGATAAGACGAAAATTATATCAAATGTCCATGTTGCAACCACTCTAATCTATATCGGTGATTCTATGCTCGAAGTTGTAGACGAGTATGTATACCTGGGACAAACTGTCCAGCTAGGTAGGTCCAACTTCGAGAAAGAGGTCAATCGACGTATCCAACTCAGATGGGCAGCCTTCGGGAAACTACGCAACATCCTCTCGTCTCGAATACCGCAGTGTCTCAAGACAAAAGTCTTCGACCAGTGTGTGTTGCCAGTAATGACATACGGCACAGAGACGTGGCCACTCACGATGGGTCTGATAAGAATGCTCAAGGCCACACAGAGAGAAATGGAAAGGGCTATGCTCGGGGTTCCCCTGCGAGATCGAATTAGAAATAAGGAGATACGCAGAAGGACCAAGGTCACCGACATAGCCCTCAGAATATCCAAGCTCATGTGGCAGTGGGCGAGGCACATTGCTCGTAGAACGGACGGTCGTTGGGGACGCAAAGGTCTGGAGTGGGGGCCACGTACTGGAAGGCGAAGCGTGGGCAGGCCTCCCACAAGGTGGACCGATGACTTGGTCAAAGTCGCTGGAGTCCACTGGATGCGGATGGTGCAAGACCGGTTGTCGTGGAAATCTTTGTGGGAGGCCTATGTCCAGCAGTGGACGTGTTTTGGCTGAGACGACGACGACGACTCACCCTCGCTTCGCTCGGGTTATTCCCTAGGCTGCTTCCCTATACAAACTTTCATCCCCATTTTCACCCCCCTAAGGGATAAAAACTATCTTATGTTCTTTCCAGAGTCTTAAACTACCTTCTTACTAAATTTCATCTAAATCGGTTAAATAATTTTGGAGCTTATTCGGTACAAACACACAAAAAAATCGTTCCTCTTTATAATATTAATATAGCTCTTTATAATATTGACATAGTTTTCCTTATATTCTCATGGGACTTACTGTAATTAAATACGAAAGTACGTCTAATAAGAAAGTATTATATTAAACATAATATAACGGCATAGGGATACCTTATATTTGCCTAATAAAAATTATTCTAACCGCCTTCTAAGAATAAGAATGTTATACGTTCGGTCGATATATTTATCTCTGTAAAAATATAAGAATATTGTATACTGTTCTTATCATTGTAAAACAATCGAAATTATAAAAAAAACGATAGCAAATTCTTTTGAAAATCATTACAAATTCTAATTAAGCTTTTACTTCTATAAAAAAAGAAACATTAAAATAAATTTATAAACGCCTAAAAACTGTGATGTGACAAATTCACGGTTGTCGGATATTTTTCTTTACTTGTGCTATAAAATATTGCTTCTGGCCAAACTTCATGATTCTAGGTCAATGGGAAGTACCCTATAGGTTTTGATTCTGTTGGCGGGTCTTGACAGACAGATAGACAGACAGACAGACACACAGACAGGCAGACAGACAGATAGACGACAGACAACAAAGTGATCCTTTAAGTATTCCGTTTTTTTTTGATTAAGATACAAAACCCCAAAACACAACCGAATTCAAGCAATGTCTTATGAAAAAAGTAGTATCAATCATAGTTAGTAATAAAAAATCATATATGGCTGAAGTTAATTAAATTATTTCTCTGTTTATCTGGTTTATTATTATAGCAAGTAGTGCTGACGATGTTGTTACATGCAAATGAACTCTGATTTAGGACGTAGTATCTCGGCGGAATAACGTACTGTCATAATAAGCGCTATGTCCAAATGTTGACTTTGAAAGCAAGTGCAGCAGACTAGAGTGTGTCGTTTGGTTTACAGATGGTACAGGTTAAACTAATATCCACTTTTATTGACTGTCGACTTCCGCTTCGTGTTTATATTTGTAGTCTTTAGAGAATTTTCACAATAAATATTTTATTATTTGTATTCCATTGTTTTGTTATTCCTTTAGTAAAGATTGTTTAGATTTGACAAGTAAATACGTTAATTTTCAATACTTTCTGTAAATTATTATTTTAAACGGTATATTTATTAATATGCAATCCCCTATAGAATATTTACTTATACGTAGTTAAAAATCTATGTACCCGTATTATATTTGTTGAACAGCAGTTTTGACCCGTTGAAAACACGCTCAGCTCATTTGAATATCCAAGTGAAACTTAAAAGTTCAAATCGGGGTCTTTGCACTTTCGATATTTTTATGTGTGGATCGTTTTAATCATAATTATTACTTGTTCAACATGATGACGAAAGCATGTCTGAGAAGACTTGACTAGTTTACGAAAGATGTGAGAAGTCATATCCCCTCGCACTTAGGAGAAGCCTCTGCCCAACAGTGGGACGTCAAAACGGCTTAAAAATTATTACATTTATTAAGATGCAGTCTATCACAGATTTTTCCAGTAGTATGATTATATTATATGTATGTATATCAAATTGATGAATTTTTAGTAGAACGGTTTATTTAAAAACTCCGATAGTCTTCAAGTTGGGAAGTAAGTCCATCGATCATTCCAAGTTTCTAGCATTTGCATGATAAATGGTTTGCGACTTAATTTTTACTCTTCGTCTTCGAACTTTAACTGATTTTAGATTGCATTTCTGTTGTTGTAATCAAATTGATTGCATAATTCATGAAATGAATTATACTATAGTATTTTTAGCTATATTGGATATTTGCTTTCTATAAATTCTTTAAATCATGAGAACAGGGGTTTCCAACCTTTCTTCTGTTGAGCCTCCCCGGATTATAAAAAATATTTTCATGCCCCACTTTATTTTTTTATTATAATAAAACATTATTTTTACGATTTTTATTTATTTTGTACAAAATAAACTCTCTCTGCTCCCCCCTAGGGGAGAGTGCCCGCCTAGTTGGGAACTTCTGCATTAGAAAGTTAATTTAATTGAAAACAAAAGATAAAATAATATGTTTTTGTTTTGCTCACTAATTCCCGTGACTCGCGTGTTTTTCTTTTCTGTTATCACCAATGTAATATGCACATAACTTTCATCTTGTTTATGAGCGCATAGAATTCAAAGAGTAACTTTATAACATACTAGCATTGCCCGCGGCTCCACCCGCGTTCAGATGACCAAAAACCAAATTCTTAGGTTTTACATATTAGTATACTCTTACAATGCAGTTTTCGTATTTTTTCTCAGAAATAAGTCATTTTCCCGCAATAAAAAGTATCCTATATGTTGACCCGGATAACCATCTATCATCATACCAAATTTCATCAAAATCCGTCTAGTGGGGTTTCCGTGACGGGTAACAGACAGACAGACAGACAGACAAAAATTCTAAAAAATAGATTCGGCCTCTATATCGATAATAATGTCTATTTCAATATAATTTTCCAAAAAATAGTTCATGTACAGATTCGGCTCACTTAGAATTTTATTATATTTATAGATAGACTAACCAAGCACGACTGCAATAAAGTAATACCTATTGACATAATATGTGTTTACTTTGTGATGTCTTAGCGCTTGGGTTACTCATATAATTGAGTATTTTTACCTTTAATATATTATAGAGATATAGTTTTTTAGTTAACATAATTTTCAGAATCAGCTCAGTTTTGGGAACTTCACATAAAATCCTCGTGCTAGCGATATAAGGCTTCCGATTCTGCGTTTTGCTCTCATTTTTTTTTCATTTTTCTTATTTTTGTTGCTATTTCGTCGATTGAGAGTAAGAGCATAGAAGAAATAGACAGTCATAGGTCAGATTTATATATTATAGTAAAGATGTAACTGCCTCGGTGGTGTAGTGGCTAGCATGTACGGCTGCACACCCGGAGGTCCTGGGTTCGAGTCCCAGGTCGGGCCAAGTTTAGTTATCGAGTCTTTCTGTATAAGTAAGCCTCAGTAACAGCCCGGAGTTGGGAAGTTGGCGGTGTTTCACCCCCGTGCCTCGGAGAGCACGTAAAGCCGTCGGTCCTGCGCCTTAACTCTCACTGGTCGTGTCGAGCAGTCGTCCCACCGGAGTATGAGAGTGACAGGAATAGAGAGTGCACTTGTGTCTGCGCGTACACCTGTGCACTATAATATCTCCTGCGCAGTTGGCTAGTCTCAATGAGATTGGCCGCCGTGGCCGGAATCGGTCGGGAGAACATCAGTAAAGATGTGTCTATCTGTACTTGTAGCTTCTCATGTACCTCCGGACCTAGACAAATATACAAACAAAATAATAAACCTCTTCAGTTCGATAATAATAGTTTATCATTATCTCTAAATAAATACAATCTATAAATTTCTCTAAACAAGCTAATGCGATATTAAAACCTAATTCTACGCAAATATAGGTAATGTATGCGAATTGAGTAGAAAATTGCTTCCAAATGTAATTAGAGGTCGGCACACACTGCATTTATTATAAAGCCTGCTTTGGCCCGCTTTCAGGTAATGTATGTAGGTTAAAAGTTCAGGGTGATTTCACTTCGTTTATTATTTTGAAAATTAGTACTGGCTTTAGATGTTTTATTTATATTTATTATGTGAGACCAAGGCCTATTTATTATATTATTTTTGAAGCATTATCTTATTTTATATACTACGTCAAAGAGGTTAGTATGTACTATTCTATCTTCATCTTATACATGTAATAAAATTCTGAGTCGAATCTGTATATTGAATATTTTTTGGAATTTTTTATTGAAATAGTCATTATTATCGATACAGAGTCCGAATCTATAGTTTTAAATTTTTTGTCTGTCTGTCTGTCTGTCTGTGATACACTGAAACCCACTGGAAGGATTTTGATGAAATTTGATGATACCTGGTTATGCGGGTCAATATGTAGGATACTTTTTACTGTAGAAAAATATCTCATCTCTGAGAAATCTATACTAAACGTTAAAACGTAAGTAGGGACGAACCCGAGCAAAGCGAGAGTGAGTGGCTAGTTTATTATATTATTTTTGAATTTACTACTTTATACTACATCAAAGAGGTCAGTACTATGTAGTCTTAACAATAATAAAATTAAAATATTTTCAAAAGACATTTCTTTTTACCTTCACGCTATTTAAATATTTTTAATTAGAAAACGTAGATTTACTGATTTGCAAATAAACAAAGCTTTCGTGAATAAAGGGTACTATAATTTACATTTGAATTAATGTACGTAGAAGATTGTTTTTATAAATTGTAATTTTGTTTTACCTTTAATTTTGTTCTATTATTCTTGTAGATTTTTTATACGAGTATGTATGTACCTTCTAATTGATTATAATTATATTTAAAACAGTATTATTAAGCCTAATCTCACTTCTTCATCATTTTTGTACAATTTATCTATACTAATATATAAAAAAAGAAAAAAATGTATTTTTGTTTGTAATGAAAAAAATCCGCTGAACTGATTTAAATGTAATTGGATATGAAGATAGTTTCGGACCCTAGGGAGGACATAGGATAGTTTTATCCCGGAAATCATCCCTTAAAGGGATAAAAAGGTGGATGAAAATTTGTATGGGGCATCAATCATTTTTCATACTAAAATAGAGTCTATCTTTTCCTACCTATTACTAACCGATAAAACGTACCCATGGACAAACCTGAGCGAGACGAGGGGAAGTCGCTTGTAATCTATATGTTTGAATGGTTCATTCAAATATTTATCCTATTCTGAATGTCCCAATATGATTAACAAAAAATTCTTATCTTCTCCTTATTCTGTAATATTTATTACAGAATAAGGAGAAGATAAGAATTTTATTTTTTTTATTTTGAGTGTAATATTAAAAAAAAAACCAGCTATTGGAATAAAATATTATACCTAATTATAGGATTTTCTGAAAACCTAAGTGAGCTTTAACTCAAATAAAAACCAATATATTGAAGAATTTGTATAAACCCCGATCGCGAGAGCTTTTTATCTGAAGTTGTAATTACTTTAAAATAGCCCGTTAACAAGAATCCTGCCTCTGCCTCATTTATCTACGAGCGCAATGAAAAGAAAATTAGAGGATATCTAAGTTGGAAATAAATTATTTTCGATTTGCCGTAAGGCTTGAAATTTTTTAGCTCTTCTAAATTTACGCTTATAGATTATTTAAATAGAAATCTGTGATTGAGAAATTTCTTTAAAATACCCTACTAAACAAATATGGACAAAAGAATTTTAACGGCATTTTCAATGGCTGGTAGATAATTCAGGTTTTTTAAGATATTTATATCATAGAAAAAGACTTAAAAAAGGGATTGTAAGTGCAGGCTCACTTTCATAGGCTAATTATGTCACCAATGTGATAAACGTAAAAGAATAAGAGAAAAAAAAGAAGAAAGAAAAAAGAAATAAAAAGAAAATAACACTTTGAATGTGTAAGTATGTTTGTTAATTCTTCATGATTATATAATGAAACTTGATATATATATTGACATATACATAATATGGTACTTATTATCCAGGATAACACATCACTTGAACAAAGACCAGGCAGTGAGTGACTGATATATAAAAATGGCAAGGCATATGATGTCCTCCTGATCGATTTGGCCATGGTGACCAATCTCACTGAGACTAGTCATCTGCGCAGGAGATATTATAGAAAAACTTACCAAAAAACCCAATAGTTAAACTTGGCCCGACCCGTGGCTCGAACTCAGGACCTTTAGATCTGCAGCATACGCTAGCCACTAGACCACCAAGGCAGTTAAAGGCACGGTGTAATAGAAAACTATTAATACTTTTTAAAATTTAGATGTTACATTTTTTAAAGCGAATCTTAAAATTCATTTCCATGCGATTTTTAAGTCAACGATGACATTGATTATAATTTTATTTATTCATAATAATACTTTAAGTCACAGGATCTATAATACGTGATTAGAAATCTATGGAAGTTTTAACTCAACCCGATGTCATTTGAATATTTAGTACTGGTGGTAGATTAATTAAGGGACTTAATCAGCCTCAGTTTTAACGTCTTTTTAACTTACCATTGTTTTATTTCGTTCTATTTGTCTTTTTTAATTATTCCTGTCGTGTCTTTTTATCGTAGTGCTTCTTGAAATCTTAAACAGATCTTAAATGGAACATGGGATAATGTATAATAATAATTAATAATTATGTTGGGATATTAACACACCACACCATCTGGTTCCATGGTAAGCTACGAGGTTTGTGTTATGGATGCCAGATAGGTGATACACTACACAATACACATGTATATCTTTAAATACATACGTATTATGAATATAAACACCTATAACTGGAGTACAAAAGTTCGTGTTCGTCACACAAATGAATGCACCCAGAGGGACTCGAACCCGCGACCGCTGGCACAGCAAGTAGGGTCACTACAAGCGGAGCCAAACGTGTCATGAACAAGTTGAGTAGCGGATAATGTATATTGTATAATATAATATTCTAGTGCATATAAGGAATTGCGGCAAGTGTATCTCTAAAGCCTTGCTATGCTATCTTAATATATAATTCATACTTATATTTATATGGCTACACTTTGATCTTACTATGTTTGATACTTACATATATATGTATTATTAATAATACATTAAACGTTAAAGAACGAATTATTATTTTCTCCATTGTATTTTTATCATCAGACTAGCGACATACCCTCGCTTCGTTCGGATGCGTCCATAGGTACGTTTTTTTTGAGCGGAACCCTAATTTTTTTTCTAAAATAAAACTATTATTAGTATTATTTGTGTTGGGTGTGGTGCCGAGGTCGGCCCTAGCTACGTCGACCAGTTTTGGTCCATTGTAGCGTCCTTTATAGTGAGTTCAAAGTTCTCCGCTTAGTCCTGTTGACTCCAGGAACTTCCAGATTTTCTGAGCGGGGAGCATCTGTATCTCTTCCGGTTGAAAAAAAAACTAAAATAAAACTAGCCTAAGCTACTCCTTATAACATTGACTATTTGCCAGTAAAAGTCCCATCAATTTCGATTCAATCGTTTCGGAGATTTTTTTTAAGCGAAATAAAAGTAAGGACTACGTTTAGTTGAACACTTGTTAGTTCTTGTTCTTGAATTACTTTAAAATAACAAACTAAAATGAACTTACTAAAACGCATACTTTTTAAAAATATGATTCTATACTTTTTAAACTTTAAAAATCAAATAAGAGAAATTGTGCGCGCCAATCGCAAACTCCACCCTCGAAGGCAGTTTCAAGGAAGGTAAGGGTGGTTCACGTGCCCTCGGTACGCAGTTCAACTAAAGGCCACTTTCCCCGATCCCCCGTTGGCAAGGATACCCTAACGCAAAAGAGAAAAGCACTCACTTGTGTGTCTTCTTCTCCCGCGCGTTCCAGGCGCCTGGGATTCACAAGGGTCGGGTGCACCAGTGCTAAAACACTGCTGCAGCGATAAAAATAATTCATCGGCCGTACGAAGGCCACACGCGAACTTATAGCCACACCTTAGCGGTTATTACAAAAGCAGATTACGTCCGTCCACGTCGCGAGCTAATGGTCGAGAGAGAGAGCGCGGTTGATGCGCACGAGTATAGACAACAACAAGGGTCGTGCATTCCCTCGTACGTCATAAGCATTCTGCCGAACGGTAAAAACGGCAAAAATGGCCCAAACAGAAATAAAGAAAAACTCTCTTTATTCTTTGCTTTATGCAAGTAAACAGAAAATTGGTTCTGCGCATATTTTATTTATATGCGTGTATGTTTCTTACAATACGCTGAATGGTTGGACGGAAATGGGTGGTTCTGTTTGTATATAATATTACTAGCGACTCACCCTTGCCCCGCTCGGGTTCGTCCCTTGGTACATTGTAACGGTTAGTATAGATTTCTTAGAGATGAGGATATTTTCCCGCAGTAAAAAGTCCTAAATGTTGACCCGGATAACCAGCTATCATCATACCAAATTTCATCAATATCTGTCCAGTTGTTTTCTTGTAATGCGTTTCCAGCCAGACAAACAGACAGACAGACGAAAATTCTAAAAACTATAGATTCGGCTTCTGTATCGATAAACATGACTATTTCAATAAGATTAAATATTGAATGAACAGATTCGACTCAGAATTTTATTATATGTATAGATAGATAAAACAAAACTAACGACGCACACGAACAAAACGACGGTAAGGCGCTAGTGTTTTATAAATCAATCTACATAACTTCACTTCACTTTGAGTCCCACTATGCCACTAGAATGTGATAATTAATTTTTAATAAGAATATTTTTTCCACATAATAATAATACACAATTAATTAAATATTAACAATATAGAAATAGTACTAGATCTAGATAAAATATAGAAAATTCAATCGCAATTAATTAAAATAGTAATAATAAAATATAAATCCATAAATTTGACCTACAATAATAATACTCGTACAATTTTTCTTTTGTACATTGTATTTGACAAAGAAATCAAGAGTGCTTTTAAAAATATTGCAACTTGATGAATAAGCAGAAACAAAAACATTTCGTTTTGAACTCCTGACCGAGTTTCACAAGCACAAAGGTGCATTTGTGTTTTATATAGATTTTCCTAGAATAAGGTTATTTTTAGTTTTTTATAAAGTTGTTCTATGATTTCATCTAATCATACCATATAACGGAATTAATTATAATTTATATTTTTTCATTGCTTGAACAACCTTTATTGCGTGGTAATGAAATTGAAGTAAAAAAATTTTTCAACGTTACTTTCTGTCCATGGGTGAAAATATTTTTTATCTTTCGTCGTTTTTGTGCAGATTCTTCTATTATAATTTTAATTTAAATGTGTTTTAAATTTTAAATTAAATTATTAATTTAGGAACGTATTATGATTACAAAACTGTGATATATATATATATATATATATATATATATATATATATATATATATATATATATATATATTAGTCAATTTACCTAGTATATAATATACTGTTAGTATACTTGAGGAAAAGAAATACACTTAAATGTGTTAACGCGACAACTAAGTATAAATAACATAATTTGACGAGAGGAACAAACTAACGGTTAGCTTTCATATAGACTGTCAGATAGATTTGCTAGCTATCGATATTTTGTCGATGTAAATTCACTTTTGGGAATACTTGAATTTGTTTTAAGTTTCATTTGAATCGAACATTTGTTTTATTTATACACATTCAACTTCTGGTTTCTAAAAATATATAATATCTAAATAGATTGTACAATATGCAATGAAAATGGCTTAGCAGTATCTCTAGTTTGGATTCCAGAACATTCTATTATTCCTGGGAACGAAATGGCTGACTCTTGTGCCAAAGCTGCCGTACAGTATGGGTCATTAGTGCGTTTTTGAAATACAACGCAGTTCAAATTTTATTTATTGTAAAATCCCACTTAGATAAATAAATCGTGAAAATGTAACTGGAACTCTTCAAAATGTTATAAATATTACGCTGCAAATCAGCCAGAGTTTCCAAGACGCCCTTGGTTTTCTTGTCGCAAGCATGCGGAACGTTGGGTAATTCATACTAATATTATAAATTCGAAAGTAACTCTGTCTGCCTGTCTGTCGGTCTGTTACCTTTTCACGCTTAATCCACTGAATCGATTTAAATGAAATTTGGTATAGAGATAGTTTGAGACCCTGGGAAGGACATAGGATAGATTTTACCCCGGAAATCATCCCTTAAGAGGGTGAAAAGGGGGTGGAAGTTTGTATGGGGAATGATGCATTTCTCAAGTAAGGGATGTAAAACTCATCATATTCTATACTAAGCGTCAACACGTAACTAGGGACGAACCCTATATGTCGTCTACGGGTATCTCTTAAGCACGCAAGTACTCTTAGCAACCCTGTATGAGTGTGGCCTTGACGAAGGCACGTTTTCCCATATCCTTTTCAGCTGTCCTAAACTTCTGTATCCTATCTATTACATCCGTCCTTCTAAAACAAGCCGTCCTAGTATGTTAATTGTTTGTTGATGTTTGTGTTTAGTCCATTATGTAGATTTCAGTTTTGATAATATGTAAAATATGTTATAGAAGAAGAATAACACTTCATAAACAATTTATAATATTATATATATGTGTATTCAGCCCTTTATATATATATACTATATATATAGTATATATATCATATATATATATATATATATATATATGTCTTTCGAAAACTTGCTAAGTAAATAATGTGGATATAGTTGGAGGGCTGGAGAGTACACACATAGGCTACTTTTTACCTCGGGAGATTATCTCATTCCCACGAGTAAACACGTTATAATACAATCCATAAAAATATTTATGATCAGAATTATTTGAAACTTGGTATTGATGCTCTTCAATACAATTAAATAAATATATATTTGAGTATTTTTCGAATATCATCCTATAAGATGGTAAAATATAGAATGAAAGTGTGTATGAAACCTACATTTTTAAGTTTTTTTTTGTAGTTTTAGTGCAAGTGAAGCCGCGGGTTCTGCTATATTCATATAAATCAAACTACAGAGACGAGGTAAAGGAAACATATGTGCTTATAATTTCATGGTCTTAGGCTTTCTAGTGTTTCTCTCTTGAACTCACTTAAGATACACTATCACAATACCCGTCAGAGATAAGCTTCTAAGGAAAGTGTCATCCAAGAACATTGTTTCACGATGGTGCTTAAACTGTTATATTAAAATAGAACTAATTAAAACCTAAGAGGACACGTTTTCATTTAAAATAGATTAACGTTATTATAAGATTAGTGTAACTTAAAGATATATTTTATTGTAGTTGGAATGCAGCTGGGAGGTCTCCCAGGCTTGAGTATTACAACAGATATTTCGATTGATATCAATTTCAAGCTAGGCTTTCCCTGAACACAAATAAAATTAGCTATGATTCTTTTGTCAGAATGTAAAAGTTAATTATTACTAAAATATTTTTTATTTTTCCAAGTATACTTTAAGTTTAATTACTTTTTTTTTCTATAATTTTATAAAAGTTCAAATAAGAAGTTAATGGGAAACGATCACCCCTGTCAATAAAGATCTTTTCAAATACAGAATTCACTCTTACCCTGTATGATGCGACGAAACAATATTTAGATATTTTTAACTTTTACACACTTTTTGTGTTTTTTTTTTATATAATACTAGCATGCCCGCGGCTCCGCCCGTGTTCAGATGACCAAAAAACCAAATTCTTAGGTTTTACGTTGGTTAGTATACTCTTACATTGAAATTTTTGTGTTTTTTCTCAGAAATGAGACATTTTTCCGCGGTAAAAAGTATCCTATATATTGATCCGGATAACCAGCTATCACCATACCAAATTTCATCAAAATCCCTCCAGTGGTTTTTTCTGTAATGCGGTAACAGACAGACAGACAAAAATTCTAAAAAACTATAGATTCGGCTTCTGTATGGATAACAATGTTTATTTCAATAAGATTTTCCAAAAAATATTTAATGTACAGATTCGGCTTAGTTACAATTTTATTATCTATTTATCTTTATAGATATATATATATATATATATATGCTCATGACTCTGTAAAGTAATAAATAAATAGTTTCAAACAGACATAAATTTCCATGTTTCAGTCAGTTTCAGTCTGAACCATTCAAACTCTATGTATAAGGGTGATCATAAGTTGCCAATATTTCGTTTTCTTGTGAGAAGGTACATAACTTGACTACATAATCTATGATTCGAAATTTCATTTAGGCTATAGTTTAAAAATAAATTAATTCTATCAAAAATATTTTATTAGTTAAGTAAACAAATGTTAATTTAATGTTCTTTGCTGCTGTCTGTACTTGTGAAAAGTACGCATTACAATTCTTTATTGACACGGGTTGTGCGAGATTTGGTTAGAGAAAAACAATTTCATGTTAAGTGCCTGCGCTGGGTATGTCAATTTAATATAGCAATTTTATCGTAAAATATAATAATTAAAAATATTACCTACCATTAATTTAATATTACCTACCATTGTAAATGAAAAAATATTGAATTTGTAAACCAATACTTATGAAGTTATATTTATTTGTTATTGTCGTGTAAAACAAACAAAAACAATATCCTTTATAGTAAATGAAAATAGAATAATTTATCAATAACAAATGCAGAAAGCAGAAAAAAGCACCGAAAACGTACGCCAGAAACGTATATCTAAGTCATCTTTGGTCTTAATTGAAACAAGATAGCTATTTATACGCTCAATACAAAATATATGTTCAGGCATGGGTTACCACAATTTGCTAGACTGCTACAAAAAGTATTTATACCCGTCATAATCAAATATACACTTTTACTTGACCAAATTTAAATCGAAACAGTGGTTTTAAAGTTATATTATTTAATGGAAACAGTGGTGGCCTAGTAGTAACTCGTTTGCTTAGGAAACCGAGTGAAGCAGGTTCAAATCCCGGGTCTCGCATCTCCGATATTTTGAGGTGTAAATAATTTCGAACATGTCTACCTACCTACTTGTTTTACGGTGAAGGAAAACATCGCGAGGAAACTCACTTGTCAGAGAGAGTAGTAAGTTTTCTGTTACTTATAAGTTTTCGAAAGACAATAATAAATATCTTTAAATACAAACAAACATATAAACAAATCTTTCTTTTTTACATTATCATCGTAGACATACATAAAACGCATGAAATATGAATACCGTCAATGTCAGTCAGACTCAATCTATCGTGTAATGGTGAAATTTTCACGTAAAGCAATTTAATTACGCGTGGACAACAAGCTGTGGCCGCTTAGTCACGTACGACGTGCTCTTTGTCAAAGCGCTGGATAAAACAAGCGTACACCGATACTTATGTGCCAGATTTATTATAGTTATAGCTTTTAAGTTTGACTTAAACGATTTGTTGTATTTTTCTAGATTAGTGCGATAGTAAAATTATGTGGCCTGTTAGTATTAATATTCGCCATATATTATGTATATTTACACACACTTATAAATCACAAAATGACAAAATTTTATCAAAGTAGTAAAGTTTTTTTTATAATTTTAAGTGCAGATAAAAAATGAGGGTGAATGACGAATTCAGCTATAAAACAAGTTAATATATTATAATGAAATATTTGTTGCTAATACGCGTGGGTAGTGGATCTCTTGGCAAAAAAACCTTATGAGAAATCAATAAGTATTATATATTGCATCCGTAAACATTCTACAAACTATATATCTGGGAGAAATAGAGATCAGATACATAGGGGACCCAAACCCAAACTCGGCGGGACAGCCTTCCAAACCGGGATACGGTTTGGGAGGCTGTCCCGCTGCGAATACAAAGAGGCCACAGTGCCGGAGTGATATACCGGTGATTAGCGTCGGGTTGGATTAGGGGCCCTTCTAGCCCTCATGCCAGCAAAACACACAACTTGGACGGCCAGGATAAGTACAAACCGTATACATTTGTCGTTCTTGATCTGGTGGTCATCAGAGTTGAATGTCATCCATACATCCTCGATACTTGGCATCCCACAAATTTAAATTGATTAATTGATTGAATGAATGAAAACGTTCTTCCTCCCTGAGAGCAATAATATCATGAGTCATGTCTTCAGGTTCCTTATAGGCCAGTAATGCATTATCTTAACCTCTTATGTTGCAGATGTATATGAGCGATGATAGCTACTTACTCACTCTATATAATACTTACTGAATCGATTGCTCGTTTATCTGTTTTTCTATAAAAAAGAGACACAACTTATTAAAAAGAGACACAACCTATTATCCATGATTAATTACACTGTATTTTTTTATGTTTTTATATATAATATTTTGTAAAAACATAACATTGTAGTAAATATTATTTATGTATGTCTAACGCATTGTTCTAACTTAATTACCGATAAATATAACAAAAGTTGAATTGAACATAACCTGAACTTGAATGAGTTTAGAAATAAAACTTTTATATTATAATCACTTACCTGTAATTCAAAATAAACTGTCAGTAATTTTAAAGTTATTATAAAGCTTAAATTTCTACCTTCATATTAAAACTAATTAATCTTTAATATAATTCTGACTTTTGCGCCATCTTTTAACTTTGCACGAATTCTTAAAGTTGCTATATAATATGAATATAATACAGGTATTAAATAATTAAATTACTTTTGACTTGATCCTTTAACTCGAAACCGGATATTTCATTTAAAACTTTCAACTTTGGGATAGTGAGAATTGACGGTGAATTTAATATAAGATTAATGTAAAATTTAATATCTCCAACCAACTGACTGTATATCATTATAAAAATCGGTCAAGTGCGAGTCAAAATCGCACATGAAAGGTTCCGTACCATTCTACATGTTCTTTTTATTACTCTATGTATGTAGTTAATTCACTTCGATGATCGATTACGAACGCTAAAGAAATGTTTCTTGTATTTTTATTTGTATTTAATTATAATATTAATTGTTATAGAGGCAATAGAAATTCATACTCTGTGACAATTCCAACTCTCTACCTATTACGGTTCATGAGTTACGGCCTTCTGACAGACGGACAGCAGCGTAGGCAAAGGGATTTGTTGGCAACCATCGGGTACGGAACACTAATAAAAAATTAATACTTTTATTGGCCGCTTGATTTTATAAGAAACTAATCAATGCACGAAAATTTAAAAAAATATATAAATAAAATAATATATCAAAGCGTTTATAGTCAGGCCAGTTTAATATTCTATTTATGATGGGGATTGCAAAAACACAATATTGTAAGCTAATATTTGTAATAAGCTGCGTGTTCTACAGTATTTCCCATTTGACAATTCTGAAATGCTAATCTATATTTCTGTCTTAAAAAAAAACTTCCATGCATTCTTATTTAACCTCGTTAGGTCTTAAAAATCCTGTTTTTTGCCACTCACTTCTTCTGTGAAAAACTAACGAAAAACTCAACAGTTAAGAATTTGGGATCACGTTCATGTCTTTGGCAATAATTTAGGTAAAAACTGAAATAGCCACACACAATATCAATTCAAGTGTGAAAAGTACAAATTATAACGATAAAATTTAATAAAACGTTAGCTGTAATCGAATTCCTTTAAGGATTCAGTCAAAGAAATGAAAATTGATTAAATACATATTTTGATATTTTTATAATATAACTAGGGACTCACCCTTGTTCCGCTCGGGTTCGTCTCTACATAAGGTTTAACGTTTAGTATCTATTTTTCAGAGATGAGATATTCTCCCGCAGTAAAATTATCCTATATCTTGACCCGGATAACCAGCTATCATCATACCAAATTTCATCATAATCCTTCCAGTGGTTTTTCCGTGATGCGGTCACAGACAGACAGACAGACAAAAATTCTAAAAAACCATAGATTCAGCTTCTGTGTCAATAAAAATGTCTATTTCAATAAGATTTTCCAAAAAATATTTAATATACAGATTCGGCTTAGTTAAAATTTTATTATAGTACGTATAAAAATCATATTCGATCATCATATAAATCATGTAGCAACTAAGTCATATCAGATGCTAGGCTTTATATTTAGGCAAGGGGCAGATTTTAAAAATGCTCATACATTAATACTGCTATATAATGCTTATGTTAGGGCTAATCTGGAATACGCGTCTACAGCTTGGAATCCACAATATAATAAATATATTGACTTAATTGAAAAAATACAGAATAAATTTTTAAAAAGATTAAAAAATAGATATGGTTCTGCTTCTTTTAGTAATACTACTTCCCTAGAAAGGCGTAGAGAACAAAGAGATCAGCTCTTTCTTTACAAAATAATTAATAATTTAGTTGACTCTCCGTACCTATTAAATAAAATATCATTTAATTGCCCTAGACATGGCACTCGTTCTCAGGCTACTTTCTCCACCGCTGTCTCCAGAACAAAGTATTGTGACAATTCATTTATTGTAAGATCCTGCAATATGTATAATAAGCAATATCATGACATCGACTTCTTCAATAATGGGTTCAAAAAATTCGCTCACCTATTAAAAAAAAAACATAAATTTTGTTAATGTTTAGTATTCTTGCTTTTTGTTCGATTTATTCCTGTTAATTTAAGTTCACTTAGTTTATGTTTTTAGTGGAAACTTTATTGGCTTAAGATTTTTGTTTAGAAGTATTTAACTAAATTTTATTAACTATACGCTGTATGTTTCCCAATGATAAATAAATAAATAAATAAAAATATATTTCTGCCCGTTATATTTAAGAATTATAAATTAAGTATTGAGAAAGTAAGAAAAATACTCCTCATATATATATATTTATAGCTAAAACAATTTAAGCAAAGGTAACACCAATCAATAATTACTGTTTATCTATATAAATAAAAATGAATGTCTAAATGTGTTGTCAAGGGCAAAACTCAATAACGGCTAGACCAATTCGGCAGATTTTTTTCCAAATAATCGTTGAAGTAAGATAGGTTCTTATGAAGAGAAAAATTAGAAAAAAAATATAGAAAAAATGTAATAATCACATTTTTCTTTTTCTTAACCTCTACTTTATAATTACATATTATGAACGCAGCCTTAAAAGAAAATAAATAAACTTGAATGCATTTGTAGATTTCACACTTTCTCTTTGTATATAGTTTGAAGTTAACAGTCTTACATTTACTAGTCTTTATCCTGGCAATATCTGTCCACCTCCTTATATGGAGTCACACAAAAAACTTATATTTAAACTTAAACACAATAAAGTCCCGCTTTAATTTTTATCTCCTTTTTAGTAGTTGGTCAAAAACTAGATTAAATCATTTAAACATATTACAATACATATACCTCTCATATATTAAAAATTCAAATTACGCAGCACTTGTTGATTCCAATGAGGTTATTTTTTAAGCGTGCTAAGTGAGTGAGGATAACGTGTAACAAGGGTCGGAAGGACAGCTGACGTAACCGCGGGCCAATAACAGCTTGAGACGGGATTTTTAATATCGGCCGACAATGTGACGGTGTTCCCTAATATCCTTGCAATTTGACATGATACTTTGATGTTATGATCGGGAATGTTTTATGAAATATTTTATGTTGTTGCCTTTTTTGCGCTACAAAGATTCGAAAAAATTGATATTTGATGGTAAAACGATAAGATGTTTTGGTGTAAAATGTTCTATGGAATTATTTTTAGGATATATCATAAAAAAACATTTTCTAGCTCATAATAGAAAAATATATTTCTGTTTTGTAATAATATAAGTATTTTTATGTATATATGTATGTATAAAGTTCTGATATTTATTTATTCTCTCAAATGTTTATGTAGTGCTTATAATCCGTATTTATGCTTATATATTATATATGGAATTATAGTGTGTTATGTATTTATATGTTTATATATAGCAGTTATTTTTTTTATACTTATTCTTATATATTTTTTGTTGTTTCTTTGCACTTTCTCTTTCAGTCCCGCTACTTAACGCTATTACCCACAAACATTGGTTGACTGGAAGAGATCTCTTAAAGATCTTAAGATATAAATTCACCATTGTCCATGTTATTTTCTATGTATTTTCTGTTTAATTGTTTAGTACAGTAAAGAATATAATTTAAAAAGTCTCTCATTAGGTAAAACTTTATAACAATTTTATACAGTAATAATATTTAATTTGTTAACCTTTAGGTGTAAATATTATTTCTTAGTTATTCTCACCTGCTTATAAAATGAAAATTGATTTCAAACGTTAAAAACTCGAATAAAATATTAATATCTAAATAGAACATAATATTTACATAAGTAAGATATCCATTTAAGATATATATTAAAATAATTTAATTCAATTTTATCTTTGAATTCATATAAAAGTAATCTGAGTAGAATAAAAGGCAGATTCGAGCTTAATTACGACTAAAGCAAAACCAGTTGGTTTTAACATCGATTTAGAAAATTACTGACGCCGTATAAAGCGTGCACTCGATTAATTTACAAATGAAGAAACTTCCGTCGGTGGAATAGGCGAAATTATTTACAAGTGGTACTGTTTCTTGACAAAGAGCAATAATTTCTTCATTGTCAACATTGTAGGTAGAGTCGATTATAATTATATAATATAAATATCGTTAAATTCGTATTTGAGCTAAATATATATTTACTGCTAGTTCCAAAGTCCTGGGTTTGACATTTTAACATATTAAATAAAACTATCTTTTCGGATTATTTCGCAGATTTATTTTGATTTTTGGTTCCGGACGTTTCGAATGCTTTACAGCAATCATGGTCACGGGAGAGACTGAGGTGTTAGATGTCTCGAAGGTATAGTTATTACAGACAGCCTACCCACAAATAACAAGATAAAAAATTGTACCAAGTACCTTACAATATTTTATAACTTTAAACATTTTATAATTTTAATTAGTTTTATAATTGAATATGGAATATTATTTATTTAATTTTTGCTGTTATGATTATAATTATTGTTGCCATTATTATATTTATAACCATAAATAAAATAAAATATAATATTAATTATTTAAGCCACATAATTATTCTATGAGTAACTTAAAAAGTTAAAATTAATTACGAAGAATAATTTTAATTTAGTTTGCTATTATTTAAAAAGACAATTTACTAAGCAACACTATTACTATACCTATACTTTTACAAATATTTTTTTTATTAATATTTGAGATTAATATTTTTCGATTTTCAATTAGGACGTGAAAATAACATAATAATGTTATTTTCAAGTTAATACAAAATTTTATTCGTCTACTCATATAGTATCATATGAACGTATGAATCATTTTCAATTGTTTGTAACAGTGTTGTATCTAACATAGATACAAACAACATTGTTACGTACTCTATATTCCTCGAGCTTACTCACTAGCCGTCAAGATAGTGATGCGATTACGTTGTTTGGGATATTACTAGTCGAAGTTTCAAAAGCAATCTTTGTTATAGCTTAAGCTACGGTCAAGCTGGCTGAGTTTTGTCATTTTCTCCCTAATACATAGTTAATAAACAGATGATCTAGAATCTGACCTATAAATAAACTACAAAAATGTATGGATATCCTTGAAGATCGTAGCCAGTATATTACCGAAATAAATATTTATTTTAAGCGGAAATCGGATCTGCAGTGTGTGGCATTTAGAAAGATTCAGATCACTATATGAGATTATCTTTAAATTCGTCATTAATTGATGTCGTTAGATTGCTTTTACTGTTAACTTATTGTAATTCGACAGTATATTACAGCGTTACAAATTTTACTAGTTATTCGTGCACAATATAGGATGGTAAAAGAAATAATAAAGCGATCGGTTTTTAATTTATTTAATACTCGCTAATGATTGTGGATTTGACTATGTTCATTTCATTTCATTCATTCATGTTTTTAAGTATATATATATAGTATAACATTCATGTCATCCATACTAATATCCATACTTAATAATTATACTATAAATGTGAAAGTGTGTTTGTTTGTTTGTTTGTTTGTTTGTTTGTTTGTTTGTTTGTCCTTCTTTCATGTCGAAACAGAGTGACGGTTTGGGGTGATTTTTTGTGTAGAGTTAGTTGGAGGGATAGTGACTAAAGATACTTTTTACTGCGAGAAATTATCTTATTCCCACGGGAAAACAAGTTATTATACAACCCACAAATCATCACGGCTATGTTTATATAAAATATAGTATAGTCTATCTGATATAGATTTAAAAATACCCATATATTTTTACTAAGATTATGTATAGAGGTAAACATTTTTGGTTAGGGGGTTTAAAAGTAAGTGATAAATGAAACGAGAAAAGCTTCATCTAATAAACGACGTATGCAGAAAACTTCAAGACGAGCCTTAAAGTTTAACGACTCATACAAATAGGCCTACTGGGTGTGATGTCGGCCGAATCATAATAAGGAAAATGTTAAAAAATTTTACGATATAATTTTTTTTATAAAAAACGAGTTCTCGATTTTGTCGGCCTAAACTTTTTAATTCGTGTTTCAATATCTTGGAATATTTTTTTTATAATTTAAAAGCGTTTTCGACTTCAATATATTCGATATTCTTTTATATCTAATCTTTACCTCTCCGATATCTATAGATATAACAAAATTCTAACTGAGTCGAATCTGTACATTAATATTTTTTTGTAAATCTTATTGAAATACCTAATCATTATTATCGATACAGAGGCCGAGTCTATAGTTTTTGGAATATTGGTCTGTCTGTCTGCATGTATGTTTGTCTGTCTGGAATCGCATGAGAAGACCATTACCATACCATTTTGATGAAGTTTGGTATGATGATAGCTGGTTATCCGGGTCAATATGTAGGATACTATTTACTGCGAGAAAATATCTCTTCTCTTAGAAATCTAGACTAAACGTTAAAACGTTACTAGAGACGAACCCGAGCAGAGCGCAACTCCTTCTACAATACGCTTAAATTACCTACAAGTTACAGTTATTGTAATAAAATAAAAAAATAATAATTAAGTAACAAAATGATTTAAAAGTTAAAACCCTTATATTTTTGTTCAAAATGGACGCTCACTGTGAACGTCCATTTTGTACAAACTCATAAGTTATTGTACAAAATTGTTATAATAATATCACAAAACCTTCCTACATTGTTATATTTTTCCTGTTAAGTAATAACAATTATTAAACGAATGACCATAATGCTGCTTTCTCTGTAAAAGCAATGAGTGAAAAGTGTTAAAGTAAAATTAAGCCGTAAGCAAGTCGTGATTGCGTTAAAACATGATAACGTTGCAAATTCAACTCTAAAACACACTTTGCACCAAATACCTTATGTGTCGTAATGTGAAAACTTTCACCATAGAGATGCCATAACGGCCACCGACGCAAGCTATTAAGTTATTATTAACTTCAAACTTTATTAATTTAATGTTTACTGAATGCGCGAGTATTTGAGCTATGCATTCTTGTAATAAAAGTTTTTGATTTGTTGGTTTCTCAAGTGTAATATCTACATATTTCGTAACAAAAGATGTTGTATTTGAATCAGTTTTTTGTTGTCTGTACAGGGATGATATACCTTTACTTTTCATCTTCCTTCTTCCTTTCATATTATCTTTATTTTTATTTGGATCTCTATTTTATGGTCATTGGATTTGATAAATATACGTAACTGGACTATTTTCATTTAGTAATCATTTTACACCACTATTTTACAATTTCCATCAGTTTAAAATAAATATGTTGGGACATTAACACACCATCTAGTTTCATGGTAAGCTACAAGGCTTTTGCTATGGATATCATATAATCGATACACTACACATATATAATTTTAAATACATACATATTATAAATATAAACACCTATGACTGGAGTACAAGCATTCGTGCTCATCACACAAATGTAAATGCCCCCAGCGGGATTCGAACCCGCAGCCGCTGACACTGAAAGTAAAATCATTACAAACTGAGCCAAACGTGTTATTTCATTTTGTACAATAAGTAATTATAGTATAAATATATTTTTATCAGCATAACACTTGAATAACGTTGCGGGCGAAAACTCCTATAAAATAAGCTAACCGTTAAAATTGTCAAGCAGTCAGTAGCTACACTTTCCTTAGAAATAACATAGAACGGAAATTCTTACCGTATGAGGAAGGAAATTGCGATATTATGAAATAAAATATACGTAGCTTTAAATCTAATGCACATTTATACATAGGAATTTATGCGAACGTTGCATTCGCAGTGCATTATGATCTGATAGGGCTTTATGTTGTTCAACAACAAAAGCGGAAATATGAATTTAATGGTTTTGCTATTAATAATGTAATATTTCGTCGAGAACATACTGTGATGTTAGTTTTGTTTTTAAGTATTTGTCGATAGTATCTAATATATAAAATTTCCATGTCACAATGTTTGTTACCGTACTCCTCCGAAACGGCTTCACCGATTTTTACCAAAATTTATATGCGTATTCAGTAGGTCTGAGAATCGGCTACTATCTATTTTCCATACCCCTAAGTGATAAGGGTGGTCCAACCCAAAAAAAATGTTATTCGGCATTAAAAAATACATACAAACCTAAATAATACTACTAATAAACTTAAATAATAACCTAAATAATTTTCACAAGGGACAAACCCGAGCGGAGCGAGGGTGAGTCACTAGTAGATAAATAAAAAAAATGTCTACAGATTCAATATATAAATATTTTTACATATTTATAAAAATCGTAAAAAAGAAAAAGATTCATTATTATATTTTTTATCTTTGTCATCCCCAGACATCTACATATGTCTGGGAGAATATACTAACAACAGTTATTTTATTCAAATATTTAAGTGTTTTTGACATTACACACTGATTTGCAATTTCTGCGATAGTCTAAGATCCGAAGCATAATCGTCCCTTAGATCAAAATAAAAACTTAAAAAAACCGACTTCCAGGCATTAAAATCTAAAAAAAATAACTAAATGGAAGTTTTTATTTACAATAGATACCTAATCTTTCAAAGTCGGTGCCAGCCGATGCAAAGCAAATCTAATATGTGTATTTTGATACGTTAAATACATATTTACCTATTAGATATTCATATCTTAAAATATTGTTGGCTGGCACCGATATTTTCAATATCTGATTACGTATCTATTCTAAATGAAAACCCGTGTTTCCTTATTTTTCACATTTTAGTGCCTGGAGCTCGGTTTTTTTAAGGTTTTTATTTGTCCATTTCTAGTGTAGAAGTAACATGCAGGTAATTTGTAAGAAGAAAGTTTTTAATAACATATTCGATTAAACAATTTATTTAAAAAATGATTTATTATTGATTTTTTTAAAAAAACCGCTCGACCGATTTCGATAAAATTTATATTGGACCACCGAGGAAGTATAATACACTTTGAAACAAAAAAATCCAAATCGGTTCAGGCGTCTGAGTAATTGGTGAACATATATATAAAAAAAAGATTCCGACGAATTGAGAACCTCCTCCTTTTTGGAGGTCGGTTAACAATAAGATAGATAGAGCAGAACTGCAGAAGATAGTAATGGAAGCCGAAAAAGGTATTATAATTATAGGTATTTTTAATACAACCCCTGCCGCTTGACATTGTATTTTCTTTCTGACAATGACTGATTAAGAAGTCCATTTACTAAGAAGAGTGTTATAATTTTTGTATTTATCTTATTTAGTTGCATATCATTAAAAAAACTGTGATTCAATTCAATTTATTAAAAAAAATTCATCAAAACCTTGCTAAGATTTCATTAACAATATGTTGTGTTTAATATAAAGAACTTTTCCTTAGGTAAGTAGAATGACGAACTCACTTCGGATCCTATACTATCGATGTCAAAACAATACATATATGTTTAGTATTGGCTTAGTGACAGCTCTCAGGAACACGCTTTGCCTTAACTAAACTAGCTAAAATAAATATTTATGCTATAATTTATTGCAGCGTAAACTGGTTATAGTAATAATATTAAAAGTATTAATATTTAAAGTTGATGTATTAAAATCTTCTTTAACGCTACATAAAAAAATCACAAACCTTTTTTACACAATATGCTCATCTGTCTAGTCACGGAAACCAAGTAACCGAATGAAAGATAGCTTTGTTCTATTCTATTTATATTTATTAACAAATCTATCTCACGGGAGCCGTACATTATTCCGGGATTAAAAATAGCGTATGTGTTACTATGATGTATACTATATTATTGTAGTTTCATTAAAATCCATTCAGTAGTTTTTGCTTGAAAAAGTAACAAACATCTATACATCCAGACATGCATCCATACATTGTCACATACTTTCCCATTTATAATATTAGTAGATTATTAATATAAAATATTAACTGTGCAAAAATATACAAAAAAAGTTTTTTTTTGTCTTAACTTAAAAAATCCCTTTAAATTACTTGAAGCTAAAGTGAACTTAAAGACAATATTTTAAAGAGAATGTTCGTTTCGTGTACTGCTGTAGTGAATCAGGCATTCTACGGTCGAACGGTTATAGTGCGACTAGCGTGTAATACATATGTAGAGTAGTGCAATATAGTAATAGATTGTAAAATAAGTATAATAATGGTAATAATAATAAAAATTAAATCCATTTTAACCCCCGACGCAAAAAGAGGGGTATTATAAGTTGAATGTATTTGTTGTCTATCTGTGGCATCGTAGCGCCCGAACGGATGAACCGATTTTAATTTAGTTTTTTTTTTGTTTGAAAGGTGCCTTAATTGAGAATGTTTTAAGGTTTAATTTTAATTGAAAATTGAATTGAATTAATTGAAAAAAATCGTTTGGAAGCTATAAGCGGTAGAAGAATATGAACAACTTCCACAAATCTAGTTCTTTGGAAACTTGGTATCCTGTTACTTCTATGGCATTGCAACGCTTTGGTAACCTTTTCTAGATGCTGCAGTGTCACTTGAAATCTACAAGATATGTTTATACTCATCTCTTTACTAAAATACTAAAATACGGTATTTTTGTATAATGACTCGTACAAAATGAAAGCTTACCATATTTATAAAATTGTTAAAGTTGTTGCTAAGAAAAATAAATATTCATACACTTTCGTAGGAATATTCCTACGTGAATAGTGCAATAATATTATATTTACTATAATAATTACATTATAACTATCTCTCAGTCTTATATATTTAGACCATAAAATTATACCTAAAGCAAATGCCAAAGACAAAGTCAAGCCAAAATTTCCTCACTAGCAGTATACATGTGTATGAAACTACTGAAAATAATGCGTCATCATAAATCCTGGAACACAGCGAATTTACCAACGTTATGCGGTCTCTAAGCGCGGCACTCACCTCAATGTAGTCATAAACAGGACTTTACTCAAATGTAACGTGGAGTACTTCTATAAAAGCGATAAGTGTGCACGTAAAGCTAGTGATACACTATTCCAAGAAAAAAAAACTAAATTCAAAATATTTTTATAAGTGTATAAGTAACTTTGTTTGTTTCCTTATGATAGAAAAGCTCTAATTAATTTCTAAAAAGGCTGTGGTAGCTCAGTGGTAACGCGCTCGCTTGGGAAACCGAGTGAAGCTGGTTCAAATCCCGGGCCATTGATATTTTCATGTGTGAATCATTTCTAACATGATTATTACTTGCCTTGCGATGAAGCAAAGCATAATGAGAAAACCTGTATGTCTGAGAGAACCTAACAAGTTATCGAAAGATATGTGAAGTTCGCCAATGCGCCCTTGGCCAGTGCTGTGGACTATGGCCTGATACCCCTCGTATTAAAGGGAAGCCCGTGCCCAGCAATGGGATGTTAAAAAGGGCT
Organism: Brenthis hecate; assembly: GCA_951806755.1. Lineage (NCBI taxonomy): Eukaryota > Metazoa > Arthropoda > Insecta > Lepidoptera > Nymphalidae > Brenthis > Brenthis hecate. The sequence continues at coordinate 2,617,738 of OX638263.1, forward strand.
GAATACAGTACAATTAATTTCTAAATTTCCTTCTTGCTTCCGGTCTTTCAGAAATATTATCTAACGCATTTTACCTAATAGCCCGTAATATTTGGTCATGGATGCGTTATTACCCTCTTATTTACCAGAAATTGACATTATTCTGTGTAACATGCTAAAATCACTCATCTAAATTGCTAAAATAATAAATAAACATATTAAGAAATATTTTATGGTGCTTGCTCTAACATGGGTTTTGATTATAATTATCACTTTAAACTTATTAATCATTATAAGAGGAGGAAGTTTTTATTGTGATTGAGAGACATCTATATATGTATTATTAATTATTATATATAAATAGGCAAAGACGAAACAGTCCAGTACTTGCTTTTTCTGTTTGTTAATCGTTTTTTGTTTCTTTAGTAGCTATGGACAACCATTGGTGTTATCAATTTAAAAAAAAAACAGTTTTTATATACATAGGTAAATTCTATTCATATATTGTTTTTATCAACTTTTCAATTATGACTACGCGAATACTAGAATTCATTAACAAAAGAATAATGAAAAATAGTTTACATTTCATCTACTTACATAATGATAATACTTCTAAAAAAAACTTTTACCCAAAATTCACCCTTAATCGAGTACTCCGTTTTGAAGTCGATCAAAAATTACTTATTTAATAATAATAAAATAATAATAAATAGTATTTATTGCCATAAAAACAGTAACAAATGTTAGCAGAATCAGTAAGGCTTAAATTAACTTATGGCAAATTAATTATAATTATTTAACAATATTTTTAATAGTTTTATAGTACATTACAATTAAATGACAATAATATTTTATTGAAAGCACGTTGTGTATTTAGTACCTAACATACTAAAGATAAAACTTAACATTTCATAGCCTTTACTTTAAGTCCTTTAGGAGTGTTTTTATTAAAACTTTTGTATCTTTAAATCCTTTTATTACTTTGTTTAAAGGTTAAATTTTGAAGCTAAACTTCTCTGAATGTTGATACTAGAACGGAACTTTTTTCGCCATTTGCTTTTTATAATCAAATCGAAAAGGGTTTCGTGTTTAAATATTGGTGTTTCAGAAAGTTCACTTATTGTTTGCCAAGCATTCTACCATAATATAAATTCTACTGACTAAATTGTAAGATAATCTGGCGCATAAACCGAAGTTTAAGCTGCTATTTGGAAATTCTGTTAAAAAGAAACCTTACAGCTAATACTGGGGCTCGAATCCAGGACTTCAAGATCTGAAAACGTTCATTCCTGTCACTAGGTATTAACAGCATGTAACATATATAATATTAACTAATCGTAGCAAAACATATTCTTACTAACTAGTGCGAAGTTGAAACAATCGATAAAAAAATTATAAGTATTTTTCCAAGAACTCAATATATTTTAATATACAGTTTCATAATACTTCAATATGCTCTCTACTTTCTGTCGGTGTCATGAAAATATGTGCTCAGCGGCTTCAAATGCCATGCTTTATCTTCCGTAATGGAAAACGTTATTCTGTATCAATAAATAACTTGTTTTAAATTATGCTCCACTTTAAATATTGAATTTAAAAATACGATACCTTGCTTTAATAAAAGACCTAGCTTATCTATCTAAACGTATGTATACGTAGGATAAAAAGATAATTATTTAATTACAATATTGTTAACAAAAATGGTTTACAGGAGCAACTTATGTTGAGAATTGAGAGTCTTCGCCAAACTACCTTCTGTGCCAGTAGTAGATTCCACACGGACTTGCATACTGATATTTAATTTAAATTTAAAAAATATAAAAAATGACGATTCAAAAGTGCTCGTAAAGTCTATTTAAATTAAATGTATGTCGATTTCATTAGAAATCATCGCGATCAACAATATAGTGTTTTTGTTAACGGGTGAGATCACAATGGGTTTGTCCTATGCATTGAAATGGCTGAATCGATTTGGATGATATTTAGTAGAAATAAATTTGCGCTACCTGTATAGTTATATTATAGTAGTATAATATAATAAAAACAAAAAGCACCCAGAAAGGCACCCGAGCTACGGAAGGATAGTTTGCTAATATTCTATAAATCTTGGACTTACAGACACAAAAATAGTACGTTTTAAATATGCTCAGCATAATATATACAATGCCAATGTACTGCATGCAGGTTATCAAGGAAAATTATTGAAAAAAAACGGGTAAAAAAAAGATTCCGACGAATTGAGAACCTCCTCCTTTTTGGAAGTCGGTTAAAAAGGTATTCACATTCTATGCAAATCACGGATTTAATTAACTATTATTTATTTCTTAAAATTTAAAACTTGTTATGCGATTCTGAATGAGATTTAATTTTTAAAAAGCCTTTTATATGTACATTTATAGCGTCATCTAAAATTTCAATTAAATCCAATCATGTTTTAGTGGATGAGTACGAGTATTGTATTTACAGTGACATCGAGAAAACTTTACTCAAATATCCTATACCTTTATCACAAAGTGTTTCTTAGCACAAGCATGAAGGCGTAAACAATTTAAGATTGTGCCTTCCATCAAAGCGGAAGTTCGTACTAAGTGGACTTTTCAATTTGCCGAGTGCGGAGGAATTGATGCCGAGACGTTGTGTTTTCTTTTCATCTCAAAAAGAGCATTTCGCCTTACTCTGACTGCGGACCTCAGTCTGTTTTTATGTAAAAGCTAGATAGGAATATTTAAATCTTTAAGGTAAGTCAGAGGAGGTAAGATAAAAATATATCAGTTAAATTGTATATGATTATCCTTTTTTTATCTACTGCACGCTATTTTTAACAAAATGCTAAAATTCATATCGATTTAATTATAAAGACAATCCTTCAGTTTGTCAGAAGTGGAAAAAGTTCTATCAATCATGTGAATCACTAGTATTAAATTTCATACAAATTGTATGACATAATGTCCGCTCGACCGATTTAGGCCAATCTCCGGCCGATCTCATTGAGACTAGCCATCTGCGCAGGAGATATTATAGTGCACAAGTGTCTTTCTGTCACTCTCATACCGCGGTGGGACGAATACTCGACTCAACCAGTGAGAGTTAAGGCGCAGGACCGACGGCTTAACGTGCTCTCCGAAGCACGAGGGTGAAATACCGACAACTTCCGAATTCCAGGCCTCAGAATTTCTTGGCAGAAATACTCATTGATGAAACTTGGTCCGACCCGGGTAACGAGCCCAGGACCTCCGGATCTATCACCGTACATGCTAGCCACCAGGCCACTGAGGAAATTAAAACATAGTATGTACATAAAATATTAGTCTTTTGACACCTAAACTGCGAAATGTGAAAGTAACTCTGTCTGTCTGTCTACCTTTCCACGCTTAAACCTCTGAAAAGATTTCCATGCAAAGCACGGACATACGTAGATAGTATCATGAGGATGGACATAAATTACATTTTATCCCTGTTCTTATTTACCATGGGAACGAGGCCACGGACAAAAAATAGTGTATATTAAGCTATTTTTTTTTTATCCCTACCCATTTCCCAATCGCTTGGGGTCGGCGCAGTACATCTTCTGTACTGCTGATAGGATTTGGAAAAAGTTTTACGACCGGCCGCCTGCCTGACGTCAACCCTCCTTGGAATGCTATTGTCCCTCTTTGTCTGAATGGTGTTGCGGAAGTCTTGTAGTTATTATGCTCTTTCGATTTTTTTGTCTTTTAAAACATTTTTTATACTATTACTTAAATTTTTAATGTTATTTTCGGATATATTTTAAAATAAATTTTGATTACACCATAAATTTTGTTTTGACGTTGTCAATTTTTTTTTAAGCTATTACTATCGATCTATATAATTAGCCCATTACTATTAGTCTATATAATAATAAAAAGAAATGTTTCTCTTAGTACTTAGTTTAGAGATATATTAAACTTAAAAAAAAACAGACCATAAAAACTATAAAAATACATAGCATAACTAGCAAACATACACAAATTAAAAATGAAAACCCCATCAAACCCGGTAAGCTTAAGGCAAAGATTGCCCCCGATTATGCAAGCGGAGTAAGAAAGGCCGTCCGAGCAGAGTCTACAATTTGAATGCGTCTTGCGATGTTTACGATGTTCTACGCACACTCCATTTCCGGTTGATATGAAAACGTTACGTTGAATAGCGTATGGAAGGGCCTCTAGAGAACTGAAAGGATTGAAAAACTAAGTTGCTCTTTGATCAATATACGTATGGTTTGTTTGTTTCTTTGTTTGAAATATTGCATTACATTTGAGTAAAATGCTTTTGGATAGTAAAAGATTAGGTCACCTTTAACAATATATTTTATCGTTTATAATAAATAATGGTTATTTTAGATTTTATCTATATATCAGTTTTCATTTATTTTGTTTTTAATTATTGATACGAATTTGAAATTGATAAATAACAACAAAATTATAGTTATGCGATTACAAACAAATGTTTATTTATACAGATAAATCAAATTGAAGTGTCTGTTTGTAATGTTAAAATAAGAGATTTTAAAGTATAAGCGGTACTTATAGGAAAACAACTTTGATTTTTTTTGTCTTTTTGTGTATCTGTCTCTCTGTCTGTTTGTTCCGGAAAATCTGCAAAATAGCTGGACCAATTTTGACGGGACTTTTACTGGCAGATAGCTGATATTATAAATAGTAGCTTAGGTTACTTTTATTTAAAAAAAAGAATCAGAGTTCTGAGCAAAAAAAAATATATCCCATGAAATTGTGAACAAAATCCGCGTACCTAGGGACGCACCCGAGCGAAGCGAGAGTAAGTCGCTACTATTATAATAAATGACAGCCTGTAAGAAACTAACTTAAACTAATTTGAAACCTCTTTTAACGTTTTATAAGTATGTTGGATACTCAAATAAATAAGGTCGGAACAGGATTTGAATGTAAAAATATTATATTAAGTATAATATATTTGCGTTAGAATACTTTGAAGTATTAGGAACATCTTATGACTGAATAATAATTCTCTAGAATTGAGATGAAATGAACATTATTACGATCAAAGTAGCGCTTTTTACTTTTTTATCTATATTTTTTACAACCCACTGTAACTCTTTTTAGGCAATAATTTCCTTACATTAAGAAGAAAAACCAATATCTTATAACATATGTATTTCTAATATAATTCTTATTTATATATAATTTCGTATATTTTGGAAACGACTCTAACGATTTGGATCAAATTCCGTGTTTAGACAAGGTTTTGCTTTTTATCTCTTCCGAAAAAACGCCGTGCCAAGCTCGGTGGAACAGGTAGTAAATAATGCAAATTCATTTCAGTTTAATTCATGTCACATACTAATTTTGATGTTTAATCAAATACGTAATATAACTTCATATCAATTCCCTTTAGCTTCGATAGCTTAGCCGATGGACTTTGCTCGAACCGTTTACAGGAATTATGATATCACTCGAGGCCAGGTTACGTGTCAATAGTTCATGCCTACTCTCAAATGACTACTAACATACCTTAAGGTGGGATAGAATGTAGTGATAGAATTTAACGTATGCAATATTATAGAATATAGGTACTAAGGTACTATGAAGTCCTCGGCCGCTGTGTACAACTGAGCTTTCACTCACTCTAACTTAGTTATTGAGTCAGTTAGTTGGGGCTTTTAAGAAGATACCTTATTAAAATAATGTGGTTTTTGTTATTCATTATTATATTTTATTCATTATTATTTAACCTCGCTTCGCTCGGGTCGTCGTATCAGTATGTTTAGTGATTAAATTAATGCAGTGGTAGTTCAATAATATATATGCTTGCTTGGGAATCCAAGTAATAATGATTCACTAGATCAAATGCCTTTTTGAAATCAGTATATATAGAATGGACTTCTTTCTTTTTATCTAAACCTTCTGCAATATCAGATACATAAGAAACTAAATTAGACGCTGTTGACTTACCGGGTAAAAAGCCATGTTGGTTACAATTTATGTACCGACGTACATGATTCATTATATATTTATGTTTTTTTTTCCACAACGCGAGAACTAATGTAATAAGCCACTCGCCCTTATTCCGCATGTGTTCAGCGTATGATACTATTCGTTTTAAATTAGATATTTTTAATGATATCTCTATAGCCTATTTACGTAAAAAATTAAAGCAAATTGTTTAGTTTAATAGCTGTAATTCATATATTTTTTTTTAAGATTTTTCGTTATTGTTAGTAGATAAAAGCCGTTCCTCATTGTTACCGTAGTTTAAATCTTGTTTTTTGTAATATTAAGTTTTGTTGTATATGCATGCTGTGTCTGCATCTAGAAAAATGCAATCTTGTGCATTAATTTTGCAAGCTATTCTTATTTTATATATATTTGATTGTCATTTGTTTTGTGGACCACTAAACATAAATAAATAAATAAATAATAAGTAAAGCGGGTTCAAATCCCGGATCTCGCTCCATTAAAATTTTCATATTTGAATCCTTTTCAATATGGTTACCACCTTAAAGTAAAGGAAATGCTTATTTAAGAGATACTAGAAACCTTTCGGAAGGCTTGTGAAGTACGCCATCTTGTACTTGGCCTGCGTGGTGGACTATGACCTGTTCCCCCTCGTCTTAAAGGGTGCCCAGCAGTGGAAACTTAACAAAGACTTTGCATTCAGCCCTTATTAACATCCCACTACTACTATATAAAGAAACTTAATATATTTCATACCAAAACTGCATGTTATGTTTAGATAACCCGTCATTTATAATTAAACTTGTTCCAAACAATAACTTAAACACTGCAGTCTTGGACTACACTTTGAAATACGTTAGTTTGAACTTTACCGCTGACTCATTTTCAAGTTAAACTTAAACTCACTGACTTAACTATATTATTTACGTAAATAGAAATAAGTTAGAAAATTACAGAAGTCAACAAAACTATGTATTCGTACTTATGATAGAAATATTATGCTTAGATATTTGTGAAGTAAATCAGTAATATGGACCGAGCAATCTTATGTCAGCAGAACGTGACGATACATCGATATGAAAACTATAAATAGTTGCTATTGCTATAAAAACATATAAATAAATTAAACATGCACATACTGCCGAGAATTAATTTTATTTTGTCTTCTTGTCTTTTTACAGAAGCGTTATAAAACAATGTTAAAGAAATGATAAAATAATATAAAATGTTCAAGAAATAATGAAATATACTGAATCTAAATGCAAAAATTCATAATTTTATACTCTTTTTGGTTATATATGATATTAGCAGAACCCGTGGCTTCGCTCGCGCTAAAACTACAAATAAACTCTAAAAAGGTAGGTTTCATACTAACTTTTATCCCCTTTTTTACCCTCTAATGGGATGAATTTCGAAAAATGCTAAAACGCTTACTTATTTAATTGTATTGAAGAGCATCAACACCAAGTTTGAAGTAATTCTGATCATGGATTATAACATGTTTTTCCGAGGGAATGAGATAATCTCCCGCGGTAAAAAGTACCTTGTCACTCTTTCTCTCCTTCCAACTATCATCACACAAAAAATCATGACAATCCGTTACTCTGTTTTGACGTGAAAGAAGGACTTTCAAACAAACAAACACACTTTCTCATTTATAATATTAGTATGGAAATACTAAAGTATTTAGCTTTATCTATCAATATTGAGTTTTGAAAAAAAGAAGGATGATCATTAAAAATTTGCATAAATCGGTTATATATGTATACTTGTATTCCCCGCGGCTCCGCTCGTGTTTAGATGACCAAAAACCAAACTCTAAGTACATATTAGTATACTCTTACATTGCAGTTTTTGTAATTTTTCTCAGAAATAAGACATTTTCCCGCGGTAAAAAGTATGTTATATGTTGACCCGGATAATCAGCTAGCATCATACTAAATTGCATCAAAATCCCACCAGTGGTTTTTCTGTGATGCGGTAACAGACAGACAGACAAAAATTTTAAAAACTATAGATTCGGCCCCTGTATCGATAATAAAGTCTATTTCAATAAGATTTTCCAAAAAATATTTAATGTACAGATTTGGCTTGGTTACAATCTTATTATATGTATAGATTTAAATAAATCAAGTAACGGTCGTTCCGTATTATTAATTTATTTGTTAGTCGTCACATTTATTGCTCTCCTTTTGCATAAGTGAAAATCCCGTCAAAATTGGTTAAGTTAACATTAAAATCAAACCAGTACAAGCTTTTTTGGAGATTAATTTGTATACAGGGTCCATGTCAATGTAAATGGCTGAAGCCCTCTCAGGGCTATATTGGTAACATCGTAAATATTTCTTTTTTCCATTAGCAATGTTAATAATTCATCACTTCCCATTTTCATGTAAAAATAAAAGTATTTGAATTAGTTGTTCTACATCGCAATTACTCTACGTAATGATAAATATAAAATTCGGACAAGTGCGAGCCTGGCTCATTCACTGAGAGTTCCGTAGCATGAAACGCTAAATGTATTAACAAACGTAATTTGTTGTTTAAAAAATATTTACCCATCTATCTACAACATTCATTTTATTGACGGCAATAAAAAGTTTGTATCTCTTAGGATTTGTACGTTAAACAAAGTTAACTTCGCGGCTGAACGCGTGAAACGGAAAATATCCCATATTTCAAAAAATATTCAACATACTATTCCTTTCATAATAACTTTTTTAGAAAGTATTTTAGAAACTATATTAGATTATTTTTTAGAGAGACTAAATTTTAGACGTTTCGAAGGTTCGTCTTATTATATAGTTGTTCCAGACAGCACAGTGTCAGCGGTTAGTCTCTCGTGACCATGATTGCTGTAAAGCATTCGAAACGTCGGAAACCAAAAATCAAAATAAATCCGCGACAAAATCCGAAAAGATAGTTTTGTTTACTCTGTTTACGTAAGTTTGCGTTCACAATAAATTTCCAAAGAACTCTATAAAACTAAAAAATATATAATAATACAACAAAAGAAATAAATCTATTATTACACAATATGTAAGCAAACACCAATTTATTACATCTAACTGACCGCTAAAACAGTACAATTCGTATATCTCCCGATGAAACAAGTAGATTTATTTGCCTTATCGGATTTCTAAATTGAATGGCATTTTGTGTTATCCTACACTCTTCTAAACACGTTCAGTTTATCACGATCATCCGCTACGTTACACATCGTTCGTTTCGATTGTTCGTAAAAAGAAACGGTATGAAGAATACAACCGCTTATACGCCCTTTTCGACCTATTTCAAGGTATTCCCACTTTATCATATTCTGATAAAGAGAATTTTTCCAAGAACGCTGTTGTTGTTGATAAAATTTTCAAGTCTCAATACATTTTGTGGTGTCGCGTGGCCTATTGAATAAAGTGACAAGTATAGAATTACAGAAAATTCTTTTAAAGAAATAATATGGTAATGCTTTTGTTCATTATTGTTTACGTAATATTATATTTTCAACTACAAAAATGTTTTATATTACCATTTATACCATTTAATAGTTATATCCATAATTAGTTAATGTTTATAATTTACTAGCGGCTCACCCTCGCTTCACTCTGGTTCGCCTCATCGAAGAACAAAAAGAAATTTATCCTACTGGAATCGTACATTTTTCGGTTAAAAAGTAGGTTATGTGGTATTCCAGACTATAATCTATCTCTGTGCCAAATATCATCCAGATCCGTTCAGCCGTTCTGACGTGACTGAGTAACAAACATTCAAACGACCTTCTAAACTTTCTCATTTATAATATTTGTCAGATAATATTTTGAATAAATAGACCTTATATTATTGGATTCATCATATTTTAATATAAATAAATCGTGACTAGGAAAGAACCCGAGCGGAGCGAGGGTGAATCGCTAGTTTAAGATCACACAAGAGACATAAAGGCATAATGCAACTTTTACTAGATAATTTTATAAAATTCAAGGAAGTTTTCAATTACTACCCAACCATAAACTCTCTTATTTTACTGACACTTGAAACTCTTCCATTAAAACTCATAAAATTTTTACTGTGTTTGCAAGAATGGGTTGTCCAAACCTCATAAGCGGTTTATCTTAAGAAATAACTAATAATAATTACCCTTGAATTTTATTGAATCATTAGAGCCGTTCCCGAGATACACGAAATAAAATATACATATGTATGTATATACATATAAATAAGGATTGTTCTTTTAATATTATACGTAGGTATAAAATAATAATAATTTGATAATGAAAAACCAAATGATGATAATTTTAGATTTAAGGTTTTAGTAAAAGGACTCTATTAATAAAATTATACTGTTTGTTTGTCTGTGTGACCTAACCTACCATTTGAAAAAATAAATATATTTTAATAGTCTACTAGTCTCACTCTCGCTTCGCTTAGGTTCGTCCCAAGCTTGCTTCTCTATACAAACTTTCATCCCCATTCTCACCCCCTTAAGGGATTATTTCCGGGGTAAAAACTAATTCACTCACTCACTTTTCATATCATGAGATTTAAAAAAAAACTTATTTTATTAAAAAAACCAATTTGGTGCAGTCGATCGGAAGTTATACACGTACATACATTTCGGTGATTCATTTTTATTTATATAGATTGAAATTTCCAATATTAATAAGTGGATGTTAAAAATAACCAAGTGTGATTAGTTACCAATAAAACCGTTGAAAATATGGGGTTACGTATTCAGTTGAATCTCTAGAAAAATTTAATTGTTTTAACTGGGCTTTAGTGGTCTTAATTTGGGTGCAATTTTCCCTATTGTATTGTGGTAAGCTTCACTTTAGTATTTGTTTTATTTCAATCAGTACATAAAAAAAAATACGTACATATGTCAAAAAAGAATTAGATGTAGTATATCAATATACTCGAAACTTAAAAAAAATCATGCAACAGAAAGAAAAAATAGCTAACAGTTAAACGTCCATTTTATTCTATCTTCATGGTAACTGAGATCTCTTAAGCAACAAGGCACGTTAAAGGAGTAACACATTAACATTAATTTTATATCAAAACTTTCAACGGAATGCAAGTACTTGTTTTTAACGCTGTTGGAACATTATGAAAATTTAAAAGTTTTTCCAACTAGAGCTCCATTTATCCAATCCCATGTGCAAACATAAGTTTTTTATATCTATACAAATTTATACTTGGTTATCATTTTAAATTAAAATAAAATATAATTAATATTTTCATCTCATTCTATTTAGTTAGTAATATTTAATATAAAAAGAAAAAATTCTTTACCCTCTTTACACGCACTGAAGGTACAGTATATTTTAGTATTTTTTCGCAAAGAGATTGATTGTGGAAAAGTGCAGTAAGTACAATTTTTTATCTTTAAAGTTCGATGTTTGCATTACAAATTTCTATTTTTCTCGTAACCTTTTTAATTACCTTTTTACTTTAATTAAATTTTTTTATGAAATAGATGAAACTTCTTTTTTAAAAGCTCTACAACTGTAATGCCAGAATGTAAAATTCCAAAAAAATACATAATTTAAAAATTACTTTGTTTAATAAGATATATTCAAAATATTCACCGATCAAAGCTTTTTAGTAATTATAATATAATTAAAAAAGTATGATATCCTCCTGACCGATTTCCTCAGGCTAAAAGTCACTGAGAGTAGATCTCAAGACATCTAGATCTGCAGCCGTAAATGCTTGCCCTTATACTATAGAAGCAGTTTATTGATAACTAAACAACACTCTAATGTTGTTTTTATTAAAATTTACCGGTGGTAGGATTCTGTCAAGCCTGACGAGTCCGACTGGATGGGTACCACCCCCTTATCTATTTCTTCCGCCAAGCAACAATGATTACATTGTTGTATCCCGGTTTGAAGGATACGGTAGCCAGCGCAATTACAGACAAGAGGCATATCATCTTAGTCCTCACAGTAACAACGTACCTGTAGTTCTGCATTTTTGTAACATAAAACCTAAGTACACGAACCGTAGATTTTATGGGCGACATGTACTGCTTTCCAAAAGGTGGTCTGTCTGCTCGTTTGTCCTGTGTTGTTACCTTACTTGTACGAATTCGCTTCGATTGAAATTAAAAATTCAACATACTGGGATAAACTTAATATAAAAGTATAAAGTCAAATACACTGTCATGACTCATGATACATGTCATGACAATGGGTTGAATGCTCTTATTATTAATAACCTAGTAATAGGTACCTTTGGTAAATCCCCTATCGCTACTCTTAACAGTGACAGAATTATAAAAAAAAGAAATACAAGGAGAAAATTTTCAAGTAGGTATATCGATTTAATCAAAAAATATACTCAGAAATAATATTGCACAAAAACATACACATATTATACACAGAACAAATATTAAAATTAAACAAAAAGTACATATTATAACATAGTTTAGACTGTTGTCAATACAAACAAAAAAAAATGATTAAACAACATAATTTGTATTATAATCTCGTTAATTCACATTATCATACGTTTGTTACTTAAATTATTAATATTACACAGTTTTAGAATACTCAAAATTCAGTAAAAAATATGTATGATTAACAAAATCTACCCTAAACCATTAAAACCACTATATTTTTGGAAGCAACAATTAAAATATAAAATACATTACATCAATCCGAGCTTGGTGCCGAAAAAATATCCCGTATTGTAACACGAACAAACAGTAAAGCGATTACGAAAAATATATAACGTGATTGAAAACGGTAATAACAAAAACAATCACAATCGTTAACGAGAAGCGACATCCATATATCCGCAAAGCATACACTGTACTCATTCCCATCGAATCGTCGATGTTGACATGTGAATCTACGAAATGGATTCGAAAATCTCAGCTCGGGAACATCCATTTTATGGGACGGGATGATTCGATTTGAATAAAAGGTATCGGTCTGAGTGTAAATACACATAAATAAATGAAGAAACTGATGTATAACAAATAGTCATTGGGGACGATAATGGCTTTTATCCCATTGTGTGATTGTTCCTTGTTACGTTCTTGTCACGTTTCGAATTATATGTATGTTTGTTATCCCTTTATGCAAAAACGGTTGGATAATTTTGGATGAGTACACAAATATACTACGTTCTGGAGTGGACATTATACACATTATATTTGGACAGTAATATTATTTATATATAAAATTAATTTATTTCCAATAATTTTTTTCTTTTTATTCTTTTAATAATTATTCTGAAAATAAATAAATATGTTGGGACATTAACACACAGCACCATCTAGTTCCATAGTAAGCTACGAGGCTTGTGTTATGGATACCAGATAGTTGATACACTACACATATATAACTTTAAATACATACATACTATAAATATATACACCCATGACTGGAGAACAAACATTCGTGCTCATCACACAAATAATTTAAAGTTTTTAAAATTTATGTATACGTAACATTTACTATAACTGTTAATGCATTTTTTTCTGTCATTATAGCTATTAATATTTTGGTTATTAAAAGTATATTATATTCTAAATATAAATATAGGCTCTTGGAAAAAGTGTTCCCACAAAGTAGAGGCAGTCGAGTAATATCATAATTAATAACATAGGGATTCTATTTGATATTTTTTAAGGACTTTTATCATTTTAGAACATGTCGATTCTATCGTATTTTAACCTAAGAACAACATCACAATACTAATTACTTTATTTAAAAAATACTTAGGACCTAAGGTAAGTTACAGAAAATTTATTCCAATTCCAACAAAAATTTAACCACAGTGACGTTCCATTTCACTGTTACAAACACAAAAATACACAAAAGTAAATAAAATAAAACATTTACACAAACCGTACATAAAGTAAAACGTATCGAGCTTATGAACCTCGTTAGTACGCAAGATATCTCACCAAAGGAAAATATAAAATTAAGGAGACGAAAAGGAGACCAAATTGTTACGCAGGTGCGTACCACATTTATATTCTTTCTCAAGCTGAAATGGCGTATTACAATTTCCGGTTTTACAGTATGACAGTGAATTTGCACTCCATAAGCGTTAAATTGGTCATTAGACCCCCGTTGTCGCGTGGGGCAATAAAGTGTGAAATATTTATTGTTAAGCCTCCCAGCCTACGCACATTATTGCCAAGACAGTCTTCAAATTATCATTTAAATATTTTTAGACGTTTCTTTCTTTTAAAGATATTATCAAAAAATCTCATTTGGGTGGTCATTTATTTTAAAATAGTACATTAAATTAGAAAATGGCGTTGTTTTGTTATTTTTTTACTCGTTATTTTCTATGGTTTTTGAAATATTGCTATCTTGAAATTTAGAGCCTAAAAACGTATTTTTTTATATTTTGTTAACAATTACGCAGAAAGAGCAATTTTAGAAGATGGTTAAGTATGAATGTTTAAATGCTCTATATCATTTGCAGATATTTTTTACCGGCAGAAAGTTAAATGGATAATAGTAGCTTCTTACTTTTAGGGCTTACAAGGGGAAATTTTTGGGGTATAAGTATTTAAAACAAATAAAAGTATTGAAATATATAACAGTATGAACACCTGTGGTAAGTTAAACCCATGTATTAATGTTTATAAAATACTAGCAGAACTTGCGGCTTCGCTCGCGCTAAAACTACAAAAAATCTATAAAAAGTAGGTTTCGTACAAAATTTCTTCCCCTATTTTACCCTCTTATGGGTTGAATTTCGAAAAAATACTAAAACAGGTATTTATTTAATTGTATTAAAGAGCATTAATTAGTATCAAGTTTCAAGTAATTCTGATAATATTTTTTATAGGTTGTATTATAACGTGTTTTCCCGTGGGAATGAGATGATCTCCAGCGGTAAAAAGTAGCCCTCCAACAATCTCCACATAAAAATCACGCCACTCTGTTTCGACGTGAAAGAATGACAAACAAACGAACAAATGAACACTTTCACATTTGTAATATTAAGTATTTATTTTCTTATAAATTACAATAAAATTTGTTAAAGATGTTGATATCAAAGTAGTCGAAGAAGCTATGATACATATTATTTTATTTATATTACCAAAAGCGAAATTGTTTAAAGCAGCTTTGCTATTCAATTCCTTTTAGCGCATCTTCTGAACGATGTTTCTTTACAACCCCTGAACAGGACTGAAAACCACTTTCGACTAAAGTGGAAATGAAGTATCTAGTATCTACATTGCATTATAATTAATTATTTAATATATAGGTATTTTACCCAAAAAAAGACAGTTACAAGGACTTTTCAAATTTAATATTTGCATTTAAATTGGATGTTAATTTGACCGACTTCAAAAAGGAGTCAATCTAGTTGTATGTTTTTTTATGTATATATGTACCTACATATGTTACGTCATATCTTTGCTACATGAATACTAATCGATATTCATTATTCATTTTTAATTATAAGTTGATATCTCAAGGAGGACCCTAAATGTACTTAAAAATAAAATCACATCTTCATATTAAATTTATTATACAATTATTTTAGTTTCAAAGTAATTATGTAAAGTGACAGCCTGACTCACTAAAACCGTATTCGCCTAGTAGTTGAAATTCGTCTATTATCATTAATAAAAATTTGAGAAAAACAACAGCGATTCACCAGACCATCGAAATTAGTCCAGCCGTTTCGGAGATTAGACGGAACAAACGGAAAATAAAAAAAAATAAAAATTGCGTTTTTCTTATAATAACCGTATATAATTTCATATGTATTTAGTAAAAAGCTGTTATTTTGATATTTACAAACAGACACTTCAATTTTATTCATCTGTATAAATGAATAGAATTTACTTCTCTATATAAAAAAAGTTGGTTTCAAAATATTTCTATTGATAACAATAAACTCATTAGTAGCTACTGAACAGAAAAAAATAAAAGAAAATCGGTTACAAACAATGAAGAAAAAGGTACTAAATTGTACTATATTTGCCTATTTGTATATACGAGTAGATATAGATACTATGCGTGTACCGCGATGTATATGAACTGTTAAAAGTCACTCTTGTGTTTGTTAAAACAATAAAACATCTATAATGAAAGTGACGAGATTAAATTTCCGATCCCAAAACCTTGGCTCGTAACAATATTATTTTCTTCATAAAAAGTATCCTTTTAAAAGTTATTTCAATTAACACTACCTACATATCTTTAATCTGTAATATCAATGCGAAATTAACGTCATCTTTATAGATAAAATAGTATCGTTACTAGTAACGGTTTAGCGTTTAGTATAGATTTCTCAGAGATATTTTTCTGCAGTAAAAAGTATCCTGTATGTTGACCCAGATCTATCATCATACTAAATTTCATCAAAATCTGTCCAGTGGTTTTCTCGTGATGCGTTTCCAGACAAACAGCCAGATGAAAATTCTTAAATTATAGACCCGGCCTCAGAATCGATAATAACGACTATTTCAATAAGACTTTCCAAAAAATATTTAATGTACAGTTTCGACTTAGTTAGAATTTTATTATATATATAGATGTACTGTTATTTTAGGTTTTAACTTTCCAGAATATTTCTTTAATCTGGATAGTCGCGTTCAAAACATCGATTTTTTTTAAATATCCAAATTATAAAATTTTGTAAGTAATTCACAATAAAAAGATTAATAACAACTTCGTTACAACTATATATCATCATGACAAAACATTTCAAATAATAAATAAAATCATATCTCAATCAAGAAATTCAATACCTTCAAAAATTAAATTACATTTAAATAAAATACAAACAGGTTACATTTTAAACGTAACAAAAGCTTGCATTCTATCGGCAACCTCAAGAGCGTCCTGAAAGCGAGATTAAACTACAATAGATACATGGCTCTGGAAACTCTGAATATTTTAGCCGCAGGCTATTCGAGTAAAAAGATTGACTATGCAAGTGTTATTTTAACTTTATTCGTACGTCGAGTGAAGCTTCAAACGAGTATGTAATATAGATATCGGTTATTTTTGTAAAATATATTATAATCAAATATATCAGGATAAATAAATAAATTATCTTGCCCTAGGGTTATAGAATATCTTTCAAACATGCGTTTGTCTTGGTGCTAGGGCTCATTGGCGTCCGGTAATCCAGCTGGGCGCGAAGCGAAGAAACGCACTGAGAGGTGGCCTACCTCAGTCGGCGGTGTACCATGCGGTTTGTCATTTCCCAACATGAAAAAAGGGTGATAGTATATACTGTGGGGAAACCTGCAGCTCTAAAAGATGCTAACTAGTTTTTGAAGGAATGTGAAGTCCATTAAGCCGCACTTGGCCAGCGTGGTGGACAATGGCCCTCGCATTTTTTCAGGGAGAGGCTCGTGTCCAAAAACGGGACGTTGAAAAAGACAGAACGAATGTAACTTATCTTAGTAGTATTGTTCTGCTATTTATTTTGTCCGTTAAATACTAGATACATATCGCTTTACTACTATAGTCTATTTTTTCTTACGTGTCTTAAATAGTAAACAAATATAGCGTACAGGTAACCAGAGATAACTCATAGAGATGGGCATATGGCGAATGAATGACTGAATTTAATGGTTTTTATGCAATGAACGTATAGAATTGGGTAGAAATAATAATAATAATAAATAAATAAT
Source organism: Brenthis hecate (assembly GCA_951806755.1). Classification (NCBI taxonomy): domain Eukaryota; kingdom Metazoa; phylum Arthropoda; class Insecta; order Lepidoptera; family Nymphalidae; genus Brenthis; species Brenthis hecate. The sequence continues at coordinate 2,635,297 of OX638263.1, forward strand.
AAATAAATATGTTGGGACATTGACACACAACGCCATCTAGTTCCATAGTAAGCTACAAGGTTTGTGTTATGGATACTAGATAGTTGATACACTACACATATATAACTTTTAAATACATGCATATCATAAATTTAAGTTATTTTAATAATTTAGTTATTCGGATACAGATGATAATTCTCTCTTCTAACACATATATTACATCATACGTGGCAACGAAAGGAATAATTTTTTCAGCGGTGCCCTGGATAAACAACTGTCAAAATGTCATTTGTCTGTTTATTTTCTTTTTGGCCTTAATATAAACTCATTTTTAAAACTTTAAACTAAAAAGCAAATAAGCGGTCGGGAGATCTCCGTCAGGAGCGAAGTCCTTCACTCCATTTTAATAAAGAGTGTAATAAGATACGAAATAATAATAATTACAATAACAAATAAATAATAAGTATAAGTTGATTAAAAGCAATTAAAAATCTTCTGTATCCTACATAAGACACTACTATTTTAAAATCTAATAAACATTTGAACAAAATGTCGTAATTTGTAATTTAGAGATATTGTTATTTTTTAAACAGTTCAGTTTCCATTCTCGATAATTCCTTCTAAATGTTCCATCTCTATGATTAGAAGACAAAGTAGCGCATCGAAACGTCAAAATATTGTGTTCATATTTTATCTGTGGAAGTTGCATTTTAGCAAAAATAACGTGTTTAAATCATTAATTAACAGCTTTTATTAGTGTAATTCATTGCGTGTGTGCTTCTTAAATACTCACTCACTCAGTTAGAATTTTATTATATGTATAGACAAAACTTTAAGATCTTATAATGAAAGCTCGTTCAATATAATACTAAATAGATACATATTTTTTCAGTATCAGAAAGTGTTCTACTTTTGTTAAGATTGCGATATCGCCCGCAATGTCCCAATGTCGGTTTATTGAGGGGTTGAAAGAGCTATTCTGGAAACTGGTGTGCTTCGGCAACAGCTGGTATCCATTGTTCCAAAAAATCTATAGAATTACTAACCCTTCCATGACTATGATTCGGAACAATTCTCTTTTATTGACCTTAAAATATAATTTTAATTTATTTTTGTTAAGTGCCTAAGAAAATATGATGGATCATTTAATAATTACATCGTAAATAACAAGTTAGTAAAAAAACATTATATTCTTATTATTGCTAACAGAAATAATTATATATTTTTTATAATCTTCAATCAAATTAATTGAAACCGATTCTTAAAATTTTTGTACCATTTATTTGACTTACATATTTAAGTTATTTATAATTTAAAGTAATGATAAGAGTAAAGTAATAATACAAGTGAAATTAGTACTCAGTGACAGATCTAAGCCGATACTGCGATTGCAAGCGATTTGGTAAAATTGATTCTCGAGTTTGCAAAAGCATTAAATATATTTAGTATACGAACAGCTTCAATTTACGATCGCCAAATTCTAGCTCGTAACAATACTCACGGGGCCATCATAAAATATTAATTAATGCTTAAAATCAATCTATATTAATGTTTCAAGTGTTTTATAATACCATTAAAAGTTACATATAAAATCAATTTAAATAATACTTACTAAAATAAAAAAGCAAATTGAGCTAGCTTATTTTGCTTGTTCATCTCCTTACATTCCAGATTTTCTGATATAGAATATGAAATTGCAAAATCTGTCAGTTTTGCATCTTTGGTGTAGCTTTGAGTTTCGTCGAAATTTCAATATGAACTTCACAAGTTTGTCGAGAGCATTCTGTACTTAATCTTTAGTTAAATCTAAAAGAATAAGGATAAAATTTTATAATAATTTATTTTATTAAAATAAAAACTGTAAATTCCAATTTAAGTTTATTAAAATAAATATAAATAAATATATTGAGACATTAACACACAGTAAGCTACGAGGCTTATGTTATGGATATCAGGTAGTTGATACACTAAACATATATAACTTTAAATACATACATATTATAAATATAAACACCCATGACTGGAATACGAACGTGCTCATCACACAAATGAATGCCCCCAGCGGGACTCGAACCCCGCTGACACAGCAAGTAGGGTCACTACAAACTGAGTCAAACGTTTTGTCGGTACTTAAATAATATACAATAAAACTTTATAACAATGTATTACATCGTGAAAATATGTAAGAAAACCGTATTTGTATTTTAAATAAAACTATCTTTTCGGATTATTTCGCGGATTTATTTTGATTTTTGGTTCCCGACGTTTCGAATGCTTTACAGCAATCGTGGTCACGGAAGATACTAAGTTTATAGACATCTCAAGCACATACTTGTTACAGACAATACCTACCGAAATGTCAAAATAAATCCGCGAAATAATCCGAAAAGATAGTTTTCACACAAATCCATGAAACTCCTTACACCTAACAATTTCATCCTACGAGTAAAAACTCCTTCATTTCTAAACTAGAGCGACCACAGCGTGCATACACACGCCTGCAGTACGCAAACCTAAATATAACCTTAAACTAAGTTAAGGTATATAGATGTATATCATCGTTAGTAATTCTATATATTATTTGGTTGATTTTTTATGTATATATGTATGTATATATGTTTGTATGTATGTATGTATCTATATATGGATTTATATATGTATCTATTTATCTATAAATATTTATATATGTAAACGTGTCAAAGCAAGTATACCGCATACCGTTTTTATGAAAACTTACTAGGTTGCCTAGAAGAGATCGCTTCCTTCGATAAGGCCGCCAGCTGTGCATTTTTTCTTTGTATTTTTTTATATGTTTCTTTTTTTGTTGTGCAATAAAGAATATTATTATTATTATATAAGTACTAAAACAATTCATAAAATTTCTTAGTTGATTTCTCATCTTTCCTTCATGTAATAAACCAAGTCAAGCCAGAAATAAAAAATCATTTTTCTCATAAAGATAGTTTGTGGAGCGATTACATATTTTTTATGCCGATTTATTAATAGATTTCTTGTAATAATATATAATTTTAATAAAAAATTGATATTAATTAAAGAGAAGGCATGTCACCCGTCTTTAATAACAAACTGTATATGAAGAAACCAAATTGCTTATCTTCTTAGCAAAAACCTTCATTAATTCGATACGTCTCCACCATGCCATTGAAAACAATTTATTACGGACACAAAGAAAAAGATATGTAACCTCAAGATTGAATATAAGGTTAAACATCAAGTATTATCTTCTAACTGATTCTTAAATAAATTAAGGGTCCTCTAATATCCTTAATACTTTTAGGTGATATCAAGATCGTGACATTAAGGCAATTCGCCTGATGAGTCTTAGCGTAAGAGGATAAGGGCCTGTAAGAACGGACCCTTATAATCGCAATACTCTTTAGAAATTCAGAGATAAACTGAAAAGTAAAGTCATTTCCTCGGGAAGACCGATACGGTGGACGGAAATAGAACGCTCCACCCTTTTATCGGTCTAATCGAGATGGCCACGAGAAATAAGATTTGTTCAACGCCGTTCGTTAAGCCATTTTTACTATGGCTCTTGAATTATTTTCTTATTTGCATTTATACTTTCTTACTCCAACAGTTTAATAGAGTTTAAATTGCTCAATTTTTCTTCATTTAATTTTTTAAGCGTTACATAATGACGCTACTATCGGACAACTATAATAAATGTGGAGGTTTGTGTAGGTAATGTGTGTTTGTGTGTGTGTATGTGGGAGTATTTGTGTACATGTATATCAGCCCTTAATGCTAAAACGGTTTGACAAGTTTGGATAAAATTTAATAGAGATACATTATAACCTGGAGTAATAAATATAGGTACATTTTGACAACTAGGGAGCCACTCGACTGTAGGAAGTGGATGTCGCTTCGTAAATATATTTTTAAATCTATCCTTTGTCAAATATCGCAATTAAATTAGAACAAATAAATAAATAAATATATATATATATATATATATATATATATATATATATATATATATATATATATATATATATATATATATCATTTGTCGGACAATAGCAACGGTTACCATAATAGCGAGTAACATCTTCTATCTCATTTTCTCGCCTGCTTAATTTTATATATTATTTATGTGTTTGTCTCTTTCTAGTGTCGCATTTTTGTTTCATCGAGTTTCAAATCACAACAATTCTAAAGAAGTTTAATTTCAAAAGTTATGGCAATTTGAAGAATCACCTAGAGACGAACACGAGCGAAGCAAGGGTGAGTCTGTAGTCACTTAAAATAAATATTTAATTTAATAATTCTTAGTCCGCCGTGTGATTTTAAACTGATTTTAACTCTTTTCAACGATACATTTCTTTCAAAAATATCAACAATGCATTTTTTTGCATCAAAACAAAATCAAACCCGTGATTATTACACTACAAGTTAAAATAACACAACACCACCAATTCATTTTACACACTAGAACTTATCAACTTCAAACATTCTATAGTATACTCGAAAATAACTCATAGCAAGTCAACTTTTAAAATTTCTATTCCAGGAAGGTCTCGCGAGCGGCGAGCGGAACTGCGCTTCAGAGCTTGTGTAATAAGGCGGACGGACATGACGTCTATTTATTATGTTTCCTAGTCTATTTAAAGGATAGTTTAGCCGTGTCTTCATTTTTCAAACCTTTGTGCAACATATTTTCGTTTGAAATTTTTAACGTTCATAACTGTATGGAGGGAATTTACAGAGTTTTCAACTTTTGAAATAAAGCAAAGTATTTCATTTACAAAAGAGTTGGTACGTTGGCACCAAATCCAGTTTCACAAAATGTATGAATACAGACCAAATAATTATGCAAATTTTGACTGTGGACGTTAAATCACTTGTTATTAATACGTAGCAGCAATTTTATTTGTAGTCGTTTAGTCGGTGTTTTATTTTATTTTCTTGATTTTTCGTCGTAATTGTAGAAATAATAATATTCTTTTTTAATATAGAGGGAGTAATTTAAAAGGCTGATTTACATACAAGATTGTCTATAATATTATTTTTGACATTATTTTTATAAACCGTATTGACTTATTATGAAAGTTGGATAGTATAGCATTTGCCTACTCAATTTTCATCTCATAGGTACCAATAGAATAAGGGACTTTCTGGAAAGGTTATAATTTATGAACATTTTGTGAAAATATGCTACCGGTATGATGTGATTTATGAATTAACTCTTTCTGAGGACTTCCGTAATATCATAAAATATGCGAAAAGCACCTTAGAACACCAGGCGTCATTTGTATTTATATTTATAGATTTATAGATAAAAGCTGCTCTTTTTATTTGTTTATTTATACACATATAGTTCAAGAGGTAATGATAAGACATAATAAATCGCATTTTGTGTGCAAAGTTATTTAAGGTCACTGGTCCTTACTTCGTTAACATATAGGATACTTTTTACCGCGGGAAAATATCTCATTTATGAGAAAAATTACAAAAATACAAAAACTGCATTTTAAGAGTATATCTACTAATACTCGTATGTAAAACCTAAGAATTTGGTTTTTGGTCATCTGAACGCGGGCGGAACCGCGGGCAATGCTAGTATAATATAAGGATTATGTTATTGTTACAGACATTTTAATGAAATTATTAATACTGTTTTAATTACCTATTAATTTAACTTTGGTGTTTACCTCATAACCACGTTGTACATGTCACATGTATAGCATTTATTAATTTCAATAATTACTAGCTGACCTTACATACTTTGTCCTGTCCATATCCTACTTCCTACTAATATTATAAATGCCAAAGTTTGTGAGGATGTATGGATGTCTGGATGTATAGATGTAGGGATGTTTGTTACTCTTCCACGCAAAAACTACTACATGTATTTTAATGAAACTTTACAATAATATAGCTCATACATCAGCATAAAACATAGGATACTTTTATCCCAAAAAAATGTAAGGTTCCCGTGGGATGAATTTGTTTTAGTTTTACTAGAGGCAAACCCGAGCGTAGCGAGGGTGAGCCGCTAGTATTTCAATTAATTTAATTATGATATTAGAAGTCATACAAAAATTCAGTTTCTCCCGAATTTCTAAGTTTTCTAGAAACTTTTCCAATCTTCATTTTCATTTTTACTATATAGATTGTAGCAAAAAAATCTTTTATATACAAAGATACACTCGTATAATTACAGAGTTCATGAAATAAGCTTATATTGTATCTTTCCTTCACGTCAGGGCGCAGTAAAACTTGGTGTTCGGCCGCTAAGCCGATTACCGCGTGTAATCCAACCCTCTGACACAGCTCGAGGCGCCTTCAATTAGCTTTACTATGTCGCCTTGTGTGTGGAATAAGTATACGCGGAAAGAATTTATGTTGGCAACATATTTTTCAAGAGTATTTAGAAAATCATTAAATATGTATGATTTTAACTAAAATGTGATTTTTTATAGGTTTTGTGTATTGTATGTTATAATAGCTTTTTTATTATGCGTTTTCTTAAGCAAGTAATAGATATACGAGCATAAATCTAATAGAAAGTAGAAAAACAATCTAAATAATTTAAAAGCTTAGCAACACAATATCGCAACATACGAGAGCAGCTATTATACAATCTCATCAGAACAAAGGAAGACAGTATCCAGTAACAGGTCGATATCTACTTTTTGTTATCTGTTATCTGTTAAAAATTCAGTTGATCCAGTACGATGATTCATCATTTTTCGATTGATTGTTTCAACACTGATGCCATCTGCTCCACTGTTTTAGTCTGTTTATTTTGGCAAAGGAGTTTATAATTATGATATTTATATAAATATTTATTATTGATTCATAATATATAAGAAATATTTAGTATATTTAAGATACATTATAGAAAACGGGCAAAAACCAAGCTTTAAATGGTAAAGCTAATTTTAAATAAAATTGAGCTTAATATTAAAGCTCCATTTGTATGAAATTAACTAACATATTCCTAATTATATAAGTAATTCCGCTAACTCTTATATAACGAACCATAAAAAGTCATGTAAAAAGTTGTGAGCACGCCACACTGTACTACTAGCACGGTGCAGACATCAGAAGCATTAGTGTCGCGTGTACTGTATCTTTTAGGGCTTTGAGAACTTTATACTAAGCTTTTATTTGACACTCGATTAATCCTTTTTGCCACTTAATTTGATATGTCTGATTTTGTAAATTTTTCTACATTTCATAGGTTTCTTTTTCATGTTAACTATGTATTATAAACAATATCACGGTACGTTTAAGATTTTTTCTTCATTTTTCTTATCTATCATTCTTAAAGATGAATATTATAGCGATTATACATGAATAATACACCTGCCTCGGTGGTGTAGGGGCTTGCATGTACGGCTGCACACCTGGAGGTCCTGGGTTCGAGTCCCGGGTCGGGCCAAGTTTAGTTATTGAGTCTTTCTTTATAGAAAGACTCAGTAATAGCCCGGAGTTGGGAAGTTGGCGGTGTTTCAACCCCGTGCCTCGGAGAGCACGTAAAGCCGTCGGTCCTGCACCTTATCTCTCACCGGTCGTGTCGAGTAGTCGTCCCATCGGAGTATGAGAGTGACAGGAATAGAGAGTGCACTTGTGTCTGCGCGTACACTTGTACACTATAATATCTCCTGCGCAGTTGGCTAGTCTCAATGAGATTGGCCACCGTGGCCGGAATTGGTCAGGAGAACATCATCAGATCATCATCAATACAACGCACAGGCCAAACCCTAAGACTAGAAAATTGAAATTTTGCACACGTATTCCTCATATGACGAAAGCATCCACTAAGGAAGCATTTTTCAAAATTCAACCCCCAAGGGGGTGAAATAAGGGATAAAAGTTTGTATGAAAGTTTTTATTTCGTTACGTATTTCAGCGTTTTCTAAAATTCGACACCTAAGAGGGTAAAATAGATGATGGATGAAAGTTTTTATGAAACCCACTTTTTAGAGTTTTTTTGAAGTTTTAGTGCGAGCGAAGCCGCGGGTTCTGCTAGTTTTACATATTAGCACTATAATGTTAATACTGAACGGATATTTACAGGTTATCGAAAGAACAGATATACGTGTTATACACCTTTTTCAACCGACTTCAAAAAGGAGGAGGTTCTCAATTCGACTGTATGTTTTTTTTTTTTTATGTTTGTTACCTCAGAACTCCGTCATTTATTAACCGATTTGGACAATTTTTGTTTTGTTTGAAAGGGTATACTTCCAGATTGGTCCCATTTAAATTTCAAAAAAAATACCACCCCTAAGGGTGGAAAAACAACTATTAATGAATTTAGCCTACTTCTAATTGTCATATTGACTTGAAACTTTGCAAGTATTTCTATTTTCGTTGATAGTACAGTGGTTCGGTGTTGTTAACCTGATCTGATGGCAAGGCCAGAAGGTAGATAGGTGGAAGTCTTCAACGGCTAATAGTAGATACTTTGAGTTTAGGCTTATTTTGTTTGATTTGACAAGCCTAACACGTTAGAATCCTTACTTTGCTACTACTGTCTACACTAAAAAGGGAAAAATATAAACTTTTTAACAAAAAAATAAAAACCGACTTCAAACAAAAGCACTAAAAATTAAAAAATAACTGATTGGTAGTTTTCATTTACTATACATACCTAATCAAATATTTTCGAAGTCGGTGTGCTTTGGCTAAGTAATTAAAGCCTACCTATTAAATACATACCTAATCAAATATTTTCGAAATCGGTGCCAGCCCATACAAAGCAAAGCACACCGACTTCGAAAATATTTGATTAGGTATGTATAGTAAATGAAAACTACCAATCAGTTATTTTTTAATTTTTAGTGCTTTTGTTTGAAGTCGGTTTTTATTTTTTGTTAAAAAGTTTTTGTCGATAACATAACACTTACGGTATATAAAATCCATCCAAAATACATTACTTACTCGTTGTTATCATAAAGCTGATATATAAAATGAATGTTGTAATTTAAATTCCATACATTTGTGGTTCATCCCCGCATTATCTCGGCATCTGATTAACGTGCTTTGATAGTTATCAAAGTTATGAGGATTGTACTTAATGCATGTTACAAATTAAAATTAATGAACGGCGGCATTTAAATGGATGCACGACGGTTTATAGAGGAACTAGCGACTCACCCTAGCTTCGCTCGGGTTCGTCCGTTTTAACGTTTAGTAGGTATAGATTTCTCATATTCAGATCATGCCAAAATTCATAAAAATCTGTCCAGTAGTTTTCTCGTGATACGTTCCCAGACAGACAGATAAACATTCTAAAAACTATAGATTTGGCCTCTGTTTCGATAATAATGACTATTTCAATAAGATTTTCCAAAAAATATTTTACGTACAGATTTAACTCAGAATTGTATTATATGAATAGATAAACCTTTTCACTATAAGTGAATATACTAATATTATAAATTTGTAAATGTGTTTTTTTTTGTTTGTCCTTCTTTAATGCTGAAATAAAGCAATGGAATAATGTGATTTTTTGTATCGATATACATACATGTACTTGGATGAAGGCTTTTTACCTCTGAAAAGATGGTTTTTTACTTCATTCTCACATTAAAATACGTTTAAATAAATCTGTTTTAAACGTTTTCTGTTATGGATATGGGAGGCTCTAGAGTAACATAGATTATCTAAAAATTAACTTGAATGAAGATGAGTTTGTCAGTAGCTTTATATGTTTATAGGTAAGAATAATTCGCCCTCGCTTCTTTTACGGCTTCAATATCCCACATACGCTTTAGTAATATACCCACGGGACACCCTAAGGGAATTATGAATGAGTTATACGTCACTCTACATATAAGATACCTAATTGAAAACACCACGAACAACAGTGATTCTCAAACCACCAAGTACAGTTTTCAGTGTAGAAATCAAACTTTACGCGAAAATATTTCTATTGTTTATACATCTAAGTATATACATATTATAGTCTCAATATGGTAAATTTGTTTCTTGAACACCACTAAGTAACAACAAGTGTAATAATAAGATACATTTACATATGTATTTTGACGACACGTTTGACTCAGTTTGTAGTGACCCTACTTGCTGTGCCGGCAGTCGCGGGTTCGAGTCCCATTGGGTATTCATTTGTGTGATGAGCTCGAATATTTATACTCCAGTCATGGGTGTTTATATTTATAATATGTATGTATTTAAAGTTATGTACATATTTGTAGTATATTAAATACATATCTGGTATCTCTAATACAAGCCTCGTAGCTTGCCATGTAACTAAATGGTGTTGTGTGTTTATGTCCCAACATATTCAACATATCCGTTTTACACACGCATCGTAAATGATAAGGATAAAACCAAATGTACCAGTTTTCTTAGTAAACTAAGGTAAATTTATACTTTTAGTTCTAGATTACTATAACTAATTATATTTTTTGAAATTTTGTTTCTTTTTGCACATTTGGAAAAGAATTATGAGAGTAAAATTTTTACGAAGCGCGCGCACACCGATAGCCAAAAAAGGGCATGATAAGTTAGCTGCATTTCTTTTACAAACAGAGAATTTGACATACGGGATGAAATCTTTAGCTATTTTTGCTCTGTTACGCCAAATAACTGTAACTTCTTACGTGCGTACATAAGTACATACACACGTTTTTTAAATATTTCTAATAATATTCTGTTTTATCGGAACCACAAATTAGATATATTACTAATTATAATGAACAGTAATATTTTAATTAACATCAAATCAATTTCTTTATAACGCTTAAACAATAAATCTTTCATATAAAAAAACAAAAACAATTTGGGTTATGTCATATCAATGTATGCTCAAGCAAAACATGGCAATGCCAGTGTACAAGTTGTCAACAGTCTGAACATTGCCCAGCTATCGCCCTCACGCTGGATTAGACTGAAGTAATCCACTCGCCACACAACGCTGCCTATTTGAATAAATCCTTTTGACCTTTGAAGCTATTTTTATAATATTATTTCAAAGGTTTTATAAAAATTGACCTGATTTTTATGCAAAATCTTTATATTTTTTTGCATGGCTTATGAAGTTCTGCTGTAATTTATGTAGGTTCGATTCCCGTACGGGTTATAATGTTATGATACAATTATTTTGAATTGGTTTAGTTTATACTATTTTTTAGACATAAAAATGAAATCATGTTTAGTTACAGGTATATGTTTTACTTAATAAATGATATTTGTTACTACGCCGTAGTAGAGACACCTACGAATTCTAAGACCTCTACGCCGGTCGCTGCGTTAAAAAGTATGATATTGATTGGCTACGTACAATGAATTGACAAGGTATTCTAGTGATGATAAGCAGCCTCGAAAGACGTACAATTTGAGGACTAAAAGTTCGCTGGCTGGCTCAAATTGGCCAAAATTATTGGCATTACGAGTTGCAGGACAAAAACCATGGGCCGAAATGGGACCATTTACTATATCATAATAATATAAATATATATATATATATATATATATATATATATATATATATATATATATATATATATATATATATATATGTTTTGCCAATGGCAAAGTACTTTTGCAATATAAAACACATCGTAAACTTTCTTATATGTACTTTTATGTAATAAAAAACATACTACAGTTTAAAATTTTACGTCTAGTTTTAGTTTAAAAGCATTTTTACAGTACGCAATGAATTTTTTAGTCAAATACCTCATATTTTCTAGTAAAATAAAGTACAAGCATCGCTTAAGGGGTAAGTAATTATGTAGTATTAATGATGTTCTTTCTGTAAAATATTGAGCTTTACAAGTGCGATCGATCTAGATAGCCTGCACTGCTCGCTTTGATGGATGAAGCTTGTATCTCTTCATAGAAATGGTGTGAGAAAATTTAAACCTATATTGAATGGAAAAATTTTATATTTAAGAAGAGCGTCTACGTTTCTATACGTTTTTTTGCTCGAAAATGTTCTTTCAAGTGTTAATGTCTTATGTAGGTGGCACTAGTCTTTAGTAACATATCAATCCATACTAATATTATAAATGTGAAAGTGTGTTTGTTTGTTTATCCACCTTTCACGTCGAAACGGAGTGACGGATTGGCATGTTTTATTGTGTGGAGATAGTTGGAGGGTTAGAGAGTAACATATTATTATTTATAATAATATCAAGACTAAAATCTATATTAAAAATCTAAATAGAGACATCTATTAAACTTAAATTATTAGATTGATACTTGAGGCTGTAATATGTAAAATGTTCTTTAAAAGACAAACATATGAATTTAAACTAAAATAGTTTCATTATTTATGTCTATTGAAACACGTATTCAATTCGAGTGTAGTATAATTGCCTTGCTCCTCAGGATGAAAATAGAGAAGCTTTATCTTTCTTAATTAAATCTATACATCTACATATAACAAAATTCTAACTGAGCTGAATCTGCACATTAAATATTTTTTGGAAAATCTTATTGAAATAGTCATTATTAACGATACAGATAACGTATTTATAGTTTGTAAAATATTTATCTAGCTGTCTGTCTGGGAACGCATCATGAGAATACTGCGGATAAATATCTCATCTTTGAGATATAACTATTAATAAATAAATAATATATACTAACCGTTAAAATGTATTTAGGGAAGGTCTCGAGCTGAGCGAGGGTGAATCGCTAGTAAGTTATAAAAGAAAAAATTATGATTTAAATTTAACTTGTGTTCTAGATACCACCGTATTCAAACACGCAAAAAGTTGTAGGTATAGATTTAACTAACAGGCCTCGGAACTGCCGCCCTCGCTGCTCTATTCATTAACTTTGTGAATTGTAATAATCTATGTACATATATACATAAAAAGGCAAATATCATAAAGTTCAATACCTTTCAATCTCAATCAATTTCAATTTTTTTTTGTTTGGTAGCTATTGACGAGGTTTAGAATTATCAATAAAAAATATGTTCAAACTTCAACTACTAAGCGAACACTAATATTATATAAATAATATATCCTACCAATATATCTTCATATGTTGATAGAAAAGAGAGTCCAAATCATAATCTGGCCCAATGTTCATTTTGATGTAATAAAAATGTAGCCTATATAAATAGTACTCTAAGATATAACCTGACTCTATTTCGAATTTTATTCAAATCTGTACAGCCCTTACAATGTAAAAAAATACATTTTCTTAAGCACTTTTATTGAAACTAATTCCATATTTTAAAGAAAATTGACACGGGAGGCTCTCCCGTGACCATGATTGCTGTAAAGCATTCGAAACGTCGGGTACCAAAAATCTAAATAAATCGGCGAGAAAATCCTAAAACATAGTTTTATTTAAAATGTTAAATATTCCCGTAAATCTAAGAAAGCATTAATTCCATATTATTTTGTTCATTCGATACTACCCACTTATTTTTAAACAACACATATTAACACTACACTTATTACTACTTTACTCTATACTAAGAATTTGTCAAAATTTTTATTCTTTTAACAATTTTAGAAGTTTATTGACACGATTTTTACCTTTGATATTAACTAGTAGTCAAAATACACGAATATTTTGTCAAATATTTTCCATTGTATCTCTATTGACTGTATCCAGGTTTTATTTTTGATAGCGCAACATTCGTTTTGTAAAGTTGGGAAAATACACTGACACTTCTGTTATACGTTAGGTTAACCTAGGATTTAAAAAATGTTCAATTTTATAAAATAAAAAGATTTGATTTTTAAAACCTTCATATTTTTAAAATTGAAAGAGATATAAAATCTATATCATTAATTTTTACAGGCTGATTAAAACAGTACCTACGCCATGTTGCTTAGCATTTTGCTTGTTTTTCTTTTAATTGAATTACAAGAAGAAAACATAATATTACTACGTATGTGTTTATTTTCCCACTTAATAGTGTATTCAGCCCCTTATTTTTTAACGTCCCATTACTGGCCACGGGCCTCATTTCGATATGAGTGGGATTAATAATACGGAGTTAAAATTATAATATTTTCATATTAAGAATTAAATGAAGTGAAGCAGAATAGAATGAAAAATGAAACAAAAGTAATAAAAATAATTTAATATTTTTAGTACATCGAGTCAAATAGATTTTTAAGTTTAAATGAAATGTTACCGGCTCGCTATGCAGTTCTGCTGAGACGAGCAAGCGAGAAACTCAACAGTTGCTCTTTTAAAATAATATTTGTTTACAATATTTAAAAACAATACGACCCAGCATGGACCCTTAAACATATTCAAATTGGTTACCCTTCTGCTATACACTTATTAATGTAGCATGCTTAATACAAAATATATTGGTAAGCAGATATGTAGGTAAAAGATAACATTAACACGTAATATAATATATATAGCGTAAACGGATGTTAGATTATTACAATTTAAATATGTTAAAAATATTTAGAACGTTCATATATAAGATTTTAAGGCAATAGAAAACTATTTCAGTGCCATGCAATGTTTTCTTTCGATCGTCTGGGAAGGACTTTATAAGTATAAAATTGAGCTTGTTGAACATTTAAGCTCCTTATCCTCTTCACCTCACTGTGACGAAGCTCAAGAAAATTATATGATTTTAAGCTAAATGTTACTTTTAAAAGCAGAGAAAATATTCCATAAGAAATTATAATAAAATTATATGTTTTAGTTCGTTTCACACAAGGACATACATTTATTTCTGGTGATAAATCAGGTTTCAGTTGCAATTTCTAAGATTTTTGAAATAAGTATTTTTGCGTTTAGTTTATTAAGAATCCCACTATAGGACAGAAGTTCCCAACCAGGGGACCTAGAGAGAGTGTATTTTGTATGACTTTAAACTAAAAAAAATAAAAATCATTAAAATACCTAATTTGTTTTATTTTAATTAAAAAAAATTAAGGAGGCATGAAAATATTTTTTATATTCCGGGAAGGCTCAAGAAGATGAATAAGAAAAGAAGAGAAATGAGAAGTTTGTTTTTTTTTATTACTTTAACATCTCTTTCAAGTGAAACACTTTAAAAAATCACATTGTGTTACGTTTGTATAGTTAATATATTAAATAATATTTACTATAGGGTGTGTTTTATTAGTCTCTTATATTAATCTCAATATTATTTTTCAATTATGAAATGTGATTTTTGGGTTACAAAATATTTTCAAAGCAATGTTGTGTTGGAGAACTCATCCCACCGCATAGGTGAATTAAAACAATATTTTTCTCACTACATTCATGCTCGCTACTTTCAAAATGATTTTAGACCGAGATAATTATAAAGTTTTCATAAATTTTATATCTCTTATTCGGCTGCCACTATAAAATCGCAAAATCGCTGTTCTGCGCCGTAATTCCTATAAATTTTAAAGTGAACCGCTATCAATCTCACTTCACACGAAAAGTGCATTTACTCGTTACTGCATCGCGCTGATATCGATGGAGTATAATTTTATAGAATATAAAAATATAATATTATTATATTATACTATCTAGCCCGTCTAGCGTCATTTTTCCCTTTTTGAAAAGTTCATTGTTTAAATTATTAGCTTTTTCTGCTTGGTTATATCTGACATTTTAAATAACTACATTTTCGTTTTTTTTTCACGGATTTATTTTGATCACAGCAATCATGGTCACGGGAGAGACTATACCCTGACCATAATTGCTATAAAGTCGCAACGTCGGCAATCAAACATTAAAATAAATCCCCGAAAGAATCCGAAAAAATAGTCCTATTTGAAACTAGCGACTTACTCTCGCTTCGCTCGGGTTCGTCCCTAAGTAGGATTCCCCATACAAACTTTCATCCCCATTTTCAACCCTTTAAAGGATGATTTCCGGAATAAAAATCTTATGTCCTTCCCAAGGTCTCATACTATCTTCTAACTAAACATCTAAATCGGTCCAGTAGTTTTTGAGTTTATTCGTTACAAACATACAAAAATACAAATCTTTCTTTTCATAATAATAGTGTATATGTAGATAATCTGGTCTTATTTGTATGCTTCCACTGTTATTTCCATAAATATAAAGTAATGATGATAATGAATTTGAAAAAAATATCGCAATAATGCCACTAAACTAGAGTGGCTATGACATATCTTCACAACTATACAAATAATGTATTCATATATAGCCTCAATTAGGTTAGTCTTATGAAAGTTAATATGATCACTAATAGACACACTAACGACTACTTAAAAGCCCTTACATATTTTTGGTTATAATTATCACTATTCCAAGAATAAACTCAGGACTAAAGCATTTTTATCTTTGACTACAAAAAGTAATAAGCATAATATTTTTTCATTTTTATAGTATCTAATACTCATGAACAAATTGGTTAATTCGTTCATGCTAATACTGTATGATGCACAGTCGACAGTGTACGTGATGTCGTAATATTATGTATACATATATGCACATACATAAATACAATATGTTATTGCATTTCGAATAATATAATAATAATATGGGGCTCTTCAAGAGTAATGTCTATAGGTCCCTTAAAGGCCGGCAACGCATTCGCAACTCCTCTTGTGTTGCAGATGTCCATGAGCGACGATAGCCACTTACCATCAGGTGGATCGTTTGCTCGTTTGCCCCTTTTTTTTATAAAAAAAAAAAAAATATGGAATCCTACAAGCTGTACCTATGTATAATTCAAAACTGTTCTGTCAGTTTTTTATACAACTTTCTTAGATTTACGCAAATATTTGATATTTTGAATAAAACTATCTTTTCGGATATTTTTGTGGATTTATTTTGATTTTTGGTTCCCGACGTTTCGAATGCTTTACGGCATCCATGGTCACTGGAGAGACTAATGTTTTAGATGTCTCAAAGGTTTATTGTATACCTACTTGTTACAGACTCTGTCTGTATCTCTGAAAAGATAGTTTTATTTAAAAAAATGATTTTTTTTTTGTTGAATAAGATCGTAAATAAGTTTTACATTGAAAAAAATCCAACTTAAGTATTTTAATTTAAGTATCCCATTAAAAGTATTCTTTTGTCAAAACAAAAATTTTGCATAAACTTTTATATATTTTAAGCATAACAAAAGGCTGTGGGAAATTTGCATAAAATGTATTTCATAAGAAGCCATTAAACACGGTTGGCACCCTATAAAGATTATGATAATTTTCCATTATTTTTAGCATTAGGCCTTATGAAAGGTCTGGAATGAACATTTGCGCCTACCAATTTCATAATAACAGGTCCTTAGAAGCGTTCGGAATTAATTTCAATTAAATTATGTGTTATAAGATTATTCTTAAAGATAATTTGGGATTACTATTAGTTATATTTCAATTAAATTGTTATAATATACAAAATTGCGTTCGATCTACAAAAAATACTCTTTGGCTTTATGTCATACAGTGACTCACTGTCACTTCGCTTGGGTTTGTCACTATGTATTTATATAATATTGTTCATATAAAATACTAAATTCGCGATTAAAAAATGGGGGATGGAGATAGGAGGGTGAAAAATACTTTTACGACCCATTCTCATATCTACCAAATGAACAAAAAAATCATTAAAATCGGTCAAGCCGTTTCGGAGGAGTGCGACCACAAACACCGTGACACAAGATATTTATATGTTTGATAATCGTATGCTCTCAGGTCTTGAGAACATAGTGACACTTACCTGCGTTATTGGCTTTTCACTAGTATTTAAGCACTATTTATTGGGTACATTGTGTGTATAATATAATTAAGCCGCAGATAATATGATAAATAAATAACAGTTATACATAAATATAATTTCTTACTAATAATCCATTATGTTCCAACAGACAGTGATAGCCCAGTGGTAACATGCTCGCTTGAGAAATCGAGTGAAGCGGGTTTAAGTCCCGGGTATCGCATCTATGATATTTTCATATTTTCTATGCAAATCATTTCCAACATGATTACTTATCTTACGGTGAAGGGGAACATCGTGAGGAAACGTGCATGTCTGAGAGAGCCCAGCAAGTTTTCGAAAGACATGTGAAGTCTGCCAACACGCACTTGTCCAGCGTGGTGGACTATAGCCTGATCCCCCACATATTGAAGAGAGACTCGTGTCCAGCTGTGGGACGTTAAAAAGGCCTAAATACAAACCATTATGTGCATGCTATTATTATACTAGTAAAAAATATTAATTGTATATGAAAATTGTACCTAAGGCCTAGTGCAAAATGTAGGCTCACTGCAACTATACCAAAAGATCTCTTTGGCTATATAAATAACAAATCAGAATATTTCACTGAAGTTCATTTAATTACCAAAGGCGGGCAAGCTCTTCTTGGGCTAAGAAAATGTATTTCCCGTAACTCTCTTATCGCATCGTTACACGCAAATATAAAATCGCATAATTTAAATAATTTAACTTTATATCTTGGAGTGCAAACAAAATGTTCATAATAATATAATTATTTATGTAGACTACAGTAAAACTTTCGGTAGAGAGTAGAGTAATTAAATGGCACTGCTGAGCTGGAAGTCGTGAGTTCGATTTCCGTGCAGGGCATGTATTTGTATTGACCGGTTTTTATATAGATAAATAAAACTTATCGGGCCTAGAGTCTTGGTATAAGCCAAAAGGCGAGACAGGATTTTGTATTGGTCTCTATTATTTTCGTAGAGAAATAATATAATAATTTGTTAGGTGTTGAAGCTATTTTTTAAATTTATTTTAATATTAGCTGTGCATGCATATATGTAATTTGTTTGTCAGTGCCATGGATACCTATAAGTGATTAATATACTAAAACTTGTAATTAAGAAAAAAAGTAAAATGTATTGTATATTATGTAAAATTTTATTGTCATGCTTATGCTTAATTTCTCATAGAAATACAGATTCAGAAACTTGAAGACAAATGATACGTTTTTCCTTTTTCCTCAATTATTTTATAAACAAAGAAATTTTTCAGATATTATTTATACAGACAAATAAAATTTAAGTGTCTGTTGGTAATATCATCCTAACAGATTTATACTAAATGTATATGAAATTATATAGGTACGATACGTATAAGAAAAACACATTTTTTTATTTATTCTTTGTCTGTCCGTCTGTTTGTTCCGGTTAATCTTCGAAACGCCTGGACTGATTTTGACAGGACATTCACTGGCAGATAGGTGATGCTATAAGGAACAATTTAGGCTACTATTATTTTAGAAAAACAAAAAGGTTCCGCTTGAAAAAATGAAAAGGCACCCAGGGACGTACCCGAGCGAAGCGAGTGTAAGTCGGTAGTATACATACATATATTATAAAGTTCCTGTACTACTTTATATAGAGAGTATATAAGAGTGAATTTTAATGAAGTGACTATTTCGTTTCAAAATTCTGGACTATGATTTTATAAAAAAAATGCAATTTTCAAATTTATATATAATATATAAGTTCACTTAAGATAAGCAATATCTTATTTATAATTTTTTTCTTATGAAAATTACATAATTTATATAAATAAGTATAAATTTTATTAATTTTCATATAAAAACAAGCGTGGGTGAGCTGCTAGTACTTTATAAAGTAGCATTGCCCGCGGCTCCACCCACGTCCAGATGACCAAAAACCAAATTCTTAGGTTTTACATATTAGTATACTCTTACAATGTAGTTTTTGTATTTTTTCTCAGAATTGAGATATTTTTCCGCGGTAAAAAGTATCCTATATGTTGAGCCGGATATCCAGCTATCATCATACCAAATTTCATCAAAATCTGTCCAGTGGTTTTCTCGTGATGCGGTAACAGACAGACAGACAGACAGACAAAAATTCTAAAAACTATAAATTCGGACTCTGTATCGATAATAATGTCTATTTCAATAAGATATTCCAAAATATATTTAATGTACAGATTCGACTTAGTTACAATTTTATTATATGTATAAACTAATTAGATTAATTAAAAAAATCCGTACATTAATTACCACAAAGGTTCGCCATAAAACATTAATATAAAGGAACAGAATCAAAAGCAATTAAATTTAATTTATCCCGACAAAAACATTCATTTTAGTCCAAGTGAATATGTTGAAATAATTAACGAATTCACCAATTTTTCAAAGGATTCTCATCTTTATTATTATATGCGAAAAGATCTATTTTAGTATTCGAATAAACACTATCTTAATCTACAGAACCCTAGATTACTTGCAATAAGTTCAAAGACGCACGCCTATTCCATGTTATGTCTTGTAATGACCGTAACATAACCATGACCTAATAACGGCAAACTTACGATTTACCTTACATAGGAAATAAGAGAAATTACTTGATTTAAACCTTAATTACTGTTAATAGAGTTTAATTTTATTTGTTATTTGATATATGTAGTAGTAACAATACAATTTTACTAACAATACTAGAGCAATTGAACAATTAATTTATGCGTTTGTATTACAATCATATGAACCTGGTAATGATGTGTATTTGGGGGTAAATAACTGCTGTTAGAGGTACTTATTATGATTTAAAATTTTAGTGGCTTTAATAGGGAATTCGATTATATATAGAACAATATCGATAGTTTCGTTTTAGTAAATAAATGTTTGTTTGGAATATTAAGAGGAACAAACAGAGTTACAGGATTTACTAAGTTTAATATGTTTTTCACGAGTTTTATTAAAAATTTAGTAAATGAGCTTAAAGATTTTTATTTTTAACCCCCGAGGTAAAAAGAAGGGTGTTATAAGTTTGAGGTCGATGTCTGTCTGTCTGTCTGTGTGTGTCTGTTTGTGACATCGTAGCTCAAACGGATGGATCGATTTCTATGCGGTTTTTTTCATTTGAAAGCCAGTTTCCTTGCGGTGGTAGCTAAGTTTGTTTATTTTTAATTTTATTCTGAATTAGCGCTTGACTACGTTCCACTTGATAGTAAGTGGTGACGCAATCGCAGTTAATATCGGTCCAGCAGTGTAAGAGTATCAGCTCTTTTCCAAATGATGTAAGGCATTTTGGCGTATGATTACTCGATTAAGTGCTTCACGCGTGCCAGTGTAATCGTTAAATGACAATTAATTTGCGTAGGGGGTTTTTTAAATTTTTAATTTTTATGTTAAGTAATTAGTAATAGAATAGTTTTATTTAGACCTAATTGAAAATGTATTAAGCTAGATAAACTTATTTTACACACATTCCTAGTAGAAACTGTAAATACATAAAAACAGTAAGACAAGTATAAATTTTGTGTTTACATTATGGATTTATCAAATATAGCGACGCACCCTCACTCCGCTCGGGTTCTACTTACGTTTTAACGTTTAGTATAGGTTTCTCAGAGATGAGATATTTTCCCACAGTAAAAATTATACATGTTGACCCGGATAACCAGCTATCATTATACTAATTTCATCAAAATCTGTCCAGTGATTTTTTGGCGATGCGTTCCCAGACAGACAGACAGACAAAAATTCTAAAATCTATAGATTTGGCCTCTGTATCGATAATAATAACTACTTCAATAAGATTTTCCAAAAAAATATTTATTGTACAGATTCGACTCAGAATTCTATTATGTGTATAGATTTAATACTTTAGCAAACGATAATATTATACCCTTGTACTAGTAGATATCGTCTAAGTTGAATGTGTGGTTGCAATGTGTGTTGTTCGTTGCTTTATCGTGGGAATAATAGAAAAATAGTCCTTTGTGAGTGCACTTTTTAATTTTTCATTTAAAAAGTACTTTTTTCTTTATAATACGCGTATAATTTCTACTGAAACTTAATTCTATGAGAATCAAGCG
The DNA here is from genome assembly GCA_951806755.1 of Brenthis hecate. Lineage (NCBI taxonomy): Eukaryota > Metazoa > Arthropoda > Insecta > Lepidoptera > Nymphalidae > Brenthis > Brenthis hecate. The sequence goes on from OX638263.1 coordinate 2,657,002, forward strand.
ACGGCAACTAAAATAAATATAATAAAGATGTGTATATAATTAATAAGAGATTTATAAGTATATAAATAATAAGAATCCGAAAAGATAAAATAAATGAAACATTTAAATTTTTCATGTTAATTCTATGGTTTAATTCGTATACATATTTAGTCAATTTAATTATTTTTTTTTTTAATAATTCACATGATTACATCGCTGTTATCAATTTTATTTGAGTTTGCGGATTATATATCTTTGGAGTATGGGAGAAATTAAAACCAACTCCAATAGAGATATTTACATCAGTTTTATATGAGCAAAAAGTAATATATAATTTTACATGACGAATGTCAACTTAACTTTTTCTCCTCTTTTTAAACGGGCGAAACGAAACAACATATAAAAACTATTTTAGTGTTTTGCCACATATCTGCTCCAAAATATTATATAATATTAAATAAATATATATTTGGTTCGAGTTTAAATTCAATTACACTAACACAAAAACTACATACATTGTATACAACCCTTTTTAACGTCCCACTGCTGGGAACGTGCCAACACGAGGGAGATCAGACCATAGTCATTTATGATGGCCAAGTGCGGGTTGACGAACTTCACATGTCTTTCAAAAACTTACTGTGTTCTCTCAGATATGCAGGCTTCCTCCCGAGGTTTTCCTTCACCGTAAAACAAGTGTTAATCATGTTAGAAGTGATTCGCATATGAAAATATCAGAGGTTCGAGATCCGAGATTTGAAACCGCTACATTCGGTTCCCAAGCGAGCGCGTTACTAGGCTACCACTACCTTAGCCTTTGCCTGCCACTAAATATTCTTATATAAATATTTACATATACTTATGTAAAGAAAAACACATTACCTTAAAATAATTTAAAAGTTACATTCATAAAAATGTTCGTATGAAAGGATGACTGAGAGGGAAAAATGTCGGAAATCTTGAAAGCTTCCGATTGTTACTGAAAGCCTTCCAATCTAACTGAGTGCTCAGACGCTGTGATTGAGCCAATGACTGAGGCTGTCTCAATGGACTCTAATATGAATATGTATGTAACATAAAGAATGCTGAGGTTTTAGTTATTTTATAATTGGAAAGGCGAATAAACATAATTACGGGCTTAACGACATTAAAAGTACCTATTTTACATATAAGGGTAGCTTTTTTTTGAAAATTAATATGCGACCATCCCTTAGATGTATTTTAGTTTAAATCTACAATATATTAAAGAAAAAAAAAGCTTTTCATTAAAAAAAAAAAAACAATTATGGCAATTGGATCACAATCGGAAACTATAGTATCGCATTTTTGTTGTGTGTTGTATTATGTAAAAAACTTATGTATTAAATCTATGTTATTATATGTCTCGGAATTTCAATAATTGTGCTATTTCTGTACATTTTTTGGTTCAAGTAAGAAAATATATATATATATATATATATATATATATATATATATATATATATATATATATATATATATATATATATATATATATATATATATATATATGCGAATAAATGTTATAATTATAAAATAACATAAAGACTTGTAATTTCAATATAATTAAAAAAAAAAAATATTCTTCAACGATTGTAGAATAACATCTTGTCTTGCGATTATAGATTGCTACATCGTCTAAGACCACTGTTTTTAAGAACACTATGTGTTTTAAAATAATTGAACTAATATTTTTTCTTTAATATATTGTAGATTTAAACTAAAATACATATAAAAATAGAGAAGTGTAGTAAAAATGAGAGACAAAAAAAAACATCTAAACGTTTTATCGCATAATTAAAACAATTTGCTCCTAACTTCAAAATCGGCGATATAAACTATTTATTACAAAAGTAATAATTTTACATTCAAAATCCTTAACCTAATATTAATTTCTTTTATTTCAGTGTGGATATTTACGAGTATTTAATACATATACCTTTAAGCTGCTTATACAGAACCTTTGAATGCTTTAAAAAATATGTCAAAAACACGTTAAAGTTATCTTCTAATTCTAATAAAAATCATACCTCCAAAATCCAGTTAGAACAATTTTTGTTAGAAATATCCATATTTCTATGTTACATTATACAAAATAACTCTAGTCGGCACTCCCTCTAAGCGATTCTATTTCGTCAAAGAATAATATTAAAATGAGAAGCTTAACACAATCTCGTGTGGGCTCACACGACGCTTTGTCGCGCTCATATAAATTTCCATTATATGATGTGCAGTAAAACAACACAAGTCTTAAAAATACTTATGGAAATGATGTTATATTTCGAATTTGTTTTATTTATTTATTTATTTATGAGATGATATGATGAATTATGTTTTACAATATTACTAGCGACTCACCCTCGCTCCGCTCGGGTTCGTCCCTGGGGTGGGGTCTGGGAGGACCACCCTTATCCTTATCACTTAGGGGTATGGAAAATAGATAGTAACCGATTCTCAGACCTACTGAATACGCGTATAAAATTTGGTAAAAATCGGTAAAGCCGTTTCGGAGGAGTACGGTAACTAACATTGTGACATGGAAATTTTATATATAAGATTAAAATATTTTTTATTAGTATTTCATTGTATATAAATAATTTAAAATTGTATAGTGGTATAGCATTTAATTTTTTCCTACATCGATTTATTTAAATACAATATCCATTTTCGTAAATAATAACACAAATATTTATACATCGAGTAAACAACAACAGTATGAGTTCATGCACCCCTCGCATACATCACAATATCTTATATCCCTCACATACGATATGTTACATAGACTAACATCCGTTAGAGAGATACATTTTTAGACATGCCTTGGTAGTTCTAAGATTATATCATATTCATATATTTGTACAAACAAATAAAGATTGCTTCTTAATAGATAGTACTAGCAGAACTCGCGGCTTCGCTCGCGCTAAATCTGCAAAAAACTCTAAAAATGTAGGTTCCATACAAACATTTAGTCCCTATTTTACCCCTTTATGGGATGAATTTCGAAAATACTAAAACAAATATTTATTTAATTGTATTGAAGAGTATTAAGACCAAGTTTCAAGTAAATCTAATAATAAATATTTCTTGGGGTTGTATTATAATTATAATGTATTTTTCCATAGGAATGAGATAATCTCCCGCGGTAAAAAGTAGCCTATGACACTCTCCAGCCCTCCAACTATCATACAAAAATCACGCCAATCCGTCATTCTGTTTCAACGTGAAAGAATGACAAACAAACAAACACACTTCCACATTTATAATATTAAAGTATGGATAGTATGGATATGGATAATATTGTCTTTTTATCTTATTATTAGATCTTCATAACGCCTTTAGTGAAAGATCATCGTATGACTTAGGGCCTTGTATATTATTATGTTCATTGAATTTAATCGCATAATAGCATGTGTGGTTCATGGCTTCTCGTACACAACTGTAACTTATTTGATGTCCGAATGAAGAGATCTAATAAAGATTTACTGATTGTTAGATCATTTTCCTTTATACGTAACTTCCTGTTTCTTCTAATTAAAAAAAAATCGTCTATTTCTACAGTACGTTGGTGGCGTGATAAAAAAGTAAAATAAAATGATGCATGTTGTAAATTAATGTGTTAATTACGTAGGTACACCTATACACTAGGCTAGGGCTCCAGGTTTTTACATAGTCTTGGAAGAGCTATAATAAAGTGTCAGTAAAAAATGTATAGTTATCTGTATAAATATATGTTTTGAGAAAATTGCATATTATTTTCATTTAACGTATATCAGCATTTTTCGTTTCTTCCATTTACTGGTTAAACCAAATTCATATAGCAATTGTTTCTCTGGTAACGAGGTTTCATCAATGGCATGCCATTGGGCAGGTCTATGTCCAGCAGTGGACAAAAGCAGGCTGATTATTATGATGATGATGAAGATGAGTATGATGGTGATGATGATGATAGCCTATGCTTTTTTTATTAGTAACAATATAAAGTCTACTAAGTCAATTAAATACAAGTCAGCCAAAATAGTAAATATTTGGAAACGAAACTAATTTAGTTATTCTTGAATCGCTTCATCTAAGTTTTACACAGCGTAATACTCGTAAATCCAATTACCCAGTGAAAATCTGATGCTGCGAATATGTCAACATCGAGACACGCCGCTGCCAATTAGGCGGAGTTGATGGAACTATGTCACAACGGTACTTCAACTATACTAATATATAAAATGAGGAAGTCATTTTGTTGGTCCGCTTTGATTTTATAGCTAAGTTATTGAGTTGATTTTGATGAAATTTTAGAATGGATATATCTTGAATCCTAAAGAAGGCAAGATTTAAAAAAAAACAAAAAGTCTGAGATGGCAATGAATGATATGATTAATAGAAAAGAAAAGTTATATAATTTGTAAAATTTATTTATTTAAAAAACAAATAAAATTAAAAAAAATATTAATATATAAAAAGTAGAGAATTTTAAAAATATTTAGGAAAGAAAATTCTATTATTACTCTTTTATTATTAGTCAATAGTTTGGAAAGTGTAACTAAAATTTCGTGTTTCTAATTAAAATCGATCTGTTTTCTATTTCATAGCATTGAAAGTTTAGTATGGTAGTGTAAGCTATAATTAAGTTTCAGAGCAAAAGTTATACAATATTTTTAGTTCATAACTTACACAACAAACAGTGCGTTTTAATTGTCATAGACCGCCAATTTTATATGTACAATTTGTCAATTGTACATATAATCAATATATTATAAATAGCCAATTTTTGGTTATGTTGCCGGTCTTTCAATCGGTTCATAAAATCTCTATAAATTATTGTTTCTACAAAATTTCTAAAAGCAAATTTTATAAGTACATATAATCCAGATGATAATAAATAAAATTTCATATCATTCAAGCGAGCTGATGATGAACCAAAGATGATCAATTAAAACCAATAATGAATAAGAAATCAAAAGTATGGAATAAATTAAAACTAGCATTAATATTATTTATATTTAATTAAAAATTATATAGCTTTAGGGCTGACCTACGCACATCCAGCTTTAAAAACTCGTGTTTCATGAACATTGAACAGGCGTCGTCTGCGCGTATTCTGTGTTAACAAACATTAAGGCGTCCATCAGTCATTGATACAAACTATTTTTTTTTCAAGTCTATTCGTTTTTAGTTTACTACTCTTTAGTTTTGATTGTTATTGTTGTTATTAGTTATAATTATTGGATATATAGTTTTAAGTTTCTGATGTGTTACTGACAGTGGCAGCCCAGTGGTAACGCGCTCACTTGAGAAACCGAGTGAAGCGGGTTCGAGTCCCGGGTCTCGTACCTACATGAATACCAATTATCTTACGACGAAGAAAAACATCGTGAGGAAACCTGTATGTTTGAGAGAACCTAGCAAGTTTTCGAAGGGCATGTAAAGTCCGCCAAACCGCACTTGGCCAGCGTAGTGGACTATGGCCTGATCCCCCTTGTATTGAAGGAAGGCCCGTCCTCAGAAGTGGGACGTTAAAAAGGGCTGAATACAAGGCATCTGTTACAATATAAAGCCACGTCGCGGTGTATATAATGATAACAAATACTTTTACATACCAGTATACATATTTAAAAATATATAGAATTATGTTCTGATTTAAGATATATCTGGTAACCATATCAATTTTACCACTTCTTAAAACAGAACTTAGCACTTTTCTGCAATGATATTTAATGCAATAATAGGTATATATATATATATATATATATATATATATATATATATATATATATATATATATATATATATATATATATATATATATATATATATATATATATATATATTAATTTTCCACATCCTAACCGATTTTGAGTGTCACGGCCGAATCCAAACAATTCGCAACAGATAAAAACTTTTAAAGTATTAACATTATAAATAATGTAAGTAACCAAACTCGACAAAAGTTTAAGATTTATTCGAGCTATTAATTATTTGCTTGCTCGGAGACAGAACGTAATTATTTTGTAGAGGCAGAATGAAATCCTACGCCTGAAGTAACCGCCGTATTTTAAATTTATTTCACTACCCGCTTTTATTTATGCGGAACGATTTAATTTTGACGACAATAGCTTTTTAACATTGAATGGGGACGCGATAGATTCAAGGAATATTAGAATTCCCTACTGAATGTAAGAGCGTAGTTTTAGCAAATAACGAGAGACGAGCTGAGTGGAGTTAAACGGAAATGTTGGAGGATGATTTACCACGATCTGTATTGGAAACTTTGCGAACAGAACTATATAAGTTTTTTGTTTATATTAAATTTTTATTTTTAATAGTGATATTTAATCTTTTCTCTATATGTGTATATAAATAAAATTAAAGTGTTTGTCTGTGATTTTAAAATAATTGTACCATTTTTACTTGAAATGTATCTAATTATTCTGAAAGAAAAGCTTAGAATCTTTTTTATAATTATAAAAAAGGTGAATTTTTTAAAGCTATTTAAGTGCCGACTTATTCATTTAATAACAACTGATAAATTAAAAATTTAAATAAAACCCCGACCATCTTGGACCGATTTTAATCAAACATAGCTAAGAACAGTACCGACTAATTCACCTTTCTTACAAAAAAAAAACAAAATCAAAATCGGTTCATCCGTTCGGGAGCTACGATGCCACAGACAGACACACACACAGACACGTCAAAATTATAGTACCCCGTCGTTTTTGCGTCGGACGTTAAAAAACAGTCATTAAAATGGATTTACAAATAAACTAAATTCATAATTCTGTAAAATAAAAAGCACAATATACAACCAATTTCAAATTAACAAAAAAATAAAAACCGACTTCAAACAAAAGCACTAAAAATTAAAAAATAACTGATTGGTAGTTTTCATTTACTATACATACCTAATCAAATATTTTCGAAGTCGGTGTGCTTTGCTTTGTATGGGCTGGCACCGATTTCGAAAATATTTGATTAGGTATGTATTTAATAGGTAGCCTTTAATTACTTAGCCAAAGCACACCGACTTCGAAAATATTTGATTAGGTATGTATAGTAAATGAAAACTACCAATCAGTTATTTTTTAATTTTTAGTGCTTTTGTTTGAAGTCGGTTTTTATTTTTTTGTTAAAAAGTTTTTATTTTTCCCTTTTTAGTGTAGACAGTAGTAGCAAAGTAAGGATTCTAACGTGTTAGGCTTGTCAAATCAAACAAAATAAGCCCAAACTCAAAGTATCTACTATTAGCCGTTGAAGACTTCCACCTATCTACCTTCTGGCCTTGCCATCAGATCAGGTCAACAACACCGAACCACTGTACTATCAACGGAAATAGAAATACTTGCAAAGTTTCAAGTCAATATGACAATTAGAAGTAGGTTAAATTAATCATTAGTTGTTTTTCCAGCCTTAGGGGTGGTATTTTTTTTTAAATTTAAATGGGACCAATCTGGAAGTATACCCTTTTAAACAAAACAAAAATTGTCCAAATCGGTTAATAAATGACGGAGTTCTGAGGTAACAAACATAAAAAAAAAACATACAGTCGAATTGAGAACCTCCTCCTTTTTGAAGTCGGTTGAAAATCCATTGACATCGGTCAAAAAATCACAACTGAACAACACAAAGCAGCAAATAATAGAATAGTAGATATTTTTGCATTTGAAGATATACATACAAAGGCCTATAAAAACCTCCTTCAATCAAAAGTCGAAACCATTAGGTTTATTTCATTCGATACTATGATTTTATGAGCAAGCTACCTTTAAATAGCTCATTTTCAATTCAAATTGATTCGAAATAACTTTTCATTTTTCCTCTCAACAGCAGAATTGAATGAAAATTAATGTTCACTTTGAGAATTACGAGTGCTCGGGAAAACTATGGGACCTCTTGTTTGATTCGTTACTTTTCTCTTTCGTCTCGTTTTTATTGGATTGCACTTAATTTTAATTAAAAATAAACGCTTAAAACTTCAGCTGTAGTGATTATTTTCTTGTTTACCACATCTTTAGTGGGACCGTTTTACGACTGCTTTACGATTTAAAATATTACTGTAGTAATAAAAAATACTGCATAAGGCGTGTATAGTTCTACTAATATTATATGATTATATTATATGCAATATTATATGCTTCCAAATAAACTTTCATCCCCATTCTCACCCCTTTAAGGGATGATTTCTGGGATAAAAACTATTTCACTCACTTACTTTTCATATTATGAGAAAAAATCTTATTTTAGTATTTTATTTATTTTTTCTTCTATACAATTATCTAATTTGGTGCAGCCCATTGGAAGTTGTGTGCACATACAATTCGGTGATACATTTTTATTTATATAGATGTGAAAATTATTGATGTTGAAAATGTTCGGATGTTTGTTACTCAGTCACGTGGTTACAGCTTAACCGATTTGGAAAAACTTGGCTTACAAATAAATCTTTTTCGTGGCTAAGGCCGTAGTTCTTAATACATTTATTTTAATACTATTTTAATTTTCAAAGTTTTCATATATGCTATTAACATCTCCAGGTAAATTTCTAAGAAATTAATTAAATTTCTAAGAAATCTATTGTTAACTGTAACGCCGGCGTGTCAACGGTTATCGGAGGGATTAAAAATATTATATTGATTTATATTTTGTCGTAGTAACTTCCAGTTTTCGAGAGACATGGTGTAGACGTTGATTTAGATCGTGCTACGGTTTCGTTACCAATGTTTTTATTTTACTACTAACTTTTCCCCGTGGCTTCTATCGCGCGAAAAGTTTTTTTTATCCATATAACCACTACCACTAATAAAGAATATTTTCAAAGAAATTTGAGATAGTGGTAGCCAATTAGTAACATTCTTGCTTGGAACCAGTGATGCGGGTTCGAATTCCGTGTCTCGCGTCACTTGCCTAAGGTGAAGAAAGAAATCGCTTACTCGCACTTGGCCTTAAGTAATAAATTAATTATTATTCGAAAATTTGGATAATAAACGAAAGTCTCACTTAAGTAGCTTATTATTATTATGAAACACGGTGACGGTTATCTCTTCCCCAAACAAGCGATAACGTCGTAGACCACGTCATATTGATATGAACGAACAAAATACATTCAACGCTTGGCGTATTCGACCCACGAATATCCGCAGCAAATAATCTCAGAATTTCTTCTCTCAAACTCAAAGTACGAGTATTTTAACTTTATAAAATAACTTTAAAGCTATCTAAAATCAATATATTCTAAAACATTGGCTATGAAACCGATATACCTGAAACTCACACTTCAGATGCATAATACGAAGCGTATTGACAGTTTCATCACGAACACATTACGCATTCAAAGGAGCTACTGAACTAAGCACCTCAGCGAACGTCTGCCACTTGATCCCGAGCTTAGTTCCACGCTATTGATGATAAAAAATTTTAAACATTTTACTTATCCATCAACTTTTACTTTTAGTACCACTTTTGTTTGTACTTATCTATACCTACTGATAAATAAAATTGAAGTGTCTGTGTGTAATATCGAAATAAAAACTTTTTTACTAAATGTATATGAAATTATATACACATTTTTTAAAATTTTTATCTCTCTGTCTGTTTGTTTATTTCGGCTAATCTCCGAAACGGCTGGACTGATTTTGACGTGACTTTCACTGGCACATAGCTGATATTATAAAGAGTAACTTAGATTACCTTAATTTTAGAAAAATAATCAGGGAAACTACTACGGCCTAGAAGACTACTGTGTGCTGTACCAAAAATCAAATGAAATTTACGATAAAAATCCGAAAAGATCTAATAGTACTAGTTTTATCTAAAATGTGAAATATTCGTGTAAATTTTTAAACGACAATTATTGTTTTGCTAGGATCTTAATTTTAGTCTAAGCATTTGGGGGTGTCCAGCATCATTAAACAAATACAATAGCTGTTTAAGTTAATTTATTATATATTGACGATTAACTTTCAGACATTGAGGCTGTCGGAGACTTTTGCTAGAAATATACTTACTTGTATTTGTTCTCTTATTTATTTATAAGTTTTATTTCAATTGAATTTGAAATAAAATCGGATTTGTGCAATTTTATTTATTATTCTCATATATTTATATCTGATATTTATATTACTGATTCCTAAAAATATTCTTTTCCATATTAAAATAAATAATTAAAGTACTCAAGTTATTTCTGTAACTTGTATTACGTATCTTCGTTAATATTATTGCTTCTTGAAAATAATTACAAGTAGTTTATCGTTTTGATCATATTAAGATCTATTAATATTTTTGTATGGATTTTTAATCAAAGAGAGTATTTACGTTTTAGTATTTAACCTTAAACTAATTTTTATCTAGACGTTTTAAGCACAGAGCATTATAAGACTAAGAATTTTTCAATTATTTTCAAGAAAATAGTATGGATTCTATAACATTATCAATACATTTAAACTATTGATGTGTCTATCTGTATAGACATATCAATAAATGTATTTATATGTGTGTCTGTACACATCAATAATGTAAAAGATATGTAACATAAGGTATGTTTATTAAAGCTGAATTATTTTAATATAATAATTTTGTTTTAACTTACTTAAGATTTGATAGCACGCAAATTATTACGAAATGAACTTCTTATATATCAAAATTTTCACTTCGTTTTTTAGCATTGATGAAGACTTTTCCTAGCTATTTTGTTATTAAACTTTCATTTATGTATATTGAAAGGATTCAATATATTCCATATTTCGATTAAATATTTGGATTAGATACATTCTGAAAATTACGAAGAATTTCATAAGATTCCTCACAATAAAGCTGTATCAATAAAAAATGAAATATAAACTAACTCGCGATTCGCCCTCGCTTCGCTCGCGTTCGTCCCTTTATATTACTTATACATAATATATACGTTATACACAGGTATCATGAGTTGTTGTGGGTTGTATTAAAACGTATTTTCCCGTGGGAATGAGATAGATTCCCGCGGTAAAAGGTAGTTATATATGTGCATATGTCACTTTCCAGCCCTCCAACTAGCTCCATACAGAAAATCGCGTCAATCCATCACACTGTGTCGACGTGAAAGAAGGACAAACAAACATAAACACACTTTAACATTTATAATATTCGTATGGATTTTAAAGAGTAATTGTGGAAATAATGTCAATCAAACAGCTGTGTTTGAAAGTATTGACGATTTCATATTGAATATTTTATGCTAGACCACTTACGACGACATTTCTATCCCTTCTAAAGGTAAATATTAATGACCTATGTCCTTCATCCCATTGAATTCGGTCCCTAGATGTTCAGAATACGCCGAAATCTCAAATCACATTACCTTTCTTTCATAAGCTTTGAAGAGGTTTGATTTATATCGGAGATTTTTCTTGTGGACCTAATCATAACAAAAATGCTTTCAATTCGATATACTATTCATACTTTCGAATAAAAAAGGGAGGGACAGAGTTCAAACAATTTATTGAGTGCTTATGAAAGTATAATATATTAGCCAAAGGTAGTCGTCAAAAAACTTTACCTTGAAACGCCCACCGCAAATATTTTTCTTCAAAATCCTTTTTTTTCAGTAAATTCGGTGTATTAGCATTACAAAAAGGTAATAAAGGTTTAAAAAAACTGATTGACTTATCAAATACAATTAAACTCCATGCTCTTTTCATATTTTAAAGTTAAAGTTTTTAAAATATATAACAGAAAAATGACTAAGTCCATAGTCCAGCAAAACAGGATAAAAAGAGACCAATCTCAAAATAAAAGGAATTGGGCCCAAAAGTGTTACATAATCTGACGTTTGCGTTGTAAGTTATAAAGGCTAATAAAGGTTATGAAAATCGTAATCCATTCGAATATCCTTATTTGACTCGTTTATTATATTAACGTTTTCTTTTAGATGTACATACGGCTATGTGAAAATTATTATAAATTGACTGGTACGCGGGATTATTATTATGTTGTATAATAAAAAATGCGACTGCGTAAAAAGCTTGATAAAGAGACGCGAAAAGCTAACGAAGGAAAATAGTATTATGCCTTTGGCACCTGAATTTTTTTTTTATTTTTAATAATATCCATTATCCATACACACTTGCGTTAACGAGAAGAATAAAAATGAACCCAACGCGACGCGAAGCTTGAATCATTAAAATAGGTGTAGCCGTTTGAAGCCATTTACTAATAACGAGGGAACATAGGATCCGATATATATACATAGATAGATACAAGCATACATATAGGTCAAGCACATACCCTTTGGGCTTCGCCGCAGTCGGGTAAAAATACTATATCTCGACATTTATAAGAGCAACCGTTGGGCTTCTCGTCAGCTCTTCTCAGCAGAGCTGCCTTCCTCACGACTGACTGCATTAATTCTTTAAATTAAATTGATGGCTCCAAGTGCTTATAAAAGTCTAAGTGGATAAAGAAAATTTTGATTTACTTTCATTTTATGACCATTTGTCTACTTAAGTATATATTCTGCTTGTTAAAGACATTTACATGAAGAAAAATTGAAATAGAATTCATTAATAATATTATGTAGTAATAGTGTAATACATAGATTTATGTAAATATTTGACATTTTTAACCAACGAAAAAAGAAGGAAGTTATATATCTTGTATGGTATTTTTTTTATGTTTAACCATGCATACTTTTTTACATTGTAGTTTGATTTCGAAGATCCATTTTTCTTTTTTATTGGATAGGGTATCTCAAAGTTAAATTTGACAAAAAGAAATCCACTCCTAAATCTAGAAAATAGGATATTATTAATTTTTCCCCTACTGATTTTTTATGAAATACATTCTTCTTACTTGGCTACTACTATGTGTACACTAAAAATAGAAAAATAAAAACTTAAAAAAAACCCGACTTCAAAAAAAAACACAAAAATTAAAAAAATAACTGATTGGTAGTTTTCATTTACTATACCTAACTACCTAATCAGATATTTTCGAAGTTGGGGCCAGCCGATAAAAATTAAAGCACACCGAATTTTTAGTGTTTTTTTCTTGAAGTTGGTTTTAATTTTTTTAACAGTTTTTATAAATAAAAAAGTTTCAGTTTTTTTTATTATTTCATTACCCATGAGTTGTAGGTGTTTTATCTTATTAACGAAATGGTAAGAGTCTCTTGTGAACGCTGTTGTTTGTCCTCTGAGTATTGAGAGTACTTTCACTACTAGTTGGGCTAATTTATAAGTCAATCGATTTCACTTACATTTGGCCGTAGAGGAGCGTTTGGTTTGTGTATTTTCGGAAGTCTATATAGTTATAAGGAAGCTTTTTACAAGGTGGAATAGAGGTTTTCTGATTAACTTTTTAGTATTGCTTAACTCAGTGGAAGTCTGTTTTGACCTTTTTATATGTCCATACTTTCGTCCGACAAAAGTTATTTTATTTTGTCATTGTAATCTGATGTATTCATTGCGACGGTATCATTTGCCTTATCTCATCGGCTCTTATACCGTTGGGAAACAAAAATTAAAATAAATGCGCATAAAAATAAACCGAAAACTTAGTTTTATTCAAAATATACATGTGCACTAGAGTAACTGATTGATCGACATGTAGAAGCTCAAGAGTACTTTTCATTCCTACATCAAGAAGGATTTCCCATAGGATATTACTACTAAAACTCAATAGTGTGTCACTCGCTAGTTGACATTTTTACTTCTCAATAAAAAGCTTTATCTTAGCCAAGAAGAAAAAAAATAGTTTATATAAATTAATGGTAAAATAATCATTTTTAAAAACAAGTTTTTATTTAAATGCTCGAAAATAGAGAAAATAAACTTTAAATTAAATCAAACCCAAAACCATTCATTACATTACATAATTTATGTGATATAAAAGCTTGTCACGAGATTTACCTATTTTTAATATTATATTTTTGTTTATCTACACAGGTTTTGGATTGGAATATTATTACTTTTTTGTTTTATTCGTATTCTTCTCATCGAGCCCTTTCATTTGATTTCCATATATATTTATAACTTCCGCCATATTAAATTAAAAATGGCGGCATTTAGGTAAATGAGCATTGTATTGGAAACCAAAATAATTTGCTAAATTTCAGCCCAATCAGAAACTGGAAAGTGGATAAAATTTTACTTGCAAGATTCAATTACACAGTCCGGGACAGGTGAAACTAAATAAAAGCTTCTAAAGAACAAAATAACACGCTTTCGACTCATACCCATAATTTAATACTATAGTATTTGTTCAAAGGATTCCAATTAGCCAAACCTTCAGGGTTTATAATAAAAGTCGTATAGCAATTCAAGATCTCCACAATTAATTCCTATTTTCGTTACGAGATGCTCAATGAATTAAAATACATCATCTATTTTAATCCGGATTTCTCATACAATGGTTCAAATCGATACAACAGTCAGACACATATTGATTGAAATATTTGTTTAATATATATAAATATTCTACGTAAAAAAATACTACATATAAGAATATTAAACAATATCTTTATGGTAAATACGAATATTTGCCTTGAACGAGAATCGAATTTACAATAACTATAGACAAAGTTAGTTGTCCCAGAACTACATCATTATGCATAATGCCTTTTCTAGGACATATGCAGCGCTGACTCAATGTTAATCCCTCGTTATATTAGCTAGATGTGCAGATCCTAGGGTTGAAGGTCGAGCAAAGTATAGTTAAAAGGTTTTTTGCAAAGAATTTTTTCACATGCTATTTTACGGCCTCAATTTTATTCTATTTAATTCATTGTGAAAATATAATATTGTACATTTCATATTATGGCTTTCTTGTTGTATGATTATTTAGTAAACAAAGTGAACTTGGGAAACCGACATTATTTATGAGACACCCTCTATAGAATATAATATTGTAGAATCTATTATTAAAATGAATTGGTTTTCGATATATCTATATATAAATAAATCTATTTTGATTCTCTACTTTAAAATGTCATTCTGGCTCTAACCTTCTGGTTAGAGTAAGAATCGTGACATTGGCGAAGTAAATTGTGCCCAAAAGGCACTCCTTGAATCCACAAAATAAAAGAAATGACTTGCATAGAGTACCTAAGTATGATATGTGTGTCTTTTGACCATGCTGTCATTATAGCGAGACGTGATGATAGTTAGACAATTTAACTATTCCATCATATCATTTGATTAAAAATTATTTTATTATAGCATTTCGAATGTTGCCTAGGTAAGTAGTTTCTGTACAATTTAGAATTTTCAGGTCGAGTGCTTTTGCATGTTGCAAGTGAGTGGGTTTTAGTAAAATGGATGCCACACGAGGGGTCGTAAATCTTAAAATGGCGACGGGTCGTCCCTGGACAGTCATCTTTGAAAGTTCATTGTAGTAATTTAACCTTGGTATTATATTAAGCCTTATGTAAAGGGGATACGGTTGCTTAGAGATAAATGGAATATATAGAAAGGTCATACTTTATTATTGGCATCATGTAAAAAGGGCTCTAAGAACGCTTTGATTTAATAGTTCTAGGTATTAGGACCCGGTATCCTAATAACTGTAGCATAAAGTACGATATAAACATTAAATATAATTTCTAATTGGGTAAAATTAGGTAACAACTGATAGAATCTTATAAATATATGATAATTATTATTGGATATTATATTTACATATAATACTACTATTTTAAATGCGAAGGTTGGTATTTGTATACAGGTTAATTACTCCTTCAAGTGGAAACAGCCAACAGATTTTGATGAATTTTAGTACATAGATAAGACTTTGATCAGGTGTAAAACATAGGCTACTTTAAAAAAATCAAGCGTTGCCTGTACCAGAACAGAACCATTAGGGACGCATCCAAGCAAAGCCAGCGTAGTCGCTAGTTTTACTACAATTTTGAGGAGTTTATAATTTAAAGCTAAACGTAAATAAACTTTCATATTTATCCACCCAAAAAAACAGCAAAACTAAACAATATGCAATTTTAAATAAAGATCTCAATCAAAACAAAATCTGCATAGTCATAACGGTAACTCAAAAAATTCTAAACAGAAGCAGGGACCGTAAAATTGGCGCAGATTCATTTTAAATTTCGCACGACCAAATACTACGCTTGAGTTGGTCCGAATCTGTTGGTCCGAACTCGGGGCGATATATCACGGTGTTTTGACAAACACTATTGTATTTCTGACAGTGGAACTCGTTTCGTTTACCCGGGCTTACGGGGTCAGATATACTAAAATTTGCGTTGCTTAGCTTTAGCAAAAATCGCTCTCTACTACTCTCAAACACTTGGATGCTATTTGGCTAATTAAACTTAACTCATTTAATCAAATGGAGTCAGACATTGTTTATAGAGGTTGGTCTCTCAAAAAGAACATTCCTTTTAAATTTAAAGTTTTTGTGTTCCATTCATTGCCATTTTCGTTTGGACTTCAAACTTCTTACTTGTGAAACTAAAAAGCGTTGCACCATAGGTTCTTGGAAACTTTTTCAGTGCAGGCAAAAGTCTAACAGCGAATCTTTTCACCATTTCAAAAGCCTCTGTGACGGGGCTCCTTTGAATTTCGCCTAAACACTAGACAAAGTTCGTCGCTGCAATGGCACAGGCTAAAAGCAGATTACCATCAGTAATTAAAACGTGGGTGCAATAATGACGCTATACCGCATGTTAGATTTCGGTGACATACAGATATACGGAAAGAGAAATTATTAATATATCCTAAAATAATAATACAATGAATGTTGAATTACAACTATTTCATAATTTATCGCTATGAGATCGTCGGTATGAGATGGTATTTTGTTATAGCTGTAGCAGCTGTAGTTATTGACCAAGAGGAATGTTTCAGGAAAATAGCATTCAAATACCGAATAAATGGGTTAATTTCTAAATGAAATAGACAGATTATTAAATTTTATACCTGCACAAAAATACAAAATTAATTAGTAATTTGCCATAAAAATAATATAATAATGTATACACTTGCGTCAAAAACAAAGTTTTGCAACATTTCGTACAGTATGCACCGCGCTAAGCTAGCTTTATTGTCAGAAGACGCCTGTAGCACTTTTAGCGCCATGAAAGCCGATATCCCGACAAAGGACATCAGCGCTTTAGCCGAAACGAGAAAAGGTCCCAAAGCTGTATTTAGGGTAACTCTCCACCAAAAACTAGCTTCATATAGCGTTGGTTAATTAAGTGATTCGCTACCTAATTAATTACTAGTTTCATCACTGAGATCTTCTGAAAATATAAGGCAACGGGTAAAGTATCCATACTAATATTATGTGAAAAGTTGTGAGGATAGATGGATTGATGTTTGTTACTCTTTAACGCCAGAACGGCTGAACGAATCTAGATGAAATTCGGCACAAAGATAGATTATAGTTTGGTATAGCACATAGGTTAATTTTTATCCTTGAGAATCATTAAAATCGATTTACAATTGCCGAAAATATCCCACAAAGTAAACAAAAAAAAGTTGTATACACAATACTGCCATAAAATTGTTACGTAATGTCACAAATTACATAATAATATACTAATGCTATATATATATATATATAAGCAAAATTAATTTAATTGTCGCGTTGTATCGCATTACACGTCCGTTGTGTGACCAACCTAATTTACGCGAAGAGCAAAGGTTCTTTCTGCATGCTAGTGACAAAGTAGCTAATATTACTTTTCAGCAAAATGTTTTATCGCCAGTTCAGTTATTTAATATAAATTTATTATCATTTTTACTTTTAAAAATTTAGTAAGATATTTAAGTGCTCATATATTTTTGATCGACATCATAATGGAAAAGGTATTCAATTCGGTCGTGTTATATTAATATTTTGTTGTTTGGCTATTCGATATATTCGCTCATTGGGAATTAATTTTCATATTTTTAAAAGAATAGGGTGTACCTCAAGGGCGGTCTTAAATTTCAAAAAAATATTCACATCTAAGAGCAAAATATGTAAATTACATTCTAAGTATTTTAAGGCGGTGCACTTTGTTTAGAGTTCAGATTTGCGAGATTGAATATAGTATAGTATAATAATAATACTTTATTTTCTCAAAAAAGTGTTTACACTTGTGAATTAGCATTTGTATCTTATTTTAGTTTTACATAAAAAATAATATTAATCGGATGCCTCTGTTGCCGTACTAGGAAGCCTGTGTTACGACATACAGCGCCCACTCCTCAAACATTGGCAAGAATACTAATATAAAACTAAATAACTAGGCAAAAAAAATATTACATGTATATTAACTGTTTATTTATTTATTCTACAAAATTTATGAGAAGGATATAAAGTAAATTATTGTGCGTGCGTGCATGCGTGCGTGCGTGTGTGTGTATGTGTGTGTGTACGTTATGTATATGTAATGGTTGTCATAGTATGACACATACATATGTACGAATATACCTATATATAGGTACAATAACAGAAACCACACAACTAATTCACTCTACTCGAATATTAGCTGACAGATGAGTCCCCTCTTCTGGAGGCGTTGACAATAATTATGATATAAGGAAACGAAATGACCCAAGAACAGAAAATCGACTTCAGACGAAGCGTGTCTAACAAACTAATTATACCAAATGTGTGATTATTATTATATTATTATGACAGACTTTTTGCTGGGGCTTGAATAACGAGAAAATTTTCTTCATTTTTATGGTGAGCTTTGGTTTATGAATTTATTGCAAACCTTTTTCGCTACGTTCGGGTGAACCCCACACGTTTTAATTTTTTTTTCTAAAATAAAAATAGTCTAAGTTACCCCTTATAAAATCACCTATCTGCCAGTGAAAGTCCCATCAAAATCAGTCCAGTCATTTCGAAGATTAACTGGAACAAACAGACAGACAAACAAAATGTTTAAAAAATGTGTTTTGTCTGTAAGTACCGTATATAATTTCATATGCAGTTATTTTATTATTATATTATTTAGTAAAACGATGTTATTATGACATTAAAAACAGACACTTCTATTTTATTTATCTCTATACATTAAATAGCACAATGCTTTGTATTAGAAGTTACAATAGATTTATATAATTAATTTAGTAGGTATAATAGAAATAATATTAATTACAGGAATATCTAATTTAATAAAACATTAACTATGTGTTTAGAAATAATACGCCAGAGGTTACCAACATTATCTATTGTTTATATTTTAATTGGCTTAGCAATGAATTACAATAAAATAATATTAATTAATTATACTGTGTTTACGAGTATAAGCCGTCACTAACATGCTCTTTTGTGTTATCAAAGCAAATACTTCTGAATTTTAAACAAAATGTTTATTTCTTCTGAATATTTATTCTAATAATTTTATATGAATCAGGTATTTTAATTACCGTTTAGTCCTTAAGTATGGTCTCTACATATCCTTATAGGGAATTTATATAAATGCGTACAGAATAACCATATACTGTATTTATTGGTTCAAATAATTGAAACAAAACTTTATTATTTACTATAAAACACATAATTCCATATTAATATTATAAATGTGAAAGTTTGTGAGGATGGATCGATGTTTGTTACTCTTTCACGCCAGAAAGGTTGAACAGATGAAATTTGGCATAGAGATAGTCTGGAATAGCACATAAATTACTTTTTATCCCGGAAAAATGTGCGGTTCCCGTGGGATATTTGTTTTTGTCTAGGGACTAACCCGAAATTGCATCAAAGTGTATTGTGAAATTCAGAAAAAATAAGCAAACCGGTAGATACTTGTTAGATAATAAAAGATAGAATACTTTATTTTTTGCATTCTACAGGTTGATTTATTGTGTTCAACATTTCGACTGCTCGGAAGTAATAGAGCATTCTAAACCAAAGTTAATTTAATAGGTATTGGAAAATATCGTATTGTATCGTCTGGGTGATAAATGGAGTAAGGAACGTTTATTTGCTAACTGACTTAGATAAGGACGATTTTAATTCAGTGGCATTTTTATTTGTAAAATGTTCGTCGAAGAACCAATTTTAAAGATAAATTTTTGTTCAATAAATTGTTTGCTTCATATCTGTACACAGTAATTCAAAGAAAACTATTGTAAATATCACTTATTTATTCTAATTTTGGGAGTACGTTATATCATAACGCAATATAATGATCCTTGTCTATTCTTTTCAATATGGCTTACCTCAATTGAGTAGTCTGTATTAAATTTAAACAATTTCACCCCCGGGGAAAAATTAGATTACTTATAATTGATATTAAAGTCAAAGTAAATTTTAGTAACCAAGGTAGTGGTAGCTCAGTGGTAACGCACTCGTTTAGTAAACCGAGTGAAGCGAGTTCAAATCCCGGGTCTCGCACCTCTGATATTTTCATGTGCGAATCATTTCTAATATGATTACCACTTACTTTACGTTAAAAGCTGCATGTCTGAGAGAATCTAGCAAGTTTTCGAAACACATGTGAAGTCCGCCAACCCGCACTTGGCCAGCGTGGTGGTCTATGGCCTGATTCCCTCCATATTTAAGGGAGGCTCGTGCCCACCAGTAGGACGTTAAAAAGGGCTGAATACAATTTTTAGGTAGAATAAATACAAAAACCACATATTCGGATATTCTTCAGTACTAATTTTTAAATTAATCTAAATATAAAGATTTCATTATTAATCTTACCTATATTCAAGTAGACCATTGATGCATTTTTTGTAAATATGAGAAAATAACGTAGAATATTTAGATGAAAACTACAAATGTTATCGGAAATCGTCTTATAAAGCAATTAAAAAGTTTGTACGTGACTTTCTCGCTTAGTAACGCGCAGCGTAGCGCTGAAACTAGAAACAAATACGTAGCACTCCTACGCGGACATGACTTGTACTAAAATTGCTAAAAGTGTACTAAATGTATAATGTTATAGTAAATAAATAACAATTTTTTACCTTTATATTTTACATAGTAGTTTGAGAAACGTAATTTAATTTAATACCGTTGAAAGACCGCAGCTTGTCTGTAGCTTCCCCAAGTACTGGTACCTATTTCACTATTTTGGTATTCTCAATAAAGTGCATAAAGACCCGTGTATAATTTATATATTGTGTGTTTTTTCTATTTTCTCGTGTTAATTTATTGTTTTTAAATTCTTGTAAATACCATGATTTACAATAATGAAAGGAGGCTTTACTAAATCTACCGTTAAAAAGGTAAGAGATTATGAGCTTATAATTAATCTGAATAGAAAACGACTGAGGAGTGGATGACGACGATTGAGTTAGAAATTGAGTCTAATCGTTTGTAAAACTTCTAAGAAACAGCCCACTTCTATGGCAATTGCTGTAGAAATAGTATTCTATAAGTATTCTACACTAATCGTCTTATAAATAAAAATGAATGGCTAAATGTATTGCTAAGCGCAAAACTCGAGAACGTCTGGACTAAATTATATTTTTTTCAAATATTCGTTGAAGTCTGACTAAAGTTCTTATAAAGAGAAAAATTGAAAAAATTCACCGTAAAAATCACGTTTTCTTTACTTTATAATTTTGAACGCAATCTTAAAATTAATATAGCTTATGTTACTTGAATGCATTTGTAGATTTGACACTTTCTTTTTCTATACAAATACCTAGACATAGGTTAATTTTTACCGCGGGAGATTATCTCATTCTCACAGGAAAACACGTTATAATACAACCTACAACAACTCATCCTACCTATGTGTTTATATAATATATAGTCTGTCTATTTTATACTAACAATTAAAACATACCTAACAACGAACCCGAACGAAGCGAGAGTGAGTCAGCTAGTAGGTATGTAAATAAAAGTATCACTGTAGTTGTGCGACTTACCCTGGCTTCACTCGATTGTGTCGCCTGGTACCTTTTATATCTAGTTACCATATTATATACTGGCAATACAATCTTTGGCAAATTTTATCTGTTATACTAACTTTAGTATGTATTAGGTATTTATTACTCATAGTTTATCTGTGTCCCAATTTTCATCCAAATCTATCTAGCCGTTCCAGCGTTTCCAGCATCAGACGATTCCATCCGTCAGTTTCAACGTAAAGGAGCAAACAAACCAAACTCACATAAATACGTTTCCACGTTACATTTTCGTATATATATGATATAATATTGTTAATACTTCTGCTTCGTCCTCGATATTAGCACATATTATATGTATGTAGTATCGCGCAGTGATACGCCAAACTGGCAGTATATTTAAAGCATTTACTTTTTCAATGTTCTTTGCTCTGTGGCTTATAGAAGTGCTATTTGGGCACAATTTACTTCGTCAATGTCGTGTAGAGCGGAGAAGACACGGTAAAGATTGAGCCATTTACTTTTTTTTTATTTTAAATAATAAATGACAACCTATGTTCTCTGTCAATCTTCCTCATTCTTGATTTTAGTGCTTCGCCGTATTGCACTTTTTTCCAGGTTATTTAACTGTTTTCTATAGTAAAATATGCCTAAACGAAGGAGTGATAATGATGATTTCTTATATCTCGAGTGAAAATTGAGGATATTATAATCAAATTATACCGTTTTCAAAAATTTTATATAACAAAATATTTTAAAAGACATAGAAAACGATGCTAAGACCAAACGGAGTAATCGTTATTTGAATAATTGATGTCAATTTGTCGAGTCGGCACCTTTATGACACGACCTGGTGCTTCGTTTCTTTTAAAATAACTTGAAATTCACTATACGAGTAGTTTGATGTTAGCTTATTGAGTAGTTTTTTTCGTTATTCAAGAATAACGTTTGCACTATCTTAAAATGTAATATATAGAACAAATGAGATATTCGCTTACTCTTCTTTACTAATATTATAAAGAGATAAAGTTTGTGATTTGGTGAGTTTGTGAGTTTGTGACGTGGTAGGGGGTAATCTCTGGATCTACGGAACCAATTTAGATGAGGTAAGAAGATAGTTTGAGGCCCTGGGAAGGATATAGACTACTTTTTATCCCGGAAATCATTGTTAAAAGAGGTGAAAATGGGGCTGAAAGTTTGCATTGGGAAGCATGCTAGGGACGAATCCGAGCGAAGCGAGGGTGAGTCGCTAGTTCTTTTATAAAAGAGTATATTATGAAAAGTTTACCTGCAGCTTCGCTCCTACGATAGATATGTCGATAAAAATAGTACGTCGATAATATACAAATTATGATCGTTCGAAATAACTAACAAAAAGATTTTTATAAACTTAAACGACCTTAATAGTAAAATATTATTTGAGTCTGCTATTAATACGGTATGCTTTGAAGCCATTAACAAGAAAAATAAATAGAAATATTATAAGATGAAAAACTAAAAATACTTAAAATATAATACATACATATTTATTTGAAACACCATGCTTATAAAGAAACCATACTAATTCATTTAAAATTTATTTTCGATGCAAAATGTTAGAATTTTCAGTAAAACATATCTAACATAATTTTGATAGCACAAAACGCTCAAATAAAGTAAAAGATATATGTAGATAAAAGAAATAAATTTGAAAAACTACAAACGCGGTTTCGAAATCAAAAAGAGTGAGTTCATAGAAAGCAAATAGAAGAATGCAGATTGGACGATTCAGGGTATCCAATAACAATCATGGGAACAGATAGAATAGGATGGGTTTGACCGACTATTGCCACCAGTAAGGTATACTGTTTGGGCTCAATACATCATATTCAAAGTAAAACAAGCCTTGATACGGTAGCAATAAATTTAAAATACAATAAGATGAATGCTCACTGGCGATTTCTGTTTTTGGGATATTGATATTAAATTTTAATATATTATTTGGAAATAAACTCCTGATTCCGTAAAACTACAAATTGATACAATTTATACTCTTATGCTAAACTGGCGACACGCGCTTCTTTCATTTAGATGTGTCCTTAATTTGTTCGATTTACATTGTTTCTTTTCGTTTTTTTATTACAATATTCTGCCAACCCGCACTTGGTCAACGTGGTGGACCACGGCCTGATTCCCCTCGTACTGAAGGGCTGAAGGGAGGCCCACTAGTCGGACGTTAAAAAAGGGCTAAATACATTACAACATTATCTACTGGTTCATATATGAATGAGACAACTTTCAAATTATAGCCATATAGTACTTACCAACAGTCTCCGAGTAAAATAGCTGGCATATAGACAGACAGACATGACGTTATTGTGAGAGTTTGTTTTTCCCGTTTGGATATAGAACTTTAAGTAATTATAAATTAAAAATTTAAAAAACCCCCTACGCAAATTAATTGTCATTTAACGATTACACTGGCACGTGAAGCAAATAATCGAGTAATCATATGCCAAAATGCCTTACATCATTTTGGAAAAGAGCTGATACTCTTACACTGCTGGATCGATATTAATCAAACATAGCTAAAAACCACTGTAAAGAAACTGGCTTTCAAATGAATAAAACCACATCTAAATACGTCTATCCGTTTGAGAGCTACGATGCCACAGCAGACACACACACACAGGCAGACATCGACGTCAAACTCTTTTTTGCGTCGGGGGTTAAAAATACACAGCGTCTTAAAATATTTATATATTTACTATGAATTTATGCTTCTTTTGCTTAGATGCGTTCTAAATGTAACCCCAATCCTGGGGTTAGCACTATAAAGTTTCGCTTTTATAATAACAGCCTGAAACCTACGTCAAATATCCTTCCCGCGTACAATATGTTTACTTTCAATAATAACAATACAATTTAAACACGCAATTCATGATTTATAGTTATAGCTCAGACAAAATATTTTACAGACAGTACTAAACTAACAATTTATTAGGGCAATTCTATTTATGATGGAAGTGAGTTAACCCGAACATTACGGGTAATTCCGCTGCTCTAATTACCGGGGACAATTTGTATGATAACATCTGGTACTGTTATCTTATTAGGAAATCTGTGGAAATGTGCATAGTTTGTGATGCATTGCTCATATAAAAACGATGTTGCTACTACTAGAACAAGTTTTTAGTACTGACTAAGACTAAGTCTCGCTTGGTTTCGGAAACTGTGAAATGTAATATATTATCGTAGGAAACGTTTAATTAGTTAACTTAATATATGAATCGATTTAACTGTTGAATTTACTAATTTTATGATTTACGTTAAAAGTTTTTTATTATTATTTTATACCGCCTTTATAGTCTAGTGGCTAGCGTTTAAGATTGCAGACTCGGAAGCTCGGGTTTGAGTTTTAAGTTAAGCCACAATACTTAATAAGTAACTTGGCCCGACCCAAGATTCGAACACAAGTCCCTCGGACATACATACTAGAAGCAGTTCATAACCTCTACGCAGGTGGCCAGCATGGCCAAAATTGGTAAGATGTTTTTTATTATGCTAAATACTCTAATCATAATGAAATTATCTAGGTGCCGAGATAAAAATTTTCCTTGTGATTTAATAGCATACACCTTATATAACACCTTATTGTCGTAACTGTTGTAAGGATTATAATGCTACAAAATAATCTATACATATAATAAAACTGTAACTAAGCCGAATCTGGACATTAAATATTTTTTGCAAAATCTTATTGAAATAAACATTGTTATCAACATATAGACCGAATTTATAGTTTTTAGAATTTTTGTCTGTCTGTCTGTCTGTCTGTTCCAGCATCACAGAAAAACCACTGGATAAATTTTGATGAAATTTGGCATGGTGATAGCTGGTTATCCGAATCAACATATAGGATACTTTTTAACGCGGGTAAATGTCTCATTTCCGAGGAAAAAATTCAAAAACTGCAACGTAAGAGTATACTAATATGTAAAACCTAGGAATTCGGTTTTTGTCACCTGAACGCGGGCGGAGCCGCGGGAAATACTAGTATACTATAAAGTACACAATCTTAAAACTTATAATGTATGTATTTATTAGGTACTGTACGTGGTTTCCATGTGACCATAATAATAGCTTAGACCACAATCAATTAATATGGCACCCACGATTCAAAAATTCAAATATTTTTTATAAAAAATAGGTCTGAATTTTGTCAATATCTTCTGTTTTATAAAAAAAAAACAATTATTTTATTGCAGCTATTCTAGAGAGACGGGCATTTAAGCAGACGAATAATAAATATGGTTAAGTGTGATCCGGACTCGTGTAATAGAGCGTTCGGAATATAATAGGTAGGTATATATTTTTTTAATACGAGTATTTAAAAAAAAACAGAATAGTTTTTTGAGTAAAGCTTCATATTGTGCTGCCTTTATTATCCTACGCATTAAGTAGTTAGGGAGATAAAATGCATACTGATTATTCACCTTGTCTTATTATTTTCGACCATTTTCTAAGTACGTGTATATGTTCTTTGTATTTTTAACTCTCCTCAAAATTAGGATTCATTTCTTTGTTCTATATCATTTGATCACATAATTTATTAGCATATTAATTTTTTTACTCTTTATATATTACTAGCGACTCACCCTCGCTCCGCTTAGGTTTGTTCCTAAATACGTTTTAACGGATAGTATAGATTTCTTAGAGATGAGATATTTTTGTAAAAAATATCATATAAGTTGACTCGGATAATCAGCTATCATAATACCAAACATCAAAATCTCTCCAGTGGTATTCTCGTGATGCATTCCCAGACAGACAGACAAAAACTCTAAAAACTATAGATTCGGACTCTGTATCGATAATTATGACTATTTCAATAAGATTTTCCAAAAAATATTTATGTACAGTTTTGACTCAGTATGTCATTATATGTATAGATTTCTAATTTACTGAAAAGTAAGAGGAGATACAATGTAAATAATAGACCGACACAGTAAGTGGTAAGAAAACCATTCAGGGTTAGTTTTTCATTGAAATATCATCCTAATCTTAATTTCCAATAATATTAATTCATTGGCATCAATAACCGGATATTATTACTTTTTAACTGAGATCGAGCGTGTCAATCTACACTAAATTCACCTGATAGTGACCACAGGCGTTTCACGCAATCTATTCACTGTGGATACGCTCTGAACATTCGTAATTGTTATTACGCTAGACATGTTCACTTCATACCGATAGCTGCGAGTGAAGGCAAATAGCCAATCTAAATTTGTACAAAATGCTCTACTTTAGCTTTTAGTAAATATTTGAAATTGGTTTTTTTTTAATTTACTGGTGTATTTTGTTATGGGTTTTTAAGTGGGAGTTATGAAAAGTTTGGTACATGTCCCGATTGAATGAAGTATTTTTTTTTACATTTTAACTAAGACATAATTTTTTATGTTATTTAAATGCTTAATAATAGTATTGTATAAATACATTTTGGCACAAATGTGTATACTTTTTATTTGTTATTAAGAACTCCCTTGATAGCCATTTCTATATACTTCGTTTTGATAGAGATTTGAATAATATGTAACAAAAAGAGAGTATGAAAATAATTATATACAAGAATTTCATTTTTATTTGAAATAGAATAAAATAATAATTCTTCGATATTACTGCAACGATCATACTGCGATTTCACCTACTTGTAAACTCGCAATAAAAAAAAACATTAAAATCCTCTACACGATTCTTGCAGTATGATAAAATAATTATATTTAACTGCCTCGGTGGTGTAGTGGCTAGCATGTACGGCTGCACACTCGGAGGTCCTGGGTTTGAGTTCCGGGTCGGGCCAAGTTTAGTTATTGAGTCTTTCTGTACCTTAAGTCTCAGTAACAGCCCGGAGTTGGGAAGTTGGCGGTGTTTCACCCCCGTGCCTCGGTGAGCGCGTAAAGCCGTCGGTCCTGCGCCTTAACTCTCACTGGTCGTGTCGAGCAGTCGTCCCACCGGAGTATGAGAGTGACAGGAACAGAGAGTGCACTTGTGTCTGCGCGCACACTTGTGCACTATAATATCTCCTTGCGCAGTTGGCTAGTCTCAATGAGATTGGCCGCCGTGGCCGGAATCGGCTAGGAGAACATCATCATTTATCAGGCCAAAATAATTGTTGATATTACTAACCTTATCATAAACTAGCGATTCACCCTCGCTTTGCTTGGGTTCGTCCCCTCTCCATACAAACTTTCATCCCGATTTTCACTATATCCCTTAAGGGGATGATTTCCGGAATAAAAAAATATCCTATGCTCTTCCCAGGGTCTCAAGCTATCTTTTAATTAAATTTCATCTAAATCAGTCCAGTCTTTTTTGAGTTTATTCGTTACAAACATACAAAAATACAAATCTTCCCACTGTATAATAGTAGTGTAGATGTAGACTATCTAAGCCATATTTTCGGATTTTTCCTTATATAAAAAAGAAAACATTTTTAGTACGTAAGAAGATACACATTAATACACTTTAATATTCATAATATTATACTAAAAAAGCTATGGAGCATAAAATAATAATTCAACTTATATCTCGAAGATGGTATTTCTAAAATATTGACTTTGAAAGTTAGATTTCGTTATTATAAAACAAGTTGGTAAATATGCTTGTAACTAATTTCTAATCAAAGTACTCAATGAGTAAAAGTTTTGTCGAAATAGAAATCAAAACTAACATTTAGATCAAAACAAACTAACATTTACTTATCAACTTTATATAAGTTAAATTAATAGCTGCATGCTTTGGAACTTGGGACATGGCAAGTTTCTTATCGATCTCTGAAAGACTAAAACGACGAACCCGTCTAATTTACGCTCTTAGTTTAAATTAACAAAACATTAACTAATTAAAATTTTGTTTTATGGTGTAATGAAAAAGTTTGTAAAACTTATCTTATGCTTAAACAACCTTAGAACATATCTCTTGAGAAATTATGTAGATATACTATGGTAACATATTATTTTGTGTTTACCTTTTGTAAGAAATTATCTTCTATACATATTACACATAATAAATTTTTTACTGATTCGAATCTGTACGAGTACATTAAATATTTTTCGGAAAATCTTTAGAAATAGCTATTATTATCGATACTGAGGCTGAATCTATAGTTTTTAGAATTTTTGTCTGTCTGTCTGTCTATCTGGGAACACATCACAAGAAAACCACTGGACAGATTTTGATGAAATTTAGTATGATGATAGCTGGTTATACGGGTCAACATATTATAGGATACTTTTTACTGCGGGAAAATATCTCATCTCTGAGAAATCTATACTAACCGTTAATGTACTTAGAAACGAACCTGAGCGGAGCGAGGTGAGTCGCTAGTTTATAATTTGTCCATTCTGCGAAGCCATGAGTTCTAACCCTGATCCCACGTCGATCGTGTTCGATTTTTTGATCTATTATATATAATACTAGTGATCAGAAATAGAAGTTATATCTTTATAAGAGTCTCCTTTTTTAACGTTGGGAATTGTTTTATACTTTTTTAGACATACGCGAATATTAAACTTAGAGAGATTTTAAATAAAACTATCTTTTCGGATTATTTCGCGAATTTATTTTTATTTTTGGTTCCCGAAGTTTTATTACATTTACGCATACCACCTGTATATCATGTGGTTATGTGGAGACTCGAAAAGCTGGTACTACTCATTACAACACTAAGACGTCTGAATGGGACTAGTCTGGCTGAAGGAGGCCTCCACTTTTCTATCAAAATGTACAAACCACAACCTCCCAGTGTGTTCCTTAGCTTCACGCCTGGCTGGATTGCCAGAAGCTACGGACCCCCCATGCCATGACATAGTGAACAAAATTACTACTATGACCAAATTATCAGTTTAAGAGGACATTAAACAAGTATTCTATGTAAGTATAGAATGTACGACTTAATACAGTAGCGAGCGTATCATTGGTGTTTTTATTTTAATCCGGTATATAAACTACCTCAATCCATTTTTTTCATTAGATAAATAAATAAAAACTTATAAATAAAATAAAGACCGACTTCTCGGTACTAAAATGTAAAAAATAACTAAACGGGGGTTTTTATTTAGTATAGATACCTAATCACATATTTTCGAAGTCGGTGCCAGGCGATTCAAAGTAAATCTAATATATTTTGATATGCTAAATACATATTTACCTATTAAATATTCATATCTTAATATATTATCCTTTGAAATAAAAAAAAATCCAAATCGGTTCAAGCGTTTTCGAGTAATCGGTGAGCATACACAAAAAAAGAAGATTCCGACGAATTGAGAACCTCCTCCTTTTTGGAAGTCGGTTAAAAATATATAAACATAAAATATTGAACACAATAATTTATAATATCTACCAAATCATATAATATCATATAAATATTAATTATTATTTTCAACATATTGTATTTTGAATCTATAAGTTCATGTTAAGCAAAGTGCTTAGATAAAGGTTTAAAACAACTGATTCTGTTCACTTAGTTTCAAGAGACACTTTGTATAAATCTAGATGCATATTACTAGATAAGAGTTAACTAAATAACACGTTAGGTACAAATATATGCATAGCCGTAACGCTAACTGTTAAATTCAATGTGTGTAGAAACATTCTCATGCAAATAGCGCCAACTACACGTTCCAAACTACGAGCCGCGGGCGCTACATGGCGCCGTAGAGACGAATAGTTTTAAACGTTCTTTTACTTTATTTCAAAAGAACCATTTTTACGTAGGTGTAATAAAAACTGTCTGTTTGTATGTTTATAAAAATATTAAATTAATTTGAATGAAAGTTTTACAATAATATATCGAGTAGATTTGTTTTATGAATATCAAAATTATTTTTTAAAGCTTTTCTACACAAAAATAAAAACTAAAATGAGCTATAATAAAAACATAGCTAACTTTAAAACGAATATCGTCGCGAAGGTAAAACACTCGGTCGCCTACAATTAATTAATAATCTGTACCAGAAGCGTAGATCAATTAAAGCAAACTTTCCCTAACTGCCGTTTAATCTACCGACGATTCCCTTAATTTGCCACTCAATTTATTTTACTCTTGCTTCCGTTGAATCCTTATTTCCTAACTAATAATTATAATAAATACGAAAATGTGCATATTTGCTTTTTGATTTGTTATTTTTACGAAGAAGCGATTCAACGAAATGATATAATTTTTAGAAGGAGTGTAATGTGGCTAAAAGTGAACCTATTTTGCGTTGGCGAATGCAGTCTTACCTACTAGAAAAGCCAGCACTACCCACTAAAACCCAACGGAACCTTTCAAAAACGATACCGTGGCAGACCTTTTTTGCTGCCCACTTCTCCACGACAACCTTATTTTGCTCTAACAGGCCATTTTGCTATCAGGAAAGCACCAGAAGCAAAACGGATAGTACAGTAGTAGTATGAATAACGAAGTGGGATACTTCTCTTGTGAGTCGCTTGGCTTCATGCCCGACTGCATTGCCGGACGCTACTGAGACCCACCTCAGCCCAACTGCCAACACCATACGTTGAAGTTGTAACTCTATAAATTCTAAAAGAACTCAGAAAAACTTAATTATCAACATTTTTAGATGTTTAACTAGACGATTGACAAAAGGAGGGAGTTTGGTTATTCTAAAACTTTTCTCGCCTTCTCTCTTCTTCTGATGTTGAGTATAACGAAAGTCGAGTTTTAAAATATTT
The DNA here is from genome assembly GCA_951806755.1 of Brenthis hecate. Taxonomy (NCBI): domain Eukaryota; kingdom Metazoa; phylum Arthropoda; class Insecta; order Lepidoptera; family Nymphalidae; genus Brenthis; species Brenthis hecate. The sequence continues at coordinate 2,688,501 of OX638263.1, forward strand.
TTTGGACGTCCTTGATGCATTATAGTTCGAGCTAGAGAAAAAAAGTGAACTATTTAATATAAATATATACTGTACCAATGCGATGACATACATTTTATAGATTTATAAATAATTACACCAATTATTTTTAAGAATCGAACTTATAACCTCTTACCTACCTAACTACGACAATATGTACATATTAAAGTATGAGATTTTAATCAATTGTTTACTGTGTTCTATACACTAATATTACAAACAGCAATTTCATTGATTTATTTCCAAATCAATTTGCTAGATTAAAATATAACATTTATTTTTCATATTATACATATTATTTCAATCCACGTTACGAGTAAATTCTGCGGGAAATGCGGGAAGTTTACAACTTGGAAATGCTACCCTAATTTACTTACGACGTTTTCTCTGCTTACCTTACTTTCTTAGCACTAAAATATTTTAGTTTGTTAATTTGTAAGATAAAGAAATATGTTAAGAAAAACTTTAAATACTTTATTATTTTAGTTTGGCCTTTTGATGCAGGGAAAATGAATATTTAATAGAACACTTTTTTGTTATTTGAATAAGAAACAAAAATTAAAATACCTTACACAATACTAATGACACTAGTGACTCTTGCTCTACTTGCAGCTAGTTGTGAGTGGCAACACCACTGTCCTGAGGTTTGCAGGAGGAAACAACACTTGTTCCCGCCCCTGTTTTGCCTTCAATGGCCGTGCAGAATGGGGCGAAAGAGCTAAATGCAATCTACATATTAAAGGGGAAGGCCGTTCATAAACACTTTCACGGTGGTAAAACGGGTGCACACCCCTCGACACCCTCAGCTAACAACATCAATGTTAGGGGACTACGCTACTTATTTGGGTTATATGCCGAGACTGTTGAGAAAGCAGACATTCAGCCGCATTACAAATATGTACTCATTAAAAATCCATTCCATAAACTCATTTTGTTCTCGATAATATTTTCCATTGTCCCTGTGTATTATCTAATGGCCATCTTTGGGCAATTCCCTATCGGTTACTTAGAGATGGTCCTGACCGATACGTCACATAAACCAAATTTAAATGTCTAAAATCTTCATTTTAGACATATATTCTAACGCAATCCTTCCAAAGGACCGAGCCCCTTCAAGCAATTTAAAAAAAATCCCCAGCAGACTTTTTTACGGACCTCATTTATTTACAAGGTGGATTAGGCAAGCAAAAGTCAACAACACTAGCCAAATGAGTGTTGGTAGGCTTCACACGTCTTTAAAAAATTAGCTAGGCTATCAAAGTTTAGAAATAACGTATCAAAAACTTATACAATCCCGACAAAACGGAGTGTCAAAGCTAGCTAACTATATACTCGTAACTAGAAATCTAATCTTATTTAACACCGTTGAGATATCATTTTACAATAGTAACTACTACTTAACTTAGTCCCACAACAAATTGCTAACTTTCACAACCTCCGTAATGGAATATTTCCCAAGATCCTAGATGCAGAGTCTAGAATGCGAGCGTATTTATAAATTATTCATTCAATAATGCGCTGCGACGTAAATGAGTAAATGCATTACACTGCTACTTGAACTCTACTGAGAAAGTTTTATTCCAGTAAATTTTAGTTACACTTGGCTTTGTAAGTTGCTGGTTTCTTTACAAGTTATAAATAACTAGAGGTTTTGCGTGGTTTTACTTGTGGATAGCTTTTGTGGTTGTATTAGTTTATTAGTTCAATATTTGATGTCTGTGTTTATACATACCTTGAACTGTTTTCAGGTAGAGGTTAAATTGATTTCTTACAAATATGTTGCAACATTAACACACAACACCATCTAGTTCCATGGTAAGCTACGAGGCTTGTGTAATGGATACCTGATAGTTGATACACTACACATATATAACTTTAAATACATACATATTATAAATATCATCCATGACTGGAGTACAAATATTCGTGCTCATCACATAAATTAATGTACCTAGCGGGAATCGAACACGCGACCGCTGGAATAGCACGTAGGGTTACTACAAACTGAGCTAACCATACATAAATATATATTTCTAACATATTTTTTTATTTACCATTAACTCCTTACTTTTCTAACAATGGCGCTTTAAGAATGTTATCTTACCTAAGCCCTTTGGTTATATAGCATAAAAGTTCAATTTTACTACATTTACCTTTTAATCACGTTTAAATGTCCCATTAAATAAATAAAAAAACCTTTTTCTATAACTATATTATAATCATCTTTCGGGAATTTGCCGCAGTTTAAAATTTTTGTTCATCAGCATTCGAAACGTCGTGAACAAAAACTCCAAATAAAACCGCGATAAAATCCGAAAAGATGGTTTTTATTTAAATAATCAATTATTCTTGTAAATATAAGAAAGTATTACATATATTTTAATCATAAGAATAAACAAACAAACTCACAATTCAAAGCTACTCAGATTCCAAGTAATTTATAGATTGTTATCCAAATATTAAAACATACATAATAACTTAGTAATAACAAAAGTTATAGACGACCCTATATGTTTCATAAGCTGAGTTTTCAAGGATTGTTATGACTTTTGCTAAATTTGTTTTGAGTTTCCATTGAAATTTATGAACTCTTATAATATGCTAATTTTATTTAACGAGTATTATAATAGCAATGGCTATTAATATATTTTTTTTTACATTATTTAACCAGTATTTTTCTATTATATTTTAATAATCATTACTGACAAAAAAAATGATTTTGTTCTTTGAATTCCTTTAAATGCTATTGAGGGTAATAATATGAAAATATATAAAAAATATTTTACCCGTGGTAGGACTTTGTGAAGCCTGAGGAGTCCGACTGGATGTGTACCGCCCCCTTATCTATTTCTTCCGCCAAGCAACAATGTTTACATTGTCGTGTTCCGCTTTGAAGGATAAGGTAGCCAGCGCAAGTACAGGCAAGAGACATATCATCTTAGTCCTCACAGTGACAACACACCTGCGGTTCTGTATTTTTGTAACATAAAACCTAAGTGCATGAACCGTTGGTGTTATGGTCGACAGGTACCGCTTTCCATCAGGTGGGCAGTCTATTTGTTTGTCACTGAAAACCATAAAAAAAAAACATTTTTATTTTATGACTACTTCAAATTGCGAATATTTGTATTTATGTATGTTTCTTACTTCCTTACGTTGAATCTCTAATCTGGATGGTTTTAGAAGAAATTTAGAACAGACGTACACCATGACAGGCTGTTTATAGACTACTACTAGGGATGCATCCGAGGAAACAAATGTAAGTCATAAATTAATACACCTTAGTTGCTTCGTATGGCGATTCCACAGAAAATTTAAATCACACTGGCATACCTATATACAGCAAAGTTCATGAAATATGCTTTAGAAATCCAATGAAATTTCCCACTAAACAGCTTAAAACTAACAGTAATTTCAGTACAGGCACTGTACATCAACTCGATTAGGCAATTTACATTCATCCCAACACCGATGTAATCAAAGGCGCAATGCGTCTCTGTAATCGAAATTAGTAGCTTAATGTTCTTATAATCTCTTTAAATATCTTGAGATTTAAACTTTTCAAGTATACATTTTAATAGTGACCCGCTCTGTATTGCTTAGGTTCTTTTGTTTGCATTCAACTTATATAATATTAGTCTACTTATAAAAATATTATTTTATTATGTAAATAAATAAAATTGAAATTCTGTTCGATGCTAAGTGTGTCAATTGAGAACGGCTGGAACAATTATGATTTTTTTTGTTAACGTTCGTAGTTTCTTAGGGGAATAAAAATTGGAAAAGCTGTACGTTAAAATAGGAAATTCGGGAATGGTATTCATTTTTTACAGGACTTTTGTAAGAAATCAAAGTGCATTTTTATTGTTTGAAGTGGAGAACCTATCAGTCAGCTTATATGTAATAAATCAGTTTAATCCAGAGCAGCTTTTTGCTTCGTAGAAAAATGGCAAAGCTACACAATATATTCTACCATAAATAAGTGAGGAAGTAAAAATTGGGTATTATGCAGGCAGTATTAGTGGCTATTTTTTGCTACAGTACGTGTAAGTGCTTCAATATTAAAATTTTTATATCGATTAAAGCAAAATAAAACATTTGAGATCTAGATCGAAGCTATTTATACTAGTATTATAAAGAGGAAAGATTTTTGTTTGTTTTTTTTTTAACTACTGGACTGATTTAGATGAAATTTGGTAAGAAGATAATTTGAGAGCCTGGAAAGTACATAAAATAGTTTTTATTTCGGAAATCATCCCTTAAGGGTAAAAAATGAGAATAAAAATTTGTAAGGGGAATCAACCTAGGGACGAACCCGAACATAGCGAGGGTGAGTTGCTAGTATAAGATATTAGGAACAAACGATTTTAAATTGATTACCATGAAGTTATTTTATTTTCTCTTACTAACAACTAATATAGGTATGTAATATTGTTATATAAACCTTGTGAAATTTACGGATTTTGCCTTTTTTAAACATTAGGACTTAGAAAAAATGTCATTTCAAAATTGTTAAAGAATAGAAGTCTAAAAAAATATTTAACAATAATATTACGATCTAACTCAATACAATTTTTAATATTTTTTCAACAATTGTAGAATGACATTTTGTCTAAGTCTTCGTAAATTAGTAAAAAATACCAAAATAATGAAGTAAGAAGTTCACACTTTAACTTAAATGTAAGGTCGCAATATTTATTAAAGACTAATGAAAAATTGATTCAAATTTGAGTTATATCAAACGTAAAAAGAAGTTTATTAATTTAAAAGTTATTGGAAAGAAGTAAATTAATTTTTTTACCGGAAGCTGATGGAATATGGCAAATGCGGCGAGGGAAATTATTACTTATCCCGGAAGTAATATTAAACCAGGGTACACATCCGCTAAATTAAAGTCAGAACATATAAAACTTTCATATAGACTTGTAACTTATGGCGTTGGGATATGAATTAATCCCATAAGAGGCGATATTGCGAAAGTTTGAAGAGGATTATTATTTTACCCCCTTTATTGGTTCTTTATAGATCCTTTATTACGTGTGGAAATGTTCGATGCGAGTTCTTGAGGATTAAGAGCAATTATTGAGCTTGTTATTTTATTAGCTTCATGTTCCTGCTGTTTCTATGGGTGTTAATATGTAACATATTCGGATTCCATTAAGTTATTAAGAAAAACTGCCAACAACGTAATTAAAAGTAAATTATCTATTTATTATTGTTATGTACACCTCAATTTTCGATAACCATTTGTTTTATCATTAAATATGTATACGAGATAGTACTTACTTATATACATTTCTAGCGACTCACCCTCGTTTCCCTCGGGTTCGTACCTAGGTTGCTTCTCCATACAAACTTTCATCCCCACTTTCATCCTCATAAGGGATAATTTCCGGGATACAAACTATTCTATGTTCTTCCTAGGGTATCAAACTATCTTCTTACCAAATTTCGTCTATCATAGGATACTTTTTATCCCGGAAATCATCCCTTAAATGGGTAAAAATGGGGTTGAGTGTTTGTATTGGGAAACTAGCTAGGGAAGAACCCAAGCGAAGCGAGCGTGAGTCGCTAGTGAGCCTACCCACAAATAACAACTTGAACTGTCTGTAACAACTATATAATACCTTAGAGACATCTAACACCTCAGTCTCTCCCGTGACCATGATTGCTGTAAAGCATTCGAAACGTCGCGAACCAAAAGTCAAAATAAATTCGCGAAAAAATCCGAAAAGATAGTTTTATTTAAAATTATATTATAACTTCAAAATAAAGACTATGTATCCTGCAGTAGTTCCACATAAATAGTTACAACCTCATGTTTTGCTTGGGCAGTGATAGTCCAGTGGTGGCGCGATCGCTTAGTTCGTCGAGTGAAGCGGGTTCAAATCCCGAATCTCACAAATCTGCTTTTCTTTGTGCTAATCATTTTCAAAGTTATTACCACTTGACTTACGGTAAAGACAACAGTTATGCTTATTTTTTTATACGTAACAGATTTTTTAATTTTTTTCTATTTACAGCAAACAATATCTATAAACTTTCTTATTATTAACAAACCAGAACCACAGTATAATGAAATTATACCACAAACAAATTCACGTAACAACCTTTGTCTATGAAAGGTAGCAGCGGTAATGCAGTATTATGCTAATGTATTCCTAAATAGCTAGCGGGAGACATGAGCAGTCCGCGACCGAAATGCAATGAATTTACCAAACTTCTGGTAAAGAAGTACAATACAACTAGCATACTACTATAGTAGATGCGCTAAAAGATTTTATAACTTTTAGTTATGTTAGGAATTAGTGACGATTTAAATGAGCTGGATTAGTTGAGTTTTACTTCTATACTGATATTATAAAGAGATAAAGCTTGTGAGTTTGTAACGTTGTAGGGTGTAATCTCTGTATTTACTGAACTGATTTAGATAAAATTTGGTAAGAAGATAGTTTGAGACCCTGGAAAAGACATGAGATACTTTTTATTCCGGAAATCATCCCTTAAGGGGGTAAAAATGGAGATGAAAGTTTGTACGGGGAATCAAGGTAGGGACGAACCCGAGTGAAGCTAGGGTGAGTCGCTAGTTTTATATATTTTGAATAGCATCTTTGCTAATAAACATTGTAGATACATAATTAATCAAAAATGTCTAGTTTTTCTTGAAACTAAGTTCATAAACACTATAATATTACTATTATTTTAGCAAATATATTAATATAACATCAGTAATTTTAATACAAATGCACATCTATTACACAAGCCACTACATGTTATTTAGTAATTCCACTGTAAATTAAATTATGTAATAAATATAATACGCAAATTTCCCATTCAAGAATAGAATTTAGCCAGAAAATCAGGAAAAGACATTTGTTAAAATCTAATAATAATAGGTGTATTACGGCACAAATAGAATGAATGCACAAAGTGAATATTGTCCACTGGAGCTGTAGACGTAATGCAGCATTATGGTAATACAGTCCTAAATAGGGAACGGGAAATATGAGCGGCTCGCGAACAAATTACACTGACTCTCACTCTAATAAAGATGGTAATACCAGCCGAAACAATTTGTAGTTACGCTACTGTATTATTTCGTGATTCCATGTATCTTGATAAGCTAGATTTATTTAGAATTTAATCTGCAATTCTATTAGTGGAAGCAATAAATGGAAAGCTTCACGTTTTATCATTTAAATGGCATGTGCAGGGATTTTTGTTAAGGTAATGCATGTTGAATATATTTTAAAGTCAATAAAAAATGTGTTTGTGTGCAATTCACACAAAGTAGAAGTGAAACTTATTATTATATATTTGTCACCAATGACAACGGTTACCATGGCAACATAGCAATTGTATTCTATCTCATTTTCTCGCCGGCTTAATCCTATATATTTATGTGTTTGTCCCTTTTTAGTGTCGCATTTCCGTTTCATTCCCGTTTCATCGAGTTTCAAATTTTCAAAAAATTTCAAAGTTAATAATAAATGATAAAATCAATAATATTAATATAAATAGTGGTTGCTTATACGAATATCATAAATTTATTTGTGGCCACGTTGGTGCAAGACACCTCCAAAACAGTTGTTGTAGCTCGATTTTCGCAATTGGCTTTATTTATGTACTTGTTTAGGTACATTTTAAATTAAAATGGATATAGTATGTTATTAAGAGATAGACATATAACATCGCGAACTTTTCTGTATACCTATATAAGATACACAATTCCATAATACATCATTTTGTTATATATCAAAGAAAAGCAGCGTTTACGTTGAAAACTCTCAGACGGCTTATTTTTTTCCGACAGGTCCAACTATTATCGTTATATTTTAGCTAATTTAGGTATACAAAAACTTAACAAATTATATATTAAAATCTTCATCTTAAATCACACTATCTATTAAAAAAACCTGCATCAAAATCCGTTGCATAGTTTCAAAGATCTAAGCATACATAGGGATAGACAGACAGCGGGAAGCGACTTTTTTTATACTAAGTAGTGATGTCTCGTGTCTGATTTGATGGATTAATAACTATAAAAGGGACTATTATATATTTTATACTTATCAAATATTACTACAAATGATGCAGAAACACTCAAACTTTTACGTCCAAAAATAGTTAATACCCTATGTTCTCAGCTTATTTTGTAAGAAATATCCGAAGTTAGAAAATAAAAACTATTTCAATTCTCTAGCTGTTTCATTATCCTCGAAATTTCCATTTCACTTGCCTTTGCTAAATAATATTTGCGTAGTAAAACCGTGTTCAAATAAAAGGAATCAGTTACACTGTCCTCCCCGACGTGGTCTGAATAATGAAGCTCGCTTATTTACTAATTCTATATTCGAGTGAGAGATAGCAACGCCATATTTGCACTTTCTTAGTCCTTTTCTGCAATCATATAAATACTCGTAGCTCAGTAAGATATCGGAAAATACACTCGCTCACAAAAGATAAAAGGCTAAAGAGACGAAAATACACGTTCTTCAAACAGGACTTAAAGATTATTGATTTGAAAATAGAAATTACAAATAAGAAAACCTTCTCTAAAATGACTTAGATATTTTAATACTAGCAATGCACCCTCGCTTCGCTCGGGTTCGTCTCTAGCTTGATTCGCTATACAAACTTTCATCCCCATTTTCACCCCTTTAAGGGATGATTTCCGGGATAAAAAGTATTCTATGTCTTTCTCAGGGTCCCAAACTATCTTCTTACCAAATTTAATCTAAATCGGTTTAGTAGATCCAGAGATTACTCCCTACAAACTTTACCTGTAATATGCTATTTTAGATGTACGCGAATATTGGACATTTTAAATAAAATGTACGTTTGGCTCAGTTTGTAGTGCTAGTGAGTGTATTTTTTGTGCCAACGATCGCGGGTTCGAGTCCCGCTGGTTTTTGTTTGGTCCCGCTCATTTGTGTGATGAGGACGAATGTTTATACTCCAGTCACGGGTTTTTATATTTATAATATGTATGTATATAAAGTTATATATGTGTAGTGTATCAACTATCTGGTATCCATAACTCAAGCCTCGTAGCTTACCATGGACTAGATGGTGCTAATGGCCCAACATATTTATTTATTTATTATTATATAATATATGTATTTGATTAACACCTCCAGGTAAATTTCTAAGAAATCTATTGTTAACTGTAACGCCGGCGTGTCCGTGGTCGTGGAGGGATTAAAGAATGGCTTTCCGTACTTTTAGCCACCAAGTTTTAAATAAGATACCGACAAAATTAAAAAAAAAATGTGTACAAAAGCTTATAGCAAAATCAATTTCAATGCAGTTTAAAGTGGTAGTACAAACATGTTATCACTAACACATGAAAACAAACCAATGTATGTATATACATATCGTGTATTATATTGTTTTAATAATAATTATCAATCGTGTTTGAATCATTTTAACCACGATTGATCAATAAAATTAAAATGTGTGTATTAAGCCTCACTAATCATTAATGAAGTAATTACCTTAGTGTGTCAGGGATATGTCGTTCTAATTTGTAAACAACTATTTCCAGTATATTAACAACAAAACCAAATGCAAAAACAAATTTATCCCACGGGAACCGTACATTTTTCCGGGATGATATGTAGTCTTATTATATACCCCGTTTATTGAGGAAAGTTAACAATATATTTAGTTATATTATTAACCTTCCTCAATAAACGGTTTATCTAATTCACAAAGAGGTAGAGGTAGAGGATTAGTAGCTCCTGAGGTTAGCGCGTTCAAACAAACAAAGAAGCAAACAAATAATATTTGTATAGATAAATAAATTATTATGTGAGTTACTTATCTTTGCTATACATATATTGAATAACTTTCATTATTTCAAGCAGATATATTTACTTTAAGAGCTACTTACTAGGCAGTTAAAAGTTATAACTATTTTTATTTCGATGAGCAGTGTTTCTCCCTTCTCTAGTCCACTGCAAAGGTTATTTTAGAAATCTCTCTCTCTCTCTCCCTCTCTCTCTTTCTTGTAATATTTCTTACACTATAAAATAACATTTTTTTGAAGTCCGTTAAAAATATATACTACACTTCATATTTAGTACAAACGTGAAATTACAATGTAGACCGTAATTTGTCAGGAACATACGAGTAGGTACTAAATATGTTAAAAAATCTACAAAGAGTCGTATCTGTATGAAAAATCTGTACCGTAGTGTTTAGCTTATAAGCACTTATTTGTGAACCGTCCCTTGGCTTAGATGTGGCTGACGTTGACAAGGGTAACAAGCACTGTTAATATTAATTGAACATGTTTGAGTGATGAATAAAGAATGAGTGACCGTTTTTAATATTTCGTAACCTATAAATATTATATTCAAAATTAAACAAAATATAAGTTTTTCTGATTCAAAAATTACTTTGAATGTTAAAGTTATAAGTTACGTTTGGGATATAAAATCTTTTAGTCGACCTCCAAGTAGGAGAAGTTCTAGGTTCATCTGTATGTGTTTTTGACTTCAAAAATATCAGATTAAGTATCTATAGTAAGTAAAAACTCCCGTTCAGTTATGTTTTTACTTTTAAGTGTCTAAAAACAGACTTATTTTTTTAGTTTTTACTTTCTAGTGCCGGAAATCGGTTTGTATTTTTTTTTATGTAATAGAGATACATAAGCTTTAATATACTTTTCTGCGTCCACTATACTTTGCCAATTTTCTATTTTAGCTACAAACTTACGGTCCATCGTTCTTTCACTTAAGGACATAGCATTGCTTTATGTACCTATTTGTTTTTGAACATATTTTATATTCGCTCGTTTTGTAAAAACAATTATTTATATTAAGATTGTAAACTACTTTGTTAACAGTTTAAGGTATTTAATTCTAAACTAAATAATGAATTCAAAACTTTCAAATGCTGAAGTTTTAGAATAACAGAAACAGTTGTTTTTCTAAATTAAAAATTAAGTCGTTGTTCTAGATTATAATACATTTTTAGTAATGACATTATATTTTATTAGATAATTTGTATAAATCATACATAGCTCAAATAATTATGATAAAAGAAAAGTAGGTGAAGTTGAAAATCCGATTCAATATCTAATAAACAAATAGAAAAATTCACAATAGAACACTTGAATCTTTTTAATCTTATTAATAAAATAAAAAATATATATAGAATATATATTGAAGATTGAACATATGATTGAAGTATAGTCGTTAGAGTCGATAATAATCATTACACTCCATGAAGTTAATTAATCTAAAGTAATTAATAGTTGACAAGATACTGTGTTTAATCGCATAATTGATATCCATACTAATATTATAAATTTGAAAGCGTGTTTGTTTGTTTGTTCTTCTTTCACGTCGAAACGGAGTGACGGATTGGAGTGATTTTTTGTGCGGAGGGCTGGAGAGTGACATAGGCTACTTTTTATCGTCTCATTCCCACGGGAAAACACGTTATAATATAAACCAAAAAATATTTATGATCAAAATTACTTTAAGCTTGATGTTAATGTTCTTCAATATAATTAAACGAATAGGTGTATTAGCCTTTTTCAAAATTCATCCCATGACGGGGTAAAATAGGTGATGAGTTCTAGCACGAGCGAAGACGCGGGTTGTGGTAGTAGATATATAAAATTATAATGTTTATATTACAGCGGTATAATTATATTTCATTACGGTTCATTATATGAACTGTGCATTTTTTTTGAACTAATCTTTTTAAAGAATTAGTAATAAAAGGTGCTAAAAAGATAAACCACGGATTAAACGATTTAACGGATTTTAGGAAAATCCGTTAAAATTACATTTTTAATAGTACTACCGACTTACCCTCGCTTTGCTCAGGTTCAACCCCTAGATATGTTGTAACAATTAGTATGGAATAGATATACTATATATTATGTATATACTATATATGTACATATGTATGATAAGTTGTTGTGGGTTGTACTATAACGTGTCTTCCCGTGGGAATGAGATAATCTCACGCCAATCCGTCACTCTATTTGGACATGAAAGAAGGACAAACAAACAAACATATTTTCACATTTATAATATTAGTATAGAAGTATGGATTTAGTACCATCAAGTAGAATGAATAAAGAAAAGATAAAATATAACAAACGAATGTTTTCTAATTCAATGAAATGTTTTTTTTTGTTATAGCTATTAAGCAAACATTAAATAATATTATACTAGCGACTCACCCTCGATCCGCTTGGGTTTTCGTTTTAACGGTTAACGGTTAATATAGATTTCTCAGATATGAGATATTTTTCCGCAGTAAAAAGTATCTTACATATTGACCTAGATAACCGGCTATCATCACACCAAACATCAGCATATGTCCATTGGTTTTCTCGTGAAGCGTTTCCAGATAGATAGACAGACAGATAGGCAGACAGATAGACAGACAAAAATTCTAAAAACTATAGAATCGGCCTCTGTATCGATAATAATGACTATTTCAATAAGATTTTCCAAAGAAACATATAATCTGCAGATTCGACTCAGAAATTTATTATATATAAAGATATCGATTACATTTGAATAAATAGAAGCTCAATGATAAACAGAATGTTATATATAATATATAAATAATAGTTATTATAAGAGATTTGTATTAAATATAACATTATTTTACAAGATGGACTGACCACCATCAAAAATTTCCTTCAGCACTTAAAAGTAAATATTTAATCATAGCACAATTCAAGCTTGAGGTTAATTCAATACTCTACTTTCGTTGTAATTCCATAGCAAATAAGGCTATTACTGGAGGAACAGAGCCCCGTTGATGGATTACATCGCATCAACTAGAGGTGGTTAGCCGGTGTTAGTTATAGGCACGTCTTGTTTGCGTTGCGGTCTCTTTACTATCTCCCACTAAATCTTTGCAATATATAAAATATTGCAGTCAATTTTGTTCTTTATATCTATTTGTGTAAGAACTTTTATGGTGTAAATAGATTTGCTTCTGCCTCTAAGATCGTGGTCTTTGTACTTTGTATGTCATGTTCGATTACCAAGATGGACGACATAGCTCCAAGATAAGCTTATACGTAATGTACTAATCGCGTTAATTGATTCGGATAATATTCCCATGCGTTCGCCTTGATAAGATGTTAGTGTCATATTATAATAAATTATATTCTATTAATAGTAAATTAATTTATATGTTTGTTGTCAAAAGCATCTATCCTAGTATCTCAATTTTACCACTATGTATATAAAATATAAATGCGAAAGTTTGGATGGATGGATGTTTGTTACTCAATCATGCCAGAACGGCTAAACGGATCTGGATGAAATTTGGCACAGAGATAGATAATAGTCTGAAATAGCGCATAGGCTATCTTTAATCCCGGAAAAATCTACGGTTCCCGTGGGATAGAAGGTTTTTTTTGTTTTTCACATATTTTTCTATTCCGTACTAACCGTTAACATTATATACAGAAATTATACATATATACAGAAGATAATTCTGTAGGTTATTCCGTTCTGAATTCATTGACTGAAAATGATCTCTTAATTCCGAAAATGTTACGAATCAAAGTAAACTGTTACGAGTACATAATCTTTGGACTTCATTTGAAAGAGACGTCAAAATATTTTTACCCTTTTGCAAGCTTACTAAGCGAACTAAAAAACTGTTCTATGAATTTTAAAAATCGGTCTTACGTACCAGGCACTTCGAATATTGAAATATAAGCCCATGTGCGATATTAAAACAGAATATTCTAGCTGTATCCATCTCGCAATCTCCTTTATTTGATAATAACTTATAACTTGACAAAAATTTAAAATATTTTTGTAACGAAACATAATATAAACATACATACAAGAAACCAACGGTATTAAAAAAAAATCTTAGAAATCGGCCAAAACATACATAATATGTATCTAAATATAAAAAGATTATTTTAAAGTGCTTGCAACCCAAATCTATACTTATTATAAAAATAAGTCCCCCGGCCGCGTCTTTCTGTCCTCCTGTCTGTCCTCCTGTCTGTCCTCCTGTCTGTCTGAACGCGATAAACTCGAAAACTACTGAACGGATTTTTATACGGTTTTCAACAATAGAAAGAGTAATTCTTGAGGAAGGTTTAGGTATATAATTTATTATGCTTTTATGTAAATTAGCTGAAATACGGCGACAAATGTTGAAGAGGTCGCAAAAAATCTCGCCAAATGGGAACTTTCCACGCGAACGCCGCGTAAACTAGCAAAGATACAGTTAAGTAATGTACTAGAGAATTCAAAATCTATAAAAATGCTACAAAAAAGTCCGCGATAGCATATCTCTATCTCTTACGGTTGACTTACAATAACCACTTTTATGTTAACATTTTTAATTAAAAACATTACGTTATTTTCAAAGTTATTTTCTTTAGTTCGGTATTAATCCTTATCCAAATGAATATTTTAGTTAGCTTAGTCATTTAATGCAGATTAAAATTGCTCTTTACACTAAATCAATCAGATGAATAGTTTTTGAGATATCGTTGTTAGAAGTAATTAGTAGCGAAACATTTTTAATGCTTGGCGAGCATTGAGATGCCTACGGCGAGTCCATCCCCTCTGCCCCGCATCGCTCGACCGCCTGCTCAAGCTATATAAACCGGGCGATGTAGCGCGCGATCCTAGGATACTTTTTACCGCGGGAAAATATCTTATTTCTGAGGAAAAATACAAAAACTGCAATGTAAGAGTATACTAATATGTAACACCTAAGAATTTAGTTTTTGGTCATCTGAACGCGGGCGGAGCCGCGGGCAATGCTAGTAATATATATTTCAAAAAGCAATTTGCATTCTAAGACCAGCGCTGCTGCAGTGGCTAGTGATGAGTTAAGCCTTGAATCCATACTAGGCTTTAGCTTCTTCCTGTTCGCTTAATGCATTTGACAGTAAATATATAGCTTTGAATGTAGTTAATGGTTTTAAAAACAGGATATAAAAATGCGTGTGAAAGTATAAATGGTTCTAAAAAAACTATTTTTAAAAATTTTGTCTACCTGTTTATTCCGGCTAATCTCCGTAACGGCTAGAGCGATTTTACCGGGACTTTTACTGGCAGATAGGTGATTTTATACGGAGTAACTTCGGATATTTCATATTATAAAAAGAATGAGGGTTCCGCTCAAAAAAATTAAAACGCACCCAGGGACGCACCTAACGAAGCTAGGGTGAGTCGCTAGTTAATAATGAATATGATTGTGTATTGAATGCTCATTCACATTGATATTATTTTAAAAGATTTACCTCATTTGTGAATGAACTAGAAAGCAAAGTGACTGGAAAATTTAAAAAGTATTTTTTATTCCCTATTTGTTACAAAACATTGCCAATTATTGTTGAGTAGGTTCATTAAGACGACTTAGTCATAAGCCCTTACTTACTGTGAGATTACATAATATAAAATCAGGGATGAAGTTAAAATATTTTTTACAAACAAAGCCACAAGCAGATGCTTCCACAATTCAATATTGTTTAAGAAATAATAATTAATTCATAAAAACTTAAAATTACAAAGAAAGTTCAATTTTAAAGCTCTTGTAGAAGATATAACTATTACAAAGGTGCCTATAAAGTAGTTTGAAGTTGAGTTATCGTGATTAAATTGGTTCTATTGTTACATGTCAAGGCTGAGATCTCAAGGACGCTGATAAGAATGTTTCAGGATTACAATAAAGCCGTTACGTAAGGGTCTGGCATTAAATTAATTTATCTTCATTTATATTATGTAGTGTATTGTTGGCTTTAGACTATAGTTAATTCATTTAGTGAACTTTGACTTTGCAAGTTTTGAGCTGGGTCATATTAGGAATCCATTTCACATGACAGTTATGAATAACCCTTACAATTAAGAAGGTATTTGGAGATAATTTGGGAAGAATATATTTATAATTAGAACAGGCAGTGTAGTAGCCCAGTAGTAATGCGCTCGCTTTGAAAACCGAGTAAAGCGAAAACCTGACAAAACCGAGTAAAGAGGAAACCTGCATATCTGAGAGAATCCAACAAGTTCAGGCCATAGTCCACCACGCTGGTCAAGTGCAGGTCGGCGGAGTTCACATGTCTTTTGAAAACTTGATAGGTTCTCTCAGACATGCAGGTTTCATCACGATGTTTTCCTTCTCATATAATATTTTTATTCACAGATATTTTATTGTCTTATATTTGTGCAAGGTGTACTTATTTAATTATATGTCGTTAAGTTTAACTTTTAAGTACTTTTTCTCAATCTATTTCAATTATAATTATCAATACATGAAATTTTCAAATTATATTGCAGCTAATATTTTCTAAGATTAACGCGAATATTTGACATTTTAAATAAAACTATCTTTACGGAGTTTTTCGCGGATTTATTTTGATATTTGGTTCCCTTGGTTGGGAATGGAAAACAAAAATCTATTAACAATACTACATATATAGAAACGATACGACTACGATAGAAACAATATTAACATTAGTTTTAATGTCTTTCGTATACATGTGCAAACTGTAAAATACAAACTAAATAAGTCAGAGCTAGGGATGTAAAGCCAAGAGGCAAACGGACGTCTACTGGTATTGCACGCCATATGTAGTATTTCAATCCCTGCTCCCGCAAAAATTGAAGCAATTTTCGATATTCCTGGCGTTGTTTATCATCTGAAAGATAAAAATATACGATCTAGTTAGATATTTATATACCCGATGAAAGCTCTTAAAAGTAAATAAAAAGCATACATTATTTAAGCTTCACATGTAAAATTTTATATATAGTACGTATTTTCCTTAGTATTTTATGATAATAAAGAAAAAAAAATAAGCTAATATTATGCTATCTCTCCTTCAAGGGAGAGAAATGAAATTAATGCTTAAAAAATACAAAAGAATAAATATCCTTAACAAAAAAAATATATCCAAAATTCAATAGGGAAAATAGCTGGGAACTACCATCATCATGGGATTCTGTAATCTATGCATATAATAATATTGTAACCAAGCCGAATCTGTACAGTAAATATTTTTTGGAAAATCTTATTGACAGACATTATTATCGATACAGAGGCCGAATCTATAGTTTTTATAATTTTTGCCTGTCTGTCTGTCTGTTACCGCATCACAAAAAAAACCTCTGGAGGGAGTTTGATGAAATTTGGTATGGTGATAGCTTATCCGGGATAGGTTATCCGGGTCAACAATAAAGATTACTTTTTACCGCGGGAAAATATCTTATTTCTGAGAAAAAATACAAAAACTGCAATGTAAAAGTATAATACTATGTAAAATCTAAGAATTTGGTTGTTGGTCATCTGAACGCGGGCGGAACCGCGGGCAATGCTAGACCTAATAAAATCTAACAGCAAAAGTAAACATAGTGGACCATTAGATGTATGTAGTAAATTCATCACTGGGTGGATCGAATCGATAAAGGTAGCAAATATCAATAGTGTTGCTTATATTTAAACTTTTTTCAATTACATACAAAATAATAAAATAGCTTAAATAAATAATTTATATACTTCATTTTTAATTTTCTTTGTTAGTCATAGATATTATAATAATAGAAACACTAAGTAATATTATAAATTAATAAATTTAAAGATATTTTTTTTTAGATATCTATAAAATTTCTTCTCATAGAAAGTAGGTAAATGATCTATTTGGCAAAATCGAGACCTAGCAGCATAAACTAATATATTTTTTTGACTTTGACATATTTTTGTGGGTTCCGTCTATATAATTTTTTAGTATTAGAATAAGACTTACCAGTAGCTGAGATCATTCTGTCAGCAACAAATGTTCTTAATTTCTCTAATTCATTGGCAGATATCTCTAAAATTATCGATGGTAAGAAAAGTTCTAAATAATCCTTCGCTACTAAAGCAACGACGGCACTTCGACCCAACGTCGTTGTTGGTACAAACTACAAAAAATTAAAAATAATATTTAGTTCTTGAAAGCATTCACAAGTAAACTGAGGTGCTGCAACAACATTCTTACCAGTTTATATTGTAAAACTGAGACATCAATAAAACGGATAATCAAATGGATGAAAATCTAAAAAATATAACAAAAAAATCCATATTATTATTAATATTCTTCATTGCACTTAAAAACTAAATACAATACACAATACATATTATACTTCCATTGATACACGAATTTTATATAATATAGTCAATCTAACAAATAAATTTACTTTGTGTGAGATATAAACAGGATTTGTGTAATTATGATCATTTACGCTTTTTTTTTTATTAAACAGGACCGATAGCTTTACGTGCTATCAGAGGCGTTAAGCTACCCTTCCTTTCCGACTATGGGAAAAAATCTTATCAGTAACTAAACTTGGCCCAAACTAGGACTTGAACCCAAATATTCCGGCTCTGCACCTTTACAGGCTAACCTCTAAGCCAATGAGGCTATTAACTGCAATGAAACGAAATAAAAACAACACAAACATTAATCTAACATATTACTTTCTTTTTTTTTTTAAAAAAAAGCACACAATAACACAAACAACACAAAGAAAATTAAACTATTAAGTAAATTACCAAAAACTTTAGTGGAAAGTCTGTTTTCTTTAACATATTCATAATATGAATATAAAGCTTCATTGTTTTCACTCGATCAAACATTTTAGTTCTTTGTGAAATTTCTAAGCGAACTTGTCTACAGAACATTTTGATGCGACAATAAAATAAACTGAGGATCAAAATAACAGAAAAACATTCAATGTCGTTACAACACCGCAAAACGGTAGTCAGCAAATACCTGGTAAGCTCGTAATTGACATTGTACTTGAGATAAAAGAAGATAATGCTATATACAGCATAAAATATCGTCGCAATCAACACATAGGCGTGATAAAATTTGCCCAATTTTAGATATATATTATTATTTTTAGAATCAACTAAGCGGTCGAATGTAAAATATTCTGTTACATATCTATCTTTTGTGAAAACTGAATAAGTCAAGTAAACGAAATATTCAAAAACTCCGAAGAGCATATTCAAAAATACATAATAAGCTATTTCAATTGTGAAGACATAATATAGAATCGCAGCACAGTCTATTAAGCAAATTATTCGTATAATATATTTTTTTAAATAAAATAGCCAGTTTATGTTAACCACTTGTTCACCCGACATCATTGTATAGAGTGTGTAATTTAGGTAAGCTCTTACGAATATTAAAAAATATACGTATAATTTTTATTCATACACTTATATTCATATCATTTTTATTAATATTTATTAACATTAATGTATTAAGACTGTAGTGTACTTACTTTTTAGTGGATTCTATATAGTAAAAATTATAAAATTATTGTATTTATTGATTTTTTTATTATTCCATGTAATTCACGTAATAGTATTGAATAATAAATCATATTAGCGAATATTTTGTAGGCATTAGATTTTGAAATTAAGAACATCAATGATGTAAAGTGCTTAAAATAACCATATTTTTGTGAAATGTTGTCCGTACTAGCATAGAGTATTGTTTGTCAGTAATTTTCAGGGAAACTTAATTCAGATTTCGTTGTGAACACAAGATATACTCAATAAGCTGGTGGTTGCTAGTCTACTGTGCAACTACAGTTGTCAGTGACATCAAAATAAATTATATCTAGTTATGAATGTGTAATATAAAATCTTGAATGTGAAGACAAAATGGTGTCTTATTTGTAAAATTTTTCCAAGAACTTCAAACAGAGCGTGGACACAAAAAAGAAATGTAAAGATAATCAATTGCAAAACAATGACAAAATTTACGATTTTCGATATTTTTCTATTGTTGCAAACACAAAAATTTTACATAATGACTTCCTTTGACCTATTTCTCGGGGCGCAGCCACGGAAATTCGATTTGAAACTTTCTTCGAGATCTTTGATGAACCAAAGCGGTACATTTTCCTTAGATTGTCTGCGAACTGGTGTCTGACGAGGAGCTAATCTTATTCGCAGTTGTGGCTTGTTTCATGTTTGTCTTAAAGTAATGTTCCTTGAAAATAATATAAGTGACTTATTTTATAAGCTCGGTTTGAAAAGTTGTGCAATGAATGAGAAACTTTCGTCTACAGTACATTTTTTAAAATTAATTTTGTAAGGAACACAGAAATAATATGAGGTTTATATAAAACCTAGTTTTTTCCGCTCGCTTACTTTGGGATGGGATATAAAGTTGATATATCCGTCTCCATAGTCAGATCTATGTAATTGGTTTTTATCAAAATATGTTCAGTAGTTTAACTTTTAAACATTAGCGTAACACATACAATAAGATTTGTATGTTTTATTCATAAATCACGTGTTGGACAACTGTCCAGGTTATCAACTACCATCTATTTTCATTAAGCAGTTTAAAAATACAATTATCTTAATCCCTTCACGACCGTGGATACGCCGGCGTGTCAGTTAACAATAGGTTTCTTAGAAATTTAATTAATTTCTTAGAAATTTACCTGGAAGTGTTAACGTTAGCGAAAAGTAAAATAAGCATAGGTTTTTACTAAACAGTCTTTGACTTTAAAGTTAAATGGATTTCATTCCTTCCATTGTCTTCATTTTGTCCCTATACGCCAGCATGTTCCACTATAGATTCGCAAATAAATTCAAAATTATGTAAGTCCGTGAGGAATCTGATACCGGCTCGGAAGGCAGTTTTGCTGAGATCTCGGGCCCTGTATTCAAATCTTGAGTTGGGTTAATAGCAGTTTTTTGGGATTTTCTAAACGAATTACATATGTATTTGTACATATAAATTCGTGAATCAGGAGAAAATTATTTATTAAACGCTAGTCAAAGTTTCTCAGTGCTCCTCTTTGTCATCGAAGTTTTTACCTAAGCTTTTAGGTAGGTAATAAATACTTGGTATTTACAAATCTTTCAAGAACCTCCTTGTACTCCTATGATGTTGTAATGGCCAGTAATTCCAAGAGCACTAGATGGTTCAAAAAAAATTTCACCGTACTACACATTTAACTTTCACCTTCATAGTGAATAATTGCAAAATGCATAATAAGTTCTTAGATTTACGCGAATATTTGACATTTTAAATAAAACTACCTTTTAGGATTTTTCGCGGATTTATTTTGATTTTTGGTTCCCGACGTTTCGAATGCTTTACGCAATCATGGTCACGGGAGAGTCTCTCCCGATTCCGAACCCGAATAAATAGTTTTATTTAAAATTCAAAATGCATATTTTATACCGAATACCTTATAATTGTATGTACTTATTTAGTAATAATTTCAACAGAATACCTATAATAGTTTGAAAGATAACCCTGATAATATTACTCACGAACTAATAAATAGATTAATGGCTTGGTACATAACGTGCCATTTCACTTGTCAAATATATTACCAAGTTCATTTTTTTTCTCCTTATCTAAAATAATTATCTTAAAATGTTTTGTAATATTATACAAAACATTTTAAGATAATTATATTACTGTAATAACATATACATATATGTTCACGTATATCTCGTGACCTAGATTAAGTTACCAAACCTCGTTTGTTTAGAAAATATGTATTTATCAGTCATAGCAAAAACCGATACAATACTAAAAGTTAATGTAAGTAATCAAAATATCTTCAATATTTGTATATATAATATTATATGCAGCCATACATTTTGACATATTTTATTAATAACCTTAGGATATCTACGTGCTGCCCCCGGTTATAGTCTATCTGTGTATTTTTCGTCCAAAACTGTCGAGTCGTTTCAGCATAAAGGAGCAAGAAACATACACACACGCGTAATTAAACATTCGTATTTAGACATTATGAGAACATCGTAATCACATGCCTACATAGTATTGGATAAATTATATTATGATTTATTATCCAACTAGTGACTCACCCTCGCTTCGCTCGGGTTCGTCCCTAGGTACGTTTTAACGGTTAGTATGAAATACAAATCTTTGATTTCTCGGCTTTTCTGTACTATAATATGCATGTATTATACATATAAACTTTCCTCTTCAATCACTCTATCTAATAAAAAAACGCATCAAAATCTGTAGCATAGTTTTAATAATTTAAGCATAAATAGGGACAGACAGACAGCGGGAAGTGACTTTGTTTTATACTATGTAGTGATACTATTACGTGAATTACATGCATTAATTAAAAAAAATCGATACTAGGATTCGTATAATTTTTACGATATAGAATCTACTGAAAAGTAAACACAGTAAGTACAGTTTTATACATTGTTAGTTTTAAATAAAATTATACGTATATATTTTTAATATTTCTAAGAACTAACGTAAATTACACACTCTATACAATGATGTCGGGTGAACAAGTGGTTAACATAAACTGGCTATTTTATTTAAAAAAATATATTACACGATTAATTTGCTTTATAAACTGTGCTGCGATTCTATATTATGTCCTCACGTTTAAAATAATAAATTACATACATTTGAATATACTCTTCAGGGTCTTAGAATATTTTATTTACTTAACTTGTTCAGTTTTCACAAAAGATAAGTATATAACAGAATATTTTACATACGACTGCTTAGTTGATTCTAAAAACAAAAAAAATATATTTAAAATTGGGCAAATTCTATTTCGCCTATGTGATGATTGGGCCAATATTTTATGCTGTATATGATATTATCTTCTTTCATCTCAAGGACAATGTCAATTACGAGCTTACCAGGTATTTGCTGACTACCGTTTTGCGGTGCTGTAACGACATTGAATGTTTTTCTGTTACTTTGATCCTCAGTTTATTTTATTGTCGCATCAAAATGTTCTGTAGACAAGTTCGCTTAGAAATTTCACAAAGAACTAAAATGTTTGATCGAGTAAAAACAATGAAGCTTTATACTCATATTACGAATATGTTAAAGAAAACAGACGTTCCACTAAAGTTTTTGGTAATTTACTTAATAGTTCTATCTTATTTGTGCGGCTTGTGTTCTTTTGTGTTTTAAATAAAAGAACGTAATATGTGAGATTATTTTCGTGTCATTTTTAATTCGTTTTATTACATTTAATAATCTCATTGGTTTTGTGGTTAGCGTGTAAAGTTTCAGATCCGGATCACCTGGGTTCAATTCCTAGGTCAGTTAGTGTAGTTACTGATAAGACTTTTCCCCATAGTTGGAAAGGAAGGGCAATATAACGCTTCTGAGAACTCGTAAAGCCATCGGTCCTGTATAATAAAAAAAAGCGTAGATTATCATAATTACATAAACCTTGTTTATATCTCACACAAAGTCAATTTATTTGTAAGATTTAGTATATAATATAAAAATCGCATATTAATGGTTGTATTTCATTTTTAAGTGCTGTGAAACATATTAATAACTAGCGACTCACCCTTGCTTAGTTCGGGTTCGTCCCTAGGTTGATTCCCCATACAAAGTTTCATCCCCATTTTCACTCCTTAAGGGATAATTTCAGGGGTAAAATCTATTCTACGCCTTTTCCAGGGTCTCAAACTATATTCTTACCAAATTTCATCTAAATCAGTCCAGTAGTTTCGGAGCTTATTCTGTACAAACAAACAGAAAAAAACTGTCCTCTTTATAATATTAGTATAAATAGATGATATGGAAATGACGTTTTCTATTTTCAGATTTTCATCAATTTGATTGTCACTTTTATTGTTCTGTCAGTTTTACAATATAGACTGGTAAGAATGTTTTTCAGCACCTCAGTATGCTTGTGAATGCTTTCAAGAACTAAATATTATTTTATTTTTTTTATAGTTTGTAACAACAAATACGTTGGGTAGATGTGCTATGGTTGCTTTAGTAGCGAAGGATTATTTAGAACTTTTCTTGCCATCGATAATTTTAGAGATATCTGCCAATAAATTAGAAAAATTAAGAACATTTCTTGCAGACAGAATGATCTCAGCTACTGGTGAGTCTTATTCTTAGACTAAAAAATTATTAGACGGAGCCCGCAAAAAAAATGAAGTCAAAAAAATATAGCGTGATTAAACCATCGATCAAAAAAGTACTAGATACTCAATCCCATGCAAAAGTTCTCTCAAAACTGTCACCAATTGTATTTACGTAATTATTCTAGTTCAAAAAATATACAACAATGTAAATTGAACCTTAATTGGAATGCTTAAAGTTGTTTTTACAAAAAAAAAGCGCGCTCAAACGTACAAATGAGCGTTCATTCGGCGAGGACATGTTTTGTCGCTGATTGTGTACCTATGTAGTACTTTTATGATCGATGGATTTGCTGTTTATGCTGCTATTCTCGATTTTGACAAATAGACTATTTACTTTCTTTAAAAGATATAAGAAATTTTATAGACATTTTTAATTTACAATTTTAGAGAAATAATATTATGTTTTATTATGCGTTATTTATTCTATCTATACATATAATAAAACTGTAGAGGCCGAATATTTGTACATTAAAAAAAAATGCTAAAATTTGAGTGAGGGGTATGTAAGAAGAGAAATAAAACAAATCTAGTTTTTTTTCAATGTTTTTGTTTCTCTGTCTGTTTGTCTGTTTGTACGGGCTAATCTCTAAAACTGATGGATCGATTTAAATTAAATGTTGTATGGTGGTACCTTATATCCCCGATCAACATTTTAGGTACTTTTCATCCCGGAAAATTGAAGAGTTCCCGTGGGATAATTAACAAAATATAGTAACTTATACAGCTTAGTACACAAAAAAAACGGATTGGATTTTAATGAAACTGTACAATAATATAGTTCATATATCAGAATAACAAATATCTCAGCTACTTTTATCTCGGAAAAAATGTACGGTTCCCGTGGGATATATTTGTATCTGTTTGTCTAGAGGCGAACCCGAGCGAAGTGAGGGAGAGCCACTAGTGAATAATAAAAATAATATTATATATATTCTTTTAAACTTTTTAAGCATTAGATTCCTTTCTCTTGAAGGAGAGATAACATAATATTTTCTTATTTATTTTTTTCTCTTTATTATACCTATTTACTATATATAAAACTTAACATGTGAAGCTTAAATAATGTTTGCTCTTTATTTACTTTTAAGAGCTTTCATCAGGTATATAAATATCTAACTAGATCGTATATTTTTATCTTTCAGATGATAAGCAACGCCAGGAATATCGAAAATTGCTTCATTTTTTGCGGGAGCAGGGATTGAAATACTACATATGGCGTGCAATACCAGTAGACGCGCGTTTACCACTCGGCTTTACATCCCTAGCTCTGACTTATTTAGTTTGTATTTTACAATTTGCACATGTATACTATAGAAATTAAAACTAACGTTCATATTGTTTCATAACGAATTTCATTAAGTAATAGTGATAGTTGCACGTAAACCACCTTACTGTTGTAAATGCGAAAGTTTGACATTCCAATCAGGACGTAGTCATAAAACCCACGACACTAAGACGATGTCACACTTTCGCTGACCATCGGGCATATACCGAAGCGACAAAAAAAGCATGTTCAATGTTAAAATGTCAAAAGATAACTGTCTATATTAAATATTACAAACTCCCAAAGATACGCTGGAACTACTTCTTTACTTAAAGCTCTTAAAAATCATCCTCGTTATTGGTACGTTGCTGGAACATACTGCACTGGACAACTGATATCATGTAAAAAAATGATATCGTATTCTTTCAAATATAATGCATCGCACTGGAACTACTTAACGGATTTAGATTAAGAAACATATTAACATACAATATTGATTAAATGGTGATGTTCTCCTGACCGGTTCCGGCCACGGCGGCTCATTCTCATTAAGACTAGCCAACTGCGCAGGAGATATTATAGTGCACAAGTGTACGCGCAGACACAACGTGCACTCTCTATTCCTGTCACTCTCATACTCCAGTGGGACGACTGCTCGACACAACCAGTGAGAGTTAAGGCGCAGGACCGACGGCTTTACGTGCTCTCCGAGGCACGGGGGTGAAACACCGCCATCTTCCCAACTCCGGGCTGTTACTGAGGCTTACTATACAGAAAGACTCAATAACTAAACTTGGCCCGACCCGGGACTCGAACCCAGGACCTCCGGGTATGCAGCCGTACATGCTAGCCACTACACCACCGAGGCAGTTAAATGGTAACAAACAAACAAATAAACATGTTTATTTATATTTATAATGTTAGTTAAAACAAACCAAAACAAAATGTATCAAAAGCATTAATAAAGTACGGATTTGAACGTAAATTTTCATTATTTAGGTATAGGGTAGACTAATCAACTTCCGATGTCAATATATTATGCGAAACTGCCGGTATAGAGCAAACACTATATTATGAGGTGAAGTTTCACTCGGATTAGCTAATCCCAGTCATTTACTTGTTTAATTTTAGATTGTGTAGCAAATTTTACAAGTGGTATTAGATAAATCTATAATCTATAACAATATTATAAAGAGGTAAAGTTTGTGAGTTTGTGAGATTGTGAGTTTGTGACGTTGTAGGGGAAAATCTCTGGATTTACTGAACCGATTTAGATGAAATTTGGTAAGAAGATAGTTTAAGACTCTGGGAAGGAGATAGAATGCTTTTTATCCCAGAAATCATTCCTTAAGAGGGTGAAAATGGGGATGAAAGTTTGTATTGGGAAGCAAACTAGGGATGAACCCGAGCGACGCGAGGGTGACTCGCTAGTCTTATATAAAATAAATAAGTATATACGCAAAATTATACATACATAAGAGACGAACCTAGAAGAGATCACTTTAAGTGATAAGGCCGCCCTTATACTAATATATATATATATATATATATATATATATATATATATATATATATATATATATATATATATATATATATATATATATATATATATATATATATATATATATATATATATATATATATATATATATATATATATATATATATATATGTATTTGTAAATTTTTGTATCTTATTTAATTCGTACTTTTGGTGTAATAAAGGATTAAATAAATAAATAAACACTTATATATATATATATATATATATATATACATAACGACGACGACAAGCTTTTGTGTCATATAAATTGTGTAATGTAATAAATTGTTGCGTTTGATTTAATTTAAAATATATTTTCTTCTTTAATAAAAACTTGTTTTTAAAATTGGTTTTTATTATAAATTTATTTTTCATTTTTATTTTATTCATATTTTTCTCAGCAAATCCTTTCATTTGATACCTATATTGTAGGAGTGAATTAAAAACAACTAGTCCGCCATATTGGGTGTTCCACTACGTTGGATTTAAAATGATGTCACACAGCTAACCATGCATTGCCATCCAAATCAAGCGTGTATACAAAATATCAGCTCAGATCTTTTCAACTGTGCTCACTTAAAACTACGCAGATGAGATTAAAACGGTGTCAATTATATGACAAGCAACTGCCCGTAACGCAAAATTTCTGATCTATTTTGAATGCATATTTATTATTTACCACATAAATTAACAAATCCATCTGGGCATGTAATTATAAGTAGATTTAAAGACCCTATAATATATACCCTATAATAAATACCCTTCGAGCACATTACGTGCATATGCATAATATGTACATGGAATAACCACTATTAAGGATGGAATAATTTATTGAAAATTTCAAGAAAAAATAAAAGAGATATATTTAACTACATCCGCCCGCGTTCAGATGGCCAAAAACTAAATTCTTAGGTTTCATATATTAGCATACAATTCAGTTTTTGTATTTTTTTTCAGAAATGAGATGTTTTCCCGCGGTAAGAAGTATCCTATATGTTGACCCGGATAACTAGCTATCAGCATACCAAATTTTATCAAAATCCGTCCAGTGGTTTTTCCGTGATGTGGTAACAGACAGACAGACAGACAAAAATTCTAAAAACCATAGATTCTGCCTCTGTATCGATAATAATGTCTATTTCAATAAATTTTTCCAAAAAATATTTAATGTACAGATTCGGCTTAGTTACAATTTTATTATATGCTTAAAAGAATAAACAACAAACAGACTCAATTAAAAAGACATATTGGGATGCTTATTTTATAACCATAATACCTCTTTTTTTAAATCGTATAAAAATTATCTGAAAAGTGACAGAAACAATGCTTAACTTTCATGAAAGTGTTTCCAACGGACAGTTCCCAGGGCGATATCGAATACACACTATCGATTTACTTATGAGTTATGGCTTAAAAGCAACACAGTAATTGGATAAAACGTTCTATAAATCGAATTTTGTAGAAAATAAAGTTACGAGGTAATTTATTAAGTTCAATAAACACAAATTACTTTTATGTGTCATTATATTATATTAATATCATTTTTTCAAAAGAAGGATATTACATTGAATGGCTTTTATACAAACAAAAAAAAATTGTGGGATAAATTAATATTTTTGAAGATTTTGTAATTTAGAAGGTGTTACAGATTGATTGAATATGTGAGTAATTATTAAATGCATAATACTTATTATTCTGTTTTTTTATATCCCACTTTTGGGCAACTACAAGGATGGTCCATTTACGACAATGGCCTAATTTAGGTTAGCGGAGCCACACTAATCTTTCATAACACGAGTAACTTTCTACTATCGTAAATTCAGAAAACTTGTTGCTATATTTGACACAAAAACACTTATAAAACTTATTTATGTATGATTCTTAATATAGCTATAGTAACATTTTCTAACGGTATCTATATTTCTAGTATATTATTATAAATCAGTCAATATTACGATGGAAATAATACTAAAATGCACTACGGCATATCATGTCATTGTCATATAACATTTTACACCTTTAGATATCGGTTACATGATATACACTCATCGCCAGTACATTTGAACTAGATGTTTCTTTTAAATTGTCACATGCATCTCACTCCATGTTTGTCGAGCCAAATCGGCTCGCTTTGCACTTAATTCCTTTGATATTCGTACCTTAACGTTTTCGCACCTATTGAGGTGTTGTTCGACTAATGGCTGTTTTTGCGAGTTTTACGGTTTAATAATTGTTATAGCCTGAATGAATTATAGCTTTATATTTCTACGAATAAAGCTGTTTATGAAGTGTTCTAAGAAGGAATAAGTCATATTGTTATTACTTCACAGAATTGCAAATTATGTTATGGGAAATGAAAAAAATAGCGAGTTTTCTGCAATTTTTATGGAATACAACATTAAATTTGTTTAATACTGTAAGTATATAAATTTTTGGTAATATAAGTTAAAGGTACAGTTAATAATTAACATTTATTAGAATATAAATGGCTTATGCCCATGACTCCGCTAGCATAGTTTGTTAATGCTAAGAGAAGCATTTGAAAGCATTTAGGCAGGGTTTTTGTTTTAATTTCTCTTTCGAAGGTTATTGCGTTCACATAAAAACACTCTTTATCTTAATCTGTACATATAATAAAATTCTAACTGAGTCGAATCTGTACTTTAAATATATTTTGGAAAATCTTATTGAAATAGTCATTACTATCGATACAGAACCCGAATCTATAGTTTTTAGATTTTTTGTCTGTCCGTCTGTCTATCTGTGTTTGTGTTTTCTCGTCATGCGTGGAAACGCATGACGAGAAAACAACTGAACAGATTTTGATAAAATTTGGTATGATGATAGCTGGTTATCCGGGTCAACATATAAAATATTTTTTACTACGGAAAAATAACTCATCTCTAAGAAATCTACACTAACCGTTAAAACGTATCTAAGGAAGAACCCAAGCGGAGCGAGGGTGAGTCACTCGTACATATGTTATAATTAATGTAGATATTATAAATGAAAATATTCATAATGGCTATTGTTTCGAATTTTATAATACGAAATACGGATTCCCTGAAATAATCATCCGATAATGAGTATAATTACTGAGATTCATGCATCCATATCTTATCATTGTCAGAAATTGTAATTTATTAAAGCCAGATTTTTATATCTGTATAAATATTATAAATGTGAAAGTTTGTGAGTATGGATATTTATTATTCTTTCACGCCAGAACGGCTGAACGGATCTGGATGAAAGGCACAGAGATAGATTATAGTCTGAAATAACACATAGGTTTCTTTTTATTCCGGAAAAATATACGGTTACCGAGGGATAGATTTGTTTTTGTTTTTCTAGAGGCGAACTCGAGCGAAGCAAGGTTGAGTCGCTAGAATGAAATAATTATATGGATGAGGATCCCTATATCTACTGATATCCTGGTGGTATTATAAATTCAAAATGTATTTACAGGTTTGGCTTTCTTTTGCGCAACAACAAACCGACATAACGACGTGATTTTTATGCTTATGATATTTCTATATAAGAACTTATATCGTCGCTTAGCTAACAACACCGCTCAAGTCATTTTTACAAACTTTTCAGGAGAGACAAGAAACTGTATAATTTTTCAAAAAGTCTTCAGTCTGTAATTAAAAACAGGTGCTTTAATGTACTCGTAGATAAGAAATGATTTGATATGCCTATTATATCATTTACAATGATGTACACGTTTTAAAATGACTTACGCGGCGTTACATGAAAATTTTACTTGACTTAGGCGGTGTGAAAAGAAAGTATTATTTGTAATGAATTAAAAATCAATTAAAATTAAAGATTATATACTATGTAACTCGACAGCTGAACCCGTGCAAAACTCCAAGTTGTACCTAATTATAATGTCTAAATAATCCAATGATTGATATATAGACTTCTTTTATCTGAGCAAATCCAGTAATCAGTACCTTAAAGATCCTTAGATGCCATTATAAAATATATTTTTTGTTTTATTTGTATAAAAATCTAAAATTATAATCATAGTATTTTATAGTCCATCAAGAGAATGTACAAGCTCTTAAATTTTCAAATCTGTATATATTAGTACTACTGTTTTGCATTTTATTCCTATTTGTTTCATCGAGAAACTATTATATCTTGGCCAAATTGATTCCTAAAGAGTACTAAATTCACATTTGTATTATCCTAAACTAGCGAATCACCCTCGCTTTGCTTTGGGTTCTTCACTAGATAAAGACGAATTTATCCCACGGGAACCGTGCAATCTTCCGAGATAAAAAGTAACCTATGTGCTATTCCAGACTATAATCTATCTCTGTGCCTTTCATCCAGATCCATTCAGCCGATCTGGCGTGAAAGAGTAACAAACATCCATCCTCACAAAATTTTCACATTTGTAATATTAGTATGGATTGTGCTACTTTGACATATAGGTAGTCATCACAAGCACATATAGTGAATCTGATATACCAACTAGTATGATAATAAAAACGAATCTTTATATTTTCTCGATACTGAAGCTGTAATAAAAAGTATAGCATTCAACACCTTAAGAATCTTTATTCGTATTTTCTCATAAAATACCTTATCTGTAAGTACTATCAATATGAGAATTTATTTTTCCTAGTGCAGTCGTAAACTGTGCCTGACTTTCGCGAAGGTGTTACGTGACGGACAATATCCCTGGAGACATCGCTGTATCGATTTGTGAGTTATGGTTTTAAAAGCGTCTCTGTAATGAAAATAATTTAGACTTACATAGATAAAAGAATTAATTAAATAAATATAAACGTACTAGCGGTTTACCCTCACTTCGCTCTGATTCGCCTCTAAGAAAACAAAAACATACCTATCCTACGGGAACCGTATATTTGTCCAGGATAGAAAGTAACCTATGTGCTATTCCAGACTATAATCTATCTCTGTACCAAATTTCATCGAGATCCGTTTAGCCGTTCTGGCGTGAAAAAATAACAAACATCCGTACTCAAAAACTTATTATACAGACTATATTATTATTACATTGGTCATTTAGTTAACATAACAAAAGTTTTATATATACAATAATGTATTTTATTCTTTAGTAAATTCGAGCCGCACCATTCAAGCCCATCTTTTTAAAGGCACTCGAGTCTGTCAGATGCATCTCGTTTTGAATTCACGGTAGTGGAGTGAGGAAATCGGTTACTCTAGTCGCTTTTCCGTTTTACCTCTTTGATATTCGTGTGTGCTTTGTTTAAAGGGAAAATATACAAGGGTGAATGATTAAAATGAAACAACGTATCATAGAAAGAATTACTTTAGTTATTTTTAATGCAAGGGATGTTTTTTTTAAGTAATAAAGTTTTGAAACAAAAATTATGTTACGTACAAGATTATTTAATATCATGTAGGTATGTTATGTTTATATTAATTTTTATCTCCATAATAAAAAATATGTACACGATTATTTTTATAGATCAACAATTTTTGTTATTATAGTTCTATTTAGTAATTAGCTGAATAAGGTTTGAGTGGGACGTTCACAAAATATTAATTGTCTTCGATTTTTTTTAGTTATAATATTTAAGATGCAAAAAAAAAACACTTATAGCATATTTTAAATAATTTATTTTACATTTTTATGATAATTCTAACTTATTAAAATATTTTCAATTGGTATAAATAATTTCCAAGTAAAATTACTGTAATATATGGACTGAAGTATCTAACGAAACTATAAAAGGCTTATTATGTTTGCCTTTTAGCAACGTATCCCTAACAAGTAGTATTAGTATATGGTGCGATCCATACTAATATTATAAATGTGAAAGTGAGTTTGTTTGTATTTCTTTCACGTCGAAACGGGTTGCCGGATTGGTGTGGATTTTTCGTGTGGAGATTGTTTGAGGGCCGGAGAGTGACAAAGGCTACTTTTTACCGCTGGAGATTATCTCTTTCCCACGGGACAACACGTTATAAAACAATCCAAAAAAATATTTATGATCAGAATTAGTTGAAACTTGGTATAAATGCTCTTCAGTACAAGTAATTAAATACGTGTTTTAGCATTTTTGAAAATTCACCCCATAAGAGGGTAAATTAGCGGATGAAATTTTGTGTGAAACCTACCATTTTAGAGTTTGTTGAAGTTTTAGCGCGAGCGAAGCCGCGGGTTCTGCTAGTAATATATAATCATCTATTATTAAACAAATCATCATCATAATATCTATTCCCATGTGCAAATCATTTTGTGACAGTTAAATATACTTTGATTGATTATAGTAAGTAATTAATTCAGCATTAATTGTTTACAAATACATTTATATCAATTTCACTATCTCATGCATTTTATTTCAATGCATGTATAGATTAATAGCAAGAAAATAAATATATATGATGTTAATTTCCAACATGATTGCCATTTATTAGTATGGCGACAAAAAAAAACGCGTGAAACCTGCATGTCTGAGAGAACCTAGCAAGTTTTTTAAAGACGTGAGAAGTCCGCCAACCCTCACTTGGCCAGCGTGGTGGGCCTGATCCTCCTCGCACTGCAGGAAGACACGCGCCCAGTGGTGAGACGTTATAGAAAGACTGAATAGAGTAGAGATATAATTCAAATGACATTGTCCAAGATTGCATGAGATATCTTTGACGATTGCCTAATGCAACTAACATAAAATTTTATTTTAACTAAAATCCTATTAAATTTATTCAATGGTTATCTTGTATCGTGCCAGTATCGATAAATAGACTATCACCGTTTTGACACATTCCGTATCAATCCATAGTTGTATCTATCAAATTTCGTAGAAAGAATAGCTGGGCGTCTCATCAAAAGGCTACTCATGAAGTTTTAGCTTGTTATTAATTATTAAAAAACACCCGTTGGGGACTCTAGATGAATAGTTTTTACAGACAGTATCTGGGTACGGTCTGGAAAAAAGATAGTTTCATTTAATATGTATGCTTTTTTTTCTTATTTAGGTCGAAAGAATATGTCATAAGTCTTTAAACATACAGCGTTTCTGACACCTTTGTTGCTGCATAGTACCTACCATAAAGTTTGGATAGCTAATAAAGATAGATATATTTTACGTTATGTTAACAGTTAGTACTCATAGTTTGGAGTGGCTCGTAAAGTTTTTAAAAGGATTTTGAAAGGATGAAAACGTTCATCGTCAAAGAAGACTATAAAACATTTGAAATAAAATTACAAAGTTAAATGACTTTAATATTACTGTCTATTAAAATACCTTTATTGAAACAACTAGAATAGGTTAGAATTTAGCTAAATTTGATAATGATAATTATCAAAATATTTTATTTTATTTATTTCCTTTTTGGGTAGATACATTAAAAAAAAGATTTTACATCATAATATCTAGTTTTTCCTAGATTATATACCATAAAGTTAATATAAATATTTTTTCCATGTGTAAATCAATCGTATGACCTCTGGTCTAAGTGGGCAATACGAGTTAGACCCTATGTTTTACTATTATTGTTATATTATAAATGATATTATAAACCATAGATATGGTAAGTTCATAGTAAGTAGTATATGAAATTTGGTCTCGTATCATATATATTTCAATAGTATGTTAGTTTTGAAATGAATAAAAAAACTGAGTAGATCCATGTCATACGGACGAAGAAAAAACATACATGGCTATGTGTCAACGCGTTTTAGATGTTATACGTCATTATGCATAGATTATGATTTGACTAAACTGGCCATTTGAAACATAAAAAAAAACGCTTTAAAGTGGAACAAACATGATTTCGAAAATAAATAAGCATATTTTTTATATTCTGTTACTTTTGGAAGGCAAACATTTTGGTGTACAAATTGATAATAACAATTTATACTAATATTATAAAGAGGTAATGTTTGTGAGTTTGTGTATTGTAGGGGGTAATCTCTGGATCTACGGAACCGATTTAGATGAAATTTGGTAAGAAGATAGTTTGAGACCCTGGGAAGGACATAGGATACTTTTTATTCCGGAAATTAACTCTTAAGAGGGTGAAAATGTGGATGAAAGTTTGTTTGGAGAATCAAGCTAGCGACGAACCCGAGCGAAGCGAGGGTGAGTCCCTAGTTATAAACATAAAATCAATTATTAATTAGAAAATTTACTGGCCAGACTATTTTGGACGATCTTCTTATAATCCATACTTTATCATTAAGAATTATATTAAAATCTCTGTTCATGTCCACATTTTCTCATATCATATTCTTTTTAAGAAAAAAATCTTAAAAAAAAAAATCTTATTATTTTAACAGCTAAATAGTAATGTCAATTCTTAAAATTAATCAAAATGTACCATTTACAACAATGTAGCTCAAATTGCTTATTAAGAATCATTAATATATTTTATATTTTATTTTTCCATAAAAAATATCAACAAAATAGCTTTGCCGTCACAATAATTAAACAAACAATTTAATTCATAGCGATCCAAACGAAAATAACGAAAATAATTGTTCCAAGCGTAATGAGAAATAAATAGAAATGATTAATGTAGATTTTAAAAGACACGGCGCTTAATCTAAAAGTCATTTAATGTTGAAAATTTTGTTCTTTCAACAAATTAGTCAAGTTCACGTCTTAATAGAGATATTCCAGAACCTTCTTAGAGTTTACTAACTATAATTAATATGTGTTTTAAATTCGGTAAAATCGGTCAAGTGCGAGTCGAATTCACTCACAAGCGGCATACCATCGTACATTTACTTTTTATGAATATGACTTTTACTCTATGTATATAATATATTAACTTCGATGGTCGATTACAAACGATAAAAAATGTTTCTTGTAGTTTTATTTTTATTATTTGTTATTATAGCGGCAATAGATACATACTCAGTAAAAATTTCAAGTCTCTACCTATTACGGGTCACGAGATACAGCCCTGTGATAGACGAGCGGACGGATGGACATCGGAGGCTTAGTAATAGGGTTCCTTTGGTATCCTTCGGGTACAGAACCCTAAAAAATCACTTTATCCTGCACTTAGAGACTGGAAATCCACCTTAATTTTTAACCTTATTTTCACTTTTGAACCCTATTTATGCTTTATAGAACGAAAGTGGTTTTTCTAGTGGAATTATAATATAATTTCATCTGAAATCAAAGTAATTAATGTGTTAAAATTCTATCAAATCCAAAGAAACACACTTTAATTTCATAATATAAAACATAGATTATATTATATATACATATGTATGTAATGTTTAAATGTATGGTTAAACAAGGTTCAACACTCAAGAACAACACTCATGCGAGAGAAAGGTATAAGCAGGATTTACTAGATCGTCATAATGTTTGATCGGGGACTCCAAATCTCTGTAAGAGAAACCATATCTTGGGCCTCGACGTGATCCGATTTACATAATAGGGGCCGAGTTGCCTTCTTCTATGTAAATGTAAAGTTTTCGCTATCATTCCGAAAGATATTAAAGGCTATGAAATGATGGATACGTAGTAGATCTGTCGTGGGATGATTTATGCGGTTGTATTCTGGTGACAAGTTATCAAGCCGTTTCAGAGAAGTTTTTATATGAATGAGCACACCCTTTTGGGACATAATAAAGATACCAGAAAGACATCTGGTAGGTACTCGTTTGAAGAGAACATTTTTGGATTAAAAATTTTGGTGTAACTTTTAAGATACCTACATTCAAAAGTAGACAAATATGGATTATTGACAATAATATTTGATATACCACGGTAATTGCACGGCTTTTTACTTTTTACTTCTTAAGATATGGGCTCTTAGTTAGTATACCTGAAGGACATACCAATACGCTAACGCTACATTTTTATTTATAACATTTATTATAGTGAAGGTAAGACCATATTGTATGAAAATGTGTGTATGTATTCAGCCTTTTTTAACGTCCTACTGCTGGGCACGGGCCTCCCTTCAATACGAGGGGGATCAGGCTATAGCCCACCACGCTGGCCAAGTGCGGGTTGGCGGACTTCACATGTTTTTCGAAAACTTGCTAGATTTTCTCAGACATGCAGGTTTACTCACAATATTTTCCTTCACCGTAAGGCAAGTGCTAATCATGTTAGAAATGATTCGCACATGAAAATATCAGAGGTATGAGACCCGGGATTTGAACCCGATTCACTCGGTTTCCCAAGCGAGCGCGTTACCACTGGGCTACCACTGCCTTTGTATAAAAATAAAATATATAAATTTATTTTATATATTTTAGACTTATCTAAACAATTACTGCATTATGATCATAACTAAAACTACATTTTATTATGATTTTAGTTATAAATAGATAATGACTCAAAAGTATTTTGCCTTATTTTACAGTCGACAACTAGAAAAAATACATAAACTCTACCAACTTACAAAAAATCTATCATGTAAATTTAAAAACCTTACACTCAATAAATGCTTCCTTTAGCCCATGATAAAATCTGATAATTATATAGTTCAGTATAATTTTATGAACATTACACTGTTTCTGGTAAATATATCACTTTAATTTGCGATCGAAGTGTGATAATATCGTTATGAATAATTAGGCCTCGAGGAGCCGTTCTCGATAACGTCAGCCGATTAATCAAATTCATTATGTAGTACAGTTCGTTTTGCTCTCCAATTTTATATTTTTGTTAATACTTTATGGGCTACTGATTTCTTTTGTATGAGCTTGTTTTTATTTACTAATAATAGTAAATAATAATTTTAACCATTTAAGGACTGCTGGACATCTGCCTCTCTCCTGAATTCGAACAGGCTATCATGCACTATGCTGGCCAAATATAAATAAAATAGAAAATATTCTTCTATTAGCAAGAAGGTTAATTACGATATTTTTGTCATATTTTTTATTGGAAATGGGCTTCCTCTTGACCTTCGCCTTAACTCGAAGGCATAGATAAGGTCTACGATAGAGCAGGTTTGCCCAGGAGAAGCCTGCATAAGGAAATTTTACTTAATCCTTTCGAAAACAATTACCATATTTAAATCATAAAGTGTGTAAAATCTAAATTTGACATACAGTACACAAGTATACACGCAGATATAAATACACTATCTAATCCTTTCACTCTCAAATTCCGATGCAACGGTCATTCGCCACAGCTGGTAAGATTTAAGGCCAAAGCTTCACGTGCTCTCCGAGGTATGGGGTAAAACATCACCAATTTCCAAACTTCAGGCTATTACTGGGACTTTCTTAACAAAAAGCCTCAATAACTAAATTTAGTCTGACCTGGGACTCAAACCTAAGACCTTTGGATGCGCAGCTGTACATTCTACCCACTACACCGCCGAGGCAGTTAAAAATAAAATTGTACTCAATATAGAAACAACATTTTGAATATAACTGGTAATTTCTGAGGGAAGCTTTAAGATACAAACTTTACTTATTATATAATATGTTGATCTAATAGTATGTTTTTGTGGTCAATTTATTTTATTAGAAAGTTATTTCATTGCTTGCAAATATTAGTTTTATAATAATCTGTATTATTATACCATATTCAGAATGTATTTTTTATGAAAATACGTTAAAATAGATGAAAAGAATGTTATTAGAGTCTCGAGTTATTTACTCTGGCAATATCTGAGATGAAAGTATCTGAAGAATATAAGTCGAACTTTTAATTCCATTAAAATGTTTACATAAGATCTAATTTAATGATACCTAATAACTTAAGTATTGTTATGAGAAAAATTTATAGAAAAATTTTATATGAGCTTTTTTCATGAATAGCAAATTAAAATTATATTTTCACTAGCGACTAACCCTCGCCACGCTCGGGTTCGTTCCTAGCTTGCTTCCCAATAATTGTATTGTCATCCCCATTTTCACCTCGTTAAGGGTTGACTTCCGGGATAAAAAGTATCCTATATCTTTCCCAAGGTCTCAAACTATCTTCTTACCAAATTTCATCTAAATCGGTTTAGTAGATCCAGAGATTACCCCCTACAACGTCACAAACTCACAATTCATAAACTCACAAACTTTACCTCTTTATAATATTAGTAGAGATTAAAGTATAAATAAATAGGTTTATAAATTATAGATATTATTGAAAATTCGTACGTTTTCTTTTTGTATTAATGACTTATTGGAGTCCTAGCGACTTACCCTCTCTTCATCTAAGTGCATTTCTAGGCCTCCCCCCAACATGCATTCACTTTTTTGTGGTGAGGGGGCTGATTAGCTTTCGGCAGTTCAGCGGGGCGTGAAGCCAAGAAATGCACTGGGAGGTGGCCCACTTCGGTGAGTAGTGTACCATGCGGGTTGCTCCTGGTACTTCTATAACAGCAAAGTGAACCGTTGGAGCAACCCCATGGTTGTTGTGGTCTGCTTCGGCAGACCTGCCGTCGGGGCATCGTGGTTGATTGCCTAAGCAATCCTGCGACGCCCCATTAAGACAGTTCTGTTCTGTTAGTGGAGGTTCTGTTGGGTTTTGGTGGATAGTACTGGCTTTGCCGGTGAGAGTCCTACATAATCACCTGTATGTATGCAGATGGTATACTTAAATGCTTTTCTCAACGTTAAAAAAATGGTGCATTTCTAGGTATCTAGCAATAGCACCAGGTTGTTACGTGTATTAAATTTCACCCAACTCCATCTTGCCATTTTAGCATGAAGGAGTATAAACCTTCGCATTTAAATAGAAGTCCGCTAATAGGGTCCGGTTGACCATATATTTTAACTAGAATTAACCATTTCATAGCAATCAGATTGCATAATCGTTGATAGTATTTAATTTCGTTGAATTATCTTAAAATCAAAAATGTCTCATTTTCTAACACCTCTACCTCTACTAGTCATATTTCTTCCCGCTGAGCCTAAAAGTACAAGGCGAAGAAGAAAATACCACTTGAGCGACTATCATTTTAATTCTTATTAAAGGTTTATAGCAAATATTTTTTTATAAACTAGCGACTCATACTCGCTTCGGTCGGGTTTCTCCCTAGGCATTTTATTTTAATTTTTTAGAGCGGAACCATAATTCTTTTACTGAAATAAAAGTAATCTAAGTTACTCCTTATAACATCAACTACCTGTCAGTGACAGTCCTGTGCCTTCGGAGATTAGCCGGAACAAACAGACAGATTTTTTTAAAAAAAATGTGTTTTCTTATAAATACCGTATATAATTCCATATGCATTTAGAAAAAGCTATTATTTTGACAATACAAACAGACACTTCAATTTCATTTTTCTGTAAAAGTTACCTTTAAACAGATCCAGTGCTAAAAGAAGAACATGACTATGACGATATCATAGGTAAAAACATGGAACGAGAGCTGTAAGAAAGAGACCACTGAAGGAAATGCATGCAATTCATAAAATTTACGTATTATGTTAAGCAAACACTAGTCAGATGCAAAGTATAATTATGTAAGTGAATGAGAAATCTGTGATAATTTTAACCCAGACTCAACCTTCACCGCAGAATTTAATTTCTATTACATTAACAATAGAAAATACACCCCGAAATATCTTGTCTTACATTGTTTTCATTCACCGTACCGCATAAAATTAAACCATAATTTCAAGACAAAACCGCCTCTATATTAGGACACACTAGGTATGTACTTAGACCTAAAAATTGTAGAATAGATATGTGTAGGTGTGGACTTTTTTTATTACCTATATAAAAGCACTGGACCTTGCAGATCAAATTTTTGAGCCAAGAAAGGGGTAAACAGAACAATTTATAGTTAGTAAATACTATATTTTCGGTGTTAATTTAGAAAAAAAACAGTTAAAAGATATAAATTAAAAAAAAATATTTGATATTTTGGTAAGTATACATTTTATTAAATTAAAATATAATCGATTATGGCCTGATCCCCCTAATATTGAAGGGAGGCCCGTGCCCACCAGGACGTTGAAAAAGGGCTGAATACATACACACGTACATACGTACATACTCTATTACTGTACTGCACATGTTTTTACAGAGGTATGAAAAAATCAAGAGCTTTAAAGGGCGAGATTATTTACGATAACCTCTCGATTTCATTTCCAAATATTTGTCTAAGGCATTCGAGTTAGGTTTTGCAACGAAATTTATGCTACATCACAACATTAGCGTCTGAATATTCATTACGCTACGTAATATTTACAGCGATGCTCAAACGAATTATGCGACTACAACTAAATTTTGAACTTTTTACAAAAGTTAGCATTTTATAAATATTCCATGTAGTCAATTTCAATGCAATGTTAACAGAGCATTTTTAGTTTCTAAAACAATGATATATGTACATTGTACATCTATACGTATAATAAAATTGTAACTAAGCCGAAACTGTACAATAAATATTTTTTGTAGAATCTTATTGAAATAGTAATTATATCAATGAGACCGAATCTATAATTTTTACAATTTTTGTCTGTCTGTCTGTCTGTGTGTCTGTGACCGCATCACGGAAAAACCACTGGAGGTATTTTGATGAAATTTGGTATGATGATAGCTGGTTATCCGGGTCAATATATAGGATATTTTTACTTCGTGAAAATATCTCATCTCTGAGAAATCTATACCTGAGCGGATCGAGGGTACGTCGCTCGTAACATATATTTCGTGTAATAGTAGTGAAATACAAAAATAATTTATTTTTATTTTTACATACATACATACATATACGTATATACTTATAGTATGTTATTTTTATATCGACGTTTCAAAATTTTGAAGTCGGACTCTTCTTAGTACTAGACAATACCGTTCAACTTTGAGGTTAGGGTGTTAGGTAGCATATTTTTATTTGTATATTTTGTAAGGAAGCTGATAATGTATAAAAAGGAAGAAAGGGTGCGAAAAAGATGAAGGGCTCAAATCGCAAATAATTCTGTTCTGATCAAATTTACTTATAGGTTAGATTTGTTCTTCGACAGAGTGTATTTTCGTAAACAAAAATTACTATTTTGTAGACATGTTTTATGTTATTTATAATTATATATATTTAAATTATATATTTATATTTAAATTAATACATACCATTGATTTAAACAAATAAAAAAATATATCTTATATTAAAAAAATATCTTATATTAAAAGACCCTTGAGTAATACGCCCAATAAAGTCACATTTGTGAAGTTATCACGATAATTTTGTCAAATTATAATTTTAATTTTTCGCATTTGCCTTAAAACGCAAAAAATATCCTTCAAAGCTCATTAATATTAAAAATATTCATCAAAAACTTAAATAATCGAAATATTGTATAGAATTAAATTCATTAAAACTGTGTAAATCGGCTATTTCAATCTTATAAATAAAAATGAATGGCTAAATGTGTTGCTAAGCGCAAAACTCGAGAACGGCTGGACCAATTCGGCTAATATTTTTTTTCAAATATTCGTTGAAGTTTAAGGAAGGTTCTTATGAAGAGAAAAATTGAAAATTGACGGAAAAACGTAAAAATATCATTTTT
Source organism: Brenthis hecate (assembly GCA_951806755.1). Classification (NCBI taxonomy): domain Eukaryota; kingdom Metazoa; phylum Arthropoda; class Insecta; order Lepidoptera; family Nymphalidae; genus Brenthis; species Brenthis hecate. Next base: position 2,730,697 of record OX638263.1, read on the forward strand.
CTTTTTCCTTACTACTTTATAATAATTATAATTATGAACAAACCTTATATTAATGTAAACTATTTGAATGCATTTGTAGTTTTGACACTTTCTCTTTCTACAATATACAGTTTGACTTTATTTTTTTGTTTATCCTTCTTTCACGTTGAAACGGTGTGAGGGATTGACGTAATTTTTTATTTTTTGTGTAAAGATAGTTGGAGGGCTAGAGAGTGACAATGCACATATATATATATATATATATATATATATATATATATATATATATATATATATATATATATATATATATATATATATATATATATATATATAGTCTGTCTATTCCATGCTAACCGTTAAAACGTACCTAGATAGGAACCCGAGCGAAGCGAGTGTGACTCGCTAGTTTTAAATAAAAATATTTATTTTTTGTTCCCACCGCGACGTTTCAAACGCTGTACAACAAACATGTTCACTAAAGTTTTTTGACGTCCCAAAGTCATAGTTATTACAGACAGTGTCTGACACCAAAATTATGTAATAATTTGGAAGAATAGTAAAAAGTCATCAAAGTGCATTACAATTTAAACAAAATAATATATTCTTTGAAAAACAATCATAACTAAAGTAAAATATAAAAATGAAAACGTTTATCTCTAATTTAAGAGATATATATTATAGTAAGTAACAAAACAAACAAAAAGGAGAAACAAATATAAAACATAATATAATGGATATTTTGACAATAATTTTAATGCAAAACAAACAACGAATGAATAGAAATGTTTTAATCAAAACTTCGACAATACGAAATATTCGTTGTACCAATTGCGTTTTCCAATTTGCCTCCTTATACTTTTAAATAAATATTGACATCAATGAATACTACATGAAAAAAATTTGGATCGTCATTTTCGCCGTATGGATAAGAGATTTTTGAAATGTGAGACAAAAGCACATGGCACACCATAATCAGTTTTTTTAAGTCTGGGGTTCTCATTGATATTTGCATAAGTTTCTATCAATGGGCTTCTACGGAAATTTAATTAACAGAAAAACAAGCTAACCACTCACAATGTACTTAAATTGATTATATTTTTAAAAATAAATATAGGATAAAAAACAATAGGAAAGAATAAGTGTCACTATGTTGTGTTACTTCGATAACGAATGCGCTCTATGACACCCTAAAAATAAAATATTATAAAATAATTTATTTATATTATGAAAAATTAGAAATATCACAAGTTAGTTGAAACGTGGAAAATATAAAATGATTATAAAAATATTTATTAAAACAAATTTAGTTATATTACAGATTGTACGATTAAGACTGTAGTAGTTGAAAATTGTTTTGTAACTTGTAGCCAATAAAGCAAAATTAATGATTCTCTAATATAGTTCAATTATGTTTAGATATTACATTTGCGCTTCTGAAATTCCTATATATCAATAATTTACAGTAACTAACGAGGCGTTAAGACTCAATCGACTGAATTATTCAAGCTGAAGTTGAAGTAAAGCGTAAACATTGTACTGTAAGCTACAAAGATTAATATAATATGATTATAAATATTAATGAAAAAATTGTAGTTCCATACAGTTTTATTCTGTGAAGGCAGTCAAAAGCCAGATTTAAATAATAAAGGGTGAACAATGCCATAAAATATAAGAAATAGGTAACAATAATAATCCTCAATAGCACTAGACATGGACAGCACAGGAGCACAGGAATTCTTTTAATGTTTATTAGATACACCTTGTAACCAAGTAAAATTTATTTTTTCCTATTTTATTATTTTTTATCCCATATTGACCGTCATTTTTGATCATTTTATTTATTTTGTTATAATTTTCTTTATTTTTTGTTGTTGTGTTTATGTTTATTGCGTAAAAAATTACAAACTTACACTGTTGCTTGTTAAAGGATTTCAGAAAAATAATATAATGCAGTATACAGTTAAATGTCAATAGTGGAATTAAGGGCCCACTCTAGTAAGGAGCGTTTAGTTTGAATATGATTGTTGGTTTAAAGAGAAAATATAAACAAGTAAAAATATGTTATGGATTAGAAGACGAGTCATCTTGAAAAGTGCCATGGTTTTAAGAGTCGGGCTTAGCTGATTGACCATTCGCAAAAGGCTCTTCGTGGTTTGTTATTTGTTGTCAAGGTAGGATATATTATCAAGTACGTATTTTATTCCTTTCACACTCAAATTCTGTTGAAGCAACAATTCGATAGGACCCGTGAAAGATCAGGCACAAGCACAACGAACTCCGGAGTATTACTTAGCATTTCTTGACAGAAAAACTCTGGCACCAAAAATATACTAACTAAGATATTAGATCATTTAACATTTTCTATTTTATTCGATAATATTATAATATATAAAATTTTTAGATTCTGTTAAATAAGAAAATATTTATCCTCGTTTTCTCTCTTTACTTATAGCGTGGAAAATTACAATCCTTTCTTCAAAAGAAATATTTTTTGCTCAGATTTTTTTTAAACATAATATTATCACATATTTTGACGACACGTTTGTCTCAGTTTGTAGTGTACTTGCTGTGCCAGCGGTCGCTGGTTCGAGTCCCGCTGGGGGCATTCATTTATGTAATGAGCACGGATGTTTGTACTCCAGTCATAGGTGTTTATATTTACAATATGTATGTATTTAAAGTTATATATGTTTAGTGTATCAACTATCTGGTATCCATAACACAAGCCTCGTAGCTTACCATGGAACTAGATGGTGCTGTGTGTTAATGTGCCAACATATTTATTTATTTATTATATGTTTTGAAATATCTCGTCTTATGTTATCTGCCACATATGTTTAAATTACCTAATAATATTTCAACTTCATAAAATGCGCCCAAAGACTACCACATATGGCTCTAACAATAATTTGCTTTGTTTTATAAGAAATAAGTTGAAAAGCTATGATATTTCTTTGGTTGGCGTATACTGTTCAAAAGTAAAAGCTTACACTTTTTGTTCCGCGGTTTTATTTGAAGCCTACAATACAAAACGTCTGTCATTTCAAATGAGAAACAAAAGAAATGAGCGCATGCTACTCAAGCTGAGGATTCAGATCGTACTCATCCGTGACTTACTTTTATTTGTTTCATCATGTACGTATAACATTTAAGGTTACTTTAATGAATCTATCTAAACTAAAAATTTAAAGAGGAAAGATTTTTTGTTTGTTTGTTTGTACGGAATAAACTATGAAACTACTGAACCGATTTAGATGAAAATTGGTAAGAAGATAGTTTGAGACCCTGGAAAGAACAGAATAATTGTATCCCAGAAATCTTCATTTAAGAAGTTGAAAATGGGGATGAAAGTTTGTATAGGGAAACAACCTAAGGGAAGAACCCGAGCGAGTCTGAGCATTCTTCTGCTAAATAATAAATTGAATTATTTATTTCTTAGTCTTTTCACTTAGCGACGGATTAACAAGTTTTTAACCAACTTTTCTACATGGAGGCTTAAAATTTCATCACTTACGCAAATTTTTATTAAAAAAATAAAATGTAACAGTAAAATATTTTAATTAAAAAAAAAAATTATAAATAAATTTAATTTTTACAACAACTAAATTAATCGAATTCAAGCATCTTCTTTAACTATTGGTTACGTGGATATCTCATAACGGATGAGAAGTGCAGGACTGACGCTGACGGGTGCAGAACCGATGGCTTTACACCAGCTTGTATAGTGTACGGAACAAAATGCTACTTGGAATATCTTGAAAGGAAAATCCAAATGACTTTTATTGGTCTACTCTAGGATACAAGCCCAAAACTTTAGAATTTGCAGCCGTACGTGATAACCACTAGTTAGAAGGAGGCACTTTCATAAACACTACTAAATGACAAATAAAATGTATTTAATTTAGTTAAAATATTTCATAAAAGCAATTGATAGCAAAAGTTATAAGTTAAATAACTATTGAACTAACTTACATAATTTACATAACTCCGTGAACCCTTAATCATAAAATAATGAATGTACTTTAAAAAAAATTTTTACTCTAGAAATATGGAAATTGTTAGAACTAGTTGCAGAAAAATTTTCTATACTACGTAAAACAAAAGCTTAAACGAGCTTTTAAATATTATTTTAGAATTTAATTATTTCTTTGTCATAGTAAAGTATATCTGACGTAAAAAGAGCAATACATTGGAGTCAAAACTAAATAATAAAGAAATAACATGAAAATTGCTTTAAGCTAAAAAACTATCACGTTTAAAAATAATATTATAAAATACCGTCTGATATTTATAGTTTTTCAAATTTATACTCCAAATTGACTTGCTGTGTACTAGCTAATTCTTTGTCCACGTACATGTATATACGAATATATGTACATATATTAATTTTTTGTTCTCTAAATATTGTTTGTATATTTGACCCTGTATCACAATAAATAAATAAATATGATGCTACGTGTAAGCTACGACGCTTGTGTTATGGATACCAGATAGTTGATACACTACGCATATATAACTTTAAATACATAGAAATTGTAAATATAAACACCAATGACTGGAGTACAAACATCCGTGCTCATTACATAAATGAACGCCCCCAGCGGGACTCGAACCCGCGACCGCTGGCACAGCAAGTAGGGTCACTACAAACTGAGCCAAACGTGTCGTCAAAGTATGTGATGATATTATGTTTAAAATTGATTTCACAAAAATATTTTATACATGCCTATAATTTCACACTTATTATTTTTTTTAAGTTTCTTAAAAATCCTTTTAAGCAATTTATCTTTATAAAGAATTAAAATATGTATAATAAACATTACAATAGAAATTACGAACATTATTAATATGATGTGAACTATATTTATATATTTCGTTTTAGTTATAATATAGGTTTTAATCTATACTAATATTATAAAGAGGTAAAGTTTGTGAGTGTGTGAGTTTGTGGGTTTGTGAGTTTGTGACGTTGTAGGGGGTAATCTCTGGATCTACTGCACCGATTTAGATGAAATTTGGTAAGAAGTTAGTTTGAGACCCTGGGAAGGACATAGTATACTTTTTATCTCGGAAAGTTTGAGGAATTAAGCTAGGGGCGAACCCGAGCGAAGCGAGGGTGAGTCGCTAGTATTATAATATACCTAATCACCTATTAATAATAATCGATAGATAATCATGTATTATTTAGATGATTATTAGATGATTATTATTATTAAAACAGTTATAGAATATAGAAAAATACTAAGGAGTTTTGTAAATAATGTAGCAATAATCTTTTCCCAATTCACAACAGTCTGTTTTGAAAGATTAATAGGAATAATACGATACCGCCAATACATTCTATTATCGAGCTCATATATAAGTATATTTAGCATCCGCTTTGAAATATGTCAAGCTCAGCTAAGAGAATAATTCAATATTCCTAGAACTTCACTCCGTCTGCTATTTTCGTCTGATATAAATTCTACGGTGAGTCAGCAGTACCTATGTATATCTGACACTGATAACAATACGTAACTTAAATAAAATAATCACAAAAATTAAATCTGTGAAACAAATATTCTTTGAAGATTCTTTTAAAAATAGATCTGGTGTAGTAATTTTATCTTTCATTCTAACATAATAAACTAGATATATTCTACTATACTAACGTTATGTAGTTTTTCAGATTGTGATAAATATGTTATTGATTATTTCAATAATAATAAAGCTATTTTAATCAGATGTTATAGTAAAACTTTTGATTACAGATTCTGTGGCGAAAAGTACCGACGCTTTGTCCTCTAATACGGGAATATTTACTACTGACTTTATTGAAAAGCGAAACTTTTCGAATAGTAGTGATGAGGAAACTTCCGGGGCACAGTTGTCAATATTAAGAAGGAATATAATTCATATAAATTCATAATAAGTATTCATTTTTATTTAAATTGTACTTGGAGCAATATTATATCCTTTAATAAAATTAATTCTATTCAAAGATTCATTTTGTACTAAAAAAAATTAAAGGAACCGTGTCCCAACTACTAACGCTACTGGGTCATGCGCGAACAGTTAAAATGTGTATACCTAATGAACAAATTGCATGTCTTATTATTATGCGTGAAGCTTATAAAACTTGTCACATAAATAACATTTTTTTTAATTATTAAATTAATAATATTTTCAAAACCCAGAAAATTAGTGCAAACTCATCATATAAATTGTGCTCGATAATTTTAAATCTTCTTGCATCCAGGACACCTCCCCGTGGTGACGGTGGTTCGACAAAATCTTAATACTGTTCGGCCAAGTCCCTGATTGCGTGCATTAATGTACTTGTCAAAAATAGGGCATTTACTGTCGGATGGTTTATCTATGTAATTACTGTTATAGATACCATATAAGTGTTAGGCGTCTTGATAAGACGATTGAATTACCATTCTAAGAAATAAATAGCGTATTTATAAAATTTGACAGCTCTGATGATGAATTAAATGAACGAGGGGGATCAGGCCATAGTCCACCACGTCCTATGGTCCACCACTCGCCAAGTGCGGGTTAGCGGGCTTCACATGTCTTTCGAAAACTTACTAGGTTCTCTCACACATGCAGGTTTCCTCACGATGTTTTCCTTCACCGTAAGACAAGTGGTAATCATGTTGGAAATGATTCGCACATGAAAATATCAGACGTGCGAGACCCGGGATTTGAACCCGCTTCAGTGGTAGCCCAGTGGTAACGCGCTCATTTGGGAAACCGTTCCCAAATGAGCGCGTTACCACTGGGCTACCACTGCCTTCTATATAATAATATTCCATAATATAAAGACCTAACTCTGTTTTTTTATATAGAATTTTATCGCTTGTTAGCTAGCCAGTACTTACATATTAAATTATATTAAACAAAATAATTTAGTCATTGAAAATAAATAGCATGCTTTGGGCATAATAAATAAGAGTAAAAGTATAATTTGGCGATCATTTTTCCTGTTTATTACACGAAATGTCAGGGATAATCTAAACTTAAGTTTACTTTGAAAAAATATAAATAAAAAATATCTATATGCTTTTATTAAACCAATGTTTGTTCACAACGTAACGTATGTATATTAGTTATTTAGTCAGTAAATGTATACGAAACGGCGAATATACCCCGAGGGATATAGCGATGTATCTAAAATATTTAAGACCGTACAGTGTACATACTGTCTTTTGAACCAAATCCAATAAGATTTTGCCATAATAACGATTGTGATATTTATTTCAAATTTACATAATGGTAAAAATATTGTATTAAATTATGTGTAGTTAGATATTTTACGCCAATAAGAAATATTGAACGTAATCTAAAAATTTTAAGGTGATTTTATTAAACCATTTTCCTTTTGTCCTTTGTGTTTGGAATTTTAAAAAGAAATCAATAGAAAATATAGTATAATCTAGCTATTGGCTGAAGCTATGTTCAAAGCTTTTAAAAGGTTTGCTGTTCGTGGAATAAGCAATAAATAATTATAGCTTGTCCTGCAAGCCACAACTAAAGTCGTGCTTGTGACTTTACGTGTCATATCACAAAGACTAAATAATCATCACCGCTTGATATAGAACCATTGCTACGAAAAGCCAAACTTGTATTTATTATATGTATGTATGTACATATATATTTAGCGCTTGTAGTGACCCACAACTGGGCACGGCCTTCCCTTCAATATACGGGAAAACACGTTATATAATATATACATATAAATCTATCTATTCCAAAATAACAGTTAAACGCACCTAGGGACGAACACGAGCGAAGAGAGGGTGAGCCGCTAGTGGAAACATAAATGAAAAACGTGCTACTAATAAAAGAAAAAAGTTGATATATATTTCAATGAGCATAGCATGTAGAAAGGTGCATTTCAAATGAGTACTCCATAACACACCAATACCAATTTGTATGGACTGTTAGAACATTAAAAAATTGATTAGAAAACGAGAACGGCTGTCATAACTTTCGCGACATGATTGTGATTGTAAAACCATTTGAATTTTCATCGTAAATTTTTATTAGTTTTATCTCTACGCTATATTATAATGTGTTCTACACTTTGTGTGCTCAGTTTTTGAAAATACTTTTTTCACATAATATCAAAAAAAATGTCTACTTATATTTAACACTAGCGACTCACCCTCGCTTCGCTCGGGTTCGTCCCTAGTTAGTTTTAGCGGTTAGTATGAAATACAAATCTTTGAATTTCTCGGCGTGTCTGTCCTATAATATACATGTATTATACATATAAACCTTCTTCTTGAATCACTCTATCTACTAAAAAAACTGCATCAAAATCTGTTGCGTAGTTTTAAAGATCTAAGCATACATAGGGACAGATAGACAGCGGGAAGCCACTTTGTTTTATACTATGTAGTGATTGTAATAAAACTATTAATACGAATTATCCCGCATTTTATATCGATTTATTGATTCCAGGCGTTATATTTTTAAAATTATATATGTATAAGGAGGATTGTGCATAGACACCGTATTTGACCGTATATTGAGTTTCTTGCCGGCTCTTCTCAGCAGAACTGCTTTCCGAGCCGGTGGTAGCTTCCTCACGGACTGACTACACTGACACTTTCATTAAATTGACGATTCATTTCATGTAATAATTACAAAAATTGTAACGTTACTCGAACTACAATTTAATTGTATTGTTCTATCCTTCACGATATTATTTATTTTACTTTTAAGTACTGACGTGGACATTTCATCTAAGGTCTAATTAAATGCACCCACCCCTTCATTCCTAGTTTCTGGTGGTGGTGGTAGTGGGGCCTCCGAGTACGTCAAGTTAGATAATATTATTTTCTTAGATTTAAGCAAATATTTAACATTTTAAATAAAAAACTATATTTTCGGCTTTTTTTCGCGGATTAATCTCTCGTGATCATGATTGCTGTAAAACATTCGAAACGTCAGGAATCAAAAATCTAAATAAATCCGAGAAAAAATAGTTATATTTAAAATATATATAATATTATTTTAATTCAAGTTTGGTCATTAAGACTTCTATAGTCTTTTAGTACAGATTTATTTTCATTATTAAATATATTTTATATCAAAATGCCTACGTTCATCGACTTTTACTTTAAAAGCATTTGAATTCGTTGTTTTTACATGTAAAAATAGGTATATTTACATATGAATGCAAACTAAAACACTTTGTTAGTCACAAGATAGTTTTACACTATTTACATTTTATATCTCACTTACACTAACTTTAGTAGCAGATTTCTGGAGTGAACTTCATTGTTTATCGCATGAGAAGTTCTTTAATTGTCTTTTTGCGCTTTCATGGACGTTGGAAGTGAAATTAAATTCTTGCCGTTATTAAATAATTATTTTACAAATTAAATTTGTAATGGCTGGCGATAAGATAATTTTATAAATAACTAGAATTTACAATTAGACTTGCAAGAATTTACAATTAGGTAGATTTTCTATTCAGCCCTTTTTACGTCTCACGCCATGCCATGAGTACAGATTGGACTTTATATATGTTTCGAATACTTGCTAGGTTCTCCCAGATATGTAATTTTTTTCACAAAGTTTTCTTTTACTGGTCGGCAAATGGTAACCAATTCAAAATAATAAGGATAGCATATAATAAAATCTGAGAAGCGATTCCCGGGACTTGAGCCCGCTTCATTAGTATCCCAAGTGGCTGAGTTATCACTGAGCTATCACTGTCTTTTAAAACAGACAGGTCAGAACAGTGGCATAAGACGAGTAAAATACTACAATACGATAGTTATCATGTATTTTATTGACTGACAGTAAAACGAAATTTGAGGAGAAATAACATTTCTGTTTCATCAAGCTAATAAGCTTAATTTCCATAGAAAAGTTACTTGAAATAGCTTACTCAAGAATGAGTTAATTAGAAATAATCTAGTTTACTCGTAACTTAAATATGGAGCTGTGTGCTTCCCTAAAATACCCAATGTTTGAGAGGAATTAAAAAAAAAAAACTACGTTTTTGTTAATATAATATACCAATTTTACTAAAAACTCCAATTTTCTCAAAAGGAAATCCGTCCAATAATTATTAATTAAAACAGTGTTACGTTTATAAGGAAATAAAAAACCTATAGTCTGGAGATTTTTTTGGTATAGCAACCCTATTAAAAGTGTAACAAAATTATCTACATTTTAACACTTGGTTGGTTTTACATTTATATCATTATAGAGTAGGTACCATGGTCTACTGTGCGCTAATATCTATTAAAGTTCACATTTTACTTTTTTCCTCAGACTACCTGTGACATAGACCAGTGGTATTTTAGTGTAAAAGTAATGCATGACATAAAAATAGCATAAAAAAATATAAACAGGGGGCGAACCTAACTGAAAGCCAACGACAGTATTGAATCTTAGTCTCGATGCATTCCTATAAAAATAAATAACTAAGTAAGCTCACGTGGGTTTTCGTTTTCAAAGTGAATAACGACTGTTTAAAATTTAATTCTCCCAATGCTGGCTGGTGTAATTTTATTAGCAGACTATTTCACGAGACTATAAAGATGACAAATGTACTAAGGGTGCGGGTCAAAGCGATAATCTGGATATTTTCAGTTAAAACTGGCTCAAACTGGAACTTAAGCTATGTTAGCTATGAATATTCATGGATTTAGTGTAATAAGGTATTCAAGAAACAAAAAAGTTCCAAGACATAAAGACTTTTAAGTTTTTGCACTATAAATTAATATAAGATAATTAAATACTTTCTTAGATTTACGCGAATATTTGACATTTTAAATAAGACTATATTTTCGGATTTTTTCGCGGATTTATTTGGATTTTTGGTTCCCGACGTTTCGAATGCTTTACAGCATCCATGGTCACAGGAGAGCCTGAGGTGTTAGATGTCTCGAAGGTATAATTTTTACAGACAGCCTACCCACAAATAACAAAATGAAAATTGCACCAATTACCTTACAATATTTTTTAACTTTACAACAATATTTTTTAGTTTTGTAATTGAATATGGAATATTATTTATTTGATTTTTGCTGTTATTATTATAATTATTACAATTTCAAAAATATTAATTAGTAATCTATATTTAGTGTTGCCATTATTATATTTATAACTTTATAACCATCAAGAAAAATATAAAATATAGTATTAATTATTTAAGCCATATAATTGTTCTATGTGTAATTTAAAAAGTTAAAATTAATTAAGGATAATAATTTTAATTTAGTTTGCTATTATTTAAAAAGACAAATTACTAAGCAACACTATTACTGTATACTTTTACAAATGAAAATTGAAAAATATTAATCTGATATGCTGTCATTTTGACACAGCAAGAACTTACTACATCTACCTGTCTGTTATGTTTAGATGTATTACTTGATTTTATTATATTAATAATAGGATCCCATGACGATGGTAGTACCCAGCCATCTTCCCTATTGAAATTTGGATGTTTTTTAATTTCTATGGCTTCTCGAATCATTCTAGAGCGATATCGATTTTCTTTCGCGAGGACTTGAGGTCTATCGAAGCGAATATAATGGCTTGGGCGGTCCTGACTATGTTTGCAGACAGCAGATGTTGTATTGCGACGATGCTTCACATCAGCTATGTGTTCTTTGACCCGGGTTCTAATGGATCGCTTTGTTTGTTCGATGTAAGAGAGCCCATAATCACAATCAAGCTTGTAAACTCCTGCATCTTGTAGCATACTTACAAAATAGTATCAAGGAAGCTATTGGACAATAATTTGCAAGAAAAATACACTGAACTTTTGAAACACTGCCTTACATCTGGCTATCTATTGTAGAATGAAATTTTATCTCTTTATAATATTAGTATAGATTTTAAATAAACTCTCCCGTGACCATGATTGTAAAGCATTCGAAACGTCGGGAATCAAAAATCGAAAATAAATTAGCGAAAAAGCTCACAATTAAGCTTTTGTAATAGTTCCTTACACGGAATAGTAACCGCCTCAACGCTTTCAAATAAAAAAAAACTTAAAAATGCACGTTTTCTCTATTTCTTCATACATGTAAATTCCTAAAAGAATCAAACTTACACATCGGCCGAAGTTCTATGTATCTCACGACGAACTGGTCCTGATAAGGAATCACACTATTGGTCCAATATACCGTATATACCAGGTTTGATCAAAAATGACCCTTAAAGGGATATAAATAAGTGCTACTTGAGCATATGCTTTATGTTTGTAGACCCTCCTGATTGCAATCCGGCTTATAGCTTTTTTATTGTATACGCAATCACTGTTTTGCTCTGTGAACAGGCATCTCGATTTTGATTGCCTTTGATCCTCATAGATTGGTATAGTTGAGGTTGAAATAGTTCATAGGGATGGATGTTTCGTTTTGAAATATATGAATTGCCATGTATGATGGATATTTTTACTAAAATCACAAATGTAAAACTATTTTCATGATCTCTCTCGCGACCATGATTGCTGTAAAGCAATCGAAACGTCGGGAACCAAAAATTAAAATAAATCCGTAAAAAGTCCGAAAAGATAGTTTTATTTAAATAGCAAATAATCACGTAAATCTAAGAAAGTATAATGGTAAAGTAATTAATTTTTAGTAGTATTGTGTACTTTTAAACCGTGCTTAATAATACAAAATCATTTATGTTATTATTTTTATTATTCATATGTTCTTTTCATTCTTTAAAGAAACTAAACGATCTATTTATCTACGGCAAAATGGAGAACAGTAGCATAAACAGCAAATAACAGTATTTGAATTTTTTTACGGGCTCCGTCTAGTCTTAGGTATCCGTAGTACAGTATAATAAAATTATTGTCTAGTTACTCAGCGAGTTATCGAGAAAGGAGCAGAAGCCTGTAGGTGGAAAATGAATTGCTTTTAACCGTACAATTCCATTACGTAAACCTTCTATTAGAGACTCATCTGCTGTTATAACTTTCCACACAAAATAATATCTATATTTTCATAAGCACTTTAAATATAACTTTTATGATTTAGACCACTTCGCTTATCTATAGATATAATAAAATTGTGAGTCAAATCTGTACATTAAATATTTTTTTGGAAAACCTTATTGAAATAGTCATTATTATCGACACAGAGACCGAATCTATAGTTTTTAGAATTTCTATCTGTCTAGGAACGCATCATGAGAAACCACTGAACAGATTTTGATGAAATTTGGTATGATAATAGCTAGTTATTCAGGTCAACATATAGGATACTTTTGACTGCTGGAAAATATCTCATCCCTGAGAAATTAAATATAAATAATTAAACGTAACCAGCAACAAACCCGAGCGAAGCAAGGGTAAATAGCTAGTTAGCTATAAATGCCTATAGAAAGAAGCATTCCAAAAATAACAAAACGCGCACGTATCACTAGAAAAGAATATTATGTGGAAATGAAACCCCGCATATTATATTGTACGTTTTCAATAACGGAAAACATCTGTGGAAAGAAATTGATTACATCGCAACGCTTAGGCGTTGAGGTTTTAACATGAAAAGTCACTTACTGACTTAACACTGTAATGGTGACGAATTTTTCATATCTTTTGAAACTCGATAATAGTAACAATCATGATCATTTTATTAAGAGCTTGTTCGTAAATGTATTTATTGTAGTTAATTTTAGACGCAATATGAAGTGTATCCTACTAATATTATAAACGCGAAAGTTTTATAAGAATGTATGTATCGATGTATGGATGTATGTTTGTTACTCTTTCACGCAAAAACTACTGAATGGGTTTTGATGAAACTTTGAAATAATATTGCTCTTACATCAGAATAACCCATATGTTTTAAGTCTTAATCCCGGATGCTCAGGATATCAGAATCAGAATAACACATAGATTACTCTTTATCCCGGAAAAAAGTACGGTTCCCGTGGGTTAGATTTGTTTTTCTAGAAGCGAACCCGAGCGAAGAGTGGGTGAGCCGCTAGTATTATAATATAGAGGTTATGGACAAAATTTCTTTAGGAATTGTCAAAAGATTGTGTCACGAATTGATTGATATTTTTGATTTTTTATTGATAATAATCAAATCTAATATGCTCTTAATTAGTTATAATTTATAAAATCTAAACAGTTATTTTACTATAACTGATTTCGCAAAATAATTATAACTTGAATATAAATGAAATAATATAAACACAATATATTATAATACAAAATTTATTAACAAAATTATATTTTTTAATAAAGTACAAAATTATTCTGTTATACGAAAAACAGTACTGAGCCATATATTACCGTAAAAACCGAAACGTAGCGTAGAATAAAATTTTAATACATACTTAGCAAATTAGGCACGAATAGTTTTATACGTTCCAGATCTGACTTTGGTGACAAAGAAAATGAAACATCAGGGACAGTAAAACCTCCGGAGTATCAATTAATATAATGACGCTGTCACCGTTTTCTAGAACAAAAGCTATACATAAAATACGGTTGCAAATTAAACAATCTTAATTAGTCTCGCGCGATACGATAAGCAAGTAATCTGTGAAAGGGCTGTTAAAAAGATTAATGGTTTGGAGACTTAGGTCGATGACTTTTTTCGTGTCCTAAGATATAGTTTGTGTAGTTTAAAAGAACATGTTGCAGCAAGTTGGAATTATTAGTAATAACATTTACATAAAATGTAAATGAAAAAGATTTGGTTTTATCTAGAGATTTATCAGTATAACAATAAAGTTGTTTTAAGTAATTATTATACTAGCGACTCACCCTCGCTTCGCTCGGGTTCGTCCCTATACAAACTTTGATTCCCCATACAAACTTTCATCTCCTTTTAAACTTCATTTCCAGGATAAAAACTATCCTATATCCTTCCCAACGTCTCAAGCTATCTTCTTACTAAATTGCATCTTAATTGGTTCAGTAGATCCAGAGATTACCCCCTACAACACCACAAACTCACAAACGCACAAACCGACTAACTTACAAACTCTACCTCTTTATAATATTAGAATAGATTTCTGACCGTGATACTTAATATACTATATTAGCGACTCACCCTCTTCTTTTATTATCTTTCATTTTTTATCTTTCATTTTCTATCTTTCATTTACATAAATATAAAATTACTATTTTAACGAAGCCCTAAAAATTATTAGTATTTTTATCACAAAATATTAAACTACGTGAAATTATTTATAAATAATTTCAATTTTAGCCCGTTTTCTTTAAATTCAAAAATTCTGTATTGTAAAATTGTTTATTTCAATATATAGATATTTTAGAAATACTCTTACTGTCAGTTTTTCTAATAAATAGCGCAGTCCTGACAAGGATTCCTTTTTAAAAAAAATTACAAATTTATATAGTTTATCAATATTTAGTCTTAAATTAATATTTTAAATACAACTATCTTTTCGGATTTTTTCGCGTGTTCACTTTGATATTTGGTTTCCGACGTATCGAATGCTTTACAGCAATCAAGGTCACGGGAGGCACTAAGGACTATTTAGGCATCTCAAAGGTCATTATATACAAAAATCATCAATAAATCCGCGAAAACAGAAAGTAATAAATTCATTAATAATTAAAATTCTAGAATTCGAATGAAATATAATATGGAAAATGAAACGATAATATTGTCTTTAAACTCTCAGAAATTCTTTTTCTTAGGACTCTTACTTACACTTAATCGTTATTAAAAATGTAATGTTTTTACCTAGAGCAATCTTGGAAGTTTCATTTCTTGATTATATATATAGGTGTAAAGTAATATGAAGCATAACATCTTTCGAGGTTAGACGTTATTGTAAAATTAATATACTGTCCAGTATCACCCTCTAAGGGATTCTACTTGGACAGTGTCCCAGGTAACTGCACAAGTTTGTGAGGCGAAAGCCAAAATAATAGCACGATACATAATATTTAATAATTAAACATTTTAAATTAAACAAGGTGTATTTATTGTATATTTATTTATTTTTATTAATTTATTTATACCGGCGATCTCGGAAACGGCTCTAACGATTTCGCTGAAATTTGGTATGCGGTGGTTTTTGGGGGCGAAAAATTGATCTAAATTAGTCTTATGTCTGGAAATACACGTGTTTCTACTTTTGTTTTTTTTTTTATTTGTTCAAGTTTTTAATTGTTTTTGATCTAAAAAATACGATATAACAAAAAAGAACTCTGAGCGAAGCTCGGTTGCGCAGGAACTAATTTAATTAATTTAACATAATTATGACAGATGTTTACAATCATTATCGTTGTGATACTCGTAATTGTCATTATATTATATGTACCTATTATATACCTAACTTGCGAAATTTACAATTTCCTTGCATTGTACTAAACCATTCAAATTAAAATGATGTAATAGTCAGCTTTTGTATAAAGTTGTATCCGATTTTTATAACTTTCTTGATTGTTTAGAAATACATAAAAATAAAAGATAAAAAAATATATATCTGTTCTAAAAAGTAAAATTTATAGCGGATGAGACGTTGTAAGATAACACGGAATTCAGAAATTCATCGTCACAATTGTTTATCGAATCAGATTCATTTATATCAAATTATAAAAAATAAAATTTATTTATTTATAATACCATAAAATCTGACGCATATTATGCTGATAATATCATCCGTATATACTTTTCAATGGTCGGAATTGTACTTATAACCCGAAATGAATGTTGCCTTTGGGACCATAAATCCTCTTATATTAAAACTGGCCTGACTCTGGCCAAGGATATGAGGTCGAAATAATAAAGACAAGTATTAATTTCAACACTACAGAATGCGGCTGAAAGTTCATACAGAATTATAATACATATCAATTTTATTTAATGTTATGAAAATGAATTTAATAAACGTTATTATTCTTCAGGAAAAAGAATTATTATTTAATTTGATATATGCATGAAACGATTTGGATGAAACTTTTACATAAGTTGTCACTGAATAAAAGAACCGAATTATAACTAAAAAATACGAATTTATAAATATATATTCCCTCAAGTACATACCACAAGAAGTCAATCTTCTTAAAAAAGCGTAGTTTTTTAGTTCGGGTGTATTTTTGTGTTTATGTTAAACAATATAGTTGCCTTTTGTATACTGATTTTATTGATATTGTTAATTGAATAAACCATAGCTTTCTGTACTGCTCATAACATAATTATAAAAATTTTAAGGTTACCTTTCAAAGGGTTTAATGTTTTACATACTAATATTATAAATGCCAAAGTAACTCTGTTTGTTTGTTACCTTTTCACGATTAAACGGTTGAACGGATTATAATGAAATTTGGCAAAAAGATAGATTATATTCTGTGGAAGGACATAGGATAGTTTTTATCCCGGAAATCATCCCTTAAAGGGGTGAAAAGGGGGGTGGAAATTTATATAGGGAATCAATCATTTCAAGTTTTTTAATATAAAACTAATCATACCTATGTATATTGTTTTAGTCAATCTATTTCATAGTAAGGGTCAAGACGTACATAGTGATGAACCAGAGCGAAGCGAGTGTGAGCCGCTAGTATACATATTTACATATTATATGGAACTGAATCTGGGTGAGTAAGAATGTGTTTGTAACTTGACGTTGTAATATCTCAGTGGATTCGATTAAAACTCGAAATCCAAATATGTATATTATGGATCATAACAAAAACTATATTTCAGCAATGTATCTTTACATAGCGAGTGAAATCGCAAGCAAAACTAACATTTTGTAATCATAGGTCCTTTAAAGAGTGATTAGCTTTTCGTGATAATAATAACGTAATATTAATATCAAACAAAAGAAAAAAGAGAATAGAATATTAATTATGAAAATTTCATTGTAATTGCATAGTATTGTTACGTCAAACAAAAAACCTTATTACAGTTATTGCTTTAAGTCTCGTTTAAATGAGAGTTGTTGAAAATATACATATTTTTTGGTTTGAATTCATCGCCCTAGTGAGTTCAAAGGAAGTTACCGAAAGATTTTATTACTTTTCTTCGTAAAGGTAAAATATTCGCTTATTAATTTGTGTTTAGAATTTATTTTTATAATATGTTTTATGAGAATGCTTCAAGGGTTAATAAATTTAAGTTAGCCATTTGTTTGAAATAATTTGTTTTGTATTATTTTTTATTTTAGAGTTCCGTTATTAATGGGTATGATATTAACTGTACCTATGTATATCTGTGGTTTATCTATTTTCAATACTCTATATACTCTTTATTTTATTTATATCTTATATTCTTATATCTATATTTAATTATATACTCTATATTTTCTATATTCTATAAAGAAGTAACTTAACAAAATCTGTACATGAAATATTTTTTAAAAACAATAACTGCAAAGTATTATGTACGCAATATAGACTCTAAAACAATAATGACTAAAAACTTGTCTGTTTGTATGTACGTCTGTTTGTGTGTGCGTTTCACACAAAAAGTAATGAACCAATTCAGTAAAATCTTTCTTTCCCACGGAAATACACAATAACTGGACTTATCGAGTCTTATCTTAGAAACCTTCCGCTGGATAAACCTTAAAACATACATCAAAACAACGTAGAAAAAAATTGAGGTCTTGAAAAGGCCTTGAAAAAGCCCTTAAGGTAACTAACAGATACGCTAACTGACAGTTATATACATATATCATTCCAGAAAAACGTTCAGTTCCCGTGGGATAGATTTGTTTTTGTCTAGAGACGAACCCACAGCGAAGAGAGGGTGAGTCGCTAATTTAATATAAAATGGAAGAGGTTCTCTCTCAGAGATATGTTTTGGTATTATGGATTTATTTATTTTTTCAATTAACAGATACTATCTGGTAGATCTAAAATAAATTTCAAGAAAAAAAAATAATTTCAAGAAAAAAAAAATAACTCTAACCGCGGACAAAGTGATTTTGAAATCGTTGTAATGGTTTAGCTTAACTACTTTTCAATATAATAATATGATTTGCCTAAATCCTTTATAGCGTTTTGTACCTTCTTCTTTTAAAATTAATTCAACCATTTAGAAGATACAACAATCTCATCAATAAGATATGCAATATTTCCCATTGTTTTATGGGTATTATATAGTACAAAACGTCCCACCAGAGTATGAGAGTGACAGGAATAGAGAGTGCACGTTGTGTCTGCGCGTACACTTGTGCACTATAATATCTCCTGCGCAGTTGGCTAGTCTCAATGAGATTGGCCGCCGTGGCCGGAATCGGTCAGGAGAACATCATATCATAGTACAAAATGAATGTATAAGCTTGTTATCTTGTAGGTGATTTGAAACCACTAACAGGTGCTTTAATTTTATTTACACGTAATTTTATACTGTTTTATTAAAATCTATATATAACCGTTCATTAGTTTCGCTAAAACTCAATAACTGCTGGACCGATTTGAATAATTCTTATTTTGTTTTGTTGGGGGTGTATCAAGGGTGATTTAAATATAAAAATAAACAGGGTAAACCCAAAAAATACAGCTGGTAAATTGAAAAGTTCAGAAGTGTTCATTTTGTACCTACACACATTGTTCATATATGTAATAATTATATAGTCTATTTAAAAACGTACCTAGGGACGAATCCGAGTGAAGTCAAGGTGAGTTGTTAGTAGAGAAATAATAATGGCTTACCTTTTATTACTTTCAGTCTAGAGACATTAAAATAATTTCCACCAAAACTTGATCAAACGTTTTAGGCGCAACGTAATTCGTGATCTAAACTGTTTTCCTACGTTAGTTTCAAAATGAATTACCGTTTGAATCTATTTGGTTGTTTGCTCGATGTGGGTTCGTTTGAAACGCGACCAGTTGAAAGCTTTAATAGTGTAACGTTTAGGATAAAAAATCGGTCAGAAATGGCATCGTACATTGATCCTTTCTTTTAGCAAAGTGAATATTTTTGAAGTAAGCCGAATCTGATTTTATGTAGGTACTAGCGACTCACCCTCGCTCCGTTCGGTTCATCCCTAGTTCAATTTTAACGCTTAGTATAGATTTCTCAAAGATGAAATATTTTCCTGCGGTAAAAAGTATCCTATATGTTGACCCAGATAACCAGTTATCATCATACCAAATTTCATCAAAATCTGTTCAGTGATTTTCTCATGATACATATAAATTCGGCCTCTGTATCGATAATAATGACTATCTCAATAAGATTTCCAAAAATATTTAATGTACAGATTCGATTCAGTTACAATTTCATTATATGTATTGATATATTATTAGCTTCTGGAATATTGGAATAAATTATATGAATTTGTTTGTAGGAGGTAAACTTTCGATAAACTGGAGAAATACGATAACTCATAGAGATATTTTAGTGTATTCGAATGTATTTTTTAATTAAAATATAACGCTATATATAACCTCGTATGCCACGAAGATATCCAGAAATAAATGTAAATTCATAAAATATTATGTTACCATTTCTTTCATAAAAAATAGTTTCATGATTGTAGCGCAAAAAGGGCCAATCCACTGTTCCTCGGAACTCCAATAACAGTAAAATTATTGTTCAAAATCACCAGTACGTTTCGTGGATTCCAATAACGACACAAAGGCTTTCATTTTTGATGTAAATATTTGTCATAACATATTTTTTTCTTTCATTTTATTTTTTAAATTTTTAATTTTGGTTTCGTTAATTAGTTTTGTCAGATTTAGTTACACCTATTAACTTTAATCCCTCCACGACCGCGGACACGCCGGCGTGTCAGTTACCAATAGATTTCTTAGAATTTTAATTAATTTCTTAGAAATTAACCAAGAACTGTTAAAATGCATAATATCTACACTGTTTTAGTGCATGTTGTGTTTTCCAGTAATTTAGGGTACATTTTAAGCGCTGTCCAAAGAGCTCGTATATTTTATATTTTTATATGTACGTTGGAGATCCTTAATAAATATAAAAAAATAAAAAAAAATAAGGAATGTTGTTTTTTCATGTTGACATACTAAATACATAATGAAATAGCATTTTACAAATACTATTATCGTCCTGAGATTAAGTCATTTTGTAGTTTTTGTGCTTCATATGAAGTTCTTCTGTAGCATTTTCTAGTATAAGGTATAGGTACCTCACGCGTACCGTTTAAACGATGTGTGGGAAAGCCTCCAGATTGAATTTTCCTGTTGTTTAAAGAGAATAAGTGATGAAAAGCGATATATTCCAGGGAAGAAATATTTTTCCATGTAATCCACTCTTTTAAAGGACTTGATTTTTTGCAACAATTTTCATTATTTATTATCATGATATGTTTGAGTTGCATATTTATAAGGGAGCCGGTCACAGGTTCCAGTAAATACCTGTTTCAAATTAACTTCGTGCTTTGCTTTGTATCGGCTGGTACCGACTTCGGAAATATTTGATTAGGTATGTTTAGTAAATGAAAACTACGAATCAGATATTTTTTACTTTTTAGTGCTTTTTTTGAAGTCGGTTTTTATTTTTTTGTTAAAAAGTTTTTATTTTTCCCTTTTTAGTGTAGACATGGTACTCGTAGTAGCAAAGTAAGAAGAAAGTATTTTAATAAAATATTCGCTTAAACCGTTTAAGTAACTTTGATGCCAATTTTTATACGACTTACAAACTAAATTCGCTTTTATTAGTAACACTAAAAAATCTGGCTCTAAAATCCGATTATAACGTGTTAGACTTGTCAAACTCATAGTATCTACTATTAGCCGTTGAAGAGTTCCACCTACCCACCGATCTGATGGTAAGGCCAGAAGGCCTTACCATCAGATCAGGTCAACGATACCAAAACACTGTACTATCAACGGAAATAGACACACTTACAAAGTTTCAAGTCAATATGACAATTAGAAAGAGGTTAAATTCATCATTAGCTATTTTTTTTTGAAATTTAAATGGGACCAATCTGAAAGTATACACTTTCAAACAAAACAAAACTTGTCTAAATCGGTTAATAAATGAGAGAGTTCTGAGGTAACAGACAAAAAAAAACATACAGCCGAATTGAGAATCTCCTCCTTTTTGAGGAAGTCGGTTGAAAAAGGAACACGTAATATAATAAGAAAACGCAATTTTATGTAATATCATTTTTTATTCAAAATATACCTGGCCTATGTTATTTATATTTAATACGTCATGTTCTTGACATTTTATATACTACGAGAAAAACTACACATGTGTTTATAAATATTTTAAGCTAGCTTTAAATGAAAAAGTTCTACAGTAAAACTAGAACCAATGAATGTGTATTATATATGAAGCTTATTTTCAATTTCATTCGAATTACAATAAAAATACAATGATATTATTCAATTAATTGTAATTTAAAATTAAAAAGCTATCAAATAAGGTAAGGAAATAGCCATCTTTAAAAAAAAACTAAACTACTATCTGTGTCATTACTGTTTCGTGTTAATAAAAAAAAGTTTATTTGGGTTGACTAGACTCATTTTAATAATAATTTTAATAAGATGCCATTTTTCATCGTTGGAAAATTAAAAATAATAATAATACATTAAAATTGCAAAGGGATTTGGCTTTTTATGGCGTCGTGACCTAGTGCGGCCACATGAAAATACTTATAGGCAGATCTTGACTTTTTCAAACCTTGAAAAAAATCTTATTTCTGGTAGATGTGTAGAAATAGATTAACTATACATATAATAATATTGTAATAGATCGCTGTCTGTGCATGGCGAATATTTAAGAAAAACTATTATTGAGGGTCTCTATTAAAGCAACAGAACCCAAAATAATGATTTGTAGAATATTTCTGCCTGTGCGTTTGTGCGCGCTAATTTCAGATACGACTTAACCGATTTAGGTGCGGTTTTCACTAATATATTTTGGTAAACTTCACCCAAAATTTAGTATTTTTGTATCTCAATCGCTGTATAGATAAAAAAGTTATGTCTGTATTTTGAAGTTTGAAGTAGTCCATACTAATATTATGAAAAATTCAAGTTAATAGAGTCAAATAAAACAAAATGTTACACAAAATCCATTTATTTAATAATCAATTCGTCATAGCAAATTACAGTTTCTTCTAAATAACAAAAAAAAAACAAGAGTTATATCTCAATTGCATCTCTCTCTATCTAAATATATCGCATTGTTTGAGTTATTCGTATTTTATGTATATATGTATAAGACTTAGTAAAGCTACAGAATTTTCATCTCTGGCCGCCACCACATCAAGATCAGGTTAGATCTGCCCAATTTACTTTAATTATGCCATGGAATCATTATATTATGTCATTCCAATATGTATATTGTTTTTTTTAGATTTTTTATTATTCAGTTTTGTCTAAGCCCTATATTTTATGTATGTATTGCATTCAGCCCTTTATGACATCCCATTGCTTTGTATGGATCTCTCTTCAATATAGTCCATCACGCTGGCCAATTACGGGTTGGCGGACTTCACATGTCTTTCGAAAAATTGTTAGGTTATCTCAGACATGCAGGTTTGCTCACGATGTTTTCCTTCACCGTAAGACAAGTGGTAATCATGTTGAAAATGATTCTCACATAAAAATATCAGAGGTGCGAGACTCGAGGTTAAAAATTTCGGGGCTACCACTGGTTTACTGCACTATGGTTATAGTATAAATAGAAATACATAATATATACCGGCGAAACCAGGTCATGCAAAACATAATCTTCATTTTTCTCAAATGTTACATATTTTGTTAGCATACGCTAAGCGCAAGCAAGCATAAGTGATGGACAAGTTACATATTTCATTTCATTTATTGCTTTTTCCTCCATTAGCAGGCTCAGTTCATATTCACAAAATACGAATGTTGGTTTAGATACAGTTTGAACACAGCTTCGTCATTTTTCTTATTCTTTTAACGTTTTATATCACTATGTTAAACAAGTGTTTTTGAGAATAATTGAATAATTGGAGGCTTGTATAATTGTAACTCAATGTATCATGGTTTGGATTTTTTTTATGTGAATTTGTACTATGCCGTGTATATTATTTTCAATGTCAATAGATGGCGCTATCCAATAAAGTTGAAAAAAAAAAACTAAATAATACTTTCATTTTGCGCTAAAATTGTTAACAACAATATTTAAGTTATGAAAATATTACTGTTTTAAATAAAACTATCTTTTCGAATTTTTTCGCGGATTTATTTGGATTTTTGGTTCCTTAGGGATGTCAAATATTCGCGTAAATCTAAGAAAGTATAATATTACTGCTTAAAATGAGGTGCTTTTATTTGTATAAAAAACTAGCCCTCGCTTCGGGTTCATTCCTAGCTTGCTTTCCAATACAAACTTTCATACTCATTTTTACCCCCTTAAAGAATGATTTCCTGGATCAAAAGTATTTTATATCCCTCCCAGGATCTCAAACAATCTTCTTACCAAATTTCATCTAAATCCTCCTACAACCTCACAAACTTTACCTCTATATAATATTGATATAGATATAACAATAATCATAATTAATTTAATTTATCACCAAACAACATGTTATTTATATAATCTTAAAAATACAAAGGGTTTAGTTTTTTTCCTATGTTTTTAATAACAATGCATGGATGACGAAAATTTATTCATGCACTACTCCACTAATAATTGCAAGATAGATAATAATTCTAACACCTATGATGCAGCTTTAATATAAAATAGGCTGTGGTTTGGTTGAATATTAAATTTTGATTTGTAGATTTATGTGTGAGCGAGCATTAGCTTGAAGCACACGTTGGTTGAGAAATGTTTTCGCTCTCGAAACGCCGGCTGCAATTTCGGCGTTAGGTGTAAAATAAAATATTATTTTGGTTATATTATAAATGGTCGCTAAGCGCTCGACAAAATTAAAGTTAATTTTCTTAATTTTTGCATACTAAAAATTATTAGGAGTACTCATAATGTATCCATACTTACTATAATAATATTATAAATGTGAAAGTGTGATTGCTTATTTGCTTGTCCTTCTTTCACGTCGAAACAGAGTTACGGATTGGCGTGATATTGTGTAAAGATAGTTTGAGGGCTGGAGAGTGACATAGGCTACTTTTCACCGCGGGAAATTATCTCATTCCCATGGAAAAATACGTTGTAATAGAACCCACAACAACTCATAATACCTATTTATATATCTACCTATTCCATAATAACCGTTAAAACTTATTTAGATACGAACCCGAGTGAAGCAAGGGTCAGGGTCCGCTAGTTATAATATAAAGAAATAAAAAGGTGATGAAACATTTTTTTTCAAATACATGCATTTTATTGTACATAGCGTGATAAAATTTTCATGCATTTTAACACGTAGATTTCATTTATCAATATTTATATATACTGTTATTGGGTTAAAAATGTTTTGTATAACTATTTTTATACAGCTATTCAAATAGATATAAATTAAATAAGTTATTTTATTCGCAATAGAATTCGTTAAAAATGTTGGAAACTTAAATGAAGGTTTTAAATTTTTAGGGTTCCATACCTCAAAAGGTAAAAAAAGGAACCATTATAAGATCACTCTCTTGTCCGTCTGTCCTTCTGTCTGTCTGTCCGTGTGTCACCACCGATTTTCTTAGGAACGGTCAGACATTGTAAGTTGAAATTTATACCACAATCTAAGGTATGTAGTCCCTATTAGGTATATAAGAATCAAGGTCCTGAGTTAACACGATAAAAAGGTATTGGCAAATTTAGATTTTCGCAAAAACTTGTAAGTACCAAAATTTAACATAATTTTCAGCTTTTTTTACTTATGCTTTCTTTTAACCAAAATTGACAATTCTAGGTCAACCGGAAGTACGCTATAGGTTTTGGGTCGAAAACCTATATGGTAGTTCCCGTCGATTTGAATCACGGAATTTGGCAAAAAGCAAGGTACAAATAAAGGAAAAATTCCAAAAAAATAAAAAAAGTTGAAAATTAAAGTTAAACAGAGTCAGAGATAGTTCGTTTTTTGAGTGTTGAGTTATATCATCTACCACAATATTAAAAACGCGTGAAGTCACAAAAATATAAAAGTATCATATACATATCATTAATTGCCAAATAAACGGCGATACAGATGCCGTATTTAGTCAAAAGCTGAATTTTTTACCGCGGTACGTTTTATTCTAGTCACGTTTTGTACCTTTTATCGACAAACCGTCGTCCATGAATTCGCCCATACCGGTGCCGGGTTTTTTATTTTAAGAATAAAATAGTACTTCATGCTGTGTAATATTTCTCATTTCAAATTTATTGGTGGTCACAAGTATTGTCAAATATTATGTAAACTATAAAACAAAATTAGCTCAATCGAAGAAGGATTTGATATTGCAAAAATTTTTAACAGCAATTTTCCTTCGGAATTCTTTGGCGGGTTGCGTCATCCGCCATCTTGGTTGATTTTTGTTTATTGAATAAGTACATTATTTTTTAATTTTACACGAAAAATAGTTATTACAAAAGTTGCCTACAATTTCGATTCTCATCATTTTTTTCCTAAGATCGATATTTTTCGATGTATACCCGAAAAGAGCGGGTGAATTTTTGTTTATTGAACAACTCGTTTATTTTCAATTTTACGCGAAAAATTGTAAGAAATAAAGTTGTTTAAAATCAAATTTCCTACACTTTAGGTCCTTATCATTTTTTTCGTACGATCGATATTGTTCGATTTATACCTGAAAATGGAGGGGGTAAAATCTTATATTTGTATTATCATTCATTTTTTTTTTGTTAGTTTTTCAGTTGCATGTCGTTAAAAATTGATAAAACCCAAGCAAAGGAACGGTGAGTTGCTAGTCGATAATATAGCTACATAATTCAGACTTTAACATGGCTAAAAGATATATAAAAATAATATATTATAACGCTTTGATATGTTATTTTTAAAAATTGCTTTATCTTTCTATTAGTAACAGCGATAATAGAATTTTTCTAATTTTTCTTTATTTTTCTAACGATTTCTGTCAAACACAACGTACTTAACGTTCTAGTTTCACGTCTTTTAATCTTTTCTCAGTAAAGATTCAATCGAGAAATATCAATGTTCTTACAAGTTCTTAACCTTGGCTTGATGTTCTAGACATTTGATATACTTCACTTAGATGAGCCTCTCGCTATAAAACCCCATCCCAATACGAGGCATAAAAATGTTATACACACTGGTAATAAAAGTGAAACTATGCCAATTTTTATTGCTTTATTTCATGAATAAGTTACGATATCAAGTCACGTTTTTATCGTCCCCTATCGGTTTCTTATGTATAAACATGACACATCCCTGGTTATAAAATTTCAGAATTCTTACCAATGGAGCTAAGAATCTTGAAGGGTTTTAGGACGAGAGCTAAATAATAAGATATTTTAGCAAATATAATTCAATATTGATACAACATTATATTTGTTAAACGTACATACATCAGAAGTGGTACTATGTACAAATACACTTAATATCACTTAGTGATTTTTCAATATATTTTTATATAATTTCATACGTAGAATTATGATAGTAAAATATTTACAATTTAGTGAAGCTTTCTAAAGAATAAGTCTTGTGACCTGATCTAAAAGACAATAATAATTCTACTGTAAACATGATTTATTTTATTACTAGTGGCCCACCCTCACTTCGTCCGGGTTCGCCTTTAGAAAAAAAATCTATCCCACGGGAAGCGTATATTTTACCGAGATAAAAAGTAGTATATGTCCTATTTCAGACTTTTATCTATCTCTGTGCCAAATTTCATTTAGATCCGTTCAGCCGTTCTGGCGTGATTGAATAACAAACATCCATCCAAACATCTAAACTAACATTTATTTATAACTAGGAAAACAAAAACAAACCTATCCAACGGGAACCGTACTTTTTTCCGGGATAAAAAATTTTGGCCTGAAAGAGTCAAACATTCACACATACATACTCGCAAACTTTCACATTTATAAGTAGGTATAGATCTTAGGTAAAATTTCTTAAAATGTGTAACAGAATAATAAAAATATTTTTTGCCTACGGCTCTGCTCGAGTATTAAGCACCATAATATTAAGTTTATTGTAATTCTTTTAGTTTGTATTAGTATTATTCTAATTTGCACTTTGGTTAGATGACCTTTGGTTAGATTTACCTCGAAATTCTGGGAGTTAAACATGCATGAAGGGCTTTCGTGCTCTATGTTCAGGACGCATCGCTGCGCATTCTATGCCTCAGTTGCTGTCTACGATTTGTCGCTTGTATTATGAATAATTAAGTTTAAGCTAGGTAGTCTATTTGATGTAAGTACTGGATTTTAAGTATATATAAGCTTACATTATGACTTAATATTCTATACTAATATACTACTATATTATTTATTTTTAACAAAATATCAATATTTTAAACGTATGTTAAACGCTACTGGTGTTTTTTTAACATACAATATGTGTTGAAAATGATGAGTTTAAAAGTGAGTTATACGAACAAAAATGTAAAAGTAGAATATCTTTCTTTTGTATAATTTTAGTATAATAAATATGTTGGGACAAATAAGTTCAGACATTAACACACAGCACCATCAAGTAGCTTGAGTTATGGACACCAGATAGTTGATACACTACACACATTACATAACTTTGAATACATACATATTATAAATATAAACACCCATAACTGGAGTACTAACGTTCGTGCTGATCACAAAAACGGGACTGAAACCCGCGACCGCTGGCGCAGCAAGTAGATAGCAAGTGGCACACCAAACGTGTAGTCATATAATAATATCATCCAGACTATAATTTTCAACCATATTGAATTTAGACAAAATAATTTATTCATAAGAGAGCAATATCTAACAGTATAACTTGAAACTACCGGAAGTCAGCAAATTTCAATTATGAAGGTTCAAGTTTGAATGTAAATTTCAAAGTAATGCATCTCCCTGAGGGGCACTCGTAATCCGTCGGCTTAACGCCTCTCACTGTCCGTCCGTCACCTGAAATAATAAATAGGAGACTACGAAATAGAAACATAAAGCATTCCTTCTCATAACGATAACGTGGTTAATAACTTTTGCAAAATTCTACTTTATTAATTTTATATAGAATTCATTTTTGAATAGCTAGTAAAAGCTTTGCTTAGTGTTGAATTGGGTGCCATGTATATTGCTAATTTCGACTTAGACCATCATAGCTTGCAGGTGCGGCCTTTTTGGACATTGATTGCGGAATATTTAATGTTCAACTTAAATATTTTAGTGCCTTAGCAGAGTTTTAACACTTTATTTTTACTAAAACAAGTTATGTCGTTAACTTATACTACCAATAACAAGCAGTGAGTCCGATCGGATTTCTCATACATGTTACATATAACAAACATTCACCTCCTATTTAAAAACTTATGGGTATGTATTTTTAAAAGTCCTTCCTTGGTGTTCAAACTTGTTATATAAAGAAATAGTGCAAATTGTCATAACTCTAGACCTGTGTTTAGACTGTTTTATCAAGTAAATATTTCTATTAGTGGTGGATTTTCTAGTTACTAATTATTATTTGCTCAACTATGCTAAAAGAAATACTGTAGTGTGGAAGTCCACATTTTTTTGAGGTTTAAGCAGAAAAGTAAGGATGAAGAGTTGTGTTATTGTTGTTTTAACTACATTTTGCTTATTCAGTTAATATTGTACATTCTAAGTCTTTACAAAATCTAGTAGAAGTCTTCTTTGTTTCTATGGAAGATTGAATTTTAACATAAATTTAAAACCTTTAAATTTTGGGATTTGAAATGAAAGTGCTATTGATCTGCTTTTTGAGATTGAGGTATTTCTTAATAATCATCAAAAAAAATTCAAAACATTTATTATTTGCTTTGCTCGAGTCCTAACGGTAATTTGAATGTTATTTACAAAACTCTTGTTTATATCCCACTAGCCTCACCCTCTCTTCGCTCGGGTTCATCCCTAGGTTAATTCCCCATACAAACTTTCATCCGCATTTTCGTTCCCTCAAGTGATGATTTCCGGAATAAAAAAATATTCTATATCCTTTCCAGGGTCTTAAACTATCTTCTTACTAAATTTCATCTAAATTCGTCCCGTAGTTTTTGAGTTAATTCCTTACAAACATACAAAAATACAAATCTTTCCACTTTATAATGGTAGTATAGAAGTGTAAATTTCACAAATATGATTGATGAAAAGATGTAAATTCAGATTACTACGACTGTCTTTACAACAATAAAACATGTACTTCGACATTTTAATTATTAGAACGCAATTATTATATGTAACGGTTAATATTTAGAAAACACTATTCAAACCATCTCTGATACCGTCCCAGGTGGAAATGTAAATTAATCTAGCATTCGGAGTTAGTGTTGCTCCCTTAGGGCTTACAAAACTCACTGCATGTCTATAGTCGATTCACAGAATCTTGTGATCAATTGATCTGATGCTATAAAATAGTCAAAAAAATTTATATAATACTTAAAATAGTATCAAACTACTTAAAATAAACTATGAATACATAATTATAATAGGACTGTGGCCTGATCCCCCTCGTATTGGGATGCCCGTGCCCAGCTGTGGGACTTTAAAAAGGGATGAATGAAACTAATATTAATTAATTGTTCTATTAATGTCTGAGGTTATTGAAGTTATACTTGTTTTAGCACGTTTCGAAAAAAAATGTGAGAGTAAAATTTTTACACGCGCACACCGACAGCCAAAAATCGACATGATGAAGTTAGCTGAAAGCGATATGATGAAGTTAGCTGCATTCCTTTTTCAAGCAAAGAGTTGTAACACACGGGATAAAATCTTTAGTTATTATTGTTCTGCTATGCCAAAGAAGTATAACTTCTTACGTGCGTACTAACATACTAGTATTTACCCACACACGTTTTTTAAAAGACAAAACTTACTTCTCTATACTCTTTTCTTTTTTGTACTTTTTGGAAACATTTGATAAAACCTTGTATTAGTAAGAATATTTGGAGATTTTCTTACTTTGCTGCTTTTGAGAAGTGTTATGAAGCCTTTTTTAATACAATGCTGTAAAAATCTTATAGGTATGTCTTCATTTTCTTATATTTTAGTATATTAATATGAAATATGTCAATATTTTAGAATCTCATAGTTTTATCCCACAACTTCGCTTACATGGTAGGCATGTCAATGTGTAAGTCTGCGAACAATCTCCATTCCAAATATCCAAATGTTTTTTTTTTATTTTTTATTTTATATAAATAAATAAATATTCCATCTAGTTCCATGGTAAGCTACAAGGCTTGTATTATGGATACCAGATAGTTGATACACTACACACATATAACTTTAAATAGATACATATTATAAATATTACATACATATTTTCAAAAGTTTATTAAGGTAAGCTACCACACTAAGCCTTAAGAGATTTAAGATAAAAAACGTTGTCTTAGAATATTTAATAAGAAAGTAAAATACAATAAAACTCATTTATATTATAATATGAGTCAATTGCATAGTAATGCAATGTGATTGTAAATTGTAATGCAACACGGTCTACCATCACGTGGATTGCGGTTTGTGCCGCATGGACATACAATTTACCAATAAATATAATATTTTTATTGTATAACAGTATAGGATATTTGTTTTATATTCAATATAATAACTTCAGTTATTTATGCATTTAACGTTATTATTAAATGAAAAAAAAAAAACTTTAAAATAATCATAAAATTAATAACTACTTTATTTTTTTTGTATACACCATCTATCTGTTGAATTGTTCTCAACCAAAATAATCCTCCTTTTTAGAAGAAAAAAATATATCTTTGTGGTACATACTATGAGTAGTAATAATACTAAAAATCGTCAAAAGCTACTAAAAAAAGGTAATCAGTTGACAATCGGAGGAGAAAAAGGTACTGAACTAAAGGTACTAATATTTGTTAAACAGTCAGTAGTAAATAAAATGTTTACAAATATCCATATAATATATCATATTCTAAACTCTAAAGATAGCCAACAAATAGTATGAATAGGCCAATTAATCTAGCGGTTTGATCGCTTCAAATATCAGGCTTTAAATATGAGGCCTGTCATCAAAGTATATATGCCATTGAAAAGAAAAATATAGGGTTGCTTTCTAAAACATCAAGGTATACATGTAAATGATTGATTGATACACTTATAAAGAACCAAATATAAAAATAAGTATATAATTAAAAACAAGGTTTGTTTTTCATTTAAAAATATGTACTCAACATTTAATTCATATGATCATTTCCACGAAACCGAAATGTAAAAATATTCTAACAACTGCTTAAAAATATTGTCAGTATGCTTTACTATTTTAAGCGGTGGATAAGGGATTGATTCGAAAGTGAAATAGGGTTTTTTTCATCCTGGACAAAGGAAAGGGTTTAAACAGGATAAGCACAAGTAAGTGATCAGGTGCAGCAGTGAAACACCGCCAACTTCCCAACTCTTTGTGTCTTTCTTAACAGAAAGACCCGATAACTAAATTTAGCCCGACCCGGGACTCGAACGTAGACCCTCTGGATCTGCAGCTGTACGCGCTAGCCTTTAAACCTACAAGGCATATTGTGTACGTACGAGTATATAATATATCACTTAGAAACTCCAAGCCCAATACTCCATAGTATTAGTGTCAATCTTAATATCCTTGACAAATTCAACTTCCTACATTTAGTGAAATAAATATTTGAGAAACAATTCTCTAAAGAACACTCTGGGGTATGAAAGAAAAACGAATGTCGAAGTTTTCATCAGCTTTACCATTAAATAAGTACCTAATAGTATTAAAATAGCTAAAGTAAGTCTGTATGTAATTCTAGTATATCTACTTTTACTTTGTGTATAATATGTTCGCGATGTTTGAATAATGGCCGTGTGTGTGCGTATTCACGTGCGTGCGCATGTGTGTATGTCACACATTACACCTAGATGAAAAGAACGGGTGAGAGAGTGTTGCGTAGTGTACATAACACTATTGCTGTCGGACTATACAAACATTAAAATTAAAATTTCATGTAAAAATGTAGAATACACAACAGTATAAAGCAGAGCCAGTGGTGGCCCAGTGGTAACGCGCTCCCTTGGGAAACCAAGTGAAGCGGATTCAAATCTCGGGTCTTGAACATCTGATATTTTTATATGCGAATCATTTCTAACATGATTACCACTTATCTTATAGCGAAGGAAAACATCGTTAGGATGAGAACCTGGCAAGTTATCGAAAGACATGTGAAATCGGCTAACCCACATTTGCCAGCGTGGTCGACTTAGGCATGGTCCCCTTCGTATTAATGGAAGGCCTGTGTCCAACACTTGGACATTAAAAAGGAGCTGAATAAATATAAACATGTTGGGACATTAACACACAACACCATTTAGTTCCACTGTAAGCTACAAGGCTTGTGTTATGGATACCAGATAGTTGATACACTTCACATATATAACTTTAAATACATACATATTATAAATATAAACACCCATGACTGGCTACAAACACGTGTTCATCAATAAATGAATCTCAGCTCAGCAGGACTTGAACTCGCGACCGCTGGCACAGTAAGAAGGGGCACTACAAACTGAGCCAAACGTGTCGTCAATACACATAAAAATAATTTGCCAATTAGCATAATTTTGACTAAAACTCAATAAAGTAAATTAAAAGACTTAATACATAGAAACTTAATTTCAATAAAATGAAGCTTTTTACTTACTAGCTCATTAGATTTTATGATAACTCATACACTGCTTTTAACTAAATCACGTTTTTAACCATCCAATTATAAGAACCCAGACAAAGCTCGGTCTCAGACTCATAACAGTACCATTATGCTAACATTTCATTAAATTATCTATATACGAATTATATTGTCTGTTAGAGCAGAGGTTGAACCGTCAATTCGATTCATATTTTCAACGTCGACCTCAGTTTTGATCTTGTTATAATTATTACATATGCTTATTTCGTTGTAAAATTTCTTTTGTAAAATTTTTTTTTAGTT
This sequence comes from Brenthis hecate, assembly GCA_951806755.1. Classification (NCBI taxonomy): domain Eukaryota; kingdom Metazoa; phylum Arthropoda; class Insecta; order Lepidoptera; family Nymphalidae; genus Brenthis; species Brenthis hecate. The sequence continues at coordinate 2,764,604 of OX638263.1, forward strand.
ACTTTGGGTGTATGGAGTTAGTTATATGGTTATTAAAATAAACTAATATATTATACTGGTTTGGAATTAAATAAAAACATATTATGAAAATTTATTCTCAAATTAATATGTATAATATAGGTAGGCAGTGGTAGCCCAGTGGTAACGCGCTTATTTGGGAAACCGAGTGAAGCGGGTTCAAATCCCGGGTCTCACACCTCTTATATTTTCAAGTGCGAAATTTCCAACATGATTACCACTTGTCTTACACTGTAAAGCTTACAGTAAAGGAAAAATATCGTGAGGAACCATTTGTGAGTACTAGTAACTTAGTAAGTTTTCGAAAAACATGTGTAGTCCACCAACCCACATTTGGCCAGCGTGGTGGACTATGGCCTGATCCCCCTCGTATTCAAAAGAGGCCCGTGCCCAGCAGTGAGATCTTAAAAAAGGCTGAATCTATACTAATATTATAAAAAGGTAAAGTTTGTGACGTTGTAGGGGGTAATCTCTGGATCTAACGAACCGATTTAGATGTGATTTGGTAAGAAGATACTTTGAGACACTGGAGAGGATATAGGATACTTTATATCTCAGAAATCATCTCTTAAAGGGGTGAAAATGGGGATGAAAATTTGTATTGGGAAGCAAGCTAGCAACGAATCCGAGCTAAGCGAGGGTGAATCGCTAGTATAATATGTATAGAGGCAGGAGGACGTAAAAAGCTAATGAAATAAATAATAGTAAAAGAGTATGTACATACATTGTAATTGTATGTAGAGATCGTTGCGCAAGTTAGGTATGTATGTAATAGAAAACGTGTACTCCATATTGTCCACTTTTTGTTCTAGTCACTTAGATTTCTTGAATAGTAGGTATGGCTAATGTTACTGCTTAGGGCATTACTGCTTTAAGGCCAGGTAGACCAAGCAAAGTAGGCATTTAACGCTACCACGTTTACGCGACGCGAGGAGTGCGCGTACGTCGCCTGCGTGAACTTACATGAACCCAATGCCGAGTGGCGAAGTGTCACAGTACAGGTAAGCGTGTCGTATAGGCAGTAGGTCAACTTATTTTATTAATTTGTTTTAAAAAATAATAAAATATGCTGCTTGATCATAGGTCTTACCTCGACAAGGCCTGGCGGGCGACTGAAGTGACGAACGCGCAGTGATGCCAACTCGTCGAAATTTTTTCCCCCAAGTCTATTTTAAAATCCCCTAAATTCAAACCAAAATACCCTAAACTCGAACGTGAAAAAATTTTGAATTTTTTTTTATATTTTTAAAAGAAAGAACAAAAAATTATGTTTCTTATTTTCTTGGGATGCTACTGTCTAGGCCATTAAGTAAGTTGGAGACCGCGGGGAACAAAGACTTGCATAGGTCTTGATTTGACATGAGTTTGATGATAAAAATTCTGAGTCATAAAAATATTATTTACTTTCCCCCTAAAAAATTCCCTAGAAGAAATTCTCCCCGAAAAAAAAACCCTGTTTTAAACTATTTCCCCTAAATTTTGGGGGAAAGCCCCCAAGTTGGCATCACTGCGAACGCGAGCCGCTGTGTTATATAATAATTTATTATTAAAAGAATTAAGCTATTTTTTTAAATGTAACCACAAATTTTTTTTCTATATGTATAATTACCTTTTTTTAGATATGGTTTTTAGTAGTAAAGCTTTTATAAGCTTCGAGAAAAACAAGAATTACCTTTAAAAAATATCGAATTTGACTGTTCTTCGGAATTTTTTTTGATCAAGTGAAGTTTTCGATATCGTGTTTCGAACCACAAATTGTAAAAGTACGTAAAGTAAACTTCAATAAGTTTTTTTTTTACTTTAAAAAATCACGATTTCTTTGTTTATTATTAAATCAAAGTGATGTAAAATTGGGAATACCTGGCCTTAAAATAATCATACAACACATATTATCTAAGCAAATTAACTAAACCAACTCGAATCAAAGGACAAAAAAGTATTTTAATATATAATAAAAACTCTAATAGATACTAGGTAAGTACTAGAAATGGAAGACAATTACCAACCTTTGCTATTATAACCTCAGTTATGACTCTAGGCACTTTCAAATGTACACTCCGAGACAGTTATTATATACAAATTATATTTAATAATTTTAATATTTTAACGCGCATTTCATTGTATTCTCATAACGCGAATTATAATAATTTGACAGGACGTTAAACCCATTTAAATGAGACTGTTTGTTACCTGAGATATAATCAGTTCGTATTTCACGACTGATGAAGCTAACTATTGAAATGCAACCGCTTGCAAATAAATAACTAAAGCTACGAAGATATTATATTCTCCAATAAATCGATGGTAGATATTGTATAATATTATACTGTTATATTACGTACTAGCATTACCAGCGGCTATATTCAGATGACCAAAAACCAAATTCTTAGGTTTATACTCTTATACGAGTATATACCAATATACTTCTAAAAACATTCGATTCCTATATCAACATCATATTCCATTGTTTTATGGTTGTTTTAATATGGTGTATCTTGTAAACTCTCTCATCTGGGTAGAGAAATTTCTAACATTATAAAGGGGCAGAGTTTGTTTGTTTGAACGCGCTAATCTCAAGAACTACTATTCAATTTTAATTTTTCCTGCATTAGATAGCCCATTTATTGAGGCCTTCCTCAATAAATGGGCTGTAGGCAATATATCATCCCGGAAAAATGTACAATTCCCGTGAGATAGATTTGTTTTTGTCTAGAGATGAACCCGAAACGAAACGAGGGTGAGTCGCTAGTGCATTATAGTCGTTATTTTATCAGCATCGCGTGACGTTAATTAGGACACGACACCAGCGAGGCCGCTACATGCGCATACGCATGCCAAGCTAATTAATTCATCTACCGCGAAAACCAAATAGATTTTATTCAAAGAAAGAAAAATTATAGGATAAAGTATGGGTTAATGTATTTGATGAGGGTTTTGAACATAGAATCCTTTTTGTCCTTAAAAAATAAAATGATTCTGTTTCATAGGAGGAAAAGTAGTTTTTGACACGGGATTGCTAGTACTTATTTATTATGTATTACTTATACATATAAAACTAATCTTCATACATATTTCAATTTCCTTCGTTGGCTTTTAGGTTAGGCTAAAATTTATGGATAAACTTCCGAATAGCCAATACCTCCGATTAATCTGAATTTTGGTATACATATCGATTTCGACGCGCTGATAACGGCTATGATAGTCAAAATACCTGCAAATTTTATTTCCAAGGTCAAATCTTAAAAAAAAACGATTTTTTGTAATATTTTTCGCGTTTATTGCGATAAATATTGATTTTAGAGAAAAATGTTTTGTACATACTCGTTATTAGGTACTTACTACCATAGCCGTTATCAGCGCGTTGAAATCGATGTGTACACCAAAATCGGAGGTATAGGCTATTCGGAAGTACAGCCTAAACATGAATTTGGTCATTTAAAGTTTCTTATCATAAAGTAACCACACAGAGTTATTTCGACATGAAAAACAAAATTATTAATTGTATTTAGAAAAATATTTTGATTGAAGAAATATAAAGTAAAATGTTTATTGTTACAATATTTTAAAAGAACGTAGATATATTACGTATCTTAAAAAATCAATAACGTATATGGAAAGTTTGCACTACAATAAGAAATGAATTTCAATGCAATGCGATGTACCTCCGACTACTATGTGTGGACTTAACCTTAGACCAATGAGAAAATATAGAGCTCGAAAGTGGCATGAAGCTTAAAACTAGAAAATTGCCTATCACCTAAATATATCGTAGGTATAAGATATTAGTGCCCACAACCCTCTTCTTCCACTCTACTCTATTTCTGGTGATAACCTGCCAGTCTTTTATAAAGACATCCAGGTGTCCAGGCCATCCTTCCACCTGCATCTGGGTCTACCGCCATGTTTTTTCATGTTTTGTGAAGTCCAAAAACTGATGGATTTAGCTCATATTTCATCGGACATACGGCAAACTAGTGATTAGATAAAAATTCAATAAATATATCTATAGGAGTATATCGAAAGTAATTTTAAAATTAGATGCTCTCAGCGCCTTCACTTTATTTAAGACTTATCTTATGACCTTTGCTATATATAGGCATACAATTCTACGTACTCGTACAGCTGTACCGTCAGTTGAAGTTATATATTTTAACTGCTAGTAGTTGTATTAAATGAAAGCTAGCAAGCTCTTCACAATGAAAAAACGTATAAATCTGTTAAACAAACAGACAAACATTTTTTTTTATTTTTTTGTCTTTAGTTTCTATGAAATATAAATTGCTTATTGAAATATAAGGAGAAATTAATATTTGATACATAACTTCACACCTTTTTAATTTAATTAACTATAAAAGAAACGCATATGTATACATATTACATATATTTTGTATAGTTATCTTGTACGTAAGAATGTTGTTGCATAATATGATTCATCATTCTTATTTATAAGTTTACAAATAATTTTGCATTATTATAATATATTATTAATAAAAGTATTATATAAATCATATTAAAATATAATAAAAAAATGGCATTCAATCTTAACCATCTTTATATATATATAATTCTTTTGTGAGTGTGTATGTTTGAAATTTTCAAATTAAAGACGTGTAGACAGGACATATATTCTAAAAACATAATATTATTATAATTGTGTAAATATTTCACAATATTATGGATATATTTTTTCAGGCTAAACAGTAAAATTGACAGTTGGCTGGCAGCGTTAATTATACCTACGCTTTAAAATTACTTGAATTTTTGAATTTTTAATGCATGTTTTCAAGCATTGTCTTCTCGTTTCTACCAAGAAATACATTATACAAATTTATACTTAACTAGCATTGCCTGCGGCTCCGCCCGCGTTAAGATGACCAAAAACCAAATTCTTAGGTTTTACATATTAGTATGCTCTTAAATTGCAGTTTTTGCATTTTTTCTCAGAAATGAAATATTTTCCCACGGTAAAAAGAAAAAACCTATCCTATATCTTGACCCGGATAAACAGCTATCACCATACCAAATTTCATCAAAATCCCTCCAGTGGTTTTTCTGTGATGCGGTAACAGACAGACAGACAGACAAAATTCTAAAAGCTATAAATTCGGCCTCTGTATCGATAATAATGTTTATTTCAATAAGATTTTCCAAAAAATATTTATTTTACAGATTCGGCTTAGTTACAATTTTATCATATGTTAGATTGTAAAAAAAACTTTTAATAAATTCTAAACATCATGTTAGACACCCACATACGCAATTGTACAGCGGTTTAATAACACTTCCATGTAGTGTGTTTTAAAGCGGTTGCTCAGAGACAGAAGAATTTCTCGTAAACTCAATATCGCTCGTGTGTTTTCCAACTGCAATATAAGTGATGACTTTCAGGATTTAACTTTCCAAGCTTTAGCTCGCGATTCTTAGGAGTGACAATTATTATTTACACTTTTCTTTATATATTTTCATAAAACAATCAATTTAAGTAATAACCTTATCTATTTTAAATCTCTCTCTCTCTCTCTCTCTCTCTCTCTCTCTCTCTATATATATATATATATATATATATATATATATATATATATATATATATATATATATATATATATATATATATATATATATATAAAATATCTTTCTCTTTTACATACACACGTATATACTCGTACAACCAACCAAAACCAAAAATCTAAGTAAATATATCCGAAAGAATCTAAGTAATTATTATATGGGCCATATCTTAATTTATACTGAAAATAAATAAATAATTTTTAAAATATGAGTGGAATAGAAACCTAACATTGCCTATTAATAAATTAGGACTAACAAATGTTTAATCTATACGAATTGAACGTAATTGAATTAATGTTGTTTAACCGATGTATCTCACTGCGCTACTATTTTATAGTACAAATGTTAGTAAAATTCAATGATAGCAGTCCACCATCGGTTAGCTTAGGCTTTAAAGATAATCCATGCATTTTTGAGTAGCTTTCTGCAATTCTCTAATATACGAGTACAAAGAGAAACACCTGGTGTCTAAGGATAAAATGTAGATGTACTCTATCTGGCCTATTTTATCTATGCCAAAATTCACGATAATTCATTGCTTTGTTCATACGTAAAAACAGGACAAACTAATAAATTTTTTTTTATTGAGCCTAAAGAATGAATTATATTATATCGGCAAAATACTTACAATCTTAAGCATGGATTAATTAATTTAAATTAACAGTGTGCTTTTTCTCAATTCAATTTTGGCTTCAAACTTTTTACTTTCACTGTGATAGTACTAAAGATTACATAACATACCTACTAGTATATAACAAAAATTAAGTTTTTTATTTATTTACTTTAAAATGTTTAAGGAAATAAGGATTTATTTAAAACAACGTCATACTGAAGCAATTACGAATTTTCCAATGAAAAGTAAAAAAAATTAGCACTCATTTTATCATATACAAATAGAATTCAAAATTTATTTCATAACTAGCATTGCCCGCGGCTCCGCCCGCGTTCAGATGACCAAAAACCAAATTCTTAGGTTTTATACTATATTAGTATATTCTTACAATGCAGTTTTTGTATTTTTTTCTCAGAAATCATTTTCCCACGGAAAAAAGTATCCTATATGTTAACTTAGATAACCAGCTATCACCATACCAAATTTCATCAAAATCCCTCCTGGTGGTTTTTCTTCCGTGGTTTTTCTGTGTTGCAGTAACAGACAGACATACAGACACAAAAATTCTAAAAAGTATAGATTTCGGTCTCTATATCGATAATGTTTATTTCAATAAAATTTTCCAAAAAATATTTAATGTACAGATTCGGCTTAGTTACAATTTTATTATACGAGTATGTATAGATAATAAATCGAAATCCAATATTATGTAAACCGTTAAGTTATATCTTCTCATTTATTCGCAGCCACCGTCGCGCTAGTTGAATTTATAAACAAGTTATATCAACAGAATACAATAAACAGTGGTGCCTTGAGCTCAGACAATATGTGTAGCTAGAGTCATAGCTAAGTTAAAATAGCCAGCTAGATCAGAGTGGTCAAGGGGTTTAACAATAAGTCCTAAGACATTATCTAAATACTAATTTAAGTACCTGAGCGACCGAGCTACGGTCAGGGTTTTTTAGAAAAAATATAAAAATAGCGGTTTTTTGGAAAATACATCTATATAAATAAACTTTAAAATCAAAACCTTATATACATACAAAATTTGATCCAAATCATTTGAGCCACTCCAGAGATACACGAAATAAATTTAAAGATGACACGTTTGGCTCTGTTTGTAGTGATCCTACTTGCTGTACCAGAGGTAACGGGTTCGATTCCGCTAGGGCATTCATTTCTGTGAGGAGCACGAATCTTTGTGCTCCAGTCATGGGTGTTTATATTTATAGTATGTATGTATTTAAAGTTATATATGTGTAGTGTATCAACTGTCTGGTATCCATAACACAAGCTTCGTGCTTACCATGAAACTAGATGGTGCTATATGTTAATTTCCCAACATATTTATTATATATAATATAAGAATTGCTCGTTTAATACTATAAGATATTAAAACACTAAATAAGGTCCTAGTAGTTTGATTCAGTATTAAATATTTATTTTAATTTAGTAATTATTTATTTTAACAAATGACACTGTTTATTTAAACAAATATAAAATACAAGAAATTTACGCCACCAATTTAAATTGTTATAATTATAATTATATTATGTATCTCTTTAAAGTCCATGGGCTCAAAGCCTTTTAGAATCAACAAGTTGAGGCCTCTTAAGAGACTTAAATCTGTTTAATGTGACGTATCAGTCGGGATCCATCTCTGAGTAACCCATAGGGAATTGTCCAAAGATGGTCCGGATGATGAGTAAAAACTATAGAAAATATAGAAAACTAAATGGAATTAAGAGTATGTAAGTTTTATGGGCTATAAAATTAAGTTTTAAGATGCAACAATCTTCTCAACAGTCATCTGCTTCAAGAGTCTTAACTTTGTATCTAACAGGTGGTGACTCGCCTCGCACTACGAGTAGTTGGGCTCCTACAAATAGGCATTGTGCCTCGGGCGTAACATCGGCGTGGTCGGCTAAAGGTATTGAGAGGTGTGCACCGGTTTCACCATCACGAGAATGCTCATAAGTGGGTTTGAATTTTATCATGCACTTCCAACCTTTCGAGCACTTCACTCTTGAGCTTGCTATAAAGGCAAGCCAGAAGCGGGAGCCTCTGGATTGCCTTCATTGATAGAAACATTGCTAAAAACCTCTTGTTATTAGAAACGGTTAAATAATGATTCTTTCTTAACGCGTAATTTTATATTTTAAATAAAACTAACTTATCGGATTCGCGAATTTATTTTGATTTTTGGTTTCGAATGCTTTACAGCATCCATGGTCACGGGAGTAAATTCGCGAAAAAATCCGAAAAGATAGTTTTATTTTAAAATGTCAAGTATTCGCGTAAATCTAAGAAAGTATTTATATTTTAAATAAAACTAACTTATCGGATTTTATAATTTTGTGGGTAGGCGCTATTTGTAACAACTGTATAGTTATTTCCGAGATGCCTATTATATATTTATTTATATATTCTATATTTAACATTTTAAATAAGTTCTCCCGTGACCATGATTGCTGTAAAGCGTTCGAAACGTCGGAAACCAAAAATCAAAATAAATCCGCGAAATAATCCGAAAAGATAGTTTTATTTAAAATGAACGTCATGAGTTTACTACCAGTTTGGGAAGAAGAATCCTCAGACCTGAGAAAAACTGGTGAAAGACACTCAGCGGTACTAATATTATCTTGTTATATTTTTTTACAGATATACACACTCACATACAAATTTTCACTTTTACAATAGTCCGATTACCTATTTTATGTAGATTCGCAAATACCATATTTCAATATAATTCATATAAAATTATGTCACAAACAGACAAGAAAAAGGCACTGAACTTTTTTGTTTTACCTATTTATATATGGACTAGCAACTCACACTCGCTCCGCTCGGATACGTCTCTAGTTACGTTTTAACGTTTCGTATAGATTTTTAAAGATCAGATATTTTTCTCCAGTAAAAAGCATCCTTTAATATGGTGACTCGGATAACTAGCAATCGTCACACTACACTTCTTCTAAATATGCCTAGTGATTTTCTCGTGATGCGTTTATAGTCAGACAGACATATATACAAAAAATCTAAAAGTATAGATTCGGCCTCTGTATAATGGCTATTTCTATCGGATTTTCCAAAAAAAATCCAATAAATTCGACTCAGTCAGAATATTATTATATGTATAGATTACGAAGTCTATCGACTTTTTTTTAAATTTTAACTTTAAAAAGATCATTGCAATTACTAATGACATTTTAATGCAAGAGTATACACATGCTCGGTAATTACTGATATGGTATTAATATGTATGTTTTTTGCGTATGCTGTTTGACTGCATTAAGTAATCAGTATCGATCAGCAAACTTTGCAGTGTAATGAGGCTGTCTTTATCCATGCTAATACGTATTATAAATATGAAAGTGTGTTTGTTTGTTTGTTCGTCTTTTACGTCGAAATAGAGTGATAGATTGGCGTGATTTTTTGTGTGGAGATAGTTGGAGGCCTGAAGAGTGACATAGGCTATTCTTTACGGGTAGATTATCTCATTTCCACAAGAAAACCCATTACAATACAACAATTTTTTTAGTGTTAGGAAATTCATTTACGCATACCACCTGTAGACCAGTACTAACAAAACCTTCCCCGTCTTAATGGGCCGTCGCCGGATCGCTTACGCACTCAACTGAACTCTCGGGTTCATCCCTAGCTTAATTCCCCATACAGACTTTCGACCCCATTTTCACCCCCTTAAGGGATGATTTCCGGAATAAAAAGTATACTATGTCCTCCCCAGAGTCCCAAACTACTTACCAAATTTAATCTAAATCGGTTCAGTAGATCCAAAGATTACCACGTACAACGTCACAAACTCACAAACTTTACTTCTTTATATCTTTATAATAGTCGTATGGATATTGTATAGTTTATAAATTTAAATGTTTTGGGATATTAACACACATCACCATCTAGTTTCATGGTAAGCTACGAGGCTTGTGTCACGGATACCAGATAGTTGATACACTACACATATGTATGATATGACTTTAAATACATACATATTATAAATATCTATTCCATATTAACCTTTAAAACGTACCTAGAGACAAACCCGAGCGAAGCCAGGGTGAGTCGTTAGTAGTTATTATAAATATTTGATTTGGTTATATATTGAAGTGAAATACCGTCATTATCTTTAATGAGGTCTTTAGAAAGTTTACTGAGGTAGGCATTTCTAATTAAGAATGTATTGGAGCTCAGCTTACAAGGCTCTAACATGATACCTACCTTCTGCGTAATTTGAAAATTCTGGTATGGCATCGGATTTTTAATATATTTCTATACATTTTGATTATAACGTTTTGTATTTTTGTCATTGTTTTAAGATTGTATAATATAAGAGAACTTTTTTATTCCATTGTATATTGTCTGCCTCGGTGGTGTAGTTGCTAGCATTTACGGCTGCATACCCCGAGGTCCTGGGTTCGAGTCCCGGGTCGGGCCAAGTTTAGTTATTGAGTCTTTCTGTATAGTAAGCCAGTATCAGTAACAGCCCGGAGTTGAAAAGTTGCCGTTGTTTCACCCCCGTGCCTCGGAGAGCACGTAAAGCCGTCGGTCCTGCGCCTTAACTCTCACTGGTCGTGTCGAGCAGTCGTCCCACCGGAGTATGAGAGTGACAGGAATAGAGAGTGCACTTGTGTCTGCACATACTCTTGTGCACTATAATATCTCTTTCTCAACTCCTTTAACTGCCTATTATTTATTTCCCTTAGCTTATTATAAATTGTTTTGCAACTATATTACTTCAAAGCAATAATGGTTTTGTTATAAAATACTGTGTTTTACTACAAAAGTGTATGTTTTAAAACAACCATCCATGCTTTCTCACAAACTTTCACATTTATAATATTAGTAAGATTAATTGAAATATTGGGTTTACTTTTTTATTAAAATCATATACTTATATATTGATTATAATTATATTCAATATACATTGAAACTACTCTAATTCCTAATAAAATATTATCATTTAAATGATCTCATACTGAATGCTGATTGACTTAATAAACATGACAGACGACAGTGTCGACATCAAACATGTCGGAACATGTAAGGAAATTGGCCAACAAACTGTGTCTCTCAGAATTGTATTGTTATTAGTTACTTAATGAAAGGACGTAATCGACACAAAATTTGTTAATTGTCATAAAGGGGTCTGTTATATAAACTTGTTATCTTAGAAACTACACCATATTCAAAATAACGTTCTAATTATGTATATACATAGATTTACACTCATCATATAAGATCTTTTCGAGATATTAAAAAAAATCTTTGAAGTATACGAAAAAACACTGTGATTTTTCATAGATATATTATTATGTATAGGTATTACATAAGTACTAATTTAAAGTAAAATTTCACAAAACATAAATAATTTTTTTTTCAAACTCATTTACACAATGAGCAAACGAAAATTTTTGAACTTACAACATAAAATAACAAAAAAAAAAATAATTAAATAATATACGAGTACTTTTTGCTAAAACAATAAAAGAGTATGAATGTATGTGATGTAGGTACATTTTAGTACTCTATTAAAAAAATAAACCGCTACAGTTAGCTCTTGGCATTTGTTTCATAACATATCAGGTGTTTCTGATGTCCTTTTGATCTGACAAACGTAATGTTATCCTTTGTATTTGTATAATGAAATGAGATTTAGATCTCCATACTAATTTAGTTTCCAAGCAATGTACTGCAGTTTGAACGCTGTGTAGTGACTGTTAGTGTGGTTACTTATATTTTGATTTAAAACTATTATTATATACTTATATAATTAAATATATTATATGTTAATATTTGAAAAGATATATGGAATACATATAAGTTTTTTGGTTTGTGATGTATAGTTGACAATGGTAACTAAAAAAGGTATGTAAATTATGTCATTAATTTGCTAATGTATTTTTTAATGTATTGAATTTTTAGTCTGTTGTAAATTTATTTGAGGTGCTATTGTTTTATAAAAATATGGGGGATGAAGTCCACTCGTTCACTTAAATCGCGTTGATTTTCGTTTTGAATTAACTATAAAATTTGTACATATATTCGCTGTTTTTATATTTTGTGAATAGCGTAACTGGATGGTTGTTTTTTTTTCCTTACATTTAATATATAGATATTATATCACAAGCATAGCAGAAATGGCGAAAATACAGCATATATCCTACGCCGAATATCGTATTCGACCACATTGATTGGGGTGAGTCCGTTCTTTAACACCTCTAGGTAAATTTCTAAGAAAATAATTGAATTCCTAAGAAATCTATTGTTAACTGACACACCGGCGTGTCCGCGGTCGTGGAGGGATTAATACCGCCCTATAATAATTTTTACATAAAAGTGTAAATACATTTAATTTTTATAAAAATAATAAAATTAAATAATCTCGCTTATTTAATAAATAATCCGCTATCAGAAAAAATATTGTGAAAAAATTAAAATAGTTTTAAAATTGGATAAAACTTTTGAACATATTTTTATCGAGTGAAGTAATTTCAAGTCGTGTTTTGAATTTGTAGTTCTACTAAAAGATAAACTTACACTTTCTTCACAAATTATAAGAAATCTCATTAAATCTTTAAAAGTGTAGATCTTGAAAACCCTTTGGTGGTGCGATGGCGTATTAAAACTAGCAACGATTATTTAGTTATTGCCTTACATAGATAGCTAACCACGCAAATTCCGGGATCACGTATTTAAACACACGTACAAAATTATTAATTTGAAATATTTTCGTGTCACTCAACCACAAGTTACGCTCTTAGCAACAGCAGGGTTGATTTTAATTTGTAGTACATAATTTACATTACACCAAAACTCATAATGCTCCCGACAAATATTTGAATATTGAATTTTCCTAATCTACTCGTTTATATCTATACTAAGTATAATAAAATTGTAACCAAGCCGAATCTGTACATTAAATATTTTTTGGAAAAATTTTATTAGAATAAGCATTATTATCGATACAGAGGCCGAATTTATAGTTTTTAGAATTTTTGTCTTAGCTTTGATGAAATTTGGTATGATGTTAGCTGGTTATCCGGGTCAACATATAGGATACTTTTTACTGCGGGCAAATGTCTCATTTCTGAGAAAAAATACAAAAACTGCAACGTTAGAGTATACTAATATATAAAACCTAAAAATTTAATTATAATTGTAATAATAAATTCAAAATTAACTCCTTAGATTGAAATGAGACACAACAAAAGTGTAAATATCTTCTAAAAAAGTATATGTACGTTTTAAGATTTTGATCTTTATACCTGAGAAAAATCTACAAAAATATTCATGAATATAGAAAGCAAAGTGTTCGTAATAGAAGAATATTATATGAGAATTACCGTACTCGCTATGTTTTAATTAAAACAGTATAGCACACCGAGGGTGTGAATCCGACTGCACGCTAGCTGCATAAAAATGAAATTAGGTGGAAAAACTATACGTACCATATTTTCTGTTAATAATATAACAGATCTGACAGTTAAATAAAAATATATTAATATATACGTCGCAGGGAAATTGTAAGATACGTTAAATTATAATTTCACTAGTGAAATTATAATTTAACGGATTACTCGGAGTTTTGTCAATCGTCTCTTTTTCTTATAATAGCACGAGACATTTTTAAGAATATTACAATTTCCCTAAATACATTAAAAACTAACTGGAACTATAAAATACTTACACTTGTTCACAAACCTCAGACTAAGGACTAAAATACACAGTGTCATAAAACTAAATATGGAGCCAAACAATAATGTTTTAAAATAGTATACAAATTTCAATTTAAAATAAATTTACTGAATAATAAGTACCTAAGTAAATAAAAATAGCTAACGAATTATATTATAATAAAGAAAACAATGTATGTATATATTCAGTACTTTAAAAAAAACTTAAAAAAGTAGGTTTCATACAAACTTTCATCCTCTATTTTACCCCCTTATTGAAGAGTATCAATACCAAGTTTCAAGTAATTCTGATCATAAATAATTTTTAGATAGTATTATAACGTGTTTTCCCGTGAGAAAGAGATAATCTCCCGCGGTAAAAAGTAGCCTATGTTTTTCTCCAGCCCTCTAACTATCTTCATAGAAAAAATCACGCCAATCTGCCACGCCGATTAGATGTGAAAGAAAGACAAACAAACAAACACACTTTCACATAATATTAGCATGGATAGTCAGTCTATTCCATACTATCCGTCAAAGAGGACCTAGGGACGAACCCGAGAGAAGCGAGGGTGAGTAGCTAGTACATAATGTATAAAATTTTATTCTTTAAATAACGTAAGTAATCTATATATCAAAATCGAGATTAGTACCGTAAACTGCAAATCACGCTACAATTTATTTAGACATTAATTTTTGCGGTCTGAGACACTTTATAAACCTGTAATACTACAAAATAATATTTCAATACGAATACTTATTGCGAAGTAGTAAAGTACGCAGCTACCTTAAAAGTCTTTTCACGATTTCATACATTTTATATGAACTTGCTTGCACTCAGTTGCATGAAAGTGTTATGATTTCATTAAGTACCTTTTAGTTTCAACAAAAATGTGGTTGAGAAAGAATAAATTATGTTGCTTTTGAGTTAAATAATAGAGAGGATTTTATGTGCATCACTATAATGTTTATTGTTTAAACGCTACTGTACAAAAGGTTTAAATTGATATTTTTAAAGGTTGTATTTAGCCCTTCATAATCAGGCAAAATGCGGGTTGGTGGACTTCACATGTCTTTTAAAAACTTGCTAAGTTCTCTCAGACATATATAGGTTTACTCACGATGTTTTCCTACACCATTAAGACAAGTGATAATTATTTCCATCGGGAACCAAAAATCTAAATAAATCCGCGATACCCGAAAAGATAGTTTTATTTAAAATGTTAAATATTCGCGTAAATCTAAGAAAGTATTAAATGATAATCATGTTGGAAATGATTCGAACATGAAAATATCAGAAATGCGAAGCCCAGGATTTGAACCCGCTTTACTCGATTTCTCAAGTGAGCACGTTACCACTGGGCTACCCCTGCCTCTTTTTACAAGGTTAGTTAATTATAAAACTATGTAAGCTATTTTGAATAAGAATCAACGGAAACGCGTCATTTTAAATTATACGGATTATTTAATTAGCTAAGAGGTATCTTTCTAGTACTAGGACATCAGCCTCATGTAATTACTCTGGCCTCTGGTCCGTTAGTATGTTAACATTAATTGTCGTGTCAAACGATTTCAACTTCAATTGACCGAAGCAATGACCGACGGTGACACATCTCAAAGCACCTGCACATATTAAATTAAATTATGTCGTTGGCAACGGCTTCGCTTGCATGAAACATTCTAGCAACAATAGATGTTTGTTTTGTCTTTTAACGTATTAGAGCGACTCTATCTATACATATTATAATAAAATTGTAACTAATCCGAATCTGTTCATAAAATATTTTTTGGAAAATCTTATTGAAATAGACATTATTATCGATACAGAAGTCGAATTTATATATATTTTTTAATTTTTGTCTGTCTGTCTGTCACATCATCGGAAAACCCACTGGAGGGATTTTGATGAAATTTGGTATGATGATAACTGGTTATATAAGTCATCATATAGGATACGTTTTATTATCGGCAAATATGTCATCTCTGAGAAATCTATACTAAAAGTTAAACGTATCTAGGGACGAACCCGAGCGGAGCGAGGGTGAGTCGCTAATCTATGAATAAGATTAAAAATTAAATATTTAATATATATATATATATATACATATAAAGATATATATATATATATATACATATAAAGATATATATATATATGAAAGTATTATATATCTTTCTTTGCCTTCTTTTTTATTTACATTGTTGAAACAAAAAATGAGTTAATTCAGAAAAAAATAATTTCTTATCTTATCCAGTGAATTCAAAGAAAATGGCTAATGATTACGTTAGACGGATCGACAGGCTGACAGATACCCTATAAGGTTTCGATTTTTCCACTTGAGGTATCGTATACCTAAATATAACTAAATTCTGCCACAACCTACATACTATCTATTACTTGTTTCACCCTTTGTTCAGCTATCCAAGACTAATTGATACATAATTGAATGAAACGTGTAGTTAATTATTCTCATAGTTATCTTGGCACTAACGATACTAATTTGAGTGGTAGTCATTGAGGCGAGGCATTTACTATAGTGTAATGAATTTCTCAGATAAAGTTAAGACTGGGACGCTTCGGATATAGCTATAAATAAATATCCTTAATAAATGGATCTGTGAAAATTATATACATTTTTTTTTAAATCAAAATAATCAAACATTTTATATACTAGGTCATATTATGAGACATGCTTTTACTACATGATTTCACAATTGTGTATTAGAGTAGCACTTTTAATGAAATAGCCAATTATTAAATTCGTTTATTATTGTATTTAAACTATTTAAATTACAATAATGAAATAACAAACCGGACCGTTACTCGCGCTCACACGCTGTCAATATGACAGATGTGACAGATATTTTTAATAATCAAAGAAAAGAGTGTTGCCATCAATGTCATCGTATTAATATACATCAAACTAATAAATAATTATTATTTAACACATTACTATTGCCTCTTTATTTCATTTATTTTAATTAACTAGCATTGCCCGCGGCTCCGCACGCGTTCAGATAATCGAAAACCAAATTATTAGCTTTTCCATATTAGTATACTCTTACATTGCAGTTTTTGTATTTTTCTCAGAAATGAGACATATTTCCGCGGTGAAAAGTATCCTATATGTTGACCCGGATAACCAGCTACCACCATACCAAATTTCACCAAAATCCCTCCAACGGTTTTTCCGTGATGCGGTAACAGACAGACAGACAGACAGACAAAAATTCTAAAAACTAATTCGGCCTCTGTATCGAAAATAATATATATTTAAGTAAGATTTTCCAAAAAAATATTCAATGAACAGATTCGGCTTAGTTAGAATTTTATTATATGTATAGATTATAATAAATACAGATATTTTTAATTAAAAGATGTAAAAATTTTGATAGATATGTTAACACGTGCAGGGAATTTGCGATATCTATCACTTGCAAATACAGCCAAGGAAAATTCCTTCGCTTTATTTGTAAGTGGTAGTTATATTAAAAATGATTCGCACATAATATAAACCTAAGAGGTGCCTAACCCGGGGCTTGAACTCTCTTCTCTTGGTTTTCTAAGCATGCGTGCTATCACTGTACCATTTTCATTATAATCTATCCGAATCTATAGTTTTTAGAACTTTTGTCTGTCAGTCTGTCTGTCTGTCTATTACCGCATCACGGAAAAACCACTGAAGGGATTTTGATGAAACTTGGTATGATGATAGCTGGTTATCCGGGTCAACATATAAGATATTTTTTACTGCGAAAAAATATCTAATTTCTGAGAAAAAATACAAAAACTGCATCGTAAGAGTATACTAATATGTAAAACCTAAGAATTTGCCTTTTTGGTCATCTGAACGCAGGCGGAGCCGCGGGCAATTCTAGTTAGTATCTATATAAAAAAAAACTGTTTTAAAAAAAAAATTATAACACTAAAGCTAAGACTAACAGAGGAGAAAAAGGTACTAAACAGTTAATATATCAGATAATATTTAATATGTCTGGTAAGATATTATTTTCTAATATGTATGAAATAAGAATAGTTGAATGTTAATCTGAATTATTACCACCAGGTTGAACACTGTTCCGAAAATAAACTTAAAGTACGAAACGAACATATGGACAGTAAAACCGCATTTCTCTTATCTATCTTCACACTATGTAACTTTACCCACGGACTGAAATGACTAACGCGATACGTAAATGCACAGAGATTCGTGGTCTAATTTAATTTACTATAGTATCTTTGGTTAGAAAGCATTAGCTTTCTATTTTGGACGTACTTTAATTTTCACTAAAGACTTATTGTACGAATATTAATTAATTTTTAATTTTGACTATTTATTAATTCGCAGAGGTATCTATAATGTATTTAAATCGTAGAGAAAAACAAATCTATTCCACGGGCACTGTACATTTTTTTGGAATAAAAAGTAGTCCATGTGCTATTCCAGACTATAATCTATTTCTGTGCCAAATTTGGCTTCTCTTAAGGGATGATCTCCGGGATGTCCTTCGCAGGGTCTCAAACTATCCTTTTACCTCTAAATCGGGTTAGTAGTTTCGGAGCTTATTCTACCGAATACAACAAACAAACAAAAATCTGTCCTCTATATGTATATAATATTACTATAGATAAAATAAAACGCAATTACTATAGAATACCCTATTCTATTGCTTTTTAGCCCTGATTATTATTTAATGACAAGTGATTTGTCTTGGCTTCTTTCGGTTGATGGTCTTATAAGCTCATCATTACAAAAAAAGAAAAATCTGTTTTAGTTTAAGCTTGATTTACCCCGGGAGTTCTCCTGAAATAAATTTCAATAGATACGTAAAACAGAACCTTATTATATATACCATAAGATTTAATAATAACAACTAGTGTTTTCTCGTCGCTCTACGTCCTTTAATTTTACAAAATTACTCTACCCTCATATGTCGTAGTGTATAATCCGTACTAATATTATAAATGTGAAAGTGTATTTGTTTCTTTGTCTTTCTTTCACGTCGAAACGGCTTGGTGGATTGGCGTGATTTTATGTGTGGAGATAGTTGGAGGACTGGAGAGTGACATAGGCTACTTTTTACCGGGGGAGATTATCTCTTTCCCACAGTAAAACACGTAATAATACAATCCAAAAAAATTTTTATGATCAGAAAGAATTACTTGAAATTTGGTATAAATGCTCTTCAATACAATTATTTAAATACATGTTTTAGCATTTTTAGAAAATCATCCCATAAGGGGTAAAATAGCGGATGAAAGTTTCTATGAAACGGTAGGTTTCATTTCATTTTCATCAGAGTTTTTTAGTATTAGCGCGAGCGAAGCCGCGGGTTCTGCGAATATAATATATAAACTTTCTCAATAAAAAGGTTATAAAATGCAAAAGATGTTTCTTAATTGGGACCAGTAGCCTAGAGATTAGCGCGTCCAAAAAAACAAACTCCTCAGCTTTATTAGTACATGTAGATATAGATGAAAACCGTAATATCGATGACGAAATAAAATCAAAGCTTGCTACTATAAAAGTGACTAATTTGAAGTGTATTTAATTAAAAGTATGTAATTTTCGAGGTTTAAGCTTCCTAAATTACGGTTACAAAGCGTTCGAAACGTTAGATTTGTAATTACTTATATCAAATTAATAATAAGTAAGGTTTCCTTGAAATGGGGCTACTTATAAATATACACTCGCCGGCATATTTAGCGGAACACAAAAAAAAGGTCCATTATTAAAAAAATATGGTTATATTTTAAAATCTACTTACTACACTTCTTTTGTTATTTAAAGTTTCATTTGTTTTACTTAAAATGTGATCACATTAAAAACAGATTTTGCGAGTAAAGGCTATTTGTGAAAAATGGTACATTTTTGAACTTTTCATATAACCGGGAAAAGTGAAAATGAATATTAAAATAACAATTAATTAAATTAGAAAAATGGTGATTAATATCGCGTATTTCCTCCACGTGCTCTTATTAAAGTTTCTACCCGTCTAGGCATACTGAGAATGATGTTATCGATGGTCTCCTGGGATAGTCTCTGCCATTCCTCAACTACGGTGATTCGCAGTTCACCAACATTGGCAGGAGCTGGAATTCTGGACCTAACTTTTCTTTTCAGCAAGTCCCAAACGTGCTCTATTGGGTTCATATCTGGTGATCTCGCCGGCCACTCCATAACAGTGATATTCATATCATTAAGATAAGCTTGAGTTACCCGAGCGGTATGCGGCCGAGCATTATCCTGAATAAAAACAAAACCGTTACCGATATATGGGGCAAACGGTACGACATTTTCTTCTAAAACTTCTCTGATATAGCGGTCTGCAGTCAGACTCTCTCTGTCAATCACTACCAAGTCTGTGCGAGCTCCCAAACAAATGCCCGCCCAAACCATTATTGATCCACCACCGTATGCAACTGTAGTTTCAAAGTTTGTCTGAATTTATCATTCTCCTTTGCGTCTGTATATTCTTTGCCTGCCGTCAATTTGATTTAAGAGAATTCTACACTCATCACTAAACAATACCTTACTCCATTGGTCCGCGTTCCAAAGTCAATGTTCCTGAGCAAAAGTTAACCTGTTTCTACGATGATTTACCTCGAGCCTTGGAGCCTTGGCGGGCACAAATGAACCAAAACCAGCTTCTTCGAACCTTCTTCGTACCGTACGCTCACTTACGGTTACACCCCGCACTGCTTCTAACTCATGTCGGGCTTGGACGGCGGTCAAACGGGGGTTCCTACGTACACGAAGCCGAATGAAACGGTCATCCCTACTCGAAGTGCGTCTTTTTCTGCCTTGTCCTGCTTTTCTCACACAAGTACCGGTCTCCCTGAACCGTTGGATACTGCGATGGATCGTTGAAACTGGTCGACGAAGATCTCTGGATATCACTCTGTAGGTTTGACCATTTCTTCGCATTTCGAGTGCCCTGGCAATCTCCGTTGGGTCTAAGTCAGGCATAATTCAGTCCTCAACTTCAAAAAGATACGCGATTAAAAAAAAACTAACAAAAAACAGCATTTCAATGAAATTTTAAATCAAACTCAGAAGGAAGAAATACTCGAAGTTCGCTCCAGATAAGGTGTATTTGAATAAAATTAAAACAATTGCATAAAATGTGATGTTCAGTTCTTTTCTTAATTTGAAATATTTCTTTTTAAATTAAATGACGTATAAACCAGCCAGCAACCTTATATGATACTGATATCAAACCTTTATTTTATGTTTCGCTAAATATGCCGGTTTGTTTATTTACGTACTATGTCATGATAAAACGATAAATATTTGCTTAAATATTTAGTTATATGAATTGGAATCTACATAGAGACAATTGTATTCATGACTAGCATTGTCCGCGGCTCCGCCTGCGTTGAGATGATCAAAAACCAAATTCTTAGGTTATACATATTAATATACTCTTACATTGCAGTTTTTGTATTTTTTCTCAAAAATGAGATATTTTACCGCGGTAAAAATTAATAGTATATGTTGACCCGCATAACCAGCTATCGCCATACCAAATTTCATCAAAATCCCTCCAGGGGTTATTTTGTGATGCGGTAACAGACAGACAGACAAAAATTCTAAAAACTATAGATTCGACCTCTGTATCCATAATAATGTTTATTTCAATAAGATTTTCCAAAAAATATGTAATGTACAGATTCAGCTTAGTTACAATTTTATTATATGTATATATTATCGATGTTACTAAAATGTCTAATGATTTATTATTTAATAATTATGCTAATAAAACAAATATGAATTAAAATTTTAAATATTTTGTTGAAAGTGAGTAAATCCTTACAGCAGATCCCTCGGTATTGAGGAGGAGGAGGATATAGTAGTAATATTTATATATGTTGGGACATTACTACATAGCACTATCTAGTTCCACAGTAAGCTACGAAGCTTATGTTATGGATACCCGATAGTTAATACACTACACATATTTCAACTTCAACTTTAAATCCATACATGCTATAAATATCAAGCAGATATTATAAATATAAATAGCAAGCAGGAGCACAAACACTCATGATCAGTACACAAATGAATTCCGCCAGCGGGACTCGAACCCGCGACTGCTGGCACAGCAAGTAGGGTCACTACAAACTGATATTATTTTCCTCACAGACTGACTACACTGACGCTTTCATTAAATTGACGATTCAAAAGTACTTGTAATAAGTATAATTAATAAAGTTTATTTCATTTCATTTATGTTAGTAAAAAGAGTATGGCAACAAATACGGAACTGTCCGATACGAAAACAAATCGATAGTGAACATTCAAATTAAATTAATAAAAGAAAGAAATCATCATTTTTTACAATGAAAGCCTTTTATGATTATAATTTAGAAATGGCTTTCAATATAACAAAATGATGGATATTTGAAACAAATATTAATTGTATTAGTCCTACATGTCTTAGTGTTATTGTTGTTCATGGAAAGTGGTCGTTGAGTGTTCGAGGTTGATTATAATTACTATAATAGCGACTCGCCCTCGCTTCGCTCGGGTTTGTTCCTAGGTTGATTCCCCATATAAACTATCATCCCTATTTTCACCCCCTTAAGGGATGATTTCCGGAATAAAAAACATCCTATGTCCTTTCCAATGTCTCAAACTATCTTCTTACTAAATTTCATTTAAATTGGTCCAGTAGTATTTGAGTTTATTCGTTACAAACATACAAAAATACAAATCTTTACTCTTTTTAATAGTAGTTTAGATGTGAAAAATATATAAAATAATTGAAGCTTCTTCCATGGGTTCTTCTGTACTATGGAGATATACTCGTATATATTTTGTCTAAAACTAACAGATCTATGTATCAAAAACAGACAGACTCTTATCGGCCTGCTGAATAAATAGATCTTTCACTACTGGGAGGTGGATTACCACCACACCACCCTTCAATATTAGTCGAGTCTCTTGGTATGACTTTTTATGTTAAGTAAACATTTTAGGGCATAATATATCCTTTGTAAGACGTGAACTCGCGAAAGAAGTCAAAATTTTTATTAGTTCATGTTAAACTTCTACATGAATAGAAAAGTTTATAGCTTTAATTTTTCAACTCTGGAAACTCATGATATGAGATCTCTGTTTGATAAAATGATATTTTACACATTATTTTAATAATATATATGTTAATCATATATACTTATCATATAAAGATGCATAATAAAAATAAAAAAAAAAAATTTGCACGCCAAAGCGGAAAGCGCGAGCTAGTACAAAATATTTCTCCTAAGGGCAGAATAACATTAAAACGACTGTCAAATGGTCAATGGTTGTACTATTTCAATTATGAAAACCTTTTGTATTTTATGATAAAGAACAGATATTGAATTTAACACAAATACAGCATTGGATTTACTTACCAATTACTAAATGGAAAAATTAATAGCAACTCAAAAGTAAATTATACTGAAAATATAAGACACATGCGTACAAACAATCGAAATCATTATTTGTATAGCTTAATTTCAACGCAACTTCGACTGCCTTCTATACAGAGGGCACAAGATTGGATTTTCGTAAAAACACTTGTTGTAACAGACCATTATCTACAATGAATTTCTAATCATTTTATATTGTCACCGTCACTATTTAAATTATGTATTACTAGCATTGCCCGCGGCTCAGTCCGTGTTCAGATGACCAAAAACGAAATTCTTAGGTTTTACATATTAGTATTTATTATATATACTATTAGTAGTGTTACATTGCAATCTTTGTATTTTTTCTCAGAAATGAGATATTTTCCCGCGGTAAAAAGTATCCTATATGTTGACCCGGATAAGCAGCTATCACCATACTAAATTTCATCAAAATCCCTCCAGTGGTTTTTCGGTGATGCGGTAACAGACAGACAGACAGACAGAAAGAAAGACAGACAAAAACTCTAAAAACTGTTGATTCAGCCTCTGTATCGAAAATAATATCTATTTTAATAAGATTTTCCAAAAAATATTTAATGTACAGATTCGGCTTGGTTACAATTTTATTATATGTATAGATTATTATATGTATAGATATAGATAATGTAATATCACCTAGATATAAAATTAAGATAACACAATTAATAAGACGTGCATCATACGACAGAATTAGATCGGGTTCGCGTAGGTCAATACAATTACGAGTAATTGGAAGGGCGGTTAAGCTCGCTTTTGCTTTAATGTATGTTATTATAGTGTTTAGTGCTGTGTTGTGAAGTGACATGTTTCTTAGTGACTGGTATGTATTTTTTTTTATATTAGAAATTCTTAAGGGCGAAGATCTTATAGATAAGAGCTTAACGCAGATATATGGAGAGCTTTTCATAAAGTATTAAGCTCTAACGTTCCTAAGAGCAAATGAATGCAAAATTTTAAGGATATTTTTGATCATTTACTTAGTATTATAATTATATAGTGATAGTTTGGAAATGTTAGTAATTTATTCATATTAAAAAAATTGTTCTATTTTTCGTAATAAAAATAAAAAATTGTTCTCGCTGACTTTTAGAGTACCTATTATCAGAAAGCTCTTAAAAATATTAATTTAACAATTTACAAACGCTTTTAAAGTATTAATTTTCAAAGTCATTTTCAGTGTTTTTTGCAAATATACGAGCCCTGTTACTGTAAGACCCTTTGAATTTACGTTTTATTTTGGTAAATATACCGCCAACTGCGTTTTCTGTATATAAAATGTTATTCGGAATAACTGCCTTTTGTTAAGCTTTTAGGGTTATTTGTACGATATTTACACAATATTCGTGATACTGAATATTTTTTTATATTATTTGATCGTCTAATCTAACAGTTACCTAAATCGATTTTAGCAAGATCCAAAAAGATGTTTATAAAAAATTACATATTTTTTACTGAAATGATACTCTATATGCGATTTTACATTAAGTTTAAAAATTCTTTGCAAGATAATCACTGGGACTACTTAACTGACATTAAAATCCATAGTATTGTTATAAAAGTAAAAGTGTGTTTGTTTGTTTGTATATTTATTTATTTGTTTGTCGTTCTTTCACGTCGAAACGGAGTGATGGGTTGCCATATTTTTGGATGGATATAGTTGGAGGGCTGGACAGTGACATAGGCTAGTTTTTACCGCGGGAGACTATCTCATTCCAATGGGAATACATTAAATATATTATATAACTATAATAAAATGTCTATCTATATTATACTAATTGTTAAAACGTACCTAGCGACGAACCCGATTAAAGCGAGGGTGAGTCGCTAGTTTATTATTATATTAAAAAGATGCACTGTTCCTGATGTAAATGTGTAGATATTTTTCATTATCAATAGTACGAGTTCGGTTGGAAATTAAAACGTTAATAGAGTGAAGTATAAGTATATAAGTATATATGAAGTAATACTTAGTATTGGGCCAGTTTACATACAAATACAATTAATTTTCAGTATTATTTGGAAATTATGTTTCGTCCAGTTTCAATTAAAAGCTTACGTAATAATTTAAAAGCGCACTTAAATGAAAATTAATGGCGAAGATACATTAATTCAATACGAGCATAAAATATATCTCGAATATACTCTAGAATATAAACTTAATTATTTTACTGTAATTAAATCCATATAAGATTATTATATTTTCGACATGACAAGTGTTCAAAATTAACTATAACTATACTAAAAAATCAAAACATACGATCTATTCAGATATATTTTTATATAATAAGTTATTTTAATGATACGCTACGATAACTAATATATAAGTTTTTATTTGTAATCTCAATGCACAGACGGTTTTTCCTGCTATATATTTTGTTTTATATATATTTTTTAGTTTAAAAAATAGTATAAATGCGTATATTTGAGTTTAACATCGATTTCGGTAAAAATATTCAACTTCAAAGAAGAAATCCTCCAAATAGACGACCTAACTACATTATATGTATTGATGTAACGTAAGAAATAACGAAAAAAAATCTTACTTCATTCTACCTAAATCATTACCATATACCTAAATAAAGCTATCTAACAGAAACTTACTACCCGACAGGATGTTTGGTTTCCGTTTTTATTTATATTAATTAAGCTAGTTAACTTTAAATCAGCAGAACAATGACGGTGTGTTGTCAAATGTGATTCAATTATGGTGACTTTGACAATTTTTCGGGTTCGTTTCATGGCTTTCACGTTATACCAGACGTATTCGTAGACTCATTTAATTCTTTTGTCCAGATATTAGTTATAAATTCCATTAAAAGACAATTATAATTGAAAATATTTCCAATTAAAAGCTTTTATTTTATAGCTGTCTGTTAGTTTTGTACAGAATAAACCTTTGTTTATTTTTTGTTATGTTTTAAGGTAGTAGTTATATTAGAACGATATTTTAAATAACTATGTACTCATATAAGTATATAGGAAAAATATTGAAATCAAAAAATTAATTAATTATATATACAAAATAAACGTACAGTTAATTTTTATTGTACAAGTCATGTTCGCGTGGAATATTGGCAAGAATGTTAGCCGCATTCTCCTGCTGAATGGCAATGCCGATTCTTTGGGCGAAAATGGAGCCAATACTCCTGTAACCAGTAGAGGCAATAAAACAAGGTTACAAAGACAATCTTTTAGTGTTTAACACTTGGACTCCATGGACCAAGGGTTTGTACAGCAAAAGGTTTTACGCATATTTTCGTAACTTGAGTAGTAATTATATTAAGTCAAAATGAGCGACCAAACTTGATAATATCTTCGGTACAATATAAAATACCGTTATATGTTAAATGTTGAGCCGGAAAACCTGTCCAGTGGTTTTTTCCCAGACAGACAGACAAAAATTCTAAAAACTATAGATTCGAACTCTGTATTAATAATAGTGACGATTTTAATAAGATTTTCTGAAAAATATTTAATGTACAGATTCGATTCAGTTAGAATTTACGGCTTATACCTTTTATTTAAATACAATTCGTATCCTAGATTAGCTTTTCCATTATAGGCTCAAGTCAATTTACTATATTACCTCGCTAAGATAAAACATATTTCCATTAAAGGATTTTAAAAATGTTTTTAAAATATTTTAGAACAATTTTTTTTAAAACTTAAGACCAAATTGGTTATTGGGCCAAGCATTTGGTTAAAATTTAGTTATTGGTATGATATTTTGTTAAAAAATTTGGTAGCAAAATATATTTACATCGAGTGAATGTAAATTTAAAATAAATATTATAGTTTCTTTAAATATCTTACTAATGATATTATAAATGTGAAATCTTAGATGGATGTTTGGACGTTTGTTACTCAATCACGGCTGAGCGGATTTGGATGAAATTTGGCACAGTCTCGTCCCTAGCTTCCTTCCCAATACAAACTTTTATCCCCATTTTCACCTCCTTAAAGGATGATTTCCGGGATAAAAATCCTATGTCCTTTCCAGGGTGTCAAACTATCTTCTTACCAAATTTCATCTAAATCGCTTCGGTACATCCAGAGATTACCGCCTACAACCTCACAAGCTCACAAACTGACAAACTTTACTGTATAAGTCAATAAATATTTTTTTTTATTTATTTTTTCATTTTCATTTACTTATAACATAAGTATAAATTTATTATTTCGATTTTGAAACATTTGGATACTGTTGCAAAATAGACTTTAATTAAAGAATTTAACTCAATCAAAAATCTCGTAAGCGATAGTTATATAAACAAAGCAAAAATACCACTTCAAAAGATGTTTTATACGAAAATGCCACAAAAATGAGATTGAAAGTAATAAGAGTGCCGAGAATTTACGTCAAACCCTTCAAGTGTAAAGGAAAAAAATATCGTCGCGAAATAATTGGGCATCCACATTTCATCTTTGACATCACGTCAGGTAACTGACAGAAGGAGAATTTCAATCGCATTAGAGCACGTGTGTCCCTGTTCTGAGAAAACACCATTTGATTAAGTAAGTAATCTAAAAGAACGTTTATATGTCGTTTCTAAGAGTATCTCTCACGGACAGTAGTTATTTGACTAATAAGCGTTGGTGCTCGCGTATGGCATATTTTGATTTGAGCTATGAATAATTTCATACAAGTGAATAAAAGTGAATCTAAATCATATCACAAATAATCTGTTTTGATATTATATTTATTTAACGGTTAGTATGGAATAGATAGACCATATTTATATGATATATAGCCTACAACCTTCCTCAATAAATGGGCTATCTAAAGCAAAAATAATTGTTAAAATCAGATTAATAGTTCCTGAGATTAGCGAGTTCAGACTAACAAACTTTGCCGATTATTACGAGTATATATATATATATATATATATATATATATATATATATATATATATATATATATATATATATATATATATATATATATATATATATATATATATATAGTGTTATCAATTTTCCGCCTTGCTGCTTCAGTATTGCTATTTTCGAAATTTTAACAATAAATAATCTCTCACTTTCTTAGGAGTATTATAATTATTAAATTATGTTAGTTTTGTTTTCACGCAGGAAAAGGCTTAACAGATTGACATAAAGCTTAGTATAAAGATACGTAGCGAAAAGATTCATACGCTACATATGTGACCCCCATAACCAGTTCCCATGGGATAACCGGTTCTATAAAGTTACTTAAGTAAAACGAGAATTATTCTTTCAAAACTAAATAAATGTAGTAGTACTTTCTCTAAGCACCAGAGAATTTTAAATAAAACTATCTTTTCGGATTTTATCGCGGATTTATTTGGATTTTTGGTTCCCAATGTTTCGAATGTTTGAATCATGGTCACGGGAGAGACTAAAGTGTTAGGTGTCTCAAAGGTATTATATATAATATTATATGCACCAGAGAATTTTTGGCCTTCAGTATTCAAAAAAAATTAACAGTATGGTATGGCTATTGGTACTTTATGTTAACATTCTTGAAAATTGATTTTCTGGTAAGATCCATTACCGATAGATGACTAGAAAAAGAGAACCTGCTGCTACGTCTAAGAATAGTATATCTGAAGGGCAATGTATCTGACGACACGTTTGGCTCAGTATGTAGTGACCCTACTTGCTGTGCCAGCGGTCGCGGGTTCTATCTAGACCCACTGGGGGCATTCATTTGTGTGATGAGCATGGGTGTTTGTACTTCAGTCATAGGTGTTCATATTTATCTATACATATAATAAAATTCTAACTGAGCGGAATCTGTACATTAAATATTTTTTGGAAAATCTTATTGAAATGGACATTATTATCGATACAAAGTCCGAATCAATAGTTTTTAGAATTTTTGTCTGTCTGTCTGTTACCGCATCACGAGAAAACCACTGGACGGATTTTGATGAAATTTGGTATTATGATAGCTGGTTATCCGGGTCAACATATAGGATACTTTTTACCGCGGCAAAATATCTCATTTCAGAGAAAAAATACAAAAACTGTAATGTAAGAGTATACTAATATATAAAACATATATAGGTAAATTACTATTACGTTAATTAAATTGAAAATGTTTCATATGTATGTTGTAAGTGTGCTTTTTACAAATAAATAAATAAATAAACAAATAAATAAACCTAAGAATTTGGTTTTTGGTCATCTGAACGCGGGCGAAGCCGCGGGCAATGCTAGTAATATGGATATATTTAAAGTTATACGTGTGTAGTGTATCAACTATCTGGTATCCATAACACAAGCCTCATAGCTTACTATGGAACTAGATGGTGCTGTGTGTTAATGTCTCAACAACAAATATTTTTTTAGGACTTACCACTTCACTGGTAAGCTTTTATAATAGTGTAAACGGGCTCTTACATTTGATAATGGAATTTAATTTTTGCTTTCCCCCACGTTGATTGATGTGACGTTACTCTGTAATCCCATTGTGGATTGCTCCGTTGAATAAGACTCAGTCCAAAGTTCCTTATAAGTTAATTTAAGTCAAAGTCCTTTTATTTTTGCTTAAAGAAAATTGCTTATTTTACTTTGTTTCAAGTTAAATGTGACTTGTCATATAAAATATTAAAGTTAATTGTTCGAGTGGAAAGGATCTTTTTGTGCTTTCTATTGTTTGGAAAGATAAAAAAAAATTAAACTTTTATTCATAATTCGTTTCGTTTTTAATGTAACAACAATACCTACAATAAATTAATTATCTAAGTATAATAATTTAATCATAATAGTTTAGAAGTTTGAAATTCAAGTATAAGCAAGGCGGAACGCTATTATAAACCTGGTCTTAATAAAATATTCGATACTTAGACGATGGAACAATAAGTCACTAAGTTAATGTCCTTAAATATTTTCTTCTATATAAAGAAAGTTTTAACAAAATTTGCTTTGAAGCCAATCTTTATATAGAAAAGATTTCTTCGGCAACAGAAATTTTCCGTTAAATTGGCCCCGATATTAAAATTGTCGATAAAAATTCCCTTTGCCTCCTGTTGCTCTCCTTCCCGGTGAAAGCATTCGATTAGTACTAGAGGAAAAAACTTAAACCTTTTATACAACACTAGCAAATTGTGCTCTAATAAATAAATAGGGGCGCAATGGCTATACCATATTTATTAAATATCGCAGTTTTTGTTATGCAGAAGTAATATATGGCTTGATACAACCAAAATCTTCTTGATACAATCAAAATTGAATGAAAAATGGATGTCAACTTAAGAAATAATTAGAAAAATTCTTTATTTAGGTAACACTAGCGGTTTACCCACGCCACGTTTTAAATAGATATAAATAGATATTAGCCAGCGTTAGCCCAATTTCAACTATATTTTCGTGAATTTTCCGATGTTTTAATAGTTATTCTGCTTTTTTGTTAGGGTGGAGACAAATCCAACAAATCAAAGATTTTAAAAATCGGTCCAGTTTTTCTTGAGCTTTAAATGGTATAACTAACCCAAGTCGGGTTTTATGTATATATACTCGTAGTAATATACATAAGTTGGAATGATAGGAAGAGATCTAAGTACTATGTCAAGAGGACATATTATCGTCGGGATAAAATGTATCCTGTGTGCTATTTTCCAGGATATTCTCTATCCATTTAAATACAAATTATACCATTAAAATGTATGAATATCCACTTTTTTGGTATTTTCACAACTTAAAGAAAAATAAACTAAAAAAACTAAATTTTAAATTTTATAGATATTTAATTTTACAAGAATACCTATAAGTTAATATTTTACGATTTCGTTCAATTTGATATAATACATTATCGCGCCTCACATTTGATTCATCACCTCCATAGTCAATGCCTTTTACTTAATGAGGTCGAAATATCGATACGATACAATGTAGCACTTGCGTTTGTATTCAAAATCATCGATAACTTAAATTTTATTTCAAAACAGACAGAATTTCTTTCACACTTACGAGTATTATAATACTTAATATAACAATAGCGTATTAAAAATGTATTAAAATTAAATTAAAAAAACATGTGTGTGTAAAGCTAAGATTTCATCCCGTATGTCACAACTCTCTGTTTGAAAAAGGAATGTAGCTAACTTAACTTTATCATGTCGCTTTTTAGCTGTCGACATGCGCGCGCATCGTGAAAATTTTACTCTCAGTTTTTTCCAAGCTATTGGACAATTGTGCCATGAAAAAAACTTTAAATAAAAAAATTATAAAACCCACGACATTAAAACGTAATATAGAATATTATTAATAGCCGTGGTGTGTAACCTAAATAGCGTAACCTGGTCTGTAACATTGTAAAACTTAACTAAGAACATGCTCAAGAATGCGACTTATACAAAGCAAAAAACCGTTTCAAAATCGGCCTAACCTTTTCCTAGAAAAATGGTAACAGACATACACAAACACCTCTTATACCAAACGCAAATACCGTCTCCGTGGCCGTCGCGGGTAAAAAATAAAAAGGTCACCTAACATAATCTGCATCATCATGCAACATCTTCATAAATTTAACAGAAAAATACAATTTGTTTAGATGTAGATATATACATACATATGCACATAAGAGCATAGTTATATATAAGCATTATATTTATTATGTAAATAATATACTCAGCAATATTAAAACCCACTAATTTTTACAATACTGTTATTATTATCAATACAAAGATTCAACATCTCAACATACAATGTTCGAACCTGTTACCATTTAAATTTTAAATGACTAGATGCGTTACTATAACGATATAGGTAATTATATTTTATATGCGGGTTGACACTTTCTTCCCTATTGTAAAGCAGCCTAATGAGTTCGAAATGATATGATACAAGCCGTGTTCGGTTATCTTTCCACAATATATGGCGTATGAATGGATATTTACATCTACTCGTATACTAATATTGTAAATGTGAAAGTGTGTTTGTTTGTCCTTCTTCACGTTGAAATTGAGTGATAGATTGGCGTTATTTTTCTTGTGGACATAGATGGAGAGCTGGAGAGTGACATAGGCTACTTTTTAATCGTAGGAGATTATCACATTCCCACGGGAAAACACGTTATAATACAACCTAAAAAAATATTTATCATCAGAATTACTTGAAACTTAGTATTAACAGTCTCTAATACAATTCAATAAATATGCATTTCAGCATTTTTTGAAAATAATCCCATAAAGAGGTAAAATAGGGGATGAAAATTTGTATGAAATCTACCTTTTTAGAGGTTTTTTGTAGTTTTAGCACGAGTGAAGTTGTGGGTTCTGTTAGTTTAACATAAATGTAAGCTTAATAAGCTGTAAAGTCATCTATGTTGTTGAAAGTTTAAAAGTGATTGACCCTTTTTTTGGTCTCTTAGAATATTTTGCTTAAAAGAATATTCAGCTTTATACATTTGAATGTAGACAACGGTGGCTACAACTTTAAACGTAGCGTTAGATAATATTATTATATCTACATATATATCCAGAAAATCTTAAAATTTCGTAGGAATCCTATTAGGGTATCTAAGATTCGAGGTTTTCATTATATGAACAAACTAGAGATTTAACTTATATTTATACATATTTTTTATTTTATATGTGCATATTTTGTTTTAGTACTTGAATAAACAATAAAAAAGAACAATTGTCTAACATTAATAATTGGGTACTTCGATGAATTTGGTAGGTACTCTGTGTAACTTGTTAATTGGCATGTTCTATTTACAACTTGTTCATTCCTTGTAATATAAAAAAATATTATTTATTAAAAATATGTGTGTACATATACAATGACATATATTTCATAAATTTTTTTAATGATGAAATACGAATAATTAAAATGTAATGATTAAGAAAATGAAATATTAATTTGCATCTGAAAATTTCATGGATTTGATAAAAATTAATAGTTTCTTAGATTCACGCAAATATTTGTCATTTTAAATAAAACTATCTTTTCACGGATCTCCTTTTATTTTTGGTTCCGTACGTTTTAAATGCTTTAAAGCAATTGCGGTCACGGGAGAGACTAAGATTTTAGAAGTCTCAAAGGTAGTGACATTATAATTTTTTTTTTGTATTTAAAAACAACTGCGAAAAAATCTCAAAAGACAGCTCGATTAAACTTATTTAATTATGTTCATAAATTTTACAATTTTGATAGATTTCGATAGGTATGATTTTTGATATGCATAAAGTAAAATTTAGACAAAATTCAGATATAGTTTGGACTTTATAATATAACGTCATTTACATACTTCAAGGGCTAAGTTTAGTGTTTGAAAGCTAACTCAAACTAAACATTCGTACAAATTCCCATTCATAGTATTATAATACTTTTTTCGAATCACGTCATAAAAAAGCAACGTAGTACAATCTTAATGCTTTTATATACTATACCCTTTTACGTTAATAATATAGCTTTTAACATAAATATGCATATATTTTATATTATATACATCAATTAATGTATACATATAATAAAATTCTAACTGAGCCGAATCTGTACATTAAATAGTTTTTTGGAAAATCTTATTGATATAAAAACGTTATTATCGATACAAGGGCCGAATCTATAGTTTTTAGAGTTTTTGTCTGTCTGTCTGTCTGTTACCGCATCACAGAAAAACCAGTTGAGGGATTTTGATGAAATTTGGTATGATGATAGCTGGTTATACGGGTCAACATATAGGATACTTTTTATCGCGGGAAAATGTCTCGTTTCTGAGAAAAAATATAAAAACTGCATTGTAAGAATATACTGATATGTAAAACATAAGAATTTGGTTTTTCATAATCTGAACGCGGGCAGAGCCGCGGGCAATGCTAGTTAAAAAAAAATCTTACCATAAAATTCAATTTTACATACCAATTACTTATATTAAAAACCCTTATCTATTCCCATTAAAAAAACAATATGAAATTAATTTTATCTGTTTTTATACAGCTTACATGCTATTATCTTACATGATATTTTATGGTATAATACAAAACCTTAATTAGTACACGGACTCTCATCAACATTAGAATGAAAATAAAACAAACTTTGAACATAAATTTATAATTTTTACGCTGCTTCTCCCCACGAGAGCGCGAAAGGTGCTTTCAATTTGCATTCAACTTTCAAAGCGTTTTGATGAAGACGGTACATTCATTAAATTGAAAGTGTTATTAAATGAGACCGTGATGATGTGATACCCTTTGTATCGTTTTTTTTCTGTCTATTCTTCTGCATATGGTAGGGTTTTAATTTATATTTCTTTTTCTTAATGACTGTTTGATACATTAATCTGTACTAATCCATACTAATATTTGACGACACGCTTGGCTCAGATCTTAGTGGCCCTACTTGCTGTGCCAGTGGTCGCGGGTTCGAGTCCCGCTTGGGGAATTCATTTGTGTGATGAGCACAAATGTTTATAGTCCAGTCATGGGTGTTTATATTTATAATATGTATGTTTTTAAAGTTATATATGTGTAGTATATCAACTATCTGGTATCCATAGCACAACCCTTGTAGCTTACAGTGAAACTAGATGGTGCTGTGTTAATTTTTTTTTAACGTTGGGAAATGCATTTACGCACGAGGTGTGGGACTACCCACTAAAACCCTTCAAAACCTTCCCCCGTCTTAATGGGGCGTCGCAGGATCGCTTACGCATTTAACTACGACGCCCCGACGGCAGGTCTACCGAAGCAGACCACAACAACCACGGGGTTGCTCCAAGGTCCACTCTGCTATCAGAGAAGTACCAGGAGCAACCCGCATGGTACACCGCCCTCCGGAGAGGGCCACCTCCCACCGCCCACCGATGTGGGACACCTCCCGGTGCGTTTCTTGGCTTCGCGCCCGGCTGTATTGCCGGGCACTACTGGGCCCCCCCACCACGACAAGGTGAACGCAGTTGGGGGGGAATGTGTTAATGTCCCAACATATATACTAATATTATAAATTTGAAAATTTTTGAGAATGGATGGATGGATCTCCCACGCCAGAACGACTTAACGGATCTGAATGTTTGGCACAAAGATAGATTATAGTCTGGAATAGCACTTAGGATTTTTATTCGGTAAAATGTAGGGTTCCCGTGGAATAGAATTAAATATAACTATCTGATACTGATGATTTAATTTCCACTCAAGTTGAGCGACTGTGTGTGCCATACAAATTATTTTAATCTTATTTTAATATAATAATATAATCTATGACAGTAATATTTTACTCGTAGAAAATTAGTTCTGGTGGAGAAAGTTAAGGTTGATATATTATACAAAATAAATTATTAAGTTTCTTTATGTAAATCTTTTAGGTTTTAAATCTATACATATAATAAAATTGTAACTAAGTCGAATCTATACATTAGTTTTTAATTATAGTTTTTAGAATTTTTGTCTGTCTGTCTGTGTGCCTGTCTGTGTGTTACCGCATCACAGAAAAACCACTAGAGGGATTTTGATGAAATTTGGTATGGTGATAGCTGTTTATCCGGGTCAACATATAGGACTCTTTATACCTCGGGAAAATTTCTCATTTTTGAGAAAAAATACATAAACTGCAATTTAAGAGTATACTAATGAGTAAAACCTAAGAATTAGGTCTTTGGTCATATGAACACGAGCGGAGCCTCGGGCAATGCTAGTTTAAAAAATAAAACTGTATACCATTAGGACTAAGTGGAATATATCTGACTTTCTTAAAAGAGAGAAGTAATATATGTAAATGAGTGTAACTTTATTCTCCCGGAGCTGTTACCAAGACTTTGACCGTTGATAAATTTTCTCATTGAGTTATGGTTTCAAAGTAATATGCAGATCTGTTAATATAATAAACATTTTAGAATTTACAGCTCTTTCAAAGATAACAGAAAATGTTTTTGTTCATCTTTAATGTTACCTTTTATATCTATTACCGTTTATATCTTTTAGAGTGTCTATCTTATTGTAATATCTCCAGTAATATTTGATCGACAAATTTTTTATTTCAGATAATTTAGATAAGCGACTTTGATAAAACGTGAATACGACAAAGAAATTAAAGCCAATCGCCATATACGTATTTAATTATATTACTTTTTTTTTAGATTTATATGAATATTTGACATTTTAATTCAAACATTTTTTGTGGTTCTTGTCGTTTTAAGGATTTCTACATACATATATTTTTTTTAAATATTAAAAAATATAAAAATCATTATAGCAACTCAAATTAAATAATTTCAGATTGTAGCAATGTCTCTGTTAGTGATAAAATCAGAATTATTTTGCAGACGTTATTGTGTGGGAATAATATAAGTTTTAGGTTTTAGTTATATTATTATTATTCTATAAATACTATAAGTTTATTATAAATATTTATCCCCTGCGAGTAAAAATCCGATTCGTTTATATTTTAAAATTTAAAGATATTTTAAAATATAAACAAGTCGGAGTTTTGTAGCTGACATTTATAAATATCATTAAAAAAAGATCTAAGCGTATCTACAGATTTTTGTCCTAACCTTTCACGTATACGAGAAAGTTACTTCACGCCCATCGCAGCATGAAAAAACAATTATACACCATCGTTTATTTAAAAACGAAAGCATCCCTTTCGTTTCTCTTAATTTCATAAATTTATATGTAATTTCGAACGTCATGTGCCAATTTATTTTGCATTAAGCCAATAAAATGGTCTACGATTGATCAGTAAGGTTCGTTCATACTTTGATTTGTTTCTACGTATAATGGCGTAGAAAAGTTAGATTAATTTATACCTGAATCTAAATAAAATTGTTTTGAAATACTATCTTTTGCTTGAGACTTACAAATCTACACATATAATAACATTCTAACATTTTTGGAAAATCTTATTTAAATAGTCATTATTATCGATACAGAGGCCGAATCTATAGTTTTTTAGAATGTTTGTCTGTCAGTCTGTGACCGCATTATGAGAAAACCATTGGACAGATTTTGATGAAATTGGGTATAAATGATAGCTGGTTATCCTGGTCAACATATAGGATACTTTTGAACGCGGGAAAATATCTCATCTCTCAGAAATCTATACTAAACGTTAAAACATAACCACACAAATCAACTTATGACATAAGCAGTGACATGAGTTATTACATATAACACTGTACTTTTTTAAATAATCTTATTTTAATCAATATATCAGATTATATATATATATATATATATATATGTATATATATATATATATATATATATATATATATATATATATATATATATATATATATATATATATATATATATATATATATATATATATATATTTTTTTTTTTCCATTTCATTGAAATTCTATTTTTATTATAATGGAGCTTTTTGCTTCTCTTTTTTCGTTTTTTGTTAAATAAAGAACATTTAAGCATTATTATTTATTTTTGTATAAAGCCATATATACACATTCTAATACCATTAGTAAAAAGGGCGAAATAAAAGAGTAAAATAAAGCATCGCCGTCGTCGTCACTTACTGTCATCCGAAACAAAACCGCACCTGCTACCCGTCTGAAGATATAACATGGATAATTTGACATTAACCCTTAAAATATCCTATCTTTTGTTTTAAAAATATAAACCCCTAAATCTATTAGTATTGTTTGTGCACGGGTAAAATAGCAAATAAAAGTAACAATATTAACTTTTTGAATAGAATATTAAAATATGTCTTTACAATCAAATATGAAATACTAGCGACTTACCCTTGCTTCGCTCGGGTTCATCCTCAAGTACGTTTTAACAGTTAGTATGAAATAGACTATATATATATATATATATATATATATATATATATATATATATATATATATATATATATATATATATATATATATATATATATACATAGGTATGATGAGTTTTTGTGGGTTGTATTGTAACGTGTTTTCCCGTGGGAATGAGATAGTGAATATCTTCACTTAAAAAATCACATCTATCTGTCACTCTCTTTCGTCGAAAAAGAAGGGCAAACAAATAAACACACTTTCATATTTATAGTATTAGTATGGATTATTCACTCTTAATAATAATTTTTCTATTCATAGACAGGCGTGAAATTCATTTAAATAAGTACTAAAATCGGTATATAACAGTCGAAGATATCGCGTCTAATCTAGATGCTAGAGAAATTTTCGTATAAGCTTCCAATCGCTATGCCACAGAAACTTTTTCCGACTCCAATTTCCCGGCACACAAAATTTTATTACTCAACAGCCATTTTGTTTTTCAAGATGTAAGATATTCTATAGGTTGACTCAAGAACTTAAAAAAATCGTGCTAATTGACATTAAAATTCATAAAATCGCAAGAGTAAATAATACGCAGAGTCATATTTGGACTCTTCTACACATATAATAAAATTGAAACTAAGCCGAATCTGTACATTAAATGTTTTTTAGAAAATCTTATTGAAATAAACATTATTATCGATACAGAGGCCGAATTTATAGTTTTTAGAATTTGTGTCTGTCAGTCTGTCTGTCTGTCTGTTACCGCATCACGGAAAAACCACTGGAGGGATTTTGTTGAAATTTGGTAAGATGGTAGCTGGTTATTCGGGTCAACATATAGGATACTTTTTATCGCGGGAAAATGTCTCGCTTCTGAGAAAAAATACATACATATAAATATAGAGTATACTAATATGTAAAACCTAAGAATTTGTTTTTTTTGTCATCTGAACGCGGGCGGAGCCGCGGGCAATGCTAGTCTATTCTATCTATGGCCTCGTATGACGTGAGATGTTCGCAACCATACATCATTGTGACTCCTACTTTATGTTAAATCGCATAAAATAGCACGATACGGGAAACTTAATATGCATTTTTTTATCATTTATTAAAGTGAAACAAAATATATAATTAAAATGGACTTCCGGTTACAATTTATTTCATTTAGTATAATCGAACAAAATTCAACTCATGGACCTCGGAAAAATGACTTTTAAAAACAAAATAAAAAAATTATTGCTTATAAATAAAAATATTATATTACCTATTAATAAATCGATATAAATTATTATATTTTTATTTATTTTTTCATATTATTGAACTTTTTTAAAAACATGTTTTTT
The DNA here is from genome assembly GCA_951806755.1 of Brenthis hecate. NCBI lineage: Eukaryota > Metazoa > Arthropoda > Insecta > Lepidoptera > Nymphalidae > Brenthis > Brenthis hecate. The sequence goes on from OX638263.1 coordinate 2,803,989, forward strand.
TCTTATCAACTACGAATATAAAAATACTCTATATAAAAAATTGTGGTGAAAATATTCTATGAAACTACTGAATAGATTCTAAATAGCTAATTTCAACAATATTCCTTAATAATTTAATAAAGAGGGTATTTTCAACAAAGTACCATGCCATAATAATCGTATTTAAAGAAATTGCGATGTAAAACCAGATAACTTATAGGTTAATAAATTTTTTAGTATACCCTTCGAAATAAAAAAATACAAATCGGTTCAGAAGTCTTCAACTAATGCGTGAACATACATTAAAAAGAAAGATTCCGACGAGTTGACAACCTCCTCCTTTTTGAAAGTCGGTTAAAAATTATGTTTTGTTAATAAATCGCAAACAAATTACTATATAGACGGACAGACAAACCTTTTCCATTATAGTTACTCTTTATAATCTATACTTATCGATGAAGATTACGTCGAGAATAATTAATCATATTATTTATTGCAAGTTATAAAAGCGATTTTCGTTCACGACATTTCTTAAGAAATTATTTTTTGTGTTGGTCTACGATGACGACCTACTTAAGCTTTGTAACTATTAATTAGACTTTACATTCTATTTCAAAATTAATATTATTCTTAAACGTATAACTAATTTATTTCTAGAAAGTAATTGTAAGTGAAACACGCCACAAATACTTATTTCAAGTGTTATTTTAAGGCAACATTACAGACTAAATTACATCATTAATTATATATTATGTACTAGCGACTCACCCTCGTTTCGTTCGGGTTCTTCTCTAGTTTGATTCTCCATACAAACTTTCATCCTCATTTTCATCCCCTTAAGGGATAATTTCCGGGATAAAAAGTATCCTATGTCCTTCCCAGAGTCTCAAACTATCTTCTTAAAAAAATCATCTAAATCGGTTCTGTAGATCCAGACATTACCTTCTATAACATCACAAACTCACAAATTCATAATCTGACAAACTTACAAACTTTAGCTCTTTATAATATTAGTATAAACGAATACATTTAAAGTCTCGTAATGCCGATTAAATACGAATAAAAGTTTAATTTCATTTTTAATAACTATATCGCGCCATTCGATAACCTTTAGTTTATCTGTTTTTTTTTCTCAAACAAGAACATTCTTTACTTATTCACTTAACTGGGCTATGTATGTAGCTAGCACGTATGGCACATCCGGAGGTCCTGGATTCGATTCCAGGGTCGGGCCAAGTTTAGATAGTGAGTCTTTCTGTATAGTAAGCCTCAGTAACAACCCGTAGTTGGGAAGTTGACAGTGTTTGACCCCCGTGCCTCGGAAAGGAGCACGTAAAACCGTCGGTCCGGCGTCTTAACTCTCACTGGTCTCATGTCTAGCAGTCGTCCCACTGGAGTATGAGAGTGACAGGAATAGAGAGTGCACTTGTGTCTGCGCGTACACTTGTGCACTATAATATCTCCTGTGCAGATGGCTAGTCGCAAAGAGATTAGCCGCTGTGGCCGAAATCGGTCGGGAGGACATATTTATTACGTATTCGCAAAATAATTAAAAAAGATGAAAAAGTGTGAAATAGAATTAAGTATTAATAGTTAAACGTGTAATTTCTAACACGAAAAAGTTATATTATACAAAATGAGAATATTTTAAACAGTAATTTAGACAAACGTCCATTTTTACTAATGAATGGTACAATTAATTATATAGGTAATTTATCATACGGGCGTGACCGGTTATTCCACTGGGAATATGTTCACTCCTTAATAAATAATTTTGTAAAACATCGGTTATTTCGACCGGTCAAGCCTTGCGTTTTTGACACGACATTAGTGTATGAATGAAAATTGTTATTTGGTAAATACTATATAATATTATGAATTTTGAATTTGAGTTGACTAGTGATGGGGATATTAAAATCATAATGGAATAAAAAAAATAATGTCATTTTTATGCTCTTTTAAACATAATTAAGAATTTTAGTCTTAGAAAAACTTTTTTGCATGCACACATACGTATATATGTACGTAATGGTCGTATATTATCTCAGTTCCATTCCTATTAGAAGTCACAGGTTTGATTCCTGTAATTTACATAATACTAGCGACTCACCCTCGCTCCGCTCGGGTTCGTCCCTGGGGTGGGGTCTGGGAGGACCACCCTTATCCTTATCACTTAGGGGTATGGAAAATAGATAGTAGCCGATTCTCAGACCTACTGAATATGCATATAAAACTTGGTAAAAATCGGTAAAGCCGTTTCGGAGGAGTACCGTAACTAACATTGTGATATGGAAATTTTATATATAAGATTAAGCTACTACTTGTTTGTTTCTTCAAACAATCTCTGACCTTAACAAAACCATTCTAAATATTATTATTTTACTAATAGAAAACTTCAACATTCTTGAGTATTTTAGAATAACTTCCCGCGAGCGAAGCTACGTTCGATATTTAGTTCTCCATAAGAACTTAGGATTATTTTAACTTGAATTTAGTATCGCTACTATCTCTCTCTGGTTTTCTCTTTCTCTCTCTTTCATGTTCGCTCTCTCTCTCTCTCTCTCTCTTTCTCTGCGGGAAAAATACATGTATTTATTAAAACTATATTCTCATAGGAAAAATATTTTTTGTCAAATACGTAAGTAAATCATTAATATTAATACCAATTTACTAATAAAATCAACATATTATTAAATGTAATTTCGCATGTTACATACAAATCATCTGTGTGCTGAATGACCATTTCATTTCATATAGTGAAGTCATCACCATTAGTACCAAATTTAACTCAATTACTAGATTTGACAATGTTCTTAGGTTTGTAATCCGCTATTACCGTAGCTGGTAATATATGAAGCTATCGAACTGCTATTAATCTATGCGAAAGTGTACGTGTGTATGTACGTATGTGTGTGTATGTACGTATGTGCGTGCATGTACGTGTGCGTGTCCGTGTGCGTGTCCGTGTGTAGGTGCATGTGTGTGTGTAGGTGCATGTGTGCGTGTAGGTACCTAGGCATGCATCCAAGCGAAGCGGGGATAGCTCGCTAGTCGCATTATATTTTAAGATTTTTTTAAATTAGAAAACCCCTCATTGCACCTTCTTAGTGTTCTACAATACCTTAGAAAAGCTAACAAATTATGAATAACCCCGTTTTTTATAAAGAAATCGACCTATATAAATATTTTTCTTTAGCAACAAAGGATTTTACGGCTTCCTAGTTAGAATAATAATTCAGTCCCAGTATACAAAAATTCTGATAATATTTATAACGAAAATATAGTGTTGATATGTATATAATTATTATATACTCGTATATTATATAATAAATTATTGCATATATAGTTAACTATGTGTGAATGTGAGCGTGTGTGTGTGTGTGCGTGTTTACATTTTAGTATACAGATAGACCATAACCTGGATGTACATACATACATATATAGCTAACTAAAAGCCTATTCACACTAATCTTACATTATATAAGAAGGAATCATGATTAAGCTACCTTGATATATTATCTTTCAAAGGACTCATTGATTTCAACCTTGCCTTCTACGAGAATCTATTAATATCAATTGATGTTATATGATATAGGGGCATGCTAGCTTATAACAATATGTATTAAACAGTCAAATGTGGTCTAACCCTGAAACTGATTATATCTAGAAATGCATAAAGCTAGTGGGCATAAGCAGGTATTAGTTAAAGATCTCTATTTTTTGACAGATACAAAGAGACAGAGTAAGATATATTTGTCACTTCTCTATAAATATAATGGGTATTATTTAGTAAATATCTACGTATAATTTTTTCTGTTCTTGTTTCAAGTCTATGTTATCCGTGGTTCATTATTCATGTCAGAGTGGGACGAGTGGATAATATATGCTGATGTTTCATGTCAAAATATATCATTTTCTTATTTAACACCTCCAGGTAAATTTCTAAGAAATTAATTAAATTTCTAAGAAATCTATTGTTAACTGTAACGCCGGCGTGTCCGCGGTCGTTGAGGGATTAATGATATTTAGCGTTTCAGTTACGTCCATCTCATTTTGCCAATGTCACGCAAAAAGGAAGAGATGAGATGGATCGGTAAAGCGGTTATAATACCTCAAGACTGAAGGTTAGACGTTTCCTTCTGGATTTAACTTTAAACTTTTATTTAAGAATAATAGCTTTCCAATAATTAAAACTAATTAATAATTGGTAAGCTTCTTTATTTGTAGACGATAGCTTAAAGTTGTAGTGCAATAAAGCTACCTATTACTCTCGAAGTTACTAGATACATTGTTACCGGGTGCATATTTATATTGGATACTAGCGACTCACACTCGCTTCGCTTGGGTTCGTCCCTAGGTACGTTTTAATATTTTTAAGCAGAACTCTAATTCTTTTTCTAAAATAAAAGTAGCCTATCTTACTCCCTATAACAACAGCTATCCTCCACTGAATGTTTTATCAAAACCAGTCCAGATATTTCAGAGATTATCCAGAACAAACAGACAAACAGACAAAAATTAAAAAAAATGTGTTTTTCTTATAAGTACCGTATATAATTTCATATACATTTAGTAAAACGCTGTTATTTTGACATTACAAACAGACACTTCAATTTTATTTATCTGTATAGATATCGATTTTATTTCCAGACTGGTAAAGACCTGCTAATAGGCATCGCTCAAAATATAAAAGTTGTGATCGGAGCATACTATATTATTAGCCCCCTGCTTTTGGTGAAATGATTTATTTAAATATCTATTCAAGTAATATAACTTACCCTAAAGTAATAATCTGCATACTAGTACTATAACTGTTGAGGTAATACTCGTCTGTCTATTACCGGTTATTATTCACGCTCAAACTGCTGAACAGATTTCGATAAAATTTAACCAGACTGCATTTGGCATGCAAACGAAGCTGCGGGCAAACAAGCAGTAGTCCATGAAATTCGTACAGAAGTACTGTAACAGCACAATTCCGAAGATTTCGCGTCAGATAGATCATCAGAAAAAATGACAATGAATCAACATTTAAACGTTCAAAATCTAAATTAAAATTAACTTTATCTAATTAAAGTTTTAAAAACAATTTAGTACGAAACCTTTTGTTTAAACTACTTTACTGCTAATACTAATATCAAGCTAATACTATAGTATTATTAACTAATATTATATTTTTAAAAACAATGGCTACAGAAGATTTACATTAAAGTAGCTTAGTCTACTATTAGCGTCTTATGGCAAGCGAAGGCCTTCACTTTTAATCCTCTTTTGTAGTAAGAAATTGTTCACTGGGCATTCTCATTTAGTGCAATGTTAGTATAAATAGGTTTTAATCCTTGGAAAATAATGTTTGGTAATATTTTTACAATTTTCTTATTATACTCCTTATATTTTGTTAATAGCTAGGTTATTTTTTACTTATGTAGACCTTTTAAATTTCTTACTGTTGGGCACGGGTCTTTCTTCAATACAAGGGCGGATCAGACCATTGTCCACCATGCTGGCCAAGTGCGGGTTGGTGGACTTCACATGTCTTTTGAAACTTGCTAGGTTCAGACATGCAGGTTTCCTCACAACGTTTTCCTTCACCCTAGTAGTAATCACGTTAGAAATGATGCGCTCATGAAAATAACAAATGTGTGAGACCCGGGATTTGAACTCGCTTCACTTGGTTTCCCAAGCAAGCGCGTTACCACTGGGCTACTATTACCTAGTTTGTTTTATATTTATCTCCATGTTTTCCTGGGTGAAGTATAGAGACAATTCAGACTGGAAGTAACTGCTTAACGCTCATTGTCCTCAATACGCCAGAATGTTCATCATTTGACCGACTTCAAAAAAACTTAATTCCGTTTTATTTTTGTAAGTACGCGATATCTTTGGCAATTGTGAATCACTTAGACCCTCTTCTTGGAAATTTTTATGGGGCTACCTATAGATCCATAAAAAAAAATCCACCTCTATAGGTGGAATAAGTTATCTTTAATTGATGTACCGTTTTTAAAAGTAAAACAAAAATAAAAATTATAAATGAAACATTATATTTATATTTAAAGCTGTAGTGAAAGATAATTTAGTTTTGCATTTAGTGGATTCCATAATACGTCACAGTTCACTTCAGAATACAAATTCAATTAATTCATATAATAATAACTCATTCAAATATAGTAAATGAAATTATTCTCTTTGTAGTATCGCTACCTTAATGGCATTAGCGTATGATATTTACTTAGCAAGGAGCATACAGAAATAACAAGAATTCGGTGTTGATATGTGAAATTTCAGTCTCTCAGCTATAAGAGCTTGGCCTGTGAGTGAATGATTTGAAAAATTTATATACCTGATAGAAATTTTAAGTTTATTATTATAACCATTGGATAGTGTAGATATACGATATATTGTTATGACGATATCTATATGCTAATATTATGTACTAATAATTTGATTTGTCCGGGAATCGAATCCGCTATATTATTTTCAATTTGCAACGAATCAAATGTAATACTTCAAAGAGTGATAATAATTATAATTATTCATTTTTCGCTATCCACCCTCGTTTTACTCAAGCTCTATCTATTTAAAATTCCATGGGGTTCGTTCGTTATGCCGGTTATATGGTAATAAGTAGCTTAAGTCTCTGATTCATAAACTTGATGACACATTGTTTCGTTAGTATGCAAAAAACAGGACCACCCACAAACACACTTTCGCCTTTATGCAACTACTAGCAGTGCCCGCGGCTTCGCCCGCGTTCAAACTTCCGATCGCTACCAAATTTCACAAGATCCACTAAATTACCCGCTAGGTTAATCTAAGATTCCTTGAAAATTTCACAAAATCAATCTAGCCGATTTGGAGTCCATAGAGAATATACCCACACTATTTAGTCGACTTTTAAAGACAAAGTGCAAGAAACCACTATCCATTTCTTCTTCTTGTTTTAGTAATAGGTGTGATGTACATTGTACAATGATATACAATACGTCTACTGATATATTTCTAATAGCAGCCGTAGTCTTTCGTCAGAGATTACGGGTTCGAATTCTGCCCAGGACAAACTATAATATGAACAAATGAACATGCATATTATGTGTATATCTTCTTTTATGTATGTACCATGGTTGGCATTACTTTATTTTTAATTAACATATTTTAGATTGTCCGTCCCATATAATCAATATATCGTACATACGTTATTAAAATTTATTTCAACATATTTTCATAATGATAATATTAAGTATCATAAGTAGAGCTGACTTATGTTCTTATTCACTTATAAAATTATGAATCAAATATAGCTCAGTAACTTACATGAGATATATACCAATATTGAAATATTTTATTTACTCTATCGAGTAAGTTTTAATTTCTGTAAAAAAAGTGTATTATATATACATATATTATAGTATTAATTTATTATTATATGCAATTACTTACACTATTTCAAAAATTCTCTTAATATATGTACGTTAATAATAACTTAACAGATCTATTCAAATAAAAAAGTCGTTTGATAACGCTAACCAAAAGGTTCGTGATAAATTTGTTTACTTATAAGTAAAGTTTACACTGCACGATCTAAGTTAACTGAAGGCTGGCGTCGAAGAGACCAAGCCAAATATTTTATTAAGAGTCGCTTAATACAGGAGGGTAGAAAAGTTGATATATTAATTAACTAGTGAATAAGTCCACCACGACGAAGAGTCACTCCGTTTTACGCAAGCGCAATGAAGATCTGTCAAGATACGCCCTTTGGTAGTGTGTACTCGGCATTCGAGTGTAACGCACGAAGTTAGACTGTGCTTCCCAAAGTGCGATGTTTTATTCCCCCTCAAATAAAAAATCGAACTTCAATGGATACGGTGTTAAGAGTTAGTGACTGTCACGTAATGTAGTTAAATTTTAGTTAAGTTTAAAAAAGTTTTGAGTGGTTTTTAACTGTTTAGTTTTCGGGACTCACGTTGTGTCATATAGTGCTCGTGTGATGTGCCGGATGATGGACGAGAAAAGTTTATCTCAGTTTACGGTGAGTTGAATTTTTTACATTCGGATCCGGTTGACATGCAATTTATGATTTATGACTTATTGTGGTATGTTCATGTTTTATTTTATAGAAGAAGTATTAAATAGAATGAATATTTAGGTCTTCTGTGACTTGTTTGAGCTGTGTTTGTTTTGGTCATAAAGTTATTATTATCAAACTTATTTTTATATATATGTAAACTTTACTTGTTAAACAAGAATGATTTAGAATAAATAGTTTAATAAAATATTTTATTATTTATCTATTCTGTTTTAACTTAATTTTCCTTTATTAATGCGCTAGTATAATTTTTATTAGAGATATAGAAAATTATATACTTTAATTTTGATGAGTTATGTTTATTTAACTAATAATTAATATTCTATGGTATATTTTTATATAATATTCTGAATAGTTTAATATACATATAATGTAAAATTAAATATAACGTATTAAGCAAATGGTAAATTATGACTGTTTATTAATAATTTATATAAAGTTTTTATATGGGTTTTTAAATATTTTTTTCAAATGTGGAAAATATAAAGAAATCAGTGAAAACATTCAAAAAGTATTCAGAGACTTTTATTAAATTATTTTTATTCGAACTTTGCAAACTGCTTTCATTAAGTTTCATAAACGATTTCGGATTCACAAAATATGTTTTTTACCTAAAGTTCTGGTAGAAGTTTCCAAAGTAATTATAGGCAATGTCGTGTTTACTCAACGGTTAATATGAAAAAGAAATATCAGATAAAAGTGCGATTACAATCTTCGCACATTTCCATTTTAATAACTTTTTCTGATTCACCGTGTAGCAATTAAAGAGCTGCTTTGAAGTAGATTATTTAAAAATGATATTTAAAAATGAAAACAGCTTGTTCAAAATTTTAATGTTTTAATTTTAATTAAATATAATTTTTTTGCTATCATATAAAAATATATTGGATCCCCGACGCAAGAACGATGGAGTGGAATAAGTTTGACATCTCTCTAACTCCCTCCCTCCCTCTCTCTCTCTCTCTCTCTCTCTCTCTCTCTCTCTCTGTGTGTGTGTGTGCGTGCGTGCGTGTGTGTGTGTGTGTGTGTGTGTGTGTGTGTGTGTGTGTGTGTGTTTGTGTGGCATCGTAGCTCCGATACGATTTTAATTTTATTTACTTTTTCGTTTGAAAGGTGAATTAGTCGGGAGTGTTTTTATCTGTGTTTGATGAAAATCGGTCCAAGATGGTCGGCGTTTTTTTTTTAATTTTAAATTTATTCTTTGCCAGCTCTAAATTTAAATTTAAATAATTTTAAAATTAAAAATAAGATTATATTATAAGCCATTTTTTAAATTGAAGATTGATAATAATTTCTCTTTCAAAATACCGGTGAATCGTTAGCTATCTATTACTTTTTTAATTAAATACCGCGAGGCTTGAATTTCTGTTAAAACCGTATACTGTACAGTATTTAATTCTAATCTGTTTAAAAGTGAGTTAAGTATTAGTAATACATTATTTTGTATGTATCACTCCGGGAATCGCTAGGAAATTATTATTAAAAACTCGTATATAATTAATTAATTTCAAGATAGCTACAGATAGATACATTTTTAGAAAGGACCCGATATATACAATTATACGACATGAAAGATATATTTTATAGAAAGGAAAAAAAATACTTTATTGCAATGTTGTTTTTAAATATACTGTCTGTTTAAGCAATCTTTTTAGAGCAACGAGATATATCTCAGAGAGATCAGTACATATTTAGGTTATTTAGGTGTTATTTCATTTTATTTTTTGCTATCGTGTTTTTTTTTAAACTTATAAAATTATTTTTTCAAAAAGAACTTAATTTTTCAAAGTCCGTTTTGTACTTTGTATAAACGAAATTCTCCAATTATAATCAAATATACATATTTAAACTTACCGTTCATTCATTTCTCATCCAATGATGTATAAAATCGTATATGAGACTGATCTCGATTTAATCTACTTTGTCGATATCCATTTTTGAATTAATTGATTTTACTTCTATAATAAAATTTATTTCATTTCAATTTTGTACGGATATTAAATTCAATGATAGAAAATTGGAAGCCTTAGTATGGTTAAAGAATTATTAAAAATTAAATATTTTATATGTGTACATATAATTTGGTTAATTTAAAAGTTTTATGTTATAAAAAAAATCCAAAGGAACTGAGCAAGAATACGGTAAAAAGCAAACTTTTGATTCAGGCACTACGAGTATTGGTCAGTCCACATCGTCATAATTTCATTTTATTGCGCAACAGTTCATACATTTGAAATAAATCAAGCTTTCTAAATCTAAAAATCACATATAAAAGTTACGTTAGATTGTTTAATAAATGTAAACAATTAATATTTACTCTGCAGTCAATGAATTCAATCATGAGCGCTAGTCCGCTTAGGAATATTGATATGGCCATGACCCTATTAAAGTGCAGTAAAGGTCGAGTTCTGTAGTTTTTATGATTCTAGATACAAAAACAAATATATATACCTATATTATAAAGTTGAAAAGAATATTTGCTTTTTTTTTGTTTGAACTACTAGCAAGAGTTGAAAAATTCTTGAATTTTATGACCTATTTATTAATAATAATAATAAGTATTTATTTTATATCAATAATCCATAGTAATTAGTTTTTATATTTATGAATACAATTAAATTTAATAATAATAATAATAAAATCTAACAAACAGTTTCTCACAAAGAGTTTTCTTTTTATTGAAAACGATATAGCCTTATTATACTAGGTATAATACCTAACGACAACTACAAGCGGAAGTGCGAACAAAAGTTATATAGATTCGGGGCTATAATATGATAATAAAATATTTAAGAGTAAATGATACTATAATGGCTTGCTACAAGCTCCACCAATATGACGTCTATTTATTATTAATCCACTATGTAATCAAATTTTGGAAGTCGGTTTTAGCGTACTTATAACTGTCGTATTGAATTGATTTTTTAATTTTTTAATATATATTTATATTAAAAAATTAAAACACTTCCGCTAGTGTATATATATATATATATATATAAATTCTGGATAAAATAATTTAACACAATTGAGCTATAAATAATTTTGGGAAAGTTTGAGGAAAACATATTATCTGTCTATATAAAAACATAGAGCTTTAGTCTTATAAGTATTAAAAAAAACTATTTATGCTTACAGCACTAAAGCTTAACAATAATCTAGGTCATCAAGAAAAAAAATCAGTTGACAAACAGACAAGAAAAAGGCACTGAACAGTCTTGTCTTTTTGTTCATATTTATATATAGATATGAGTCCATAAATAAAGGCTCTTATTGTATCTATAGATCTGGACTGATAGATTAAAATGAAACATTATGGGTTTATTGTTGCATTTACTCGTATAAGTTTTAATACATCATCCATTTTCAAATCGATTAAGCAATCACTCAATGAAGAAAAAAATAGTGAGTGATGTAGTGAGTTTATCAGTTATACGCTGTAATAGCTTTACGAATGTAAGTTAATTCATGACACAGATACGAGTAGCTTATACATATATGTGAATTTATGATTTTTATTGATAAACTGACCAAGGGAGGTGAGACGAAATTTTTATTTTGTTTAAAAATTTAACGAATATTATCTCTACGTATATCTACACGGATTAGTATCTGTCTGTTTGTTTATTGACTTATTATATCGTATGAAAGTGCAGGTTGCAGTTAGTATAATGAGAAAACACATGTTTCGTTTTTGTCTATATTTTTATATTCATTCCATATTTTCGTTATATGTATAAATTATTGTATATGATTACGACAAGTTTTTAGTGACTCTACTTGCTGTGCAAGCGGTCGCAGGTTCGAGTTCCGCTGGGAGCCTTCATTAGTGTGATGAGAACTAATGTTTGTACTCCAGTCATGAGTGTTTACATTTATTTATAATATGTATGTATTTAAAGTTACATATCTATATATGTTTTAATGCGTTTTATATCCTTATAAGAATGAACGCAATTTTTCAATCGAAGAACCTAAAGATATACATTTTTCACTATACAGAGCGACTTCAACTATCCAATATAAATTCCATTCTCATGACAACATCTTAACAAACACAATCCTATTGTTTCTTAGGCCGAGAATTTTTTATCTTTCTTCAAAGACACTAATGTTAAATTCATAAAATATGATATAATATAAATGACCACTGAGCTGAAAGAAATATCATGTTTCATTACTACCGTTTACCCACGTAATTCATTTATGCATATATTATCCATTCCTAAGAATCTATCGTATTCTTAGATAGCTAATAATCTTCTTCAATGAATAGAAAAAAATGTGCTCATCAGACCTGCTATTCTCAAATTTGCGCCAATTTGTTAATGTTTGATAATGCATGGGTTTTTGAGTACCGAGTATATTTTCTCGTTATCGGTTCACGCGGGCAAAGCCCGGCTAAGGCTAGTTTTGTGATACAACCTAGTATTGTATTACATTATTTAATCTGCAAATGAGTTTATTATAGAAGGACTAAGCGTGTGTACCCATAATGACAAACATACCTTCATCCCGACATTTTGATGCGATATTTTCATATAATTATGAAACCCGAGAATTAAAAAAAAAATTATTTAGTCTGTAAGTTTTTTTTCGTCTGTAGACGAAAAAAAACTTACAGACTAAATAATTTTTACACTTACAGACCAAAAAAAAAACCACTAGCTAATTTATTCATTTCACCCCCATGTTAATATGACGCACTTGACCCGCATTCCTTTAAATTTATGATCATATGCACCGATTAAGCAATTCGTCCCGCCCGTTGTAGCCAAGTGCTTGTTAAAAGTTTATGGAAGAAAGCAAATTATTGCATTTATTTTATAATCACTATGTTATATTTTTAAATATAATTAAAAATACAAGAGTATTTACTGAAACGTTGTTTAAGTATGTTTTAATGAAAATATTGTTATTTGATAAAATTGTTACGAAATACAAAAGTAAAGTAAATATCCATACCATACTTCCATACCAATACATATTATAAAAGTGAAAGTTATTTGTTTGTTTGTTTGTCCTTCTTTCGTCGAAACAGAGTGACGGATTGGCGTGGTTTTTTGTCTGGAGATAGTTGAATGGCTGGAGAGTGATATAGACTATCTTTTACCACGGAAAAACATGTTATAATACAACCCAAAAAAATATTAATTATCAGAATTACTTGAGACTTGGTATTAATGCTCTTCAATACAATTAAATAAATACGTATATTAGCATTTTTCGAATTTCATCCCATAAGGGAGTAAAATAGTGAATTAAAGTGTGTATGAAACCTACATTTTTAGAGATTTTTTGGTGTTTTAGTGCGAGCGAAGCCGCGGGTTTTGCTAGTATTATATAATTAGTGCCTATCATCTCAATAAGCTTGTCAAATATTCGATGCTACATCACAGCTATATAGATAGATAGTCTATTATATCTAGTAAAAGGCTGGTCTAAAATTATGTAATATAACCTAGGTCTGACCTAGAAAGGACATCGCTTATACTTCACGTAACATTAAAACATTATCCCTGATAATATTGTGGGCAGAACTAACATATTATGATTAATTTAACTTAAATATAATATCAATTATTACTCTAAAATTATTATTGTACATGCGAAAGTGAGTGAGAGTTATGATCAGAGTGATCGAATAAAAAAGATAAGAAATCCTATGTCGGGCAGTGAGAAGTCGGCAATAGAAGGGCGGAATTATTATTATATTTTCTTATAAGTGTAAAGATGTCCGATCGTCTCGTCTGTCGATGTATTTACATGTTTGACAAATTTTGTTTCAACATGACGTAGCCATGTTTTAATCCAGGTTATAGTTTTATTTTCTACTAAATTTCATCTACATCCGTTTAGCTATTTTAGCATGTAGGAGAAACAAACACACATTCATAGATATAAAAACTGTCGCATTTATAATGGTAGTGATTAAAGAGGATACGAGAAAGCAGAGGATAATTTAACTTACTTGTCTTCAAATTTAAAGATAACTAGCATTGCCCGCGGCTTCGCTCGCGTACAGATGACCAAAAACCAAATTCTTAGGTTTTACATATTAGTATACGCTTACATTGCAGTTTTTGTATTTTTTCTCAGAAATGAGACATTTTCCCGCGGTAAAAAGTATCCTATATGTTAACCCCGATAACCAGCTATCACTATACCAAATTTCATCAAAATCCCTCTTGTGGTTTTTCTGTGATGTGGTAACAGACAGACAGACATACAGATAGACAAAAAAAATTAAAACTATAGATTTGACCTCTGTATCGATAATTATGTTTAAATCAATAAGATTTTCCAAAAAATATTTAAATTGTACAGATTCGGCTTGGTTACAATTTTATTATATGTATAGATTTATGTGACATTTATGACATTCTGCTTTTGTACCTATATGTGAAAAAAATCTAAATAACAATTCAGTTTCCTTTTAATACGACCTGGTTTCTACGTAGAACTTGAAAGTCCAGAAGCCTTAAATCCTTAAAAAGATAAATGCGACGGAGTCAAAGTTATCTGGATAGACCATTTATAATCCGTTTTAGTGCAGCTGTTAGTTTTGCAGCGTTGAGGGCACCCGTTAATCTTGATGAGACCCGACTGTTGACTTTGTGGAATTAACTCCTTGTCTAAACGAAAAAAAGATCAGAAAAATAACTTTAAAACTGCTGGAATAGTTCATTTAGTGAATAATTTTTCGTTCCCCTTAATTATTTTCGTTTGTTATCTAATAGCTTATTAAAAATCAACTTTTTTTTCATGTTCACGAGTATAAATCGTAAGCAACTAAGAAATTGAATTCTCCGTAGTGAAAAGTGCAACATCGTATTTGGTAACCTATACATACACATAATAAAATTGTAACTAAGCCGAATCTGTACATTAAATATTTTGTAGAAAATCTTATTGAAATAGACATTATTATCGATACAGAGGCCGAATCTATAGTTTTTAGAATTTTTGTCTGTCTGTCTGTTACCGCATCACGAGAAAACCACTAGACAGATTTTGATGAAATTTGGTATGATGATAGCTGGTTATCCGGGTCAACAAATAGAATACTTTTTAGCGCGGGAAAATATCTCATTTCTGAGAAAAATACAAAAACTGCATTGTAAGAGTATACTACTATGTAAAACCTATGAATTTGGTTTTTGGTCATCGAACGCGGGCGGAGCCGCGGTCAGTGCTAGTATACAATAATTATTATACATACAATTTTTAAAATTACAAGCAGCCTATGTGTTATCCAGGTCATAGCCTATCTGTGCACTAAATTTCATACAAAGAAAAGTAGCAATATACACACACATACAAAAATTCGCATTTATATTCTTAGTTGCTTTTAATGTTATATAAGTAAAGTTAAGTCATATTACTAGTTCAAAATGAACTACTCGTTTTAATAGAATAATTTGATTAAAATGTGTCTATTAATCAAATGAAATAACAAAATCAATTTATGTGTAAATCACTAAATAACGTTCATTAATTTAATGCATCCGATGATATTATTATTTGTATTGGATTGTTTACCTAATAATTTGATATGGATAGCAAAACATGGCGAGTTTTATTGTAAGCTCGTATCAAATTGCTCTATATTAATGGTACAGACAGCAAAAAAGGATTCAACGCCCAGGGCATAGTTTAAAAAAAAATATTTTCATTTAGAGGTTAAATGGATATGATCAGATCTAACGAGGTTGTTAATTTATTATGTAATGTATTTGAATAAAACTAGATATAAGATAGTTATAAGTTTAAATATTTTTTTAAGTAGATCTCATGTAAATATCATGTCCCAATACTGGATACTGGTCTCTCTTTACTACAAGGATCAGGATATAGTCCACCACGCTGGCCAAGTGCGGGTTAGCGGACTTCACATGTCTTTCAAAAACTTTCTAGGTTCTCTCAGACATGCAGGTTTCCTCACGATGTTTTCCTTCACTGTTAGACAAGTGGTTTGATCACAAAAAAATATCATAGGAATTTTACTACATCTCTTCAACTTCGCCGTGTTTTTTTAATGTTAATAATAATTATTTTATTTCATACTCTTAAACATTAAAACATATTCATAATAATGCCAAATCTAAAGGGTGGCTTCTATTTGAGGTAACTGACAGCTGAGTTTATTATTACAATAATAATAGTACAATATTGGCGTGGAAAGGGATTTCGTCTTAACACAACCACAATGTAAATACAATAATGCGTGAGATAAATTGGTGTACCATTTCTATCTAATTATAAACCGACTTCCAAAAAGGAAAAGGTTATATATTTACATACACGTATTTTTTTACATAGAAGTTAAATATCAGAAGCTAAATTATTCATTAAAAATTTATAATAATATGTCGTACTTCAGCACTCTTCCCATCTGTTATTTTTATGATATACTATCAGAACTCGCGGCTTTGCTCGCGCGAAAACTACAAAAACACGTATTTATTTAATTGTATTGAACAGCATTAATACCAAGTTTGAAGTAATTCTGATCATAAATATTTTTTTGGGTTGTATTATAATGTGTGTTCCCGTGGGAATTAGATAAAATTCCGCGGTAAAAAGCCTATGTCACTTTTCAGCACTCCAGCTATCTCCACACCAAAAATCACGCCAATCCGTCACTTCGTTTCGACATGAAAGAGAGACAAACAAACAAACAAACAAACAAACAAACAAACACACTTTCGATGTCAATAACCTAGCAGTTAAACTCTGACAACTATAAATTCTACAATGACATTTGTTACTGGCGTCTCAACAATAACATATCCGTAAGTCTTAATAACGTCAACCATTGTAGGGTTTTTGTGTTTAATTTATTATCTTCTTTCTCGGAAACGTATTGTTATTGCAGTTTAGAAAAAATTTTTTATTATAATATACGTAATTAACTTGCTTTGAGTAAGCATCTATTTATCCATATATTTTATTTTGATACAATTTTGTTGGCAGTACTTTTGGTTACTCCAATAAAGACCGCAAGAGTTGATTATCGGTTGAATTTGAAGGATAAATCAATGTGTCAAATTAACAAACGCTAGATTTTAAAAATATTGCATCCATGTCATTTTTTATGTGTTTATTATCTAATACTTTCTTATATTTACGCGAATATTTGACATTTTAAATAAAACTATCTTTTCGGATTATTTCGCGGATTTATTTTGATTTTTGGTTCCCGACGTTTCGAATGTTTTACAGCAATCATGGTCACGGGAGAGACTAGGGTGTTACATGTCTTGAAGGTATAGTTGTTACAGACAGCCTACCCACAATTAACAAAATGAAAATTGCACCAATTACCTCACAATATTTTTTAACTTTAAATTTTTTTATAATTTTTAATTTTATTATAAAAATATTTAAAGTTAAAACCAGTCAATTTTTCAGTCAAATAGCCAGTATCATTTTTTTTACTATACCATTCCATGTAAGCTATGTATATTAATATTCCAATAAAAAAATTAAATTGTTTTTTTTTTGCAATTAAAATACTAAATTCACAACTATTTACTAAGAACGTAATTAAATATGGTAAATATACTATGTAACTAACTGATTTATGGTTCCCTTCAAAACTACTTTCCTTTTCTTTAAAAGTAATAAAAATATTACTAAAAATGTTTGTGCTTCATATGACCTACTAAAGATATACTCGCTGCCATATCATGATATGGTTTTGCAAACTAAGAGTAAGTGCGAAAAAAAGTTTAAAAGTAAAAGTGAAATATTTTTTTCTCTTAATTTCAGTTTGGTACCAAATAAAATATATCCTAGAAGGTCATTATCCAGAAATAATAAAGTATCAACACAATCTCGTTTTCATTTGACCGTTTTATTTAATTACAATTCGTTAATTTTTGGTGTACATTGAAAAGTATAATCCTAAACAAATTTGTATTGGGCTTTAAGTGAATAAATTTTCAATATACCTTACGTTAAAATATGTCTCGTGTCACGGAGTTTGTGGTCGCACTCCTCCGAAACGGGTCGACCGATTTTAAGGATTTTTTTAATATATTTGGCAGATATGAGGATAATTCGTAAAGTATTTTTCACCTTCCTACCTCCATCCCCTATTTTTTAATCGTGATTTTAATATTTTTGTGTGAAAAATACATACGCATATACTAATATTATAAATGTGAAAGTGTGTGTGTTTGTTTGTTTGCCTTTCGTTCACGTCGAAACGGCCTGACGGATTTGCGTTACTTTTTGTGTGTAGGTAGTTGGAGGGCTAGAGAGTGACATAGGCTACTTTTTACCGTGGAATATTATCTAATTCCCACGGGAAAACACGTTATAATACAATCCAAAAAAATATTTATGATCAGAATTACTTGAAACTCGGTGTTAATGCTCTTCAATAAAATTAAATAAACACGTGTTTTGGTATTTTTCTAAATTCATCAAATATAGGATGAAAGTCTGTATGAAACTACCTCTTTAAAGATTTTTTGTAATTTTAGCGCGAGCGAAACCGCGGGTTCTGCTAGTATTATATAAAAACATAGCATCAAACCCGAGCGACGCGAGGTTGAGTCGCTGTATAACATAAAGCCAAAGAGTTTTTTTATAGATTGAACGCGGACGTAGTAGCCGTGGGTTCTGTAAGAAGGTCTTTACAAAATAAAAATCACCCAAATCCTTTCCACTCGAGCACATCTAAATAAATTGGCTAAGAGTAGACAGGAGATAACATATAAAGGCTCCGTAGTCATGTGATATTGTAAAATGATTCAAGTATTTTAATAACGGGTTTCGCAAAAATATCGTAAATAGGTACATATCAGTAACAATAATATAAGAAAACTAATCAGAAGCCGTATTTCTTTTTAAACGAATTGCCTTTAGAGCTTTTTTCATTAATAGCGGGCAGTCGGTAAAAGAATACAAGAAGTAAATTCAATACGGAAGTATTAGAAACGTAAAAGTGATCAGTAGGATAAAATAAGTCTACATGTTAGTAGATACTAAAATTACGTCTAAGTATCTTTTTTTTTAAATGTTATTAGAATCCATTTCTTTAAATAATAAACTTATGGAGAGGGTCCTTTTATCTCGTATGTTAAGTAAGGTTTCCGTGGGTTATTTATTTCCGTTCCGATGCAGAGTTACGTTTATACGTATATCGATGCGCTTTATAAAAAAGATGGCGTATATGACTGTAATATCATGTATACCTATAAAATTTATTGTTAATGTGACTTAATATCATAAATATGAAAGTTTAGATGATGGTTGATGGATGTTTGGATGTTTGTTACTCAATAACATCAGAACGGCTGAACAGATCTAGATGAAATTTGGTACAAAGATAGATTATAATCTGGAATAACACATAGGCTACTTTTTATCCCGGAAAAATGTACGGTTTCCATGGGAAAGATTTGTTTTTGTTTTTCTAGAGGCGACCCCGAACGAAGTGGATGATCCGCTAGAATATAATAAGAAAGATTTTGATTTAAAAATATATTATTTTTTAAACATCCAAAGTTCATAATAATTAAAAAAATGTATGTATACATAATAATAAAACATTCAAAATAAATCACTATCTCTGAATTTCAGAATATTATACATCCAGATTTCAAATCTGTGAAGGGTTACGTAGAACCGTCAAATACATCACGTTGTTTCTATTTGAGAAGGGATGTTGAAGTGTCATATAGAGTAAATGGGGGTACAGTAAATCCGGGTCATCGAGTACTTCAAAGTTTATGGGTAATACCCCTAAATATGTTATCTACGCATTGCTATCGTAACGTTACGTTTATTTACTATATCTACTAACGTTGAAACGGAGATTGTATCGAATATTTTTTTTTCTCTGTCTTTTTACGGCTAATTTATATGTACGCAATATACAATTACTGTCACGTTTAATTATATATCATTAATTATATATTTCTTAAGCACATAATTAAAGAAGACTAATTGAGTTCATTATTTACAATTTGGAATAATATAATCTATTATTTAATATCCTAAATGTGGAAAAATATTTATATGTAATACACAATATAGGTTCCACGTAAGCCTTTTCATAAACTTGATGAAACGAAAAATGGCTTCAGCTTCTTTCATATGTATATAGTAAATATCGTCTAGGAATGGCTTTATCACTAGTCTTGTAATCACTACATATTATAAAAGAAAATCATTCGCCGCGTCTGTCCGTCTGTTCGCGATAAACTCAAAAAATACTGCAACAATTTTCTTGCTGTTTTCACCAATGAATTGAGTGTTATAATTTATTAAGTTTTTGTATACATTGGCTAAAATATATTAACGATATTCGTCGTCGGAAAAAAATAAGCCGTCTGGGAGCTTTCAACGAAAACGCTGCCTAATAAACCCTTTGAGATACTCGTATAACAAAATAATGTATGGTGGAATTGTGTATCTTATATAGGTCTACAGAAAAGTCCGCGATGGCATATGCTTAAGGATAAAATACTATATCCATTTTAATACTTCGGCAATTATAATGCGGTAATGTAAAAGCTATTCACACAAATACGGTACTTAACCGGTAAAACGTAGCTAGGGACGAACCCGAGCGAAGCGAGGGTGAGTCGCTAGTATTATATAATAATGCTCGTCTAGTGGTCAAAAATCGACCATAATCATTATTGAATATTTGAGGAAAACATATGAATAGAATTTACCTATCTATGTAAAAAACTGTTTTCAAATATGTTTTTATTGATAACACAACAGTTCGTCAATAGCTACTGAACAAAAAGAGAAAATTAGATGGTAAATACAAGAGAAAAAGCTACTGAACTGTTTTGTCTTTGTTTATTTATATATAGACTAGCGGCTCACCCTCGTTTCGTTCGGGTTCGCCTCTAGAAAAATAAAAACAGATCTATTCCATAGATCTGTACATTTTTTCGAGATTAAAAATAGTCATTATGTTATTCTATGTATGAGCAATATTATTGTAAAGTTTCATTAAAATCCATTCAGTATTTTTCAACCGACTTCAAAAAGGAGAAGGTTCTCAATTCGACTGTATGTTTTTTTTTTTATGTTTGTTACCTCAGAACTCCGTCATTTATCAACCGATTTGGACAATTTTTGTGTTGTTTGAAAGTGTATACTTCCAGATTGGTCCCATTTAAATTTAAAAAAAAAATACCACCCCTAAGGGTGGAAAAACAACTAATGATGAATTTAACCTACTTCTAATTGTCATATTGACTTGAAACTTTGCAAGTGTTTCTATTTCCGTTGATAGTACAGTGGTTCGGTATTGTTGACCTGATCTGATGGTAAGGCCAGAAGGTGGATAGGTGGAACTCTTCAACGGCTAATAGTAGATACTTTGAGTTTGGGCTTGTTTTGTTTGATTTGACAAGCCTAATACGTTAGAATTCTTACTTTGCTACTACTGTCTACACTAAAAAGGGAAAAAAAACTTTTTAACAAAAAAAATAAAAACCGACTTCTAACAAAAGCACTAAAAAGTGAAAAATAACTGATTGGTAGTTTTCATTTACTATACATACCTAATCAAATATATTCGAAGTCGGTGTGCTTTGGCTAAGTAATTAAAGCCTACCTATTAAATACATACCTAATCAAATATTTTCGAAATCGGTGCCAGGCCATATAAAGCAAAGCACACCGACTTCGAATATATTTGATTAGGTATGTATAGTAAATGAAAACTACCAATCAGTTATTTTTCACTTTTTAGTGCTTTTGTTTGAAGTCGGTTTTTATTTTTTTGTTAAAAAGTTTTTATTGCGTGAAAGAGTAACAAACATCCATATATCTTCATAAACTTTCGCATTTATAATATTAGTATAGATTACGCACTCGTTATCGACATCGCGTCGGGTATTACAAATCCATGGTAGCGGATTGCTCTATACGTGTTATAGTATTGTATTCTTGTTAACCCAAAATATCACATGTTCTGTAAACAGGATCACACATTTCAGATTTAAGCTTAATTATACATAAAAGCGTGTATATTATTATCCTTAAGGAGATTCTTTTTTTTAATATTAAGTATATTATATTATCCGTAATTGAATCTGTGTAACTGAAAATTATCTTTACACGACCAAATCTATACATATAATTAAATTCTGAGTCAAAACTGTACATTAAATACTTTTTTGTCTGTCTGTCTGCTTGTGACCGCATTACCAGAATATAACTGGATGGATTTAGATGAAATTCCGGGTCAACAAATAGGATACCTTTTACTGCTAGAAAATACTCATCTCTGAGAAATCTATAATAAACATTAAAACGTAACTAGGGATGAACCCGAGCGAAGCGAGGATGAGTTGCTAGTCTTTAAATAAATGCCTGTTTAGAATATATTTTATTCTCCGTAAAGTATAATAGGCCACCGAAAGACGAAAAGCGTTATCTAGACATCAAGCGTTTTATAAAGTACCTTTATATTAGTTATCCTATTATCTAAGTTGTATATAATATGCAAATGAAATTTGTCGTAAATATTTTCTTTACTTAGCCAAATACTCTTATATTTTATCACGTCGAGTAATATTTTTACTGCGCATTTTTTATACTACCATCTTCATGAGTGAGGCGGTGGAAACAATTTATTCTTCAATATCAATCTTATACATACTGATGGGGAAACATAATTCAATTGGGCTTCTTTTTTTCGTACCCAGGTTTCGGATCCCAAAGCGATTGATAATATAAAACGTGAATTTTATTTTGCACAAAAATGAACTTTCAAGCTTTTGTATTTTGTATGATTAGATCTTAACTTCATGTTTTCTTTTTAATGGGTTATTAAAGTAAAATCCAGTGATTACACCCGAAACTTATTTTTAAGAAATATTTTTATTTTACATCCCTCATATCTCTTAAAGTTATAATTGAGTAGAAGAGACTGTTTTAGTATAAACGATATGTACTATTTTAAAAATATTTATGAACGAATATTCTATAGAATGAACGCAGTATTATGCCAAAAGTCGATTGATTTGAAATAGGGGGTATTACCGAGCCTATTTTCTCTGTCCGCGTAACGTGATGCAAAATTATTCAAATTTCACACAACGTGATTCCGCCGACGAATTCGAGATAATCTAATTATCTGTCCTATTGCGTAAAATGGCCGATGATTATTTTAGACTTCACAGGAAATCGTTTTGGCTCTCGTAATATTAAAGGTTTCTTCGAAATTCTGTTTTAATTTTTAAAAACAAAATGAAAGTATTGATATAAATATTAAAGTTATAAAATGTACTGTGTTTTGAAAGTATTTAAGCTATTTGAAAGAAATAAATATAACACCAAACATAATAACTATGTAGTAAACACACACGCACACGCACACACACACACATACACACGCACAAGCACGCACGCACGTACGCACGCGCACACAAACAAACGCACGCAAGAACACACAAAAACACATATAGAAACTTTCACACATGTAATACAATAGTCGGAGACCATCTAAAGTTGATATTAAAATCATTTAATTTAGTTATTTATTTATTTTTATCCTGACAAAAACCTCTTTCCACTTGATAAGAACGCTACGAAGCTACGCATACACGTTGTTATACTTTGAATAAAGTGTTTTGGTGACTCGCAAGTTTACTCGACAACGCGAGTGTGATAAATTGTGCGTCAGGTGCTTAAGCCTATTCAGCGTCTTTAGTTATGTAATTGATATATACCCGTATATTTATGTTTTATGTCACTTTTGTTTTAGGCTTACTTTATCTATTTATCTATATTTATTTTTTGTAAGATTTAGTTTTATATGAACAGAATTCTGAAATTGTTGCAAATTTTTTCGGTGCTCACTAGTATTAATAATCTTTACATACATTCGTCGTCCCTAGGTGCCCATATATAGTAGCCTATGTTCTACCCAGGTCTTATATAAGTATTCTCACTCAACTGCCTCGGTGGTGTATTGGCTAGCGTGTACGGCTGCACACCCGGAGGTCCTGGTTTCAGTCCCGGGTCGGGCCAAGTTTAGTTATTGAGTCTTTCTGTATATTAAGCCTCAGTAACAGCCCGGAGTTGGGAAGTTGGCGGTGTTTCACCCCCGTGCCTCGGAGAGCACGTAAAGCCGTCGTTCCTGCGCCTTAACTCTTACCGGTCGTGTCGAGTGGTCGTCCCACCGGAGTATGAGAGTGACAGGAATAGAGAGTGCACTTGTGTCTGCGCGTACGCTTGTGTGCTATAATATCTCCTGCGCAATTGGCTAGTCTCAATGAGATTGGCCGCCGTGGCCGGAAACGGTCAGGAGAACATCATCATATAGGTATTAAATTTCACCCAAATCAGTCCAGCCGTTTCAGTGCAAAGAAGTAATAAGAATACATGTATATATACACAGTTTTTATACGTATTCCGTCTTGAACCCGTAAAAATATTTGCGTATACGGAATCCAAATCAGTGACTTACGGTACAGTTGATTTCAAATTAAAGTCTTAGTTAAAATATTAAATCTTTTATATAAGTTTAATAACTTATATAAAAATTGTAGTATTTTAACTAACCGACCGACTATAACCAACTTCCAAAAAGGAGGAGATTCTCAATTAGTCGGAATTTTTTTTATGTATGTTCACCGATAACTCGAAGACGCCTGATTTGGAACATTTTTTTTTGTTTCAAAGTTGTTCTTCCCAGGTGGTCCCATATAAATTTTATCGAATTCTGTCAAGCGGTTTTTAAAAAAATCAACGATATTTTTTTTAATAAATTGCTTAATCGAATATGTTATTAAAAAACTTTCTTCTTACAAATTACCTACAGTATTTTAAGATATGAATATCTAATAAATAAATATTTATTTTACGTATCGGAATATATTAGACTTGCTTTGCACCGGCTGGCACCGACTTCGAAAATATCTAATTAGGTATATATTCTAAATGAAAACCCCCGTTTAGTTATTTTTTTACATTTTAGCGCCTGGAAGTAGGTTTTTTTTAAGTTTTTATTTTTAATCCAAAAATAACTTGTATTAGTCTAAAAGCTGTACCGAAACAAACTTTCGTATGCCTCCTATCCATAAGGTGACGTGAAGCTTGTTAGATCAAAATTGATTCCAATTAATTCGGGACTATCATAAATATTAATAAACAAGCTGATAGCATTTATGAATTTTAAGGTTTGTAATCTCGTCCGAAACGACCTAGAAGAATATCCTTGCTAAAGTTAACTAATTGGGTATTCTCTGAGCTGAAAGTAATTGGGGTTTCTATTTTATTGCTTTCAGAGATACAAAAATCGTTGTTATATGTCAATTTGATGATACGTTTATCTCAATTTATAGTGTATAGCTTATACCATACTTGCTGTGCCAGCGGTCACGGGTTCGATACCCACTGGGGGCATTCATTTGTGTGACGAGCACAAATGGTATCCATAACATAAGCCTCGTAGCTTACGATGGAACTAGATGGTGATGTGCGTTAATGTCCTAACATATTTATTTATTATTTAATTTATTATTTTTTTCTATCGTACACACCATTTTTGAGCATAGTCTACTTTCACGTGACTTTAGAAACTAGTTAGGTTCTCAGAAATACAGATTTTCCTTTCAATAAGCACATGAGAATATTCGACGATATCCGAGATACTCGTGGGGTACCGTAACTTTTATGTCAAAATTTTTTTTCTGTAGAAGAGTGTACAATATAAATTAGGTTTATTAATATCCTGGTCGATTTTGATCATGATTAAAAGCCAGATCTCATTAGAATATAAAGTGTAGGCGTGTGCGTGTTGTGTTTATTTTTCGCTACATCATTCATACCTTCATACAAATGACTATGGAACAAAAATCCGATATTACTGAAAGGAAAAAAAAGATCAGGCATGGGATTAATATCTTTTTATGCTCTTTAAGTCACAGAAAAAAGTAAATATAAATGGTAATGTCTAAATAATGATGTCTTTTAATATCAAAAGGGCAAAATTTATTTCATTATAATATACTAGCGGCTCACCCTGACTTCGCACAGGTTCGCCTCTAGAAAAACAAAAACAAATTTATCCCACGGAAACCGTAGATTTTTCCGGGATAAAACCAGAATAACACATAGGTTACTGCCTAAGTGTTATTCTGGTGTATTAGCTATACTATAGTAAAGTACCATCGAAATGCATTTTGTAGTTTTTGCGTGAAAGAGTAACAATAATCCATACACCCTCACGAGCTTTCGCATTTATAGTATTAGTAGGATATACAATATATATTTTTCTTTACATTTGTATCATAAGAGCATGTTAGATATTACCCAACACATCTTTAATTTAGCAGGATTAAGAACATTTCTATTCTCAATACAACATTACTTAACAATTCACCAAAAAAATATATAAAATAAGTCAGTACTAAAAAGTTGTTTTTAATATTTAGAGCTACATATAAGCAGAAAAAACTATCTTTAAGGCTGAATCCGCAAATATGACAAAAACTGTATTAAAGTATAATCACGGATTCAGCTATGGTATTACATAACAGTTCTTACAAAAGAGCTTTATAAATCTTTATATGTAAGGTTTACCTAGGTATAATGTTTTATGTGTAACTAGCGACTCACTCTCACTTCGCTCGGGTTCGTCCCTAGAGTATGTGTACACCTTCCCTATTTGAATCGGATATTATTAAATTTTTCATTGGTTTTAAATTTTTTTCGTGAGACCCTATTTTTTTCAAAAATAAAAGTAGCCTAAGTTACAGCTATCTGCCAGTGAAAGTATCGACAAAATCGGTCCAGCCATTTCAGAGACTAGCCGGAACAAACAGACAGACAAAAATTGTAAGAAATGTTGTTTTGGTATATGTACCGCGTAAACATCCATATGCATTTAGTAAAAAGCTGTTATTTTGACATTACAAATACACACTTCAATTTTATTTATCTGTATAGACTAGCGACTTACCCTCATTTCGCTCTGGTGCATCCCTAAGTATATTTTAAATAGATATAAATAGTTATTAGCCAGCGTTAGCCATGTAAATTATTTTTTTTGTGATTTTTTCCGGTGTTTTCATAGTTTTTCTGCTATTCGGAGCGAAGACAAAAACAACAAATCAAATATCATAAAAATCGGTCCAGCTGTTCTTGAGTTATAAATGATGTAACGAACCCGACTTTGTTTTATATATAGACCATTAGACACCTTCCTGCAAGTATACTTTGTAATATTCAAGTAAGAGCGTGTGTTCTATTAAATTTATGAGTTTTAACAAAAAAGAAATTATGTGACTTAAACTCA
Organism: Brenthis hecate; assembly: GCA_951806755.1. Taxonomy (NCBI): domain Eukaryota; kingdom Metazoa; phylum Arthropoda; class Insecta; order Lepidoptera; family Nymphalidae; genus Brenthis; species Brenthis hecate. Next base: position 2,831,339 of record OX638263.1, read on the forward strand.
TTTTGTTGCTCCATTATATAATAATTAAGTTAATATTATCAATCAGTTGCTATTAAATACTAAATTTTATATTAGATTCTGTTTTATTATATTATAAGATTCTCAAATTACGTTACGATAAATCATAACTTACTAACAAACTTTCCTTTGTTTCAGATCTGGACGATACCAAAGTCGGGACGGTTGAGATACCTTCGAAGTTCAAGTTTATTCCAACAGTGATATTAAAATTAATGTTTACATGAAAATAAACGCAATGTGCCCTGTGTGGTGTTTGCATCGGACTGTATTGGCATTTGTTCTGGTAGCCGTGTCTAGTTCACCGTCTGCCACTCAAAATACTGTTATTTCAGGTAAATGTACTATATACTTATATTGTAGTCTATATATTATGTAGTTGCTAGCAGGAAGAAGGTGGGGAAGGAAGAAGGCTGGTTGGGAAGTTGGCGGTGTTTCACCTCCATTTCTTGGGGAGTCCGTAAATCCGTCGGCTTGCGCCTGATCTCTAGCCGGACGTATCGAACTTTCGTCTCAATGGAAGTTAAAGGGAGAGTGAATGGAGAGTGCACTTAATATCCAAAAAGAAATCGAGTTTATTTTCGCACTATAATAATAGGTATTTGCTTTATCGATCAATCGATAAACTATATTATCATATACTATAAAGCTTTTAATAATATTATATTTATGCCCTATAAATTTACTTACAAGAGGAGTAACGACACAAAATAGAACATTTACATCCTGATTTAATACAAAGAACTAATAGGTATTATATAGGAATGGCTTCACTAGCATTTACAGTATTAATTTATAAATACTGAACATCACCCTCGTTAGATATTCAAGCTCAAGTAATACCTATGAATGCACTTAACTAAATCGATTAGAAAATAAGTGCCATTGAAATCGATTAATGTGGGATTAAATAGATCGCCAATATTTTACTTTTTTTTTGTGTTGAAAAATGTTAGAACAGGCAGTACGCATCCCGTAAAACCCAACGGGACCTCCCATTAAGGCATCACAGGATAACTTACAGAATTACCAAGGCAGATCACAGCAACCAACGGGTTACCTACGATTCACTCTGCTATCAGAGAAGTAATAGGAACAACCCATATAGAACACAGCCCACCGAGGTGAACCGCCGTACCTGAGTAAACCCTGGAGTGAACTTAGTGATGTGCGCCAAGTTTCTTAGTACTTTCTTAGATTTACGCTATTTATTCAAAATGCATTTCTTAGATTTCGGCTAGATTTCCGGATGGTAATGATGATTTGTCTATTAAAAAAAAAAACAAATATTCTACCGTTATTAAAAGAGTGATTTTAAAAGCGTCATACGCATTTAGCTGGTGTTCAAAGTAATTAGCTTATAAGCTATTGTTTGCACATATACTAGTAATAATAGAATTATTAACAAATCGGAAAATATGTTCGAGATTCAGTAGAACAACAATAATTTAGTGTTTTAATTTTTATACCAACTGGTTTGTGCATCAAATAAAATTCCTTAATTTTTTTACAGATAATAACTACATATTTTTATCTTATTGTGTTCATATAACAATTTTTGCTTATATTATTTTTTTTATATTGTGCAGAACTTTTTTTTACGTTTTTCTAGTTTCATTGATACTTTCTGCTTAAGTAGTATAGTTATAATATGATTTTTCTCAGAGTTTCGAAGTTGAATTGCAATTAATATTTTTTGAAATATCCATCAAAAATCATTTAGCTTCATAAATAATATAGACAATGTTCTTCCAAAAAGCCACTACAGTCATATTATTTCCTTGATAGGGTATATATATATATATATATATATATATATATATTATATATATATATATATATATATATATATATATATATATATATATATATATATGTATATAGTGGTGGGTAGGTAGATATTTGCCATGATATGATATTCCGTCTGTTTTAATTATAATAAAAAACACACATTATTTATGTATAAATGAAATCGTTTGATGTAACACTTGAACTCTTTTATTCTTCAATAATATTAAATTTTTTGCAAATTCAAAAAGAAGATTAAAGACGAATAAATGTACAAAATGAAATAAAGAATAAATATACAAAATAAAGCTTGTCAATGTTTAAATATAATTTTATATATAATGTCTAACTTTTTACTGTTAATTTATTGTGTTAGGCAAAAAAGTCAAAATTTTAGCTAGAGGGAACCAAGTAAGCGAATTCGATTCCCGGGTCTCCCTTTAATATCTTCTTATTATTAATTGCGTATTATTTACAATATAATTACCACATGCTTTATATGAAGTAATATATTTATGAGGAAATGTGCACGTGTAAGTCCACCAACCCACAATTGATGAACGAATCGAACCCGACTGTGGGACGTTAGGAAAAGGCTACTGATATATAGATATAATTAATATGTCTTTAATTAATTATGGCTTTTATCGTAGAAGTTGCATATTTAGCCCGTGCTAAGTACCGATCAATATAAAATTTACTTTTTTACTACAAATTTATATTATGATTTATGGTTAATACATTCATTTACTTAAAAGAATACAAAAGGCTCTAATTATAGTAAAAAATTTTTTTTTCTGAAATATTGTTTTTTTTTTCGGAAAATACACCTACATAGATAAACTTAGAAGTAATCTTATCTAAATAATTTTTTCTATCCAAATCGTTCGAACCGGTTCCGAGATACACGAAGTATACATATATATATATATATATATATATATATATATATATATATATATATATATATATATATATATATATATATATATATATATATATATATATATATATATATATACAAGAATTGCTCATTTAATATTACAAGATACACTTAAACAAGTATAAAAATATATTAAAAATTAAGAGGATACTGCTAAATGTTTTTGAGACAATAAGTAAAATAAGGCTTATTTCACATAAAAAAATTTTTGCACAAGAAAAAAGATTATAATTATATTATACTAATATTTACACGAAGCAATCTTTTTAGCTAAATCAATTAGGTTTCTCACATTTATATTATATTACATAATTGCATAAACTTACTATTATAGTATACTTTTAATCACATATTTTGTTCATAATAAATAATACTCGAGAACCATTAGTAGGGTAAGTGGAGCCACAATCTTGAAATGCTTTGGAATATTCTGGCTTTCCTCCAAGCACGAGTGCTATTAAACTTTGTGTCAATGTCGGAATATAAATAATGATCATCAAAAAGATTTTATGTATCTCATTTTATTACGAATAACGGTTACGATATACACCTATGAAATTCTATAATGTTGTAAGAATTGATTTAAACGACCGCTTCATGTTATTCAAATCTCAATTTCGAAATATCTTTCATGTCACATTTAAATATCCTTAACAATAGAAATTCTTGTTAAATATGTTTTTTGGTAAATATTACTTGTGTTTGTTTTGGAGTTTTGTAATTGTCTGTGTTCAATTATTTAGATATTCGTATCAACTTATATCATGTTATGTTAAGAATTTAACATAATATAAATCTATAGCTAATGGCTTAGCAGAAATGGATTGATTTTATTTCATTTCATAAAAAAATATGTATTAGAACAGTTTAATTTATTATGCAAATTATTATAATTAACAAGAAATAACTATGATTAGCCAATTTTTGTTAAGAATAAGTCAATGAGGTCGTTGAACTTGTGACTTCTTTTATCTAAATACTAAAAAAATACAGTATAGGTATTTCCGATAGCTGATTTTATAGTATAACTAGCATTGCCCGCGGCTCCGCCCGCGTTCAGATGACCAAAAACCAAATAAAATAGCGCTATTGTTATTTATTTTTCAAGATAAGTTATTTTTAATAGTTTTTGCCTTATTTAGTAAGTTACCTTGCTATATATATATAGTATCATCGTGGTTATATTTTAACCAGTTATTGTATTTTTTCTCAGAAATGAGTTATTTTCGCACGGTAAAAAGTATCCTTTATGTTGACCCGGATAACCAGCTATGACCATACCAAATTTCATCAAAATCCCTCCAAACAGACAGACAGACAGACAAAAATTCTAAAAACTATAGATTCGGCCTTTGTATCGATAATAATGTCTATTTCAATAAGATTTTCCAAAAAATATTTAATGTACAGATTCGGCTCAGTTAGAATTTTATTATATGTAATAGATTGACGTCTTATAATAAAAGCTCTTACACATTTTTTTTCTAAAAAAGCTGTAACTTTACTAGAAATTACTCTTTAGTAAAATTCAAAATAACTTTGAATACATTATTAGAATTAGAATCAAAAAGAAAGATTCTTTTTAAAAAAAAGAAATGAAGATGAAGAAAAAAAAATTGAAAGATTCTTTTTAGAAAGAAAAATTCTTTTTAAAAAATTACGTTGCATCTCGAGTTATCAAGGTGCTTATTCTGAAGAACTACTATTGAAATCAAGTTTAGATTAAATGAATTAAACTTTACGAAAATCTTTTAAAATGCCAGGGTGGCATTTTAATAGATTACTAAATTTTTTTTGACCGACTTTTAAAGGAAGAGGTAATAAATTCGTCCGTGTATTCGTCAAATGTGAATACCCCATTTTCATAATAATTTTTTTTTAAATAAGTAGGTAACTTCAATGGTGCCTATCACGTATAAATTTCGGAATTTAATGGAAGGCAGGACGGACTAGAATGAAATTTAGTACGCAGACTACAAGTATAACCTGGAGTAAAACATAGGCTACTGTGAGCGTAGTATTAAAATTTTCCAAATATCAAAACATAATTGTTATTATTATTTCGATATAAATTTATATTTTCATTATAAATTGACTACTACTTGAACTACTTGTGATAGCTTGATTTAGTTGTCTTTTTAAATTTAACACTTTGTTATTTAATAATTTTTATTTTATATGATATATAATATTTTTTACATATTATAAATGTGTAGCATTTTTACTTTCTTTAATTTCTGTATCTATTACGATGTTTCTTTAAAGATTTAGATTAATTTAGATAAAAGCACTCAAAAGTCTGATTTTATCTTCAATTTTAACGGGCTATTGTTTTGATTTTTTTAAAGCAAAATAAACATAACAACATAAATAAATAATAAAATAAATAAACATAAATAAGTAACATAACAATTAATATAAGTTATAAGAATCAACCTTTTATACTGATAAGTTAATTTTTTTAATTCATTATTTTTCTGGATTGATCACTTATAAAATTTTTCAATACGTTCAAATACAAGAGGAAACTCTGTCTTTATAAATCGTAAACCCGAAAGTTATACCATAAACCTTTTTCTTTACAGTCATAATCCATACGTTATACATGGGTCGAACAAACCATGCTCTGAATTCCAGATGAATTGAAACAAAGCGTATTTGAGTTCTCTTTGCCGGTCTAAAAAGTTTTTGTTAATGTGCTTTCCAGTATATACTCATGTTATGATTTTAATGAAAAATGTGCTGAGTTATTTATAATATAGAACGATTTTAAACCGTAACACATCGAAATAAGACTCCATTTAGATATTTATGAAAAAATGTCCAGTCTCCGTTTTAATGACAACTCGTTGGAATAACTTTGAGCAATTTATTTTTATAAAACTCATTTTTAATATTTTATAACTATATTTACATGAAAAAAATATGTGATTTTCAGATATGTTTTTCTCTAAAATAACTCTATCATATTTCGATTTATTTAGCTTTACTTTTTTCTTTTATCTTCAAATATCATTTACCAAAATATGAACTATGTATCGCACAAATATTGGGAAATATTGTAGATGATTTACTAAGGTAAGAATTATAAAATATACTCGTGCCTTCTCCATTGACGAAGTAATCTGTCTTCAACTGACACGCTTTGAAGCCATTAATCAGAGAATTGAATAGAATGAAATACACTAAAATAATGTTATGTTTAATTTAAACTTTAAAATCTACTGTCAATGTGACTAAAAAAACAAATTATAGATCTATATTTGTAGCTTAGATGGAAGTTACGTAATCGTAATTAATAATTTAATAATTACCACTCAAAATATGTTTTAACTGAAAATTGCTTCAAGCGCGAACATTCGATAGCTGTACACTGTTCATAACGATCGAAAGGCGGCGTGGCAATAATTTCCTATCCTACCAAAATTATTATTTTCCACGGCAATTTGTATGCTCTAAAATGCATTCTACGACTTCCAAACAAAATCGATTAGAGGTGTATTGGTTTTGTATTAAATATACATATTTTATCTGCAGCGAATGTAAAGTGCTTCGAAATGACATGTGCAGAATCCACTTGCTCGATTTATTGGTGTTTATTTCCAAACGTTTCGTACTTTTTACGATGTATGTCTCGTGCACGTTACATTACTATAATATATAAGTAGATAAAAATATATGTTAGGTAAATGTCTTGATGTGCATGTGTGTGTCGTAGCATATATAGATGGTCTGGTCTTTAAACATTTTTCTTCTTCGAAATCTAAAGAATGGAGTATCGTAATGAAGATCTGTAAGTGGCGATTACAAAAAAAAATATTATATGTTTAGAGGTAATTTGGGGCAAGAAATTGTTAAATAAAACTCCAAATATCTAATTCGCTAAAACTATAAAAAGCTGTCAAAAAAGTCTAAAAAGGTCGATCCAAATTTTATCGAACATTGTTAAAATATGCTCCAGTAAAATATTAGTACATTACAAAAAGTTACGAAAAGACACGCGAGCTGATTAGACCCGCAACGGAATGAACACGGGTTACTATAATACAATTATTATGGTACACCGCAATTGTTATAAGCATTAGTGACGCATTATCGTAAAATTAGTACGGTTCATGTTAAAGATGTTTTTGTATCGATTAAGCGAAAATGTTGGTTTCCTTGAGAGTGGATAAAACTTGGTACGTTCCAGAAATTCGGCACTGTTTTTCTGTCGGAAAATAGTTTTACTTTATTTAACTTTTAAATATATTAATAGATGGCGCAGTTGAAGAAAGTTGGAAGAAAACTTTTAACTTGAAGGACGCTGCGGGTAAAAACTAGTTTTAACACAGATTGTATGATTTTTGGTTCCTGACGTTTCGAATGCTTTACAGCAATCATGGTCACGGGAAAGATTAAGGTTTTAGACGTCTCAAAGGCGTTATATACTTAGTTGTTACAGATTGCCTACCTACTGTGGGTAAGCTAACACCGTAACGTATTTATGTGATGTAGTATTTTAAATTGTTTTAATTGTTAGTAAAAGGTTTCAAATTAAAACTTTTCCCGTTAAGTAAATAAGGCTTTGACGAAAAGGCAAGAGAAGCCACGGATAACGCAAACGGAACGTTTTCACATCAGTTATACGTAAAACTGTAAAAATTGAGATAACTAATAATAATATAAACAAATTGAAATTTATAATAGCAAAATAGACTAGATTGATAGATAGATAGATACTTTATTGTACACCACAAATAAATATACAAAAAGAAGATATAAACAATAGATGATGCACAGCAGGCGGCCTTATCGCTATAAGCGATCTCTTCCAGGCAACCTTAGGGCGTAGGAGAAATTATATGAAATGGTAGGCGGTGTACTTACTACACACAATTGCATATCCTAAATACAGATATACATAAATACATACATACATACATACATACATACATACATACATACATACATATATTTTATACACTTTATATTTTATATTCATTTTTGGGTTTCAATTAAAAAAAGTAAGTGGATATTGGTGGTTCCATCTGCCTAATAATAAAATCCGAGGTTCAGCGGGATTCTGCTACACAGTCTGTTAATTTTCTATTGTTAAATAATTGTAATTATTCAAATAGCTTTTGAATAATCGAAAGAACTGAGAAAAAACCAACTGAAATACTCCCAGTACAATAACTTTCACGATGTAAATAATATTATACCATTCCTCCCAGTCTTTTTCAGGTATCGGGAATAATGGAACAAACGTAGAAATAGCTAGAATTTTAAAATAATGCCATTTTTTCCAAGAACGAGTGTGACTTTTATGCCTGCGTCAGATAGTTGTAGTGCGATAAGCTATATTAGACTCTGACACGCGAAATACCTACCTAATGACCAGTTATATCGAGGACGAAAAATTATGCCATACTACCATTTTTATTGTTTTATTTTTTCAGAACTTTACATTTTTGTAGTGGAATAACAACAACAACATTTCGTTGCAAGATGCAACAAAATGTTGTTGTTGTTATTCTTTATTATCTGTAGCCCATTAGTAATGCGCTCGCTTGATAAACCAAGTGAAACGAGTCCAAATCCGGAACTCGTGCCTAAGATTTTCGTGTAAGAATTTTTTTAACATGATTGCATGATTTACCTACTAAGGTCATAACCTTAATTTCTGCATAGCCGGAAATCATGGTTTTGCCAGAAAGGGAAAAGAACGTGCACGTACTAGAAAGTTATCAAAAGACGTAAAAAGTTCGCCACCCTGCGTGAGACCATCATGGTGGTTTGTATTGACTACAACAATGGGCCATTAAAAAGGCTTAATCAGTTTTTAACTTTTATGTATTAATACATACAATATGTACTTATACGGAAATCATATTGTCATGTCTACTTAAATTATGTATTAAAATTTATCTTAAATTCTGGGGGAAAACTAGAAATATACATCTGTTTAGTGTTTATTTACGTATTATAAAGTATTATGGTATGTGTATTCCAGCAAACTTGGAAACGCAGGGGCAATAAATTGTAGCAAACTCTAAATCCCGTACTGCACCACAAACGCTGTTAGCCATTTTAATAGGATAATTTTTTATCACAATTTACCTTATAAAGTATACTTGACGCCAGTAAATTTTCCACTGTCCTATAAACTTTTTAAAAATAAAGTTAAAGTGTCAGTAAAAATAACAAAAAATATAGTAAACTAATTGGTTCTGATTTTCTCATTAGTGCCCGCTGAGGTCAGGCTCTTGCATAAAAACGGGAAATCTGCCAGATCTAGTTAACGTACTAGCAGTCGTCGAGTCAAAATGGGGGTTTGCAAAAAGAAAATGACTTCAACTTCGGATATCGTTAGCGAATATTTGAACATTAGTGAATAATATGAATAATATTTACATATTTTTTCTTTTATATGATAAATAACATGTTATTTTAAATTCACGATATATTAATAAATACAATTATGGTCATTACAAACACCACATGACTCATTATGAAATCTAATCGGAAACTATCACTGACATCACATCAAATATGATAATCATGATACATGTAAAAGTAAATAATTTGAAATTATACAAGTACTTAGTAAGTTATATAAAGTACCTGGGCTACCGAGCTTCGCTCGAAGTTTTTGGCCTAGAGTACAATTTTCTTTTTTAATACAAAAAACTTGAATAAATATAAAAAAAAAACAAAAGTAAAAACTTTGTATGCGACCGAGATTCGAACCTGGACACCTGTGATTGTTAATCTTGCACCTTGGTCGCTTGACCACGATGCTTATGCCCGAGCGTGCAAATTACAGATATTTTACGTGCAATAATGCAAAAGAAAACTGCATGAAAACTCGAAAACACGCGTTTTCTCAGACATAAGACTTTCCGATATTCAGATTATATATATATATATATATATATATATATATATATATATATATATATATATATATATATATATATGTATATATATATATATATATATAATCTGAAGTCTTATGTCTGAGAAAACGCGTGTTTTCGAGTTTTCATGCAGTTTTCTTTTGCATTATTGCACGTAAAATATCTGTAATTTGCACGCTCGGGCATAAGCATCGTGGTCAAGCGACCAAATTCTTGTATATATTTCTCAACGATTTATATATATATATATATATATATATATATATATATATATATATATATATAAAATCGTTGAGAAATATATACAAGAATTTACTCGTTTACAGATATAATTTATGTTTAGTTTAATATAAGTAAAAATAGCAAAAGTTTCTTTTAAATAATTTCTTTATTTTAGTTACTTTTAAAATGCAAACACAACCGCATTTTTTTATGTTTCCTACCTCGATATGTTAAATTCATCGCCAAACGACAATTCAACATATTTTTCTATGTCTATGCAATGGCTGATAGCATTGTATTTACATGCCTGACGTAACAAAGGTCTCAACGATAGGTTTCAGGCAGGTCTAGTGTATAACAAACATAAGTTTTAATATCGCATAGTAGATGCGTATTTATAGAATTTATTGTAATTATTCATGGATGGATATTGTTGTTACTTTTTTAATATTCAGATGTTCCAAAATGAAAAGAACGTCGAATATCAAAAGAACTCGCCTACGTTTATAAGTCAACTTCATTTGTCAGCGAGATTATCTTTTCAACGTTCCCCATTTTCGCCATTACTAGACGTGAATCGATATCCATCCGAGGAAGTCGAGGCCACTGTAAAATATGTTTTTTAGGGAGTTGAGCCCAACAAAATATTGCGGGCATCAATAAAAAGAACCCGAGGCGCCTGCAAAAAAATACCAATAGCCCATTCAGTATTTAACCGCACAGTGGAGAATAATCCAATTTGAGCAAAAAAATGTGGATTTATTTGGAGCAAAAGAAATCTCGGGAAGAAAAATCTCTATTAGGTAAGGTTGAGTCATATTTTGTAGGAACCTACAAGGGATTAGACGGATTTTGAAGGCACGCATGATGCCTGAAGAAATGAACTCTGGGAATAACTATCGGAGGTCACGAATCGGAAACCCCATGTGTCCCTCGAGAGTAATATGGACCCATCTGATTAGGTTTTGGACATTCGGATTTCAAAGTGAAGAAAATGATGCACTTGTGGCAAAATCATATCTAGTATTAAGTATACAGGTATAAAAAGTATATCTGTCATTTTGTATCTTTCTATCTTAAAGTTTTTAAAAAACTAGATAATACATAAATTTGATCAGATGTGGTCAGAATATGTCAATATGATATATTACTATATATATATTAAATAATTTAAATTCTAAATCGTTAGACTTAGAGGCCTCATGTTTTGACAGCGAATTTCTACTCGTATAATAACACAGGCGAATGCTTAATTTTTTTTAAGTAGTAGTTATTAACTTTATATACATAAATCTTTGTCTCGATTTGCTTTTGCTTTTATAAGTATAGCTTTGGCAAGTACATAATTACTACATTATAATATAACTAGCATTGCCCGCGGCTCCGCCCGCGTTCAGATAACCAAAAACCATTTTTTTAGGTTTTACATATTAGTATGCTCTTGCATTGCAGTTTTTGTATTTTTCTCAAAAATGAGATATTTTCCCAAGGTAAAAAGTAAACAAGGTAAAAACTAAATTTCATCAAAATCCCTTCAGTGGTTTTTCTGTGATGCGGTAGTAGACAGACAAAAATTCTAAAAACTATAGATTCGGCCTCTGTATCGATAATAATGTTTATTTTAATAAGATTTTCCATAAAATATTTAATGTACAGATTCGGCTTAGTTACAATTTTATTATATGTATAGATAATTAAGCCCCGTTTATGAGCAGTCTAAGCTTAAGTCTTGAAGTAAGATTATATATTATTAACTTAATGTGATTCAGATAAAGCCATAAGTATCTCTTTTATGAATGTTGAATGTTGAAAGAGAAAACTTATTCGGTTTTAAAATTTAAACTTTTTTTAGATCAAAATTCATATTTTACATACTATATATGTACGTGATAGAAAGTTTTATGGTAGAAAAAGCAAATTTTTTTTAGGATGATTATACTTTACTGTGTTAATATTAAAAAACTTAAAAATCTATATTATTAAACATATTTAACTGATGTGAGAGAGAAAATATCTATTACTATTTCCGTACTTCTAAAGATGATTATTTTTATATACATATATTTGATGACAGGTTTGGCACCATTTATAGTGACTTACTTGCTGTGCCAGCGGTCGCGTGTTCGAGTCCCGCGAGGTGCATTTATTTGTGTGACGAGCACGAATGTTTGTACTGCAGTCATGGGTGTTTATATTATAATATGTACTAGCGACTCACTCTCGCTTCGCTCGGCGCTCGGGTTCGTCCCTAGGTACGTTTTAACGGCTACTATGAAATACAAAATCTTTGAATTTTTTGGTTTTTCTGTACGTTTTCTTAAATTTTCTTAATTTCATTTTTTTAAAGTAAGAAACTTCTGCGAGGTATAAGAAAATATTTAAAAAAATATGAATGAGATTGATAAAGCCGTTCTCAAGTTATAGCGTGACCAGAAGAAATAGGATTTCATTTTAATATATACTTACATAGTTGTATTTAAAGTTATATATGTGTAGTGTATCAACTATGTGGTATACATAACACAGGCCTCATAGCTTACATATTTATATTTATTTATTTTACTCTCGACAATCATTTTATTATAGTAAATCGACACATTTCAACGTATATCTACTAAGTGAGTGAACGCTCCAAAAGTTCTGAAACGCTAAGATCACTCGAATGTTCACGCTTCATAGTTCGATGATAAATTCTTATATCTTCATGCTCGGTACCGTGCTGATAAGTACTTCATTCTTTCTTCTTGAGTTAAAGGTCATCTTCATCATCATTCACATCTTTTTAATGCGGCTTATTTTTATATATGATTACAAGAGACTTGACTTTACATTATAATATCCGGGGAATCCCTTGTCCCTTGGAATAGTATGGGTTGATTTTTCGCCATCACGCTATATCTACGCAAAAAAACGTCAATCCGTAGGTCCATTTATGATATAAAGACATACTAAGAACACAATTTCCTATTTAAAATATTAGTAACAAGCAAATATTGGTCCTGACAATTGGTCCAAACACACAAAGATCCTCGACATCTATGAGGCAGAATTTCCACAGCTCAAATGGCCAAATGACAGAATAAGTAAAACACACATCATAGAAAAACATTATACTATAAACCCATCAGATGACGGAAATGTAGACAACAGCCCAACAATGGAACCAATCCACACCATCTACACAGACGGATCCAAATCCAAGGAAGGAGTAGGTGCAGGTATATTCTGCCCCACTCTCAATATCAAAACCAACCATCATATGGGTATGTACAACACAGTGCTACAAGCAGAATGCGTTGGCATCACAATTGGAGCATAAGAACTACTAAATAAATCGATAAAAAATTCAATAATACACATTAAACCGACAGCAAAACGGTTTTACAAGCACTAACTAAAAACATAACAAAATCAAAATACATATTAGAATGTCACAAAACGTTGGAACACCTTTCCCATACTAACACAGTAAAGGTATCCTGGGTAAAGGGTCACACAAATAACAAAGGCAACTCAACTGCCGATAACCTAGCCAAACAGGCCTCTAGACTGAAAGTTCAGGGGCCTACACCTCTATCTCCAATTCCATATTGTGAATACAAAACATGGTTACGAGACTTCACCGATAACACAGTCAACACATTATGGAAGGCTAACACAGATTGCCGTCAATCAAAAGAAGCTTTCCCCACACTAAACAAACAATTAACAATGAAACTAACACGCCTAGATAGACCCAAACTAAAAACGGTGGTGGAACTGATAACAGGACACTGCCAACTCAATAAACATCTTTTTAACATAGGTCACACGGACAGCGCCCTCTGCAGAGCGTGCCTCCAAGAAGATGAAACACCAGCACACATTCTAACGGAATGTAGTGCACTGGAACAATTACGCGAAGAAAAACTCGGCCCCTATAGATCGATCCCAGAAATCTTCCAGGACACCGGCAGCCTGCTTGACTACTGGGACGCTCTGGGATAGAAAGAATAACACACACAGCAGCACAAGCTCACGCACAACGGGCAAGGATGCCTAAGTGCGGAAAAAGCCGTGTCAGAAGAAGAAGAAGAAGATATTGGTCCTGGCCAGTTAATTAACAGCATCGAGAAAAGCTGTTCTGAAGCCACTTCCAAGTTCTGTAACGAATGAATTTGGGTTGCAGATTCATAGTAACCTGATCCCATAACGTCACGTCGATGTCATAAAGATTAAATTGTTATTATTTTTAAATTTAGTGAACAATAAGAGTGACAACGACTTTTATTCCAGCCACACTTTTGTATATCTTAACTGAAACAAAGTTTCAAGTAAAAATAATATATTTAAGTAAAGTAAGAAATGCCGTATTACTTTTTAAATGGCTGCACATTTTATGTTTAAATGCGATCCTTTTTGCTCAGTTCTCAGACTGAACTTATTTTTCGAAACAAAAGTGTTGTACATTGTAAAACTCGTAGCGAAAGATAAATCTTTTAAGAGATAAGGGCTAGATTTAAGGAGCAGCGTGAAATATAAATGAAAGCAACATTTTTCTATTATTGTATTCCCACTTCCTCTTTCGGTAATGAAATAAAAGATTGTATGAAATGTTATATTTGCTTGTTACACGTTGTAATAATAGTTGTAATTAACTTTACTATCTTTATTATTAGCTATATTAATACTTATTTTTGGGCACAAATTCGACGTTGTTTTTATGATATCAAGTTATCAAAAGACGTATTTCTTTGTGTATATCTGTTTGTTATCCGGAACGAGTTAATTTTAAAAGAATTCCACAAGCAATAGTTGGTACGTAGAATGACACTATAATTATAAATTGTATGGTAGATATGTGTGTATCGATTTGTTGTTTCTTCACGTTAATAGGACGGATTTCGATTTTTAGTACAAAGATAGATTATGACCTTTATTTAACGTTGTGAAATGCATTTGCACATACCACCTGCATGCATACAGGTGGTTATGTGGAATTCACTGGCAAAGCCACTACACCCACTAAAACCCAACCGAACCCCCCCCCCCCCGTGCGCCCTTAATAGGACGTCGCAGGATCGCTTACGCACTCAATCATGACGGCAGATCTGCTGAAGGCGATAACAACAACCATGGGGTTGCTCCATCGGTCCACTCTGCTATCACATAAGCACCAGGAGCAACCCGCATGGCACCTCCTAGTACTTTTCTTAGTTTCGCCCCCGGCTGGATTACTAGACACTAATCACCCAAAACAGGATAAAGTGAACGCACATTTCATCACAAAGATGGCGCTGACAAATACAGAAAGCACCTTGGATGACCCTCGGACCAGTTAGAGTATATCACTTACATTATTAAACCTTCTAATTAGTGTAAACGTCAAATTAATACAATATTTTAGTCTCTCGTAAATGATAGCCGATTATTATTGAATGTAATTTTATTAGCCATTAGTAGTTAATTAATAACATGTTATTAAAACTGAATTGCGGATGAGAATATTAATGGAACTTAATATGTAATCATTTAGAAGTGTTTTGCCCATTAATTATGGAAAAATCTCTGTGCATTTTCTTCCCTGGAACTTTTTTCTGTTTTTGGATTTTTAGTAAATCTA
Organism: Brenthis hecate; assembly: GCA_951806755.1. Classification (NCBI taxonomy): domain Eukaryota; kingdom Metazoa; phylum Arthropoda; class Insecta; order Lepidoptera; family Nymphalidae; genus Brenthis; species Brenthis hecate. The sequence goes on from OX638263.1 coordinate 2,846,814, forward strand.
GTCACCATCAGTGATTTTAGAGACTATCCTAAATAAAAAGCAGTGGTAGCCCATTGGTAATACGCTCGCTTGAATACCTAAGTAAAGCGGGTTAAAATCTGAATTTCGTACCTCTGATATTTCCATGTGTGAATCACGATTAATATTTGCCAGTATGATGAAGAAAAACATCGTAAGGAAAGTTGCATGTGAAAGAAGACTTAATCTACCAAAGTCTGCCAACCCGATGACAAAGTTGGCCAGCGTGGCGGCGTGGTGGGCTATCGTCTTAGGTTTTATTAGTCTTTGTATCTCATGAGGTCTATATTATCTGAGGATTACCTTTATATGACTCGTATTGGGGGAGTCTCATGTCCAGCAGTGGGTTGTTAATAGGGCTGGCTAATAGTTATTCCATACAATATAAATACAAACAAGCAAATTTCTCTTTATTATTTTTATTATCATAAAAGATAAGATGAACTATTGGCGTCATTTAATGATACAAATATCAACTTTTATTAAAATTCCAACAGTAGGCTCATATAAGATGACATACGAATAGATAATTAAAAATATGTATTATAATGATAATGATAATAAGTATCAGAGAATCATTACTATATTTATCATTGTCATATATTTTGGTGTTATCTTGTTGAATCCCCCTGGGTAAATGAAATTGTAATGGCAAGTTGTAGTGGTAGCCTAGTGATAGACAGATGCTTAGGAAGCCGAGTGAAGCGGGTTCAACTCCTAGGTCTTGTTCCTCTGATATTTTCATGTGCAAATCATTTCTAACATGATTACCACTTATAAGACAAGCGATAAAGGAAAACATCGTGATGTTATCTGTATATCTGAGAGAACCTGACAAGTTTTTGAAAGACATGAAGTCGGCCAAGCTGCATTTGGCCAGCGTGGTGGACTATGGCCTAATCCCCTACCATATTGAAGGGACGTCCCTGTCCAGCAGACCATTAAAAAGGGTTAAATACCCAAATACATTGCTTTTCCAGGTTTAGTATAATAATTACTAGCATTCTAACAATAGGAACTATAAAGCATGTGTCACTATGGTTAATCCAATTCAATCAATATCAAATCAATATTAAAAGTATATAGTACATGGTATTCCAATAATATCATAATTTAGAAATAAAAATGTTTTCGTTATTGAAATGAGTGAATAAAAAATAAGAAATTAATAATAATATTATAATGATTGTCTGTAATTGGAAAAACATTTAATCATTATAATTATAGCATTTGTATATTATATTGGCATGTAATAATGTATTTTCTGTTGACGATCCTAAATAAATAAATAAATAGAATAAATAAATAATAATTGTTAATGTAAAAAAAATTGTTGAAGTAATTAAAAAAAACATTAATTTTGCAACAAACGTTAAATATGTAAAAAATGTTAATTCATATTACATAGCATATACATATGTAATATCCAATTATATATTCCACATAATAATCTAATTTCTGCTCCCGAAATGAATAGTGAAAGCATGTTCTGTCCAGTCCATTATACGTAGGGCTGTCAACTTTCCCGTCCAGGGACTTGAAACCGTTCTCTGTTGAACGTAGAGTATTATTTAAAACTGAGCTCAGATTTTCTCGAATATAAATTATAATTAAACTTTATTTTCTCGGTCATTCTAATATATTCTTTAAAAATATTTGTAGTTGATAGATTTATTTATGAAAGCTTTATTATGGAATCGTTTTTTGTTGGTATTAATTTTGCTTTAAATATATGCAAAAAGTAAAATGAATAAAAAATTGGCAAATATTATTATACCCTACTAATATTATAAATGCAAAAGTTTGTGATATCTGGATGTATAGATGTATGGATACTTGTTAATGTTTCACACAAAAAATACACATATTTTGTCATCGCTTTATAACGAAAATTATATTTTTTTATCGAGTTTCTTTTACTAATTTAAATATTATATTACAATTAAAATAAATTACTTACTTAATGATATCTCTTTTTAAGAAAAACATTGCTTTTAAAAGACTATAACTTTATGATGTAAAACGGGATATTTTCCGTTTTATATTTAGATATTACCGATATTCAGACATAAGCGCCATGTTCACAGGTATACTTTGTTTTAAATCATAAAATATTGTCAGTGACCATTGAAACTTATGGACTAATATAAACTATTACTATAGTAAAAGGACTATAATAAAATATGATTTTTACAACCATAAAATTTTAAAGTATATAAATATCAAATTATTACTATTGATAAAGCGATTAAAATGGAGGGGTCCAGGTGCGATCTTTTAGAACACCTGATGTAACTGATACAAATGAACAATAAAAGCCTTGTATTTTTCATAGCTGGAATTAGCTTTCATGAATGTAGGTTAATCTACCAAGATATCGTCCGTTATGTACATCGATTTGTGCTAGTCTGTGAATATGCCAAGAAAGGGAAGTTTTGTCAAAGCTTTCGAGTAATTGGTATAAACGACATCCACTTGGTAGCTACGGTTTAAGGACCGTATAATACACGTATATAGGATATAGGTCTACTTATGAGTTCTTTTAAAAGACAGCCATTACATAAAAGAATTTTAAAAATTAGCAATCATATCTTCTTATGGATCATAAATTCAAAAGTATAATATGAAGCTTCTGTTTTTGTTACTAATATTAAATAAACCTAAATGATTTTTAAATATTACAGTTCAATACAAATTTAAAAATATTTTTATAAAAGAGAATTAATTTAACATTTGGCAACTTTATAAGACAGCTAAAGGTATATTAGAATAGAATTAAAGATTTTTTTAAATTAAAATACATACATATATCAAAGCTAAAACGTAATTATAAAATATAAAAGCATAATGATAAAAAACCTAGGAACAAATCATTCTAAAAACAAAATTAGCAAAAGAAAAATAGATAATTAGAAAAAATAATTTTGAAAAATACTAAATAAAACATAATATAATCATTAATTAATCTATTTCTATGAATTTCTGTGGCAGGCGGCAGCCCTAACTCAATGTATCAAACACACATAATTCGTGTAGTGGTAGACACAAAACGGGTGAGTGAGTATGGCTTCAGATTTAACTGTAAGCTCTCATATATTGTTGGTATTGTTTAAAATAACTACAGGAATTCTAAATGAAATGCCATGTAAAAATATACTGACTGTGAAAATGACGTGAAAACGTTTATAGTTAACTCTGATACGCGTTTCGTTTTATTTTATCTTATTTAACACGTTTGACTCAGTTGGTAGTGACCTTACTTGATGTGCCAGCGGTCGCGGGGTCGAGTATTTAAAATTATATATGTATAGTGTATCAACTATCTGGTATCCATAACACAAGTCTCATAGCTTACCATGGAACCAGACGGTGGGTGCTGTGTTAATGTCCCAAGATATTTATTTATTTATTGTTTACAGAATGAATACATTTGAACACCTATCATCATAAATAGATTTATTTATAATAAGCTAAATTAAATATTTCCTTAATACAAATTATGCATGAAAGTATTATATACATAAGTAATACTATTTTATTAAATTGAAAACGCTTCCAATATTACGGTTCTTATTTTATAGTTTTATTTCACAGTTTGAGCAGTGCACTGTTGTAGTTTAGTCGAGCAAATAAGCCTGAGTTTCACGAAACTCGTCCTGTATAAATTCAATTGAATCTGTAGTTAATAGTCATCCATCAAGCTTTTATTTAGCTTACGACACATTTTTCAATATAATTTAGGTCAATATTTTTTAAAGCATATCTCTTTTGCTCACCTTGTCATTGTCTTTAAATTACCTCGAGAAAGATAAAATATAAGTTACTAGCGACTCCCTTTGCTTAAGGTTCATCCCTAGTGAAAAACAAAAACAAATCTATCCCACGGGAACAGTACATTTTTCTGGGATAAAAAGTAACCTATGTGATATTCCAGAGATAATCTAACTCTGTGTCAAACATCCAGATCCGTTCAGCTGTTCTGGCATGATTGAGTAACAAAGATCCATCCAAACTTTCGCATTTATAATATTAATTAATTAATAAGATTCTTGCAAACATTGCATAAAATAGTGCACAAAACAGGCATGCACATAACATTTCACCTTCACAGGTAAGTAAGCTCATCGGCTAAAGCATATTTTTAACTCAAGCTATAACTTAAGATCTACTAAATAAATAAAAATAGTATTTACCAATTTATTTGAAGTAGTATATGTATATATATATATATATATATATATATATAAATACTGATTGCAATAAATATACCCACCTTGCCTTGCTATAATAATGCTAAACTGCGTAAAGAAGTTAAAAGTTGTTTAAAATTTTTTGTCAAAAACTAGTGAACTAAACTCGACCTAAGCTGAAAACATAGAAATACAATTCTAAAATACGATACAACTAATTGTGGTTTCGTAGGCCATGAAACCGGGAAACCTTGTAGCGGAAGCGGGGCGTCAAATGCTTATAAATATCCAGTATCACCCGCACTTAAGTTTTATTTGACGGAACTAACATAATATATTTTTTTCACTGGTTTTTGTCTACATAATATATATATATATATATATATATATATATATATATATATATATATATATATATATATATATATATATATATGTATGTATGTATGTATGTATGTATGTACATGCGTGGGCTTATTTTTTTTTGATTTCTATGAAAATAATAACATTATCTATACATATAATAAAAATGTAACTAAGCCGAATCTGTACATTAAATATTTTTTGGAAAATCTTATTGAAATAAACATTATTATCGATACAGAAGCCCGATCTATAGTTTTTAGAATTTTTGTCTGTCTGTCTGTTACCGCATCACATCAAAATCACTGGAGGGATTTTGATGAAATTTGGTATGATGATAGCTGGTTATCCGGGTCAACATATAGGATAATTTTTACCGCGGGAAAATACATACTAATATGTAAAACATAAGAATTTGGTTTTTGGTAATCGAATCTGAACGCCGGCGGAGCCGCGGGCAATGCTAGTAGTATAAGAATATACTATTTCGAAGAAATTATAATAAAGGCCTCGAACACGATATTAAATAAAAGCTAGTATGAAGTTAAAATTAATACGAATATTAAAGTATATTTTGATTGGATAGTATAGGTAGTATGTTAGGTAATAGATAAAAAAACTGTTTCATTTTTATTTAGTTGGTGTAGTAGTAATTTATTATTACTACTATATAAGATACTAGCGACTCACCCTCGCTTGGCTTGGATTTTTTCCTTAGGCTGCTTCCCCATACAAACTTTCACCCCCATTTTCACTACCCTAAGGGATGATTTCCGGCATAAGAACTATATGATGTCCTTTCTAAGGTCTCAAACTATCTTCTTACCAAATTTTATCTAAATCGGTTCAGTGTCGGAGCCTATTCGATACAAACAAACAAAAAAACAAATTTTTCCTCTTTATAATATTAGAATAGATACACTAAAATGTTGATTTGTTCATATAATAACAAAGTTTACATACGTATTTGATCTGATATCTTATAGATTTCACTCCCTTTCCTGGAACCATATAGGGTCATTCGTTTTTATATAACAAAATATAATAACTACAATAGATATTAATAATTTCATATTACGTGAATAACAACATAAGCTTGTTAAAGAAAAGTTATGCTCAGTACGTTTTCACGGTTAGTGATTACCATACAAAATAAACAGTCCTAAATTTTTCGATTTTCTAGCTGTTTTTATTTCACCACCAACAAAACAAAAAAAAAATAGTTTTTGAATTCTATCAATAGTCTTTATGAGTCTAACGAATAGCAAATAATTATTTTTGTATATATAGATAAGAATTTTATATTAGCCTATGAAAGTTCATAGATATGGCTAATTATTGAAGTCGCCATCGCAAAGATGTCCATCTATTACTACCAGAGCATTGATTTATGAACTGAGCTAACGCATTATGCAATTTTAGAATAACAATTCAAAAACATTTTTAAATTTCACCTAAAAATGGAAAATATTTATATGAAATATTTTCCATTTTTAGGTGAAATATATTTTATTATATTCACGCTATTCTATGTTATTGCCAAAGTCTCATCGGTGCCATATTTTTCATACTACGGCGTTTTGGTTTTAAAAAAGATAATTTGAGGTATAATATTAATACTTCATAGTATTTTTAGCATTTATATTTTTGTCACTATAGCATACGATTTGTCCGCCACCTATCGTGCGTATTAGTGGTATGTCGAAGAAATTATTTAAATTACAATAACAAAAAACGAAAACAAACCTATCCCATGGAAACCGTACAATTTTCCGGGATAAAAAGCAGCCTACTTGCTATTCCAGACTATAAGCTATCTCTTTGTCAAATTTCATCCTGATCCGTTCATACGTTCGGGCGTGATTGAGTAACAAACTTCTATCCAACCATCCAAACATCTAAACTTTCACATTTATAATATTAGTAAGAAGTAAAATTAGCTAGTCCAGTCCAGTCCAGAATACGATAATTTAACTATCATACGATGTCCTAGACATACACTTTTTTACATTACGTAGCCTATGTCACTCTCCAGCCCTCCAATTAAAAATCACGCCAACTGTTTCGACTTAAAATAAGAGCAAACAAACAAACTCACTTTAACATTTAATAATATTAGTATAGATTCATTTCATTTAAAGCTGTTATAGATTGTAAATTATAATAATAGTGCCAAATGAAAGAAATTATGACAATAGCATAACCGACATATAAAAAATGTACTCTCTCGATCTGAGATTCGTATAGTAAAAAACGTCTGCCGCTTCCTCGTTTCTGCAATGAATTCTGTTCATTAGCATTAAATTATTAATAATAGCGTACATTTTTTGGACAGCCTCGGTTTTGTGAAGATATTAAGAGATTTTTTTCAAGAAAGAACGTTTTTGATTTTAATATGTTCAGTATATTATTTATTGGATTGGATGACACTGACACGTTTGGCTTAGTTTGTAGTGATCCTACTTGCCGTGCCAGCGGTCGGGGGTTCGAGCCCCGCTGGGGGCATTCATTTTTGTAATGAACACGAATGTTTGTACTCCAGTCATGGATGTTTATATTTATAATACATATGTATTTAAAGTTATATATGTATTGTGTATTAACTATCTGGTATCCATAACACAAGCCTCGTAGCTTACCATTGCACTAGATGGTGCTGTGTGTTAATGTCCCAAAATATTTATTTACCTAGATAACGTACTACGCGACTGTGACCGCAACGTTGTCAGTGACTGGTGACAATTGTAATTGATATCACACTCTACGCGATCACTTTGTGGTCGCGACCACAACATAACTAGGTTACGACCATGATTTCGATCGTGGTCTTCTTTAACGTTTGCGCTCTTAATATTTTTAGAGTACATTGTCAGTTAAAAGTAATAATTAAACTCAGTGTTAATCCCGCATGGGCTATTACGTCGGAATACAAAAATTTGAGTGAATGTAATTGTGATGTCTGTATTATGTCTGTATTGATCATACAATTGATATGTGTGTTCTCGTGACTTAATAAATGGCTTAAAGCGATAAAATTGATCAGTTGTACATTACAATTAATGGAATCTATACATATAATAAAATTCTAAGTCAAATCTGACCATTAAATATATTTTTTGGAAAATTTAATTGAAATAGTCATTATTATCGATATTTATAGTTTTTCAAATTGTTATCTGCCTGTCTGTCTGTTTGTCTGAACGCATCACGAGAAAACCACTGGACAGATTTTAATGAAATTTACTATGATGATAACAGGTTATCCGCGTCAACATATAGAATACTTTTTACTGCGGGAAAATATCTCATCTCGGAGAAATCTATACTAAACGTAGTTTTGACGCTAGTTTTATATAAAAATGGAAATAAATCACGAGATCTGAGTCTGTTTTAAAGGAGCTGAAATATTTTTTTTATGTCATTTATATTGATGAGAAATCGTACCCGTCAATCGGATCTTAAATATTCAATATGCGAGCGTTAACATTTCTAAAACGTAAATAGCTTTCGAATAAGTAATAAACAATCTAAAATATTTCCAAACTCTATCTCTGCGGAACCCTTAAAAATAACCACCGCTTTAATTAAAACAGAAGGCTTCAACATTTTGACGCAATATGCTTGCTTAATTGTATATTTTTTTTCAACGGATGATAATCACGAGAAGGTTTTTCTCATTAATTTCGAACTGCATTTCTTGGACGGCTTAAGAAAATTTAATACCCTCATTAGGAATATCATCTCGTTCGAGATGTAAATAAATTAAAAAAAATGGTCAGTCTTTATTTATTATAATAAGAAAATTTCTATAAAAATCGTTCTTCAGTTCGAGTTTGTTTATTTTTTGGTTGTTTGGACATTAGTCTCTAGATCAATCAGCCAGATTAAAAAAAAATTAGGATAGGAAAGCTATCCAATATAAGACTATAAGTAGATAAATAAACTACGTGTTCAGAGCCAAGGGCAAACACTAAGCGTATAAGCTTTATAAATCCTTATGAAGAGCTCCTGTACAATGTACATTACTACTTTTTTATAAAGTAATTTGAACTATGTTTTTTTAGGTATCTAGTGTTTCTTTGTCAAAATTAATGTTTTTCTTCGATTAGATAAGTTTTAACGGTTAGTATAGATTTCTCAGAGATGATAAATTTTCCCGCAGTAAAAAGTATCTTATATGTTAGACCCGAATAACCAACTATTATTATACCAAATTTCATCAAAATCTATCCAATGGTTTTCTCGTGATGCGTTCCCAGACAGACAGACAGATAGACAAATATTCTAAAAAAACTATAAATTCGGCTTGTGTATCGATAATAATGACTATTTCAATAGGGATTTTCAAAAAAATATTTAATGTACAGATTCGATTTGGTTAGAATTTTATTATAAGTATAGATATTTTTTATATAAATACAGTGATTGACTTTCAAATTTCACTCTTAAAATTACAATTTTACTCTTAGAAAAGTAATTTGTTGTAAAATGTTAAAATGAAAATGAAATGTAAAATGTTGTTGTTAAATATTGTAAAATGATTTGATATACAAGCTTTTTTCAAACATTACACCGAGCTAAAAACTTGCCTCTTACAAACATTTATCCAATTTAGTAAATAATAATAATATTAATAAATATGATGGGACACACAGCACTATCTAGTTCCACGGGAAGCTACGAAACCAAATAGTTGATACACTACACTACATATAACTTTGAATACAGTACCTACCTGGGAGACTTTGCTCGGAGTTTTTGGCCAAAAGTACAATATCTTGTTTATTTGGCTTAAAAACAAAAGTATAAGCTTTGTATCCGACCGGGATTAGAACCCGTGATAGTCAATGTTGCGCCTTAGCCGCTTGACCGCGATGCTCATGTCCGAGGGCAATTAACAACCATATTTGACGTGGAATAATGCTAAAGAAAACCGCATAAAAACTCGAAAACACGCGTTTTCCCAAAAATAAGACTGATCTAAATCGATTTTTCAACCCCGAAAACACTCACATAGCAAATTGCAGCGAAATCGTTAGAGCCGTTTTCGAGATCGGTATATATAAATAAATAAATATACAAGAATTGCTCGTTTAAAGGTTACATACATAATATTATCAAATTAACACCCATGACTGAAGTACAAACATTCATGATCAACACACAAATGAATTCTCCCAGCGGGACTCGAACCCACGACCGCTGGCACAGCACGTAGAGTCACTAGAAACTGAGCCAAAAGTGTCGTCGAATTTCTGAAATTCATTTCGCTTCAATAATAGGTAATATTTGACGTAATACCACGTCATCTTTATAACGTATTCTAATCGAATATTCTATTGCCTTCGAACAATTACAACTGACAGAATAGCAAGTCCTGAGGCGGAAAACATTCAATAAAAGCTATTCGCTTAACAAAAGCTCAAGATTCCTTTCTTTAACCTCAATAGTGCTACTTTTATTGTTATGTGATTATTAGATATTATATTATATTCTTGGCATTTCCTCGGTAAAGGATTTCTTACTAAAGGGATAAAATGTAATATATGTACTTTAGCTTGCTTTACGTTTACTGTCTTGGTAAATATTTCAGAGATCTTGCGTTCAAATTTCGGGTCAGGCTAAATGAATTACATTTTAAAAGAATAACGCTAAGAATTTCTCATAATGATTTATGAATAAATATTTGAAATCAAAAGGTATACTGATTTGAAAACTGATTTATGAGTAATTATTAAGCTTAAAGCAAAATTCCGCACGTGTGTTAGTGAGAGGAAAAGCAAATATGGCTTTTCTAACGGATGAGTCACCAACCAATTTCTAATGCTAAGTGCAGGTGGTATGCGTAAATAAGTTATTTCAATATTAATATTATTTAAATGCTAATTTACTTCTTAGTGAAAACGTAAAATATATTATTATATTTTGTATTATATTTTACATATTTACTATATGACCACTTAATAAAGGTTACGGATAACTTGGGCAAGTGGTGCGCTGGATGCGGACTATCCAAGATGGATGGGTCGACGACGGTTTTCTGAAATAAATCTATTGTGTGTTATGGTAGTACAGTAACCTTGGTACATAAGACCGACTCGCTCTTGACCATTTTTTAAAAACATCGTAGCCATATTTCTTAAGTGAAATGAAAAACTGAATTATAAAGTATTGCTAGTAAATCACATAGTTGGTTGTTATTTTGCTTGCATTCTGTTCCTAATGCTAAAAGCTAATGCTTCTGTGACGTGAAAGTATAGGCAATATGTCACAGAGGTTTTTTAGTACCATTTTCGAATGTCATTTCGGATTTTTCCGTATGTTTGAACATATGTTATGATTTACGCAAGCCAGTGTTTTCAAATCTGGACGCGAATTGTGAAAAACCATTTAGGTTTGTTGTTATAGTCCATTTACTTCAAAAAAATTACGATTGTATAATTTTTTTTTATGTACATTTATAAAGTAAATACATTTCTTTTATCAAGAAGCTGTGATAGATATATAGTATACTGATTATAAGTTGCTAAAATACTTGTAGGTATGTACATATTCAGCCCTTTTTAACGTCCCACTGTTGGGGATGAGCCTCCCTTTAGTACGAGTGGAATCAGGCCATAGTCCACCACACTGACCAAGTGCGGGTTAGCGGACTTCACATGTCTTTCAAAAACTTGCTGAGTTGTCTCAGACATGCAGGTTTCCTCACGATGTTTTCCTTCACCGTAAGGCGAGTGGTAATCATGTTAGAAATGATTCGCACATGAAAATATCAGAGGTACGAAACCCGGATTTGAATCCGCATTACTCGGTTTTCCAAGAGAGCGCGTTACCACTGGGCTACCACCGCCTCATCCCTCGCTAAAACACTTAGGTTAAAAAAGATTGTAGTCTGGAAGTGCCGTAACATAATAAATCTTTGCCCTTGTCAAATTGAATCGCCTTAGAAATTTTTTTTTTTCAATAGAAAAAGATAACTATTAACAGGCACAATAGAGTACTATATTTTCAAGATCATTTTTCGTATTATATAATTTGATAACATTGTCTGCTACTTTGTGTGAGATTCTCGTGAATATATTATCTATACATATAATAAAATTGTAACTAAGCCGAATCTGTACATTAAATATTTTTTGGAAAATCTGTTTGAAATAGATATTATTATCGATACAGAGGCCGAATCTATAGTTTTTAGAATTTTTGTTTGTCTGTCTGTCTGTTACCGCGTCACGGAAAAACCACTGGACGATTTTGATGAAATTTAGAATGATAATAGCTGGTTATGCGGGTCAACATAAAGGATACTTTTTACCGCGGGAAAATATCTCATTTCTGAGAAAAAATACAAAAACTGAAATGTAAGAGTATATTAATATGTAAAACCTTAGAGTTTGATTTTTGGTCATCTGAACGCGGGTGGAGCCGCGGGCAATGCTAGTAACTAAATATTATAAGTCAAGGTAACAATTTTAAAACATAAATTATTAACGACTTCATAAAAAGAGGATGTATTGTATAAAAAATATATATCTAATATATTTTTTTACATATTAATTTCATGAAAAAATCCGAATCCGAAAACTATGTAAGGCAGGAAGCATTTCATTCACGGCTCGCGATTCACTTTCAGTTTGCTTCGGGTTCGTCTTAAGTGAAAAACAAAAACTAATATATGCCACGGGAACCTTACATTTTTCCGAAATAAAAAGTTACCCATTTGCCTATATTCAAGAGTACAATCTATCATTGACCATTTTTTTTAGTAGAAATTGCGAGAGAAGTCGCAGGCATGAATTTATGTTTATTGTAAAACAGTGTCCTTTAGAGCTTTGTAATTTGTTGTCAATATTCTAACAACTATTGTAAGGTTAACTACTAAACTTGAAAATGATAGACCGTACGGTAGTTTGCTTAACTGTAACGTATTTGACAAATTGCTTGAATGCTGTTGGTCGTTTGATACAGTCATTTGTATAAGTTGTCATCCTGGGCCAAATTTATAGTCCTGCTAACGATATTATATCGAATATACTACTATATACTGGCGCTTATTTATAGTTTTGCTCATTCTGTCTATGAATTTATTACGTGACTTTATTATCCTTTTATTCATATAATTTATATAAAGAACTAGCGACTCACCCTTGCTTCGCTCGGGTTCTTCCAAAGTTACGAAAAGTTACGTTAAGTCAAAATCTGTTCAGTGATTTTCTCTAGATGCGTTCCCAGACACACAGACAAAAATTATAGAAACTATAGATTCAGCCTCTGTACCCAATAATAATGACTATTTCAATAAGATTTTTCAAAAACTTTTAATGTACAGATTCGACTCAGTTAGAATTTTATTATATATAAATATTATTTATTAAGTAATGATTAAGTAATGATTTATTGAATAAAATTAAACTTTCATAAAAAAAATTTGAAAAACTTTTGGACAGAATTTGTAGTAGAATTTCTGATTCTTTAAATCTGAATTTATGGTTCAAATTTTTATAATTATAAAATATATGTATTTCATACGTTTCATAGAAACCTACTTGGGTAAAATGTATACTGCACGTAATAAAATATGTAGATGTATGTAAAAATCAGTAGTCAATTAGTTACTTCGTTGTGATAAAACACAATACAATAAATCAACAAGCAAATAAACATATGGCATTTATAATTTTATGTTAGTATAATATATTTTGCATATTATACAAAATTTTGAACAATAATATTTCTAAAAATATTATAATACTCTATGAACAAATGTTATCATCAAAAGTATATATATATATATATATATATATATATATATATATATATATATATATATATAGTACAGGCCATAGTCCACCACACTGACCAAGTGCGGGTTAGCGGACTTCACATTTCTTTCAAAAACTTGCTACGTTTTCTCAGACATGCAGGTTTCCTCACGATGTTTTTCTTCAGCTGATACTATATCTAGTCAATATTTTTAATAGTTAATACATTTTAAATAAAACTATCGTTTCGAATACTTCACGCTTTATAAGTAAATTAATTAAAATGGGCAAATATTGTTACGTACTTTGGTGCCATTTTTGAATTTTACAATATCATTTTGTAAAATTGTTGGTAGGTACGAGTACTATCTGTAACAAGTAAATAACGGCTTTGAGACGTCTAAAACCTTAGTCTCTCCCGTGACCATGATTGCTGTAAATCATTCGAAACATCGGGAACCAAAATCAAAATAAATCTGCCAAATAATCAGAAAAGATTTTTAATTGTTATATTTAAAATGTCAAATATTCGCGTAAATCTAACAAAGTATGTCAATGTCAATTTTTGTAAAATATTACTTTATAAGAATTTATAAAACGTTTTAAAAGCTGATATTGCTAAAGATTTAAATATGCAAAAGGAATGTTTTAAAAATTGAATACATTTTACCTTTCCAATGATGTGATAACTTTCAGGTAACCTTATGAAAAAGAAAAATATTAATAATTCTACCTATAAACAAAAGAAAATATTAATAGTCTAAGCTTTTATTTTATTACTAGCATTGCCCGCGGTTCCGCCCGCGTTCAGATGACCAAAAACCAAATTCTTAGGTTTTTAGTATAGACATTGCAGTTTTTTTATTTCTTCTCAGAAATGAGACATTTACCCGCGGTAAAGAGTATCCTATATGTTGACCCGGATAACCAGGTATCATCAAATTTCATCAAAATCCTTCTTGTGGTTTTTCTGTGATGCGGTAACAGACACACACATATACAGACAGACAGACCGACAAAAATTCTAAAAACCATAGATTTGGCTTCTGTTTCGATAATAATGTTTATTTCAATAAGATTTTCGAAAAAATATTTAATGTACAGATTCGGCTTAGTTACAATTTTATTATAAGTAGGTATAGATTATTATTATATTTTTTGTAAGTCCCTCATATTTTCCGAACTTTCACTGATAATACACAAACAAAAAGTATTTTTTTGTGTTATTTTTATAGTTTTAAAGTTTAATATTAAATATATGTATCTATAGTTTTTAAAATAACATAATTGGAAAAAATAACATTTTTAAATGTTCTTTTAAGTAACTATCGTCCTATTTTAACAAAAATATACAAGAAAGCAATATATAGGTAAATTAGTAAAGTTATTGATTACTCACATTCCGGTTATACTCGTCTATAGTCGATTCCAATTACGCAACGAAGGTATGGGTCAAGAAATCCGTCTTAGAATTATATAGCGGAAATAGTTACAAAGCGACAGAACTCTTAAATTTATGCGATCTACCCTCGGATTTATCTTAATCTCGCTTGTCGCGTTTTTTTTCTTCGCTATCGGAAATTCAGATTTCGCGAACAATTTCCTCTTATTACTTTTTTTTTCATTTCTTTATAGCTGAAAAGGAAATTGCTAATAAATTTCGCATTGACCTAAGTTCGATGTCGTTTTCTACGACGTATTGTATATTTTTAAATTAAATTTTATAATTGTTTTTTTTTATTCTATACAGTTCTTTTTAACATCACACTATCGGGCACTGGTTGGGCCTACTTTCAATACGAGGGGGATTGGGCCATAGTCCACCAAGTGCCAAGTGCGGGTTGGCGGACTTCACATGTCTTTCGAAAACTTGCTAGGCTCTCTCAGATATGCAGTTTTCCACACGATGTTTTCCTTCACCGTGACACAAGTGGTAGTGGTTGGAAATGATTCGCACATGAGAATATCAAAGATTCGAGATCCGGGATTTGAACCCGCTTCACTCGGTTTCCTTAGCGAGCGTGTTTATGTTGATAAATTATATGTATTATTATATTATTCATATTAAGTAATCTAAATAAAATAAATTGCTATATAGTTTAGAGTGCTGATGATATAGTGTTAGTTACTTAAGATTACACGTAATTTTTCAGGCTATATCAGCTCAACAGAAATACCTTCTATACATATTATATTGTTATATCTAGCAGAACCCGCGGCTTCGGTCGAGCTAAAACTATGAAAAAATTTCTTTGGCTTTATGCTATTAGTAGTAATGTATGGAAGTCTGCCCGATTTCTTGACATTTCTCTCGCTTGGGTAGTAGCATGATAATGTATAGTCTATAGCCTTCCTGAGTAAACGGGATATCTAATGCAAAAAGAATTTTTCAAATCGGATTATCAGTTCCTGAGATTAGCGCGTTCAAACAAATAAACTCTGTCTCTTCATAGTATTAGTATAGATTAGAAATAAAACTGGTACTTATTATTAACTTTTATCATTCTGTGATGAATTGATATTATTTTTTTTTATATTATCAAGAATTTTAGAAGATCAAACAAAAATAATTTAACCTTTATTATACAGAAAAAATTATATACCTACCATGTTATAATATAGTTTTGATGCATATTCTAATATAACGTGGAATTTTTCATTGTAAGATATAATGTCTACGATTTTAACTTTTTCTTAAAGCTTTAGTGAATAACACTATCGCATTTAAAACACATGGCAAATATATTTTGCTCAAATTTTTAAAACAAGTTTAAATAAATCCAAATTTTAATTCTCAGTATTTAATATTTTATTTCCAACGCTATCTCAAACGTTAATTGAAGAGGCAACATAAAATAAAATAAATAATTAATTCTCTTGGTAGTTTAAAATAAAATAAACTTTATAGCTTTATATGTTAATGTGTACAGACCCTTTTATAAGCTTCGTAGTCAATAATTTCTGGTTCGATTGACCATATAAATTTGTTTCATGAAGCGAAAACAACGAGGCATAGTGAATAAACATTTTTGTATATACTTCAAGCGTTTACCTATGTTTGATATTAAAAACCAATATTCTATTCATATTAGCATATAAGATATTGTTTAAAAATGTCTTTTTCATAATATATATACTATTTTAAATATAACTATCTATTCGGATTTTTTCGCAAACTTATTTTGATTTTTGTTTCCTGACGTTTCGAATGCTTTACAGGAATCATGGTCACGGGAGAGACTAAGGTGTTAAATGTCTCAAAGGTATTATAGGTATAGTTGTTACAGACAAATTCGCGAAAAAATCCGAAAAGATAGTTTTATTTAAAATGTCAAACATTTGCGTAAATCTAAGAAAGTAATATATATACTAATAATTCTATAACGTCTCACTGTTGGGCATAGACCTTCTCTCAGCATGAGAGGGAGACATATAGGCTACATTAGTCACATAGTTATATACATTTAATAAAATTCTAACTGAGTCAAATCTGAAAACATTAAATATTTTTTGGAAAATCTTATTGAAATATTAATTATTATATATCGATACAGAGACCGAATCATTAGTTTTTAGAATTTTTGCCTCTCTGTCTAGGAACGCATCTCGAGAAAATCACTGAATAGATTTTGATGAAATTTGGTATGATGATAGCAACATTTAGGATACTTTTTACTGCGGAAAAATATCTCATCACTGAGAAATCTATACTAACTGTTAAAACGTACCAAAAGATTAACCCGATCAGAGCGAGGTTGAGTCGCTAGTTGCTCAATCTAATAAATCATATTTGAAATTATCGTAAATTATCGTATTTGAGATATATTTATTTATATACATCAAACGATATTAATATTTTCACTCCAATAAGTGAGTTTCTAATAAAAGTTATGATCTTTATGAGGCTACGAGCGGGCTAATAAATGACCTTTTTATTTTCATGTTTATTTTAGTTATAAAAGGTTGCTTGTGCCTTTTTTAGTGCATTTTAAATGTAAAAATTTGGTTTAAAAATCTTTCTCTTTGATGTGGATCGTTGTAGGATTATTTATGTGAAAGAAACTTCTATCTACTCCACATACTGCTTTTAAATATGTCCAGCTTACTAAAGATATAAGTACTAATTTTGCAAGCTATTTTTATTTTATATGTGTCTGATTGTCATTTGTTTTGTGGGCCAATAAACATAAATTAATAAATAAATTATTTAGGGCTTACGTTAATATTTTCAAATGCTGCATTATATTAGTATGCTTTTAAATCGAAGCATATATATATATATATATATATATATATATATATATATATATATATATATATATATATATATATATATATATATTTATTCATATACTAGCATATATTATAAAATTAAACATATATTATACATATACTAGCATCTTAAAATTCGCTCATTTAAAAGAGTTTTTTTAATATTTTTGAAGTTACAAAGTGTCTTCACTTGACAGTTTGCAATGTCGTGTTTAGGAATTGTGACTTATCATCTTCATCTACTTACAAAGTGACTGAAAGTTTGTATGTTGTATTTTAGGATTTTAACTTACAAGATTTCTAAAAAATCATGCAAAGAACATTCGAAAGGCACATAGATATGATAGTTTTTTTTAAGGTACCTATATAAGATTTTATTATAAAAATTTAAGCGAATATGAATTGCCTAAAGTTCTGACTGGACCTAAGCTTGAACCCATATACCTTGATGTGACACTCGAACTTTTCTACAATTTGAGACTATTTCTCATCTTTTCTTATATTAAATCTCTATGTTAAGTGGAGGCACCCAACGATGAAATCTGAGTTCCTTGACCTTGCCAAGTATGCCAATTTAACATAATATTGTTGCCCTAATTACACTACTATTTAAACGTTTAGTTTACATTTCTCGGAGATAAGATATTTTCCCGGTCCTATATTATGTTGACCCAAATAATTAGCTATCATCATACCAAATTTCATCAAAATCTATTCAGTGGTTTTCTCGTGATGCATTCCCAGACAGACAGACAGATAAAATTTCTAAAAACTATAGATTTGGCCTCTGTATCGATAATAATGACTATGTCATTAAGATTTCCCAAAAAACTTTTTAACAAAAAAATAAAAACCGACTTCAAACAAAAGCACTAAAAAGTGTAAAATAACTGATTGGTAGTTTTCATTTACTATACATACCTAATCAAATATTTTCGAAGTCGGTGTGCTTTGGCTAAGTAATTAAAGCCTACCTATTAAATACATACCTAATCAAATATTTTTCAAATCGGTCCCAGCCCATACAAAGCAAAGCACACCGACTTCGAAAATATTTGATTAGGTATGTATAGTAAATGAAAACTACCAATCAGTTATTTTACACTTTTTAGTGCTTTTGTTTGAAGTCGGTTTTTATTTTTTTGTTAAAAAGTTTTTATTTTTCCCTTTTTAGTGTAGACAATAGTAGCAAAGTAAGGATTCTAACGTGTTAGGCTTGTCAAATCAAACAAAATAAGCCCAAACTCAAAGTATCTACTATTAGCCGTTGAAGAGTTCCACCTATCCACCTTCTGGCCTTGCCATCAGATCAGGTCAACAACACCGAACCACTGTACTATCAACGGAAATAGAAATACTTGCAAAGTTTCAAGTCAATATGACAATTAGAAGTAGGTTAAATTCATCATTAGTTGTTTTTCCACCCTAAGGGGTAGTATTTTTTTTTGAAATTTAAATGGGACCAATCTGGAAGTATACCCTTTCAAACAAAACAAAAATTGTCCAAATCGGTTAATAAATGACGGAGTTCTGAGGTAACAAACATAAAAAAAAAAACATACAGGCGAATTGAGAACCTCCTCCTTTTTGAAGTCGGTTGAAAATATTTAATGTACAGATTCAACTCAGATTTATATATATATATATATATATATATATATATATATATATATATATATATATATATATATATATATATATATATATATATATATGATGTGAATTTTTGTGAGTGAATGACTTGAGTAGTACTTCTTCTCAAGCTTACCATGGAACTTAACCACCGTTATGTCATACAACACATCATTTTTCACCTACATTTTTCTTTCTTATAAAAAGTAGTTATAAATAAATGCTTTTAAATTTTTACTATCCACCACGTGTAGCATTTATGTCAAGGATAAATCCTTCATTTCAAATTCATAAATCGATTGGTTACACGTTAAACATTTTATATTAAAATATACGACTATGTTTGTATAAGAACAATAGGGCACTTTATAATGTAACATTCATTGAAATTTACAAAAGAAATATGGCTGTGGATAATATGTAATGTATAGTATTTATTTATCAAACAAAAATTGAAGCTGTTTGTTTTTAACTGACTTCAAAAAAGGAGGAGCTTCTCGATTCGGATGATTATTTTTTTATGTATGTTCGGGTATAACTGTCATATATTTGACGACACGTTTGGCTCAGATTGTAGTGACCCTACTTGCTGCGCCAGCGGTCGCGGGTTCGAGTCCCGCTGGGGGCATTCATTTGTGTGATAAGCACGAATGTTTGTCCTCTAGTCATGGGTGTTTATATTTATAACACGTATGTATTTAAAGTTATATATGTATAATGTATCAACTATCTGGTATCCATAATACAAGCCTCGTAGCTTACCATGGAACTAGATGGCGCTGTGTGTTAATGTCCTGACATATTTATTTATTTATTTATATTAGAGATGGATTTGCAAAATTCTTTTCTTGTTCGTAAGAAGCTTATTCCGAAACGGTCCCATATAAATATTGTAAAAAAAAATCCACCCCTAAGTGTAGAAATAGGGGATGATTGATTTTTAACCTACTTAATTTTTAAAACACTTTAAGACAATAAAAAACTTTAAAAAAAGAAAACTCAATTCTAGGCACTAAAATGTAAAAAATAGCTAAACGGCGGGTTTCATTTAGAATAGATACCTAATCAGATATTTTCTAAGTCAGTGCCAGGTATTTTTTACATTTTAGTGCCTGGAAATCTTTTTCTTAAATTTTTATTCTTATATTTTCAGTGTAGAGATAATAAGAAGATAATTTGTACGAAGGAAGTTTTTTAATAACATATTCGATTAAGATATTTATTTAAAAAATAATAATTGGTTGTTGATTTTTTTTAAAACGGTCGACCAATTTCGACAAAATTTAAATGGGAGCATCTGGATTCTGGGACGTATACTCTTCGAAACAAAAAAAAAATCAAATCGGTTCAGGCGTCTTCGAGTAATCGGTGAACATACATTAAAAAAAAAAGATTCCGACAAATTAAAAACCTCTTTCTTTTTGGAAGTCGGTTAAAAATGGAAACAATTACACTCCCATCTTCACTGCCTATGAATTTTAAGATTACACATATAAAAATTAAACCATAAACTTTAAATTGATTTTTTCTCCTAAACATATTTCTGCATGTAACTTTATCAAAATAGGTTAAGCAGTTTATTGATAAAAGTTTACAAACAAACATACATAGTTTTGCATATTAATGATGTGGCACGTATTAGTGTGGATAGATAATTGCTTGACATAACGCAAACTCTAGTCTATTGTCGGATATAATGAGCCTTATAAACATGATCTATGCATATTGCATCTAAAACCACAACGTTACGCCCTGTATTAGTTATCTAATATATATAGTTAGAATTCCTGTGGTATTTTGAGCTTGCCTATATCCTATATATATATATATTATAACGCGTAGTAATAATTACTTAGTATTACGTACAGAATATCTATTATCTATATCCCTTGCGAGGTGGTACTTAGCGAGTTCTTCCTACATTTTTTACTGTTATTCTCTTTAAATGATTATAATCTTTTCTTTAAACCTAAGAATGATTTGATCTTTCATTTGAAAGAATGTCTAGATTTTTTTTAAGAGTAAAATAACTATTTGATGTTCAGAAGCCTTAAAATAATGTGTCTCTGCAATTCAAATTTAATTTACTATTTCAACCTAATAAAAAAAAAAGATATGCTTTAAGGAACGTTCATATCTATCCTTTCTTATGGCACTGAAACGACCTAACTTAAAATTGGAGATGGCCTAACACGCTCTTCCGTGGTCGGCCCACAAAAAGTCTTAAATCTTGCGAGAAAAATCTAAAGTAGTTGAAAGAAAACATCACGAGGAAATCTGCTTGTCTGAGAGAAACTAGTAAGTTTTATGAAAAAAAACTAGTAGGACATGTGAAGTCTGCCAACCCGCACTTTGCCAGCATGGTGGATTAAAACGGAGGGGAAGGAAGGGCCATGCCAAGCTGTTTGACTATAAAATATTAGCAATGCTTTAGAATATATATATATATATATATATATATATATATATATATATATATATATATATATATATATATATATATATACAATATACCTACATTAAAACACAAAATCAATTATTTACGACAAGAAAGCAGCTCTGTAATAGACATCGCTAATGAACTGTGTAAACTTATAAAGAGATATTTCTATTACTTTACGCATCAAAGACAATTTTAGACTAATATTTTTAGTTATTTTTAGAGAAAATTTTAGATAAAAACAGTTAAGTGATCAACAGATATATTAAATATCAAAGGCAGTCTTCAGAATCGTGGGTACCTGTTTTTTTTTACTAATACTCAGTTCCACTTACGTAGTTTATTTGTGTTTAACCAGTTTTTGCCCGCGGCTTTGCTCACGTGGTAAGTGAGGTGGGGATCAAATGACCTATATCCGTCCCCAGAAAGCAATTTATATCCTTTCCAAATTTTATCGAAATTTGTTCAGGGGTTTAAGCCTGAAAATAAAAGAGACAGAGTAATTTTCACATTAATAATATTAACTCATTTAACCTAAATATTAAAACGTAATCGATTCTAAGAATTACTGGGTAAAATATTTAAAAAATACGATTCTTAGAAAATAATTTAGACAGTCACTATTAAGAAAAATTGACGTTTTACTGGAAAAGCTTAAGATTTTGCAATTAAAAGTTTTACAGTTATAGATTCGTCATGGTTTATTATAAGCTTTTGAACAATTTTATTGGGAAAAATATCTTCTTTTACGAGATGGTTTTCTTTTAAATCATACTAATTTGGAAGTTTAGTTTTTTACTTTCCATTTTCCAATTAATCTATACTAATGTTAAAACTCGTGCAGTTTGTTTCAAGCATCGATAGCAGTATCTATAACATAAGTTTTCTAATCATTATAGCTGCTTTTAGACTCATATTACAGACTATCGGAATACATAGGTAAATAGCTTTTTTAACTCAAAAACTTAAAGCTTATAATTATTAAGGTATCGTATAAATTAAATAATAAGCTTACACAAAGAAAGTTTAATAGCTTTTAATGTAGCTGTGGGTTTTCCATTACTATAGCAAGTAAAATAAAAGTTCATATTTTAGTAAAAACTAAAATAAGAGTTTAATAACTCCCTTAATAGTAGACGAAGCCTACTAATACCCTACTAATATTATAAATGCGAAAGTTTGTCAAGATGAATGGATGTCTGGATGTATAGATGTATGGATGATTGTTACTCTTTCACGCAAAAACTACTGAAAGGATTTTAATGAAACCTTACAACAATATAGCTCATACATCAGAATAGGCTATTTTAAATCTATATTACATAGGTTACTTTATATCCCGGAAAAATATAAGATTCCCGTGGGATAGATTTGTTTTTGTTCTCCTAGGGGCGAATCCGAGCGAAGCGAGAGAAGCGAAGGGTGATTGGCTAGTAATAAATAGAACAATTTGTTCTTACTTATTTGACAAGATCAAAATCTTTAATATCTATCATTTGTATCTCAGACTTTCTTTAGAATGTTAAACTGCAAGTTTTAACGCGACTGTAAGCCAAAAGTGGATTCGTACCAGCTTTAAGCGGCAAATGGTGCATTGCAGAATAAAGACGGTTTTAATTAATTTTCCGCGACTAATACTTATGTCTGTTTCAGTCCGACTAAAAAAGTCCTCATTTAAAATTCAACTCTTGTCAAACGTGTTAGAGACGAATTTAGAATGGTAGAATACATTTTAATGGAAGGTAGCTTCGTTGTCGAGTAACATAGAATGTAGATTAG
Source organism: Brenthis hecate (assembly GCA_951806755.1). Taxonomy (NCBI): domain Eukaryota; kingdom Metazoa; phylum Arthropoda; class Insecta; order Lepidoptera; family Nymphalidae; genus Brenthis; species Brenthis hecate. The sequence continues at coordinate 2,870,270 of OX638263.1, forward strand.
TATGGAAATGGTATATGCGTCCAGACTATTTATTATATAATACTTAAGACTTTACGTACATACATACTATATAGATAAATGACTTAAATCTCCATTTAAAGCCAGTCATTTTTACTATGAGATTTTATTTTTTTATTTATTTTAGGTTTATTTACAATCACTTACAATAATACACACAATATAAAAAAATAGAACTAAAAATTAGGAACTAAATGTAGTGATTACTTACAAATAAACACAGCATGCACAGAAATAAAGTTTCTTAACATATTATACAAAATAGATATATTTTAGAAGTAAATAGTTTTTTTTTAAATCAGCACAGTTACATAAATTTAGCAAATATAACATTATTTAAGACTATCAATGCATTTATTTATGAATTTGGTGCTAATGGTTTTGCGGAAATTGGCTAAGGAATTAGCAAATATGTCGAAATCTATGCTATAAGAATTTTAATTGAACGACATTATATAAAGTACTAGTATTGCCCGCGGCTCCGCCAGCGTTCAGATGACCAAAAACCAAATTCTTAGGGTTTACATATTAGTATACACTTACATTGCAGTTTATGTGTTTTTTCCCAGAAATGAGACATTTTCCCGTGGTAAAAAGTATTCTATATGTTGACCCGGATAACCAGCTATCACTATACCCAATTTCATCAAAATCCCTCCAGTGGTTTTTCCATGATGCGGTAACAGACAGACAGACAAATATTCTAAAAACTATAGATTCGGCCTCTGTATCGACAATAATGTCTATTTCAGAAAGATTTTCCAAAAAATATTTAATGTACAGATTTGACTTAGTTACAATTTTATTATATGTATAGAAGAATAACACTGAATCATTATTGATTAATATTTATTAGTCCAATTAAGTATTATTAAAATTGTCTATATTTACAGCTATTAGTAATCTACATTTGATGACAATTAGTTTTTTAAAAGGAATATAATTAATCAATGCCATAATAATTAACTTAAATATTCTCCTCCAGTTTGATTACTATAATAAAAAAAATACTTTTATTCAAAACAAAGTTTTCTAACCTAAAATAAATATATCCATATGTATATATGTATTTTAATTACTCGTATAATACTAGATTCTATCTAACATAAGAAAGCTTAAGAAAGCAAGAAACTTACGCTACGTTAATTTTATGCCACGTTCAAACTAACTGTTCTATTTCGTCGAGGGCTTTGTGGTTGCACTGAATAAACGCCAAAAGGTAAATTGCTAACGAGGTCCAGAACGTTGCGTGACACATTTGTCAAGGCTGTATACATTTTGTAGACATAAAAGTTGCACGCAAAATTAATATGGGCAGGACCTAATGGACGGCTATTGATAAAACTTAAGTAACATTTGGGGAAGTTGCAATGGAAGGAATATTTTAGAGGTGGGTTTGTTAAAATGGGTATGCTTAGATAGATAGATTATTATATCCTCCCCTCCCGCCCTTCCCCTCCCCCTACCCCAACGTGCCTTCACCAGTGTCGTGGTGCAGCCGTCTGGCAGTTCAGCCGGGTGCGAATCGAAGAAACGCACAGGAAGATGGCCTACTTCGGTGGGCAGTGTACCATGCGGGTTGCTCCTGGTACTTCTCTGATAGCAGAGTGGACTGTTGGAGCAACCCCATGGTTGCTGTGGTCTGCTTCGGCAGATCTGCCGTCGGGGCGTCGGGGTTGAGTGCGTAAGCGATCCTGCGACAACCTATTAAGACAGGGAAGGTTTTGCTGGGTTTTAGTGGATAGTACTGGTTTTCTCAGCCGGTGATTCCATTACCTACTGTATGTCTACGGGTAAGTTATGTGTAAATGCATTTCCCAGCAATAAAAAAAAAGAAGATTATTATTGTTTATTATCTACCTACCTTCGCTACACTCAGTGTTTTACTACTCGATGTACTAAGGTGATATAACAGTATTTGATATTTTATGACCGTTTTATGCGTGAAAATAGAAAAAAATTGTACTTATTGTATTATAAGCATAAATATGTATATACTAATATATGAAAAACAGCTGAAAAAGTAATATGGAAGATTACTTTTGCGCGTAAATCACAGTTTTTTACGCATGCGCTTAATATGAACTGTTCTCAATATTTAACTCTGCAATCAATTAATTATAATTTCAATAGAAAAATTAAAGCTTTTAAAAATTTGTGATCACAAACAAGCTTTTTAGTTCTTCGTCTTTAGTTTCGTACTTCAGGGCTTATTTTCAGACTTAATAAGCGAATATCTAAAGCTAAGGATATATTTTAGCTTAAGTAAGCTTAACTAGGTAGGTTCGACTTAAAGAAAAAGGTCACCGACGATTTCAACTCATCTATGTAGGTAGCGGTGGGCTTGCCACATTGCGTTATCTTATTTTTATCCTAGATAATGTTATATCTTAAGGCAAAGGTCTTCAACCAGTACGTCTTGCTATTGAGCTTCAAAAGAAAGCTCAAGATCATCTGTAGTACAATGAAAACGGTTATATTTTGCATAAGAACGCGAAGGTATATACATATAAATAGAAAAGGACCAAGGTCATCGATAAAACCCGTCAAATCTTCCAGTTGAAATGGCAACCCCATCCTTGCATAAAAGATAAACGCAACGAATCAACAAAATATTCGCATTAAATTTTTCTAAATATATATTAAAAAAATACTAAGCGAAATCTGTACATGACTTTTTTTTAAAATGACTGTAACGAATTGTGTACAGGATATGGACCCCAAATTTATAAATATTATTTTTTCTCGATTTGTCTGGATCTGTGTTCATTTCGCGCATAAAGTACGGAACCGATTTTATCTAAATTTTGTGTAGTGATAAATTATTACTTGAGCCAACGTTTAGTATACCTTTTACTACAGGAAAATCTCTCATATCCAAAGGAACGTTAGTACAGTTCTGTCGAGTCTTCTTTAGAATTTTTCATGGCTAACGCTGACTAAACCTTATGATACACATCAAAATAATGTACTAAAAAATTATAGATCTTAAAAAGGCCTACAGAAAAGACGAAAATAGCATATGTCTATCTCCTAAGGTACACAATAATTCTTTTTATTTATTTAAAACGTAACTTGGGTCGCACCTGAGCGAGGGTGAGTCGCTAGTTATTAAGAACGATATACTTTATAAAAATTTAGTTATATTAAATAACTACCGACTTACGGTCGCTTCACTCGCAATGTCCTTCTCAAGGGTCCCATCTATCTCTATTCCAAATCTCAATTAAAAATTGAATCAGCAGTTTAGGCGTGAAAATGTAACGGACAGACAGACAGAGTTACTTTCAAATTTATTATATTAAGTATATTTAAAAACATATTCAAATGGTTGGCATTTTTTTAAAACATACGTATTACGTATGTTTTAAGAACTAAAAAAAATGTTTCACTGGCTTCGCAGTAAAGCTGACGTTAACAGAGTATCGTAACGACTCATAACACACATAAGGCCCGCAGCGCTCGTAGCGTGACTTCTCACTTACATCAAACACCGTAGAAGTGCTACGCCATAACAATTAGCACAAATTACAAATATAGTCCTTATTTACATTGGAAAAGATATTAAAATCCTATATTTCCATTCCATTTTTTGAGCTAATTATTTTTTCCATTTGGTTACACTATAGTACATTTTTAATATATATGACGTATAGTAATTATGTAGTCGCAAATAACACTCATTTAGTTCAAGTCGTGTATTGAGAATGTTAAATAATTACCTACCATTATACATGTAGGTAGCTTGTCATTATGAAATTTTGAATACTAATGTCGTTTGACTGTAAACATTTTTCTTATTTAATACTAAATTATTATATTCAAGAATAATAATTGTTTGAAAAGAAGTAAGTTTTGGTCATTGGTTTTTGTTCTTGAGTCTAGCAGAATCTTAGATAAAAAAATATTTCTGTTATTTGTAATTTTCACTCTTATAATGAGATAAAAGATAGCTACTTATATTAGATAGAATAAACATATGTACGTACGTGCGTATAAATATCATATATACACGAACTGGTAGGGCGGATAGGACCACGACCGATAGACTTAACATATAATCTTATAGGGACGATAGAAAAGTTCAAATCATCGATCAAATCACAATCACAATCCCATGCAAAAGTTCTATTAAAACCAATTGTGTTTAGGTAATTATTCTAGTTGAAATAAATATACTACAATGTAAGTTGAACTTTAAATGCAATGCTTAAAGTTATTTTCACAAAACAAAATTAAAAACGCGCTCAAATATTTAAATGAGCGTTCGTTAGGTGAGGACATTTTTTGTCGCTGATTGTGTATCTAGTACTTTGTTAATCGATGGTTCAAATGAATGTTAATAGATGGCGCTGTCTGTATTGATTTACTATTGATGTATATATATTATAATCAATGAAAGACAACAAAAACAAATATTAATATCTATGTCCAATTCCCCTTAAAGCGATCTAAATTTAGCGTAATACCTAGTTTTTACCTTTACTCAAAAGCTTAACAGTAGGGCAATGACAATATATTGAAAAAAAAAAGATAGAAGAATTCTTTTTAAATATATAATATATTACATAAGTTAAGATAAGAAGAAAACATAAGTTAAGATAAGAAGAAAAGATATAAAAATAACGGTTTTCACTTATGTAATTGTCGACACTAGAGAGGTCCTCAAAAGAGGTCCGTGAATTATATACTAAACATATGAAACACATACTAAAACATATTTCCACGAGATATTCGAAATAATATTTGCCTCAACTGAGACTCGAACTCTGACTATAAAATAACCTTCTGACAGCTTTGGTCGATTTTAAAAAAAAGTGACTTTTTGGCTTAGAATTCTACCGCAAAGTTTATAGTACATATTATGTAACAAATATCATTAGCTTCTTTAGCTATTTTGATTTCCTCTAAAAATTAATTAATCAAAAAATCAAGCGGCTGTTATATTAAAAGCGAATATTTAATAAATGAAAAATCTTTGAAAATAAGGAGTCTACGTAATTAAATAAACGCAAATGAAATATGAATATTAAAGTCGTACTTTTGTACTGAGCACGCTGACCTCTAAAAATCCAAGGTGAAAACTTCAAGTCTTTTCACTTCAGTTCACCTAAGTCTATTTATTTTTCAAAGAGGAGTGTTTTCAAAGAACGTTATTCAATTAGAATTATGACATATCTACTACTACTGAGTGTGGTCTAACGAGATGCTTAAAACTACATTTTCTTAGAACTTTTTTCCACGTTTTTGAAGTGAAACTTCTTTAGAATCGTTGTGATTTTTAACTCGATGAAACGAAAATGCGATACTAAAAAGATACAAACACATAAATATATAGAATTAAGCCGGCGAGAGAATGAGATAGATACATTGCCATGTTGCCATGTTGCTATGGTAACCGTTGTTATTGTCTGACAAATATATAATATTATATTCTTTCCGTATATGATATTCTATAAATATATTATTGTAATATGCCTTGATTAATTATTGATATTTGCCGAAGGTGCTTTTTTTGCTTTTATTTTTAAATAATTTAATGATAAATACTTTAATCATGACAGAGCATGTGGTGTTAGTTAATCTAATGCACTTTTTCAGTTTTTTTGGGTCAAGTATTTTCGATGATGTAGCGTAAACTTTTCAAGGTTTTAAAGCCCAATATAAAATGTAGTTTATATAAACTTTCTGTATATACAGAGAGTGGGAACTAAATAAAAACATGTGCGTAAAACAGAAAACTTACTAGATTCCCTCAGACATGCAGGTTTCCTCACGATGTTTTCCTTCACCGTAAGGCAAGTGGTAATCATTTTAGAAATGAATCGCACATGAAAATATATGAGGTAATATATGAAACGTGACCCGGGATTTGAACCAGCTCCACTTGATTTACTAAGCGAGCATTTTCCCACTATATACATATTATTCTTTTTGAAAAGTAAAAAAATGTAAAAGCTATTTTAAGTAGAAAGTTATTTTCCCTTGAACAACATTAGGAAAAACAATCACCCAAAATAATACGGTATTATTATCCTTCACCTGAGTAATTATAGGGCAATCATGTAAGGGTGTTGTATAATTATAGTTATTTATAGCCAAGCAAAATATCGATCTATTCATTAATTAATGCTTTTACTTGTCTTGAACTTCTTTTTTTTTCACTTTTTTTGTTAAGAATTAGCAATGACATTCCATTATGTTTACTTAATTCCAGTTCGATTCCCGTGGAGTACATTTTTAAGTGATCATACTAATTTGCTTATTTTTTTTAAGGCTGCGTTTTATCTACAAAAGGCTTTTAAACATTCCCTGGCTTCGTTCATTGTATTAGTGACAAGTACGCTATTTGCATGCATCTCTAAGTAACTTTTTGAGCAGGCTAATTTTCCAAAGGAACTATTTATATATTGGGATTAAGTGAGCTTTACAAATCATATATATATACACAAATACGTTAGCATTTATCGTTTTTGTAAGGAAATAAAGCTTATTATTTATTTTCTGTAGGTTTACTTCTTAAGGGACCATTACGAAGAAGTAAAGCCATTTCTATAGAAAAATACTATTCAATTTCATCTATAGGCTTGTACTTGAATATGATTCTGTATATTTATTCAATATGCATATTTCTTAGTTTTCCGATATAAGGGTTGCGTTTAAATCCTGCTATAGAATAAATTCTAAGCCATAGAAATATGTATTTTACTATAACAGAATAGAATATGTGTATTGCCATAAAATTAATAAGAGGAGCAATAATGATATGAGTAAGAGGAGTAGATAAGCATGAAAAATGTTAACTATGGTGTAAATTATAATAACTTTTATAATTAACTAGCGACTGACCCTCGCTACACTCGGGTTCGTCCCTAGGTTGATTCCCCATACAAACTTTCGTCCCCATTTTCACTCCTTAAGGGATGATTTCCGGGATAAAAAGTCTTATGTCCTTCACAGAGTCTCAAATTATCTTCTAACCAAAAATCTAAATTGGTTCAATAGATCCAGAGATTACCCCCTACAACGTCACAAACTCACAAACTTTACCTCTTTATAATATTAGTATAGATTAGCTGACTAAACTTACCTTCGTTTTTATTAGCTCCCAGCAATCCAGCTGGGTGAGATGCATTGGCACGTAGCCCACCTCGGTGTGCAGTGTAACATGTGGGTTTCTCCTGCTACTTCTCTGATAACCCCTTGGTTGTTGTGCTCTGGTTCGGCAGGCTTACCATCGGGGCATCGTGGTTAAGCGATCCTGAGGCGTCCCATTAAGACCCGGAAGGGTTGGGTTGGGTTTTAGTGGGTATTATTGGCTTTTCTAGCCGGCGAGTCCCATGTAACCATCTTTATGGTATGCGTAAATGCATTTCACAACTTTAAAAAAAAGGACTCGAACCCAAAAGCTCCGCATCTTTATCGGTATATGCTACCCATTGGATCAAGAAGGTCTTCTCAATATAGAACGTCTATAAGACGAGCTACAACACTATACACGCAATTTTCGCATTTACATGAACATCATACTGGCTATAACCATCAAAAAGATTTTAGCGTTATAATGAAATTACCCTATACGCGTTATAATAAGCATCTATTTAAGATAAAAGCATTGAGTGCATTCGTGCAAAGTGTTTTCTGCTCTTGTACTCAAGGCTAATATTCCATGTAATAAGAATTATTTTGGGAAAATATTCAAAATTAAATTTTCTTTGAAATTCAAACATAAGTTGAATAAGTTAGTCTTAAATATGCTTTGGAACAATACTATATAGAATATTCAGTTTTGTGATATGACCTTTATTTATAGTAAAGAGTTTTTCAAAAATTGTGATTTTGTGAATCTATATAGATAAATAAAATGGAAGTGTCTGTTTGTAATGTCAAATAACAGTTTTTTGTCTGTTTGTTCCGGCAAATTTCAGAAACAGCTAGTCTGATTTTGACGTAACTTGCACTGACAAATAGCTGATGTTATGAGGAACAACTTAGGCTATTTTTATTTTTTTGAAAGGGAATTAGAATTCCGTTTTAAAAAAAATTAAAACGTACTACGTATGGGACGGATCCGAGAGAAGCAAGAGCAAGTCGCTCTCGCTAGTATAATAATAAATATATACATTATTCAGATTAACATCTTAATACATTGTACCTAACTAATGTGTCTAAAACAAATTGATACTGCTTAGAATTATAAAATAGTACATTTTCAACCGACTTCAAAAAAGAGGAGGTTCTCAATTCGACTGTATGTTTTTTTTTTTTTTTATGTTTGTTACCTCAGAACTCCGTCATTTATTAACCGATTTGGACAATTTTTGTTTTGTTTGAAAGGGTATACTTCCAGATTGGTCCCATTTAAATTTCAAAAAAATAATACCACCCCTAAGGGTGGAAAAATAGCTAATGATGGATTTAACCTACTTCTAATTGTCATATTGACTTGAAACTTTGCAAGTATTTCTATTTCCGTTGATAGTACAGTGGTTCGGTATTGTTGACCTGATCTGAATGGTAAGGCCAGAAGGTAGATAGGTGGAACTCTTCAACGGCTAATAGTAGATACTTTGATGTTGGGCTTATTTTGTTTGATTCGACAAGCCTAACACGTTAGAATCCTTACTTTGCTACTACTGTCTACACTAAAAAGGGAAAAATAAAAACTTTTTAACAAAAAAATAAAAACCGACTTCAAACAAAAGCACTAAAAAGTAAAAAATAACTGATTGGTAGTTTTCATTTACTATACATACCTAATCAAATATTTTCGAAGTCTGTGTGCTTTGGCTAAGTAATTAAAGCCTACCTATTAAATACATACCTAATCAAATATTTTCGAAATCGGTGCCAGCCCATACAAAGCAAAGCACACCGACTTCGAAAATATTTGATTAGGTATGTATAGTAAATGAAAACTACCAATCGGTTATTTTTTACTTTTTAGTGCTTTTGTTTGAAGTCGGTTTTTGTACTATGCAATATTTTAATTACGTTTCAATGAAAATCAAATGTTTTTAAAATTATTATTTCAGATCGGACAATATTTTCTTCAAATAGAATAAATCCTCCTTTTTAACAAAGTAAGATCTTTTTGTGTTATTAGTATAAAATCGTGGGTAAATTTTATTCAACCTAATACTTATCATAATAATATTAAGCAAATATTGGCCACTAATATATTCGGTTTACTTTGCAAAACCTACAATTTGTTATTTATGTTCTACTCTCCTTCTAAGCTTAGATCTATCTATATCTATATATAAATGAATGTTCGTCTGTTTGTGCTCTATGCGTTTCTAAACCATTTAAGTTTATATTTATAACATTTTATATAAGTTTTTTATGTTTTTTTTTTATAATTTTTAAATTATAAACAATTACATTTTAAATTATATATTATATATTATTTTTAAATTATAAACAATAATGTGTCGACAAATAAACGCCTACTTGAGAGTATTAAGTAATAATTACTACGAGTATTAAAAGTATTAGCCTCGATAACTAGCTTGCTTGGGATAAGTGCCAAATTTCATATGTGTTCAGTAGTTAAAGCACAAGAAAGTGATGATAAAATACTCTTAATCAATTTCTGCCACGTCAGGCTTATTCATTGAGACTAGCCATCTATGCAGGAGAAATTATAGTGCACAAGTGTAAGAGCAGACACCTGTGCCCTCTCTATCCCTGTCACTCTCTTACTCCGTTGAGACGACAACTCGACACAAGTTAGAGATTAAGTGCAGAAAAAGTGTGAAAGTAACAGTCAGACATGCATATTTTTATGATATTTTATATAATATAAGTATAGATTAGTACAAAGCCATGAAATTTTAATATAAGCCATACAAAAATATAATATTGTTTTTATTAGACACTTCAATTTTTCGTTCTTGTTAACTACGCTAAATGTATGAAGGAATATTAATACTGTATAAATATGTACCATAAAGAGCTCCCCCCACGCACCATTTGAAGAGGGTAAATAAGTTCAAGCAGCTACGTTGAATCATGTAATGAGTCACTACAGTCAGTTTTTTTCAGGTCATCGTCCACAAAGATAATATTATTTATAGAGAAAATATATTTTTTAAAAGTTTTTTAACACTTAAAACCGCCTAATGACATGGACATGGGTTATTAAAAAGTGAAAGCTATAATTACTTGAGTCAAAATTTATAATATAATATTTGAGTTATTATTGGTTTTTTATGTCTACTAATTATGAATCGATTTTGTCATATAATATATACATTGTAGGTTGATTATATTTTTTAACGAATTAATATATTATATTACATACATATGTACCTTAAAGGTGGTCACAGAAAATTTTTGAATATTCTGTAAAAGAAATAATTTTCATAAGTCTTTTCATACAGAGTTTTCTTTTAGTCAGATTAAGAAGAGGGAGAGTATTGAATCCGTAATTCTTATCGCAGTTTTCATACTAAAAGAAAGTTGAGAACAGTAATCTTGTTCTCTTCTTTAACAATTAGAAAAAAATGTGTCCGTTACACAGTTCATCTTTACCCGGACCTATCTGTGCTCTGAGTACCATATGTTAAGCCATTTTTAACGTTCTACTGCTGGGCACGGGCCCCCCTTCAATACGAGGGCCTTACAGTAATATTATTAAATAAACTCATATTGGTAATATACATTGGTAAAAATTAGATTATAATATTACTTTAGAATATAATAAATATGTATGTAACCCCACATTTATATGTAAATTGCGAATTTATATTATTGTCGAAATGACCTTTTTTTGATTAATTCCCCAACAGCCGTTAGTATTCATTATAAGTTTTTAACATACAAAGTATGATGCAATCACGCTATATGTTATTTTTTAATACGAATGTTAGTCTGTTAAGTTTTTTGTTTCATATAAGTTTAAATTCACTAAGCATGTAATTTTTTTATATGTTTTATTTACATTTGACAAATCATCGCCTTAGTGCTTATTTCTTCTATCAATACTTTTTTCTATTTCAAAAAAAAACCTTTATTTTTAAAATCTATATATTCATAAAAATATTTTTTTTTTCAGATTTTTAAAGCAAAATGTGTATTTTATACCAAAAGAATTGACATTTAAAAGTCAACAATTCTATAATAAAAACTCTTTCTGTAATCGTTTGAACATATAAGCACTGAGACGACGAATCCATACTAAAGTTTTCGTAAAGAAATGAAACTTGTTCCATCAAACCACGTAAACATTTCCCACGATAGATTATTAGTTTTTAAGAATTTGAACGTAACTTCTAGAAAATTACAGTAAAGTACTTAACTTACGCTTAAATTATACCCTTTATAAGAGATCGCTGAATGCGTTCATAGCATGCAATTTCCCATTGGCACGATTCTGTTCTAACAATGGAGTCAAAATATAACTTATGCTATAACACACCTGGGTGCAATATATAAGTTGCGAGTACAATTGTATAATGATATAGTAATAAATAGAAGCACCTTGCTATTTTCCTCATCATCTAAGGGAATAATACCTGTTATTCATTCTTCACTGAAGAAACAATATTTAAGATTACATTATCAAATCAAAATCTGATTAACATTTTATAAATATATAAAAGCATTTGTTCCATACAAACCTACTTTATTAGATTTTTTCTATACTAACATAACAAAGAGTAAAGATTTTTTTTGTTTGTTCGTTACCGAATAAGATCCCAAAGTATCAGTCAATAATCGTCCCTTTAGGGGGTGAAAATGGGGATGAAAGTTTGTATGAGGAATCTAATAGTTATAAAAAATAAATAGCAACAGACTAGAATATTTTATTATCCTAGAACTTTTTTCATATAACCTACTATATAAAAAGAAAGAAACTGATGCTAAACTTTGTACATTATCAAGCTTAAGCCGGTAAACATATCACGATGAAATTTTGTTATGAAATACAATTCACATTCGTCCCATTACGCAATGCGAAAATTACTCTGTCTGTCTATCTGTTACGTGTTCATGTCTAAACCACTGAACCAATATTAATGAATTTGGGTATCGAGATATTTAGGACCTTGGATAAGGCTTGGATAATATATATTTCTGCTGCTAGAGACATAAAGATAAAGTTATGTATTCTGTTATATATTCTGTCTATATTATATTTATAGAAAATAAATTGTGATATTTTATAATGTAGATCAAGGGAAGCGAGTGTAGGAATATTATAATTAATGCAAAAGACTCCTAGGGGTGCACCCGAGCGAAGCGAGGTAAGCCACTAGTAGCATATAAATTCGTTATTATCATTTAGGCCAACTTAATAAACCATTCTTCGTATACCCTACACAGGATTCGAATTCATAATATCTGGTATTTGAAATCTATCGCACTACACCATGGCTACACTTTTGCATGCAACACTCTAATTGCCTTATAGTTTTTGCCATCATAACAAAGTAATCACGCAATCACCCAATAAGGTGCCATATCGAGATAAGCAGCTTACGTAAACTGATAAAGCATTATCAGGCTTTAGGTTCAACCTAATTGATTCAGTGCTAAAATTAAAATGATGTTTGCGTAATGAAATTGATACTAAGGATTAATTTAGTGCTATGTTTTCTAAGCAAATGTACTGCTTTTACAGTAATAGATTTAGAGTAATAACAATTACGGATTAACTGACTAACTGACTACTTTAAAGTGATATTTGCAGTACATAATATGATAGGGAAAAGAGGTTGATCTCTTTAGCTTTTAAGTTTAATGGATTTGGCTGTTATCGATATTAGACGTTTTACTATTTTTTCAATCAAATTTACTAAAATCATCTTATTTATAATAGTTTTAGTTTAACTAAAATTGTTCAAACTTTAAGGTATTTGTGTGTATATATATATATATATATATATATATATAATATATATATATATATATATATCGTATTGATCTCCGAATCAACTGTTTGACAAAATCGTTAGTTATTCTACAAAACAGCTCCGTCATGTAAAACAGAACATTTTCAACCTATCATGATTAACACGCATCTGTCACCTAATCGGAAATCAAGAATTACTAAAATCTACAATCTGACGTTTTATTTCGCGTTGTTTTACATAACCTCAAATCGTTGACCCGCTGCATTGACAAATGCAAAACTTTCGTGCAATTCTGCGTATTATAGTTCAGTATTAATAAAAAAAGGCTAAACTTCGTTCAGCTGATTTAATTAGAAAACAGCTAGATGTTATGTAAAATAGCTAATTTAACAATCCACCTGCGACATATATCTAAGAATAAAATATTTTTTTATAAATATATGCATATGGTAATTTGATGCTTTCACAGCAGCAGTGTTGCAAATAATTAAAATAGAGCAATGGTACACCAACCTATTATGCAACGTTGAGTAATTTACCTATTGACTGTCAAAAATTATGACCGAAGTTACCAGTAGAAATGAAGTTCAGCGATATTTTAGATCTTTTTCTAAGTCATTTGTAGGCGTAAAAATTATAAATTACAATTTATTTTAAAATAGTTATTTATAAGTATTAGAACTATGTGATTTTCAACCACTTCCATATTCAACTATTCTCTTTTTTAGTAACGATTGCAAGAATAACATCAGTTAAACCGTAATTATTACTCTAAATCTATTAATGTAAAAGCAGTACATTTGCTTAGAAAACATAGCACTAAATTAATCCTTAGTATCAATTTCATTACGCAAACATCATTTTAATTTTAGCACTGAATCAATTAGGTTGATTTTAGAATATGTATAAACTTTATTGACGATTTTATACAATGATTTTCATTCCATTTGTGGTAAGACTACGTTTATTTTAGGACTTATGTGTACCAGTCGAATAATTTTGTTTCTTTTGACATAATAAATAGATACTTATTGCTTATATCAAAATAAATATACAACTTATAATCTTCAAAAGATATTTTAAAGAAGATATCGTTCTGAGTTTCATGGTTCATTTATTATTAGGACAATATAATATTTTGATCAAACAAATACACAAAGAATTATTTATCAATAAATAAGTACATTTAGTATGATATTTATATTCATATATATATATATATATATATATATATATATATATATATATATATATATATATATATATATATATATATATAATAAGAAAAATGTAACTGATCACTGTCTGTACATGGAAAATATTTGAGAAAATTAATATTGGGGGTCTTTTTTAACGCAATAGAATGCGAAACAATGATTATTAGAATTTTTGTCTGTTTGTCTGTGCGTTTGTGCGCGCTCATCTCAGAAACGGCCTAACCGATCTAGATGCGGTTTTCACTAATCAGTATCCGATTTTAATATTTAAAAACAAGGTTATTAAAAAGTTGTAAAGAAATTAATGTTAAAATGTTTAATTGAAAAGTCCTAAAGATTCTTATTAAAATTAATTTTTAGTGTCTTCAATTAAACCGTACACTTCTATACAATAATGCTTTAAAAACTATGTGATATTTTAAAAATTGTGAATAGTTACTTTAAGTTATATGAAACAATCGAATTAAAATATATGTACGTATATAAAAAAAATGTATGAAAGCTGTAGCTTTTAAATTCTTGCATGTATTTTTAAAGCACGCGAAACAATCTATGATCAAAAGCTCATCGTATGCAACGAGTAATTCCAACAATGATGCGTGATATTGAAAATGTATACATATGTATATTTATATATGTACTTATGTATAAGGTGGTAACAGTTGAGATTCAATACGACCCTGTCTGGGGACGACTTGCTATTAACGCATATACTCGTAGTCTGTTGCTCTGAGACAATACGGTGTATTGTAGAGACGCGCCAGCTGAGTTACATGTGAGTGTTTGAAATCTTAAGTATACGCGTTGTGAGATTAGTTTATATCTTGTAACCTAGTAGTTTAATATAACATTAACATATTTACTGATGATGACTAAAGTATCTGTTTGTAATTTCAAAATAACACTTTTTTACCAAATGCATATGAAAGTATATAATATGGTACTTATGAGAAAAAAATATTTTTATAAATGATCTGTTTTTCTGTTTGTCCCTGTTGTGAAATGGCTGGACCGATTTTGACGGGAATTTCACTCGCAGATAGCTGATGTTATAAGTTTACTTTCGTTTTAAAAAAATAATGAGAGCTCTGCGCAAAAAAATTGAAACCCATGAAATTGAGAACAAAATCCGCTTATCATGGCTGCCGAGCGAAGCTAAGGTAAGTGGCTGGTATAAAATAAAATCATTATTTCGGTTTCATTTGCGGTTTTATTTTGATTTTGGATACCGACGTTTCAAATAAATAAATAAATTAAATTTTAAAGCCCCAAAATTTAATTTATTTAAATACTTTACAGCAAACAGCATCACAGGAGAGATATTGAGTTTGTTCAAAATGTAAAATAATCTCGTAAGCCTAAGAAAATATTACACTAATATCATTGTTGTGACTGTTTGTGATTGTATTAACTTTTATCTGTAATTAAAAATCTCAAAAGACATATTTTAAGCACTGTTATTTTTGCGCTGTCACAATATGAAAGTTAATTTTATACAATTCTTTACTGGTTTGTTAAATTAAATTTATTTTAAACAAAATATTTTTTTTTTAATAATTGAAAAAATATTAATAAATTTACTTAATTTATCAGCTTACACTAAAAGTTATTAAGTTTTTTTTTTCGATTAAAAACTAGATTAAATTCAAATACACACTCAAACCCTCACTAACATATTATAATCCTTTTTATACCATTTTAAAAAATAGTTATAACCATGCCTTCTCATTAATGAAAAAAACATATTAGATAGTATAAAAATATCCTAAATATTGTATCTATATTTTTATTGCTTCGTAAAATATAATTTTATATACAACTCAAAATTATAAAACAAAAATTAAGCGGGCAAAGGCTACTTATATGCTTTTCAACTAAATTAAGTTATAAACTTTAACAGCTATCGCAATGAGAACAGAAATAAAAATTATTTTTAATCAGCCAATATACTTTTTAGTTAATTCACACTACGAATTATGGGTAATATTTTGACATAAACACGAAATGCCAAAGCGTAGTACTAAGTTAGAAGCTTTAGAAGCTTGTTTAAAGGGTTCATAAATTTTCCATGATTTTATATAAAGCTTCCACGAAATAAAAAGCTTAGTGGCAGTGAAATTATTGCGTTTAAAAAGCTTTCCTATTATTTCTATGTTTTTATTTTTAAATTAATAAGTCAAATACTTGTTTGTCGGTTTCTTATATCTTACAGGGATAATAGAAAGAACGTTGATATGTTGATATTACGTTTTTAATGACGATTTTTGTCTCATTTTGTCTCAAGGTTGGACAAATATATGAATTATAAAAAAAATCTAAAAGATAAAATTTGATATGATGATAGCTGGTTATCCGTGTCAACATATAAGATACTTTTTACTAAGGGAAAATATCTCACCTCTGAGAAATCTATACTAGCCAATAAAATAATATAAATATTGTATGTGATGTAAAAATAACTAATACTTATTTTACCAATTCATCATCTTAATACGTACTTACATCACACTAGCGACTCACCCTCGCTTCGCTGGGGTTTGTCCCTAGCTTGCTTCCCTATACAAACTATTATCCCCATTTTCACCCCATTAAGGGATGATTTACGGGATAAAAAGTATGCTATGTATATTACTATATGTAAACTATCTTCTTACCAAATTTCATTTAAATCGGTTCAGTAATCACAACAGAAATCACCCCCAAAAACGACACATACTCACAAAATTTCCCTCTTTATAATATTATTATAGATATAGATTACTTACAGTAAATTTTTATACTAAACTAGATTTAGTAGTAATATAGATACCTAATCGTTTTAATCTATAGAATGATAGTAGAAGCATCAGTAATCAATATGCCTTCAACGATAATGAAGTTGTCAGACCTGTCTCTTGATAAATGCATAGCGGTAGCTCCATGCAGTTGATCACTCTATTATTAGTCAGACGACTGTAATCAGTTTTATTTGTATTTAAAAGCTGTATAATTTTCTTTGAATGAACTTTTATGTATACTTTCAAAAGCTTATAGTTTTTTTCTGTAGGTACCAATATTGATGAAATACTTAGATTTTTTTTATTAATATATATTTTATATACTTACTAACGCCTCATCCTCGCTCCGCTCGGGTTCGTCCCTAGTTACTATTTAACGTTTAGTATAGATTTCTCAGAGATAAGATATTTTCCCGCAGTAAAAAGTATCCTATATGTTGAAATGGATAACCAGCTATCATGATACCAAATTTCATCAAAATCTGTCTATTGGTTTTTCGTGATACGTTCTCAGATAGACAGACAGATAGACGGACGGACAGACATAATTTCTAAGAACTATAGATTTGGCCTCTGTATCGTTAATAATTACCATTTCAATAAGATTTACCAAAAATATTTGATGTACAGATTCGACTTAGAATTTTATTATATTTTTAGATTTAATGGTTAATGTCTGTTCTGCAGTAGGAGATTAGCTTTGTCTATACATATGTAAAGAAGAAGTTCATAAATATGTAAAAAATATTGAATATATATATATTATATATATATATATATATATACATTACTCACTGAAATAAAATTGCTTAGAAACCTTAAGAACGCGAAGAAGTTTTATGACGGTCTATAGGAAATGCTCTATGAGGGGAGCTTATTGAACCTAAGAATTTGATTTGCTCGCCTCCGTCCGTTTTATTTTCTGAGAAACATATTTTCAGTACATTTATAACATAAAACAGCTATTATAATTATAATTCACAATTTTTGTTTATCGATCATTTGTAAGGTATTATTATTATGGGCTATAAATAGAAAGTAATAACTACTATAGAAAAACTTACATCAACTTTAGAATCATTTAAAACTAAGAAATACATCTTAAGTAAGTTAGATTCTCTTAGACATACCTATAGATTTGCTCACGATGTTTTTAAGGCTTCGTCTCGAAGGTTGCCAAGGGCGCTCTATTACTATAACTCCGCTGTCTGTCCGTCCGTCCTTATGTCAGAGGGCTGTAACTCATTACCCATAATAAGTACAGAGTTAATTTTTTTACAGAGTATGTTCTTTTATTGCCAATATATCAAATAATATAACAACAAACAATAAAAATAAATAAAAATAAAAATACAAGATTTTTTAACGTTTGTAATCGAATATAAAAGTCATACTAATAAAAACTACATGTACGGTGGTACGAAATCTTTCGTGTTTGAATTCGACTCGCACTTAACCGATTTTTTTACTTTAAGACAACTTGTAATCGTGTTTATTTATTTATTTTTTATTTATTTATTATATAGGAAGCCAACATAGTTTACAGTGCTTTTGATCTTTTATACATAATAATTTCTTATAAAATATTTTTTTACACTATACACCACACTTATAGGCTAACTTAACATGCGTAAACTAGCTAGCTGTTCCGAAACTTATACTACGTATCTATCCTATGAAAAATAAATTATTTAATAAAAGTGTAAAAAGTAAAGTAAAAAAAACAATAAACAATTAAAAAAACATGCATAAAAAATTACAAAAAAAATATATACTTAAAAAAAATTAAAAATGTGAAGGTTTAAAATTTAAATGGTATAAAAAGTTATTGCCAAAAAAAACATCCAAAAATTATAAAAACTACAATTTTTTTAAGTGTTCCAAAATTAAAACTATTTGGTAAAAGGTTTAAAGTAAACAGTTGATATAAAATATGGGTAAAATTGATTAAAATTATATAATATAGAAATATAATAAAATTAAGTGGCATAATTTGAGTTTAAACTTAAAAAATGCATTTTAACTTTTCTTTTGAATGCTTTCCCAGAATACTTAAAAATGTCAATGTCAGCTTTTTCTTTTGAGATAGTATTGTATAGTTGGATGATTCTATTTAAAGGTGCACTACGGCCTAAGTTTGTTCTAGCAATTTTGGTCACAAACATTTGCGTAGAAAATGATTGTTGAAAATGATTCGCACATAAAAATATTGGAGGTGCAAGACACGGGGTTGAACCCGCTCCACTTGACTTATTAAGCAAGATCTTTACCACAAGGCTACCAGTGCCTTAAAATTTCTATACCATTTTGCTTAATTAAAAATAATAATAAAGTCAACTAATAATTAACTTAAGTAAAAGGAACGATTAAGTCTACTCTAATTGTAGCAATATCTCAAACAACCATGCGTTAAAATATAAAAAACCTTAATTTACTTATCAAAAGTATAAACACTTATAAAACTTACTAACAAAAACATTTAAAGTTTAGCAAAATTCATAAGTAAAGTAAATTTTATATTATATTTCTACACTAGCGACTCACTCTCGCCTTTGGGATCGCCTCTAGTTACGTTTTAAGGTTTAGTGTAGATTTCTCAGTGATAAGATATTTTCACTCAGTAAAAAGTATTCTATATATTTATCCAGATAACCAGCTATCATCATACAAATTTCATCAAAATCTGTCCAGTGATTTTCTCGTGACGCGTTGCCAGACAGGCAGAAAAATTCTAAAAACTATAGATTCAATCATCTGTATCATCAATAATGACTATTTCAATAAGATATTCCAGAAAATATTTATTATACAGATTCGACTGACTCGAATTTTATTATATATATAGATTATGATAGAAAGTATAGAACAAATGATACGTTCAAAACTTCAATTAATATACACTATTACTTAGAATTTGGACATCGCGTGTGGAATATTTCATCAGGGAGAACGACAGGTAAAAATATAACATGGCAAGTCACACTAATGGTCGGCACACGGTACCGCTAGAAATGGTTCATGTAATAAATTCTGTAAAGAGCTTAACATACGCGCTATACTCGTAGCTATGAGGGCATTACTTTCACGCAAGTCTACTAATGCATGGATTTTCAGCGTCAAAAGATCAAATAAAGGAGTAAGTTAAACCGTTGTTTTGGTAATATAATTTTATTCATATGTATATACTACACTGGTAAGGTAAAGCCCAGTGGTAACGCACTCGCTTGAAAAACCGAGTAAAGTGGCTTTAAATCCCGGGTCTCGCATCTCAGATATTTTCATGTGCGAATCATTTCTAACATGATTACCACTTGCATACGGTGCAGGAAAACATCGTGAGGAAACCTGCATGTCTGAGAAAACCTCGTAAGTTTTAGAAAGACATGTGAAGTCCGCCAACCCGCACCTGGCCAGCGTGGTGGACTATGGCCTGATCCCCATCGTACTGAAGGGAGGCCCGTGCCTAGCAGTGGGACGTTAAAAAGGGCTGAATAACTAATATAGTGTAGTATATGTATGTATACTCTTTATAAGTAGTTTGTAAGTTTGTATGTAGGTAATCTCTGTAAAGTGTAACTACTAATAATAATTGGATTGCAAAAATTTTTGGACTAATACGAAAATATCACTTACACTTAGTCAACGATTAATCATAAAATCTCATAAACTATCGAAAGCTTATATAATTTGGTAAAATTTAAGACTTTTAGGTATTTATATTTTAAAGTTAAAAAAAGAGAAGAGTGGGGGCGGGAGTAGGGCTAGTGTTAAATCAGTATGAAAGTTTTTGTGAATCATAATATGGCAATAAAAATGAATACGAATGTACTGCTTATTAAAAATAATGAGACGCGATTTTTACATTTTTGTAAAATTCCGGTCGCAATAGAACAACCTATATGAATTACGAATTTCTAGCTCAAAACCAGGATAGCAGCTAGTAGCTTAAAGAAAATGAATATATAAATATATAAATCTGAAAGAAATCTGTTTATCTATATATTACATTTCCATCTTTAAATCTGTGAAGAAACCATGAGTTTGGCAATAAATTTTAAAGTAATAATACAATAGGACATTGCGATACTTATGTAGATGAACTAAAAGTATTTTTTGATAAAAACAAATATTAACAATTCCGACTCAAACCACTGAGTTTATTATTTCATTTTTAAGCGCGCTATAACCTGAATTACATATCTTCAAATTTGAAATCACAATTAGGCCAAACTTCAAAAATACCACAGATGTTGCTTTATTAAAATTTAAGAGTGGTACCTTTTATTGTTAATATTGAAGCTCACGAAGTACTGAAGGGAGCACCATGGTTTTTCAGAAATTATTATATTGATATAATACCCATATATTGCATCAATATTTTCACTTAAAGCAACCAGAAAATATCAAACTTTTTATTATTCAGACCATAAATCTATCAAAAGAACTCCATTACACAATTCGTAACGTGACCCAGAAACTCTATCGGAGTTCTCAAGCGCCTATAGAATGCTCCCAGATTTAGCTACAATATTGAGATTTTGTTATGTCGCAAAATATCCCACAGTTTCTATAAGATATTGGTATGGGTTGTAGCGCAATGGACTGTGACAGTACTACCCCAGGTCAGTAGTTTGATTCCCTTTTTTTTTTTTATGTCGGGAAATGCATTTACGCATACCACCTGATCCCCCAGGTGGTGATGTGGGGCTCACCGGCTAGAAGAGCCGGTACTACCCACTAAAACCCGACATTCCCCTCCCCTCCGCCTTAATGGGACGCCGCAGGATCGCTTGCGCATAACTACTATGGCGCCCCGGCGGCAGGTCTGCCAACGGCTGACCACCACACCGATGGGGCTGCTCCACAGTCAACTCTGCTACACCAGAGAGGTACCCGGAGCAGCCCCATTAGTTGTTTGATTCCCATACAGGATTAACATATTAGTCGCTCAAGCATGCATTTCTAATTTAGATATTGTTTCATGTTGAAACAAGCAATATGTAATAGCAAAATTCTTTCTCTTCTAGATATTTGTTATAGATGAAGCTTTCAGCTTATGCTATCTCTGTTTGAGATGAAAATGATACCGAATATAGTAATTATAAATAAGAGAATCATTTTCCCCATAGTTATGGAATAGAAATTTCTAATCAAAATTGTATTATAACCAAGATAATAAACCTTTACAGACTTTTAGATTTTATTTATATCGTGAAAAAATAGATTTTTTAATTTTATTCTTTAGGATTGTGAAGATGAAATATGCAGCAATCATAATTACTTTTAGATTAACATTTATTTTTTTTTTAATTAAAGTATATATAACACGGAAAAGTATGTTTTAATAATATGATTTTTAAAATATTCAAATGAAAGAAGATGAAATTGAGGATTTAGAAAGAGGCTGAATGGCTTGATATAGCTAGTTTTAAGTATATGTAGCTACAGCAATCCCAAGTGTGGATCTAGAAAATGCGTATTAGTTTTTCAAAATAATTTAAACCAGAAAATATTTAAAATGAATGGTGAGAAAGTTAGAGAAATCTACTAAAAAAACAACAACAAAAATTTTGGACAGCAAAATTAGCGTAATATATTATGTTAAAATAGAAATTTTACTTTTGCATTTAGACTAAGACACTTAGGCCTTTTGGACCTAGACGAGCATGGTACGGGTTGGTCAACTTTTCATGTCTTTCAAAAACTCGCTTGATTTCATATGTCACGTCATGTGAAAATGATTCGAACATGAAAATGTCACAGGTGCGAGACCCGGGATTTGACAAAGCATCACTTGGTATCTTAAGCTAGCCCATTACAACTGGACTGTCACTGAAAATATTTTATTAATATAACTAAATTATATTTTTGATAATATTATTTCATACGCAAAGAATGCCAACGGAACCCTATTACTAAGCCTCCGCTGTCCGTCCGTCCGTCCGTCTGTCAAAGAGTTTTCACAGAGTATGTATTTCTATTGTCGCTATAATAAATAACGAAAATAAATAAAAATAAAAATACAAGAAACATTTCTTTAACGTTCGTAATCGATCTTCGAAGTTGATATACTACATACATAGAGTAAAATTCATATTAATAAACAGTACATGTGCGATGGTACGGAACCCTTCGTGTGCGAATTCGAGTCGCACTTGACCGATTTTTGAACTCGTATGGATTTTAAATAAAACTATCTTTTCGGATTTTTTCACGAATTTATTTTGATTTTTGGTCCCCACGTTATGGATGTCTCGTATGGATTAATAATTAACCATTGCATTTATAGCTTTTTTTCTCATTCTATTATTGCAATTTTCATCAAATTATAGTATTATTATGAAAACTTTTCTCCCATTCTAGATGCAAAATAAAAGGTTCATAAATATTAACCATACCCACTGAAAATTGTTGCTATATAAACATATACATATAATATTTGGGCTAAGCCCGTCCGTCAGTCCTCATACGTAGATTATGCGGCATGTAAGCTCTGTACTTCGCAGATCCTGCGTCAACGTTTTTTATAAACACCGCTTAATCGCGAATGCTAAGCAGCTTCAAAATTTACTATGTCAGCCTGTTTTAAAGCGGGAAAAATAAAATGTTAAAATGAACACGTATAATTGTTATGTCAATGGATGTACGAAATATTTTATTTTTATCTTCTTTAAAGGATAAAGCTTTTTAACACGCATTTTTATCTATTATTTCTTTTTATTATTTACTAGCATTTCACGCGGCTCCGCCCGCGTTCAGATGACTAAAAACCAAATTCTTAGGTTCTACATATTAGTATACTCTTAAAATGCAGTTTTTGTATTTTTTCTCAGAAATGAGATATTTTCCCGCGGTAAAAAGTATCCTATATGTTGACCCAGATAATCAGCTATCATCATACTAAATTTCATGAAAACCTGTCCAGTTGTTTTTTCGTGATTCGTTCCCAGACAGACAGACAACAATTCTACAAACTATAGAATCGGCCTCTGTATCGATAATAATGTCTATTTCTATAAGATTTTCCAAAAAATATTTAATGTACAGATTCGGCTTAGTTACAATTTTATTATATGTATAGATTAGATTTATACACGAATGCTTAATCTAGAATTAAATTTTTAAAATATCTTGAAATTCTAAGCTGATTATAAAAAATAGCAAATCTAATTAAAGAATTTTAAATTGTTGAACTATAATTCCTACACTATTTAGAATTAATTATTAAAATTGTATAAATAAACGGGAACTATTTAATTTTCCGGGATAAAAAGTATCTAAGATGTTGCCCGGGGATATAAGGTACCACCATGCAAAATTTCATTTAAATCGGTCAAATAGATTTAGAGATTAGCCCGTACGAACAGACAAACAGACAGAGAAACAAATTTTTTTTAAAAAAGTGGATTGGTTCTATTTGTCTTCTTACATCCCCCTGATTTGGTTTTTAGCATTTTTTGCTATGTACAGACATTCGACCTTTTATTATAGTATAGTTCTACTCTTTTATTATAGTATAGATAAATTTATAATCCTATTTAAAGCCTGGCGACTAACTGAATGTTATCACGAGGGCCACATAGAATGATATAACCTTAAAACAAAACCTACTATTAAGATAATAATAAATATAAGTATATTTCAATTTGTGAGTTAAAAAAATGTAATATAGGTGTGGTAATTGTGGTATAGGTGTTTAAAAGAAAATGGCGGATTTGTGGTAGGTACTAAAGAGATGAAAACAAGTTGACGAAGGAATATAATATTATGCAGTCGAAGACATACATAGTTATGTAGGAATACCTCGCTGCAAGGATGAAAATTTTTTTTTTTTAATACTAGTAACTCTTACTCGCTTCATTCGAGGGCGTTCCAAGGTGCCTATCGTATGAACATATATCTATACATATAATAAAATTCTATCTGAGTTGAATCTGTACATTAAATATTTTTTGAAAAATCTTATTTAAATAGTCATTACTATACACAGGCCGAGTCTATAATTTTCAGAATTTTTGTCTGTCTGCCAGTGTGTGACCGCATCGCGAGAAAACCACTGGATAGATTTAGATGAAATTTGATATAATGATAGCTGGTTGTTCGGGTCAATATATAGGATAGTTTTTACTGCGGGAAAATATCTCATCTCTGAGAAATCAACACTAAACCTTAAAACGTAAGTAGGGACGAACTCGAGTGGAGCGAGGGTGAGTCGCTAGTTGTACTATAATATTCCATACAAATAGTGCAATCTTTTGTCAAATTTTATGACTAACAATAGTGAATGTATTGCTTTAGACCATCTATCTGCGTACTAAATTTTAAAAACAGACACACAGATATACAAATTTTCGTATTTTTAATAGTCAATTCAATTCTTTGTTATTTGGCTTTTAGGCGTGCTAGTTGGACACAGATTACTTCGCCAATGCCGTGTAGAATGGAAAAGACACGATATAGATAAGGTATTAACCGGTTAAAAAGGAGATATTCAAACTGAAGTCTCCTTACATATAAAATATGAGCAATTAATTGTATGATCTGAACCGTTTGTAATAGTAGTGTAAAACAGTAGTTGTCAATGTTAATAAATAAAACGTGCGATGACTGCTCCCAATTAAAATAAAGCACAATTTTTAGGTCGTTGAACAAAATGAAATGAGCAATTTTGCGATAGCAGTAACAATGTGTGATGATTGGCGTATGGTTATCCCGATGAAATGGAAGTAATGTATATGCATTACTTTTGCCCGGCTACAGTGGAAAGAGTTGATTGTAATACAGTGCAAGTGCTAGTTATAGTATACACAATCCATATATTTTAATATTATAAATGTGAAAGTGTATTTGTTTGTCCTTCTTTCACGTCAAAACCGAGAGACGGATTGGCGTGATTTTTTGTGTAGAGATTGTTGGACGGCAAGAGAGTAACAAAGGCTACTTTTCACCGCGGGAGATTATCTAATTCCCACGGGAAAACACGTTATTACAATCCAAAAAATATTTTTGATCAGAATTACTTGATATTTGGTATGAATGCTCTTCAATAAAATTAAATAAATACGTGTTTTAGCATCTTTCGAAATTCATTCTATATGGGGGTCAAATAGGGGATGAAAGTTTGTATAAAACTATCTTTTTAGATGTACTAGATTAGAGTACTATATAAATAAGTATATATAATTGATATTAGTGTAAGTAGTGATAGCCCAGTGGTAACGCGCTCGCTGGGAAAACCGAGTGAAGCGGGTTCAAGTCTCGTGTCTCACACCTCTGATGTTTTCATATGCGAATCATTTTCAATATGATTACCACTTGTTTTACGGTGAAGAAAAACATCGTGAGAAAAGCTACATGTCTGAGAGAACCTAGCAAGTTTATGAAACGCCGATATGCCAACCCGCACCTGGCCAGCGTGGTGGTCAATACCCTGATCCCCTCGTATTGAGCGGAGGCCCTTGCCCAGCATTGGGACAGTTATTATTAAAAAGTGCACAATATATACTTAGTGTATATTATAAGTATTGTATTTTTTTATATAATATAAACATAAATTGTTATGTTTATGTTATACAAAAATATTTTATATTTTTATTTTTGAACTAAAAGCTTTCAAACAAAAGAAAGAGAATGTACAATTCACATGCATTCGTTTTATTTATTTTTAAATTTCACACTTTAAAAATATTTAAAGTTGTACCCCGATGTTTCGAAGTAGTTATGCAGTAATTACACTTACTCTAGTAGGTTACCCTCGCTCCGCTTGGGTTCGATCCTATAACAGACGACATGTTCCGTAATCACAAATATCACTATAAATCATTACAAAACCTATAACGATTCAAAATAACCTAAATAATAATCTTTCTATTGGTGCAAACCGCATAAAAATCCATACATTAGTTTTTCAAATTATCCCAAACAAATACAAATTCAACTTTAATTTATATGACTTAGTGTTGAATAGATTAAATGTAACAGAATTTCTCTATGCAGGTATTCCCCTATCATCTGTTACGGGAACAGTAACACGGGTATCGTCAGTGGTGGGCGGTGAAGCAGACCTACCTTGCGACTCCCGCCCGCCGCAACGAAATGACAGCTTACTACTCGTCGTGTGGTACAGAGATGACAACCCAGTGTACAGGTGTGTAGAAACTTTGTTATATGCACGTTTAATTTGTTCGCTATATGATAGATGATGGTATTAATGTGTTAAACATAAACAGTACAGGAGAAGACTACGGGTAAGCATTTATCTTTGCATAATATAATAAGTTCTTAGATTTACGCAAATATTCACTCTCGCTTCGCTTGGATTCGTCCCTAGTTACGTTTTAACGTTTATTATAGATTTCTCAGAGATATTTTCCCACAGTTAAAAGTACCCTATATGTTGACAATGTTACCAAATTTCATCAAAATCTGTCAAGTGGTTTTCTCGTGATGAAATCTCAGACATGGACAGATAATTCTAAAAACTATAGATTTGGCCTCTGGATTTTCCAAAAAATATTGAATTTACAGATTCGACTTTAAAAAAATATTTTTTTTACAAAATCTCGGTCTATGTACAACAAACACATTTTCACATTTATAATATTAGTATGGATACCGGCGCTTTCCAAATCCATTTATTTGTTTGGGAGCTACGATACAAGTAACATTGCATGGAATGTCAAAAAATACCCATTTTAATATTGAAAAAGTCATAAGACATGACTAAAATCTTTATACGAGTCATTAATACAAGGTGCATACATAATATCAAAGCTTATATAGAACAATGAAATTTAGTTTAAAAGAAAGAAAATTCTTAATTTTTCCATTCTACAATAACAAAAATACTAAAACTTTAACTTCAAAGTAAAAATTCAAAACCTATTCTGTATAAAATAGCCTTTTAAGTGAATTTCCCAAAGCGTTTACATTTAAAAATATTCACGCTCTTTTAATTCTGTACTCATCCTTCAAGATTTAAATAGATATCAGTCTAGAATTCTGCTCGAGAAAGAACTTAATTTCTATGAAACATTAATCTTGGCGTTTCTTCGCTGAAAACTTTTGTATTTTAATACAGAAGGATCTCGTATAATAAAACGTTAAGTGGTAACGTCTGTAGAAGACAATGACGATATAAATAGCTACTGTAAAGCTCTCTAAGCTTAGTGTAAGAGAAGAAAAAATAACAGACTTTTGTCCGTTTTGAATGATGTTTACTGAGATATTGTGGAACCGGATATAAAAATAGAATTCAATCTTAATAACAAATAGAAAACTATCATAGAAAGGGATCTAGCAATAATGTGTTTAGAAAAAGGAGAATAGAGATGTTGAAAACTTTGATAGAACTTTTGTACTAAAATAAATATTATTTTTTATGTTAACAACAAATGGATCGTTATTTTTTATTATTACCTAATATTATATGGTAGATTTTACCTATGACTTCACCTTTGTGTTTTTCTTAATTTAAAAAATACGTGACCATTTCAGCTCAACCATATTTAGACCCATTCGATCATTTGCAAGTTTGTGCAATATTTATAAACGAAACTATAAGATATAAAAAAGAAAAATATAATCAGCAAGCTTTCAGTATACTGAGATGGATATAAGTAAGTTTTTTATTTTATTTTTGAAAATTATCTATAATAAACAAATTCGACATCATCTCTATATTATGTATATACAATTTTCTATAACTCATCACTATTTTGTTAAGTTTAAGCAGTTTTATTTAACTTTCTCACGCAAACTGTTGAATTTTGGTGCTAATGTAAGCTAGCAAAGTTATTCAGTGTATATCCAAATTTATTTACACATTTTCAAATGTAATTGCTAAAACTTAGATTACGAAACGTTATGCAATCAAGCGAGCTTATACCTACCTGTAAACATTATATAAAATTAATTAAAGCAAGATATATCGTTAAAGTTACAAGTATTTATATATAACTAGCATAATTGCCCGCGGCTCCGCCCGCATTCAGATGACAAAAACCAAATTCTTAGGTTTTACTTATTGGTATACTCTTACACTGCAGTTTTTGTATTTTTTCTCAAAAATGAGATAGTTTTCCGCGGTAAAAAGTATCCTATACGTTGACCCGGATAACCAGCTACCATCATACCAAAATTTTCCTCCAGTGGTTTTTCCGTGATGCGGTAACAGACAGACAGATAGATATAGAGATATATATTGACCCAGACAACCAGCGATCATTATATCAAATTTCATCAAAATCTATCCAGTGGTTTTCTCGTGATGCGGTCACAGACCGACAGACAAAAATTCTAAAAATTGTAGACTTCGCCTCTGTATAGATGATAATGCCTATTTCAATAAGATTTTTCAAAAAATATTAATTGTAGAGATTTGGCTTAGTTACAATTTTATTATATTATGTACCTAAGGATAATTAAAGCAAGAAATATCGTTAAAGTTACAAGTATTTATATATAATTGTCATTAGATCTTATAGTTCTTGGATTATTATTGATGTAACGAAAAACTAACAAGCTTATTGTAACAGATACTTCTATGATTAAATATTTTTTTCTTAATAAATAATATTTTAAGGGAATCAAAATATGTATGTGATATTTTATAATTTCATGCTTTATTTATTTTAATTAATAAAGTAAAGTAATTACTGCACAGGGGCTACATTTTTAAAATTTATTAGGGCTTAATACAAGTTAATTTAAAAAAAAAAATTATAGACAGGTCAGTCTATAAAAAAAATTACTCAAAAATTGGGTACTTTTACTTTGAAAATGGTCAAAAAGTAGGTCATACATCTCAAATACGAGAAGAATACTATATTATGCAATACAGTCTTATATATCCCCATACACATCATAATCTGGCAGATAGAGACCATTGTGTACATAGCTTTAGTTATTGATTTGGGTCCTAACTATAAAATAAACTTATTACTTGAAACATCCTGAAAGCTTTATTTCGCAACTTTTTATTACCACTCTCTAATTTTCAAATATTTATACGTAAAATATCCATTATACGTGGCTTTTAAACCTGTCTACATTTTGTTTAGGAACTTGTGAAAGAGTCAACATTTATATTATGGCGACGATGTTACTACATTCTCGA
This sequence comes from Brenthis hecate, assembly GCA_951806755.1. Taxonomy (NCBI): domain Eukaryota; kingdom Metazoa; phylum Arthropoda; class Insecta; order Lepidoptera; family Nymphalidae; genus Brenthis; species Brenthis hecate. The sequence continues at coordinate 2,900,259 of OX638263.1, forward strand.
CGCCTACAGCTATTAGCTAGTCCCCGGGAGGACTAGAGGTTGAGTCATCCATTGTTCCCCTTCTGACTTTATACACTCAGTCCTCTGGAGCCATAATAATAACACTGAGATTTTAAAACGTTAGATAATTTTACTTTACATAAAAATTTACAATCAGCTTTCTTAGTAAACAGGAGTTTCATCATCATAATTTGCCTTGAAAATTGCTAATATTCGCTTCTAACAATTTTTTAATGATAAAATGCCAAATTTTTCAAAGAAATTCCTTTAAAATTTCAATTTTCTAAATTAGTAAGTAATAATAATGAAAAGTAAACATTTGCTGTCTAAATTTCATGATAAAAAGGAAATTTACCTAATTGCTGGCTATTTAATTAAGAAGCCTTGAAATATAATAGTTTAAATGCGTCCTTCTAAAAACTGGGACCGTTTAACTCTTATTCGATTAGAATAAAATTTATTTAATTGTTTTAATAACATTAGCTTAATTTAGGGCAATTTAAATGTCAATATCTCTAAATACATATAAATAGGCAAAGACAAAATAGAGACTCTTTCTCATCTGTCTGTCATGTAATCGATTTTCTTTTCTTTTTTTGTTTAATAAAATATGGTTGAATTTTAACCACTTGGTGAGCATTAGTATTAAATTATTATTATCGAGTTAATCTGATGATGGGCCAAGAGGCGAATAATGAAATTTTTCAATGGCAACTTGCAAATTATTTGAGGTTTGGCTCATCTTATACGTTTTAACGGGTCATTTACTGTAAATTAAAAGCGTGTTGGCTTATTTATTTCTTTTAACGTTATCGTGTATGTAAGGTTAAGAAAATTATCCCTGGACCATTGTCTTTGACATGCTGCTACTGAGTCAAACAATATTCATACAAGTAATAGTAACGCATTATCCGGAGGCCATCTTTGAGCAAATCAATATGGGTTACTCAGAAATGGATCCCGGATGATGCGTCACATTAAACAAACTCGAATCTCTTAAGGGGCCTCTACGGGTTGGACCTGTGTCCCCACGGAAACCTTCCAAAGGACCGGGCTTCTTTGAGCCTGTGAAATCCGAAGAGGTACAAACATAATAATAATATAAGCCTTTATTCGGACACAACATTTGCATACTATAATAAAAATTAAAATATTGATGAATTTGGAGGACGACTTTGGACTATGGAGTTGAAGACAATTATAACTTCGTCTGTTTGCGCAATTTTGGCAAAGACCTCCTCCATTTCCTTCCATTCTGAATTAATCCATATTTTCCTTCTGTTGCCTTTCTATCGTCTTCCCACCTTCGAAACTGTCGTCCACGTTTTTTTTCAATCTCTTGGGTACCAGAAAATTAAATTTTTTTGCACTTTTCAGTCTTTTTATTAATATGACCTGCCCATTTTCACTTAAGTTTCTTTATTCTTGATCTTCTATTTTCGAGCGTTTTCTGATTATTTTGTTTTTTATTCTGCCTGTTAATAATAACGAATATCTTGGTTAAGTGTTTTCATCATGACTTCCTTTAGACGATAGTACTATTTCCATATTTGTCCTATTCTTGTATCTATTTCTTTTGACATTACATTTGTTAACCTAAATAGGTGTACTCTTATACGTACTCGATTATTTTATTATTTATGATGATAGGCTCTTCAATCGCGTTTGTCATCGCTTTGGTTTTGGAAGCATTTATCGTTAATCCTACTTCACTGGTTACTCTTTAATACAAATACTGTACATTAAAAATTGCTTAGTGATTTATGTAAATCTTAAACGTCATGATTGAGTTAAACGTAATATATTTATTTTTATAATGAAAAAGGCTTCCAAAAAGGAAATGGTAAAGCAGTGAAAGCTACATGTGTTCCTACTGACAGATAACGAAAACAAGAAAAAAGATACGCCCAATAATATGAACCTCGACAAAGGGTCGACCCTTTTATATTTCACTGTCCAAAACTCACGTAGCATAAAATTTTCGGCATAAGCTCTGTATACAAATATTATTATATTTGTTACTATTTAAATTCATACTTACACGTGATACATGATAAATTGCAAGATTTTCTTTCATATCACGTTATTTTTTCTTTAGCCAAAGTAATATGTTACCATAAACAACTACCTACTTTTTAACTAAACTGAAGTAAATTGAGTTCAAAATCACTTTAAAATCAATTATTCTGAGATGAGAAAATTATTAAAATAGAAGCCATCTGATGATCTTATATTTCACCTATTAATTAAAAGAACCATAAAAATAGGTTCACATTTGTCATCGCGTTCCATACACACTCATTAATTCAAATCTGATCAAAGTATCATCTTTTCTCAATTGACAGAGTAAAAAAATGAAATGAAGCCACAGTAAAAAGCTAGTGCTCTATGCTATGTGCAATACTCGGTCGGTTTAAAAACAATACAATTTAGAACAAAACAAAATTATTTGCAGTCACGGTAGCAGAATCCATCTCAATCTGTTAATTGCGAGACTTATGACCTTATCGCCGTATCTAAGCCGGGATTTCTTGCGACGATTAATCCAGGTTCAAAGACAAACGAGGTGGTTCGCATTCCGCCTATTTACCGTATATAAATATAAAACAAGATAGACGTTGTTTAAATGTACCTGAGCGTTTTGCTCCATACTTTGAGATATCTTCCTAGTAAGACTTCTAGTTTAGGAGTAAAGTTAAAGGAAAGAGATTTATTTTCCCAAAAAACAACAAAATTTACTAATATTTAGGAAATTAGAAAAAAAGCAGTTGTGACAATGGTTGTTCATAATATTACATTATATTTCAAGCTTTTCTTGAAGATTTTTTATGTTTTTGAGCCCTTTACGTTATTGAGCAAAGAATTATAAAGTTCTACTCCTTCAAATGTTGTAGTTAGTTTGAGCTAGATAAGGTTTCTTTAAAATATCTGTTACTGACAAATTCCTTATTTAAAAAAAGTTAATCGGATTCACGACGACTCAATTGTATCAGATAGAAATATGTATATTCTATCCCCCCAGATATGTATTCACCTCGTCGTGGTAGGGAGGCCCGTTAGCATCTGGCAATCAGGCCGGCTTGAAGCCAAGGGAATTGTGAGGCGGCCCACCTCGATGGGCGGTGTACAATGGGGGTTGCTTCTGGTACTTCTTTGATAGCATAGTAGACTGTTTTAGCAACTCCTTGGTAGTTATGGTCTGCCTGCTATCGGTGCGTAATGGTTGAGTGTGTAAGCGATCCTGTGACTCCCCATTAAGATGTGGGGGTCCTATTTGGTTTTAGTGGGTAATACTGGCTTTTCCAACAGGTGGGTCCCACATAATCACTTATATATATGCAAGTGGTATGTGTAAATGCATTTCTTAATGTTAAAAAAGTCATATTCTTGATTATGTGTACTGAATATAAGCCAAATCTGTCCCCTCGTTTCAACATGAAAACACATTCGTACAAATTGTTGTATTTAAACAGTAGTCCGTTTCTGTATCGCACAGTGTAATTAATTTCCTAATATATTCATTAAAATGTTTTTATCATTAGATAACTTTAAAATCTGATATTCGAGTTTAAGGTGCTTGAAAGCAATAAACAAGATCGATTACAGATAAGTAAGCACGCTAGCAAATTTTGCTGTGGTACATTAAAGACCCAACCTTTAGAATGGAAATAAAATAAAATTTAGGTCAATTTCAATATGGATGGAATTAAAAGAAATACATTTCATATACTGAAAAATTGTTCTGTTTTAATAGAAATATGAAATTAAATAGACAGTGTTTGGATAGTAATATAAAATATAACACTAAAGTATTTTATAACATATAAAAGTTATGAGTCATTTCGCTCACGCTATACCTTTATATAATAATAAAATAGACATCTAATAATATATCGTTTTAGAGATATAGTTAAGTAGTTATATATACATATATATATATATATATATATATATATATATATATATATATATATATATATATATATATATATATATATATATATATATATATATAAATTATACCTACATAACATATATTACAAGCGGCTCACCCTCTCTTCGCTCGGATTCGCCTCTAGAATACCAAAAACAAATCTATACCTCGGGAACCGTATATTTTTCCGGGATAAAAAATAGCCTATATATTATTCCAGACTATAATCTATCTCTGTGTTAAATTTCATAGAGATCCGTTCAGCCTTTCTGGCGTAAAAGAGTAACAAACACCATTACATAGTTACAAACTTTCACATTTATAATAGTACCTGGGCCACCGAGCTTCGCTCGAAGTTTTTTTAAGTAAAAACTTGAATAAATAGTAAAAAAAAAAACAAAAATAAAAACTTTGAATGCGACCGAGATTCCTGTGATTTTTGATCTTGCACCTTGCCCGCTTGACCACGATGCATACGCTCTGGGCGTGCAAATTACCGACCATATTTTGCGTGGAATAATGCAAAAGAAAACTGCATGAAAACTCGAAAACACGCATTTTCTCAGACATAAGACTAATCTAGATCGATTTATCGCCTCCGAAACCACCTGTATACTAAATTTCATGAAAATCTTTGGAGTCGTTTCTGAGATTCAGATTATATATATATATATATATATATATATATATATATATATATATATATATATATATATATATATATATATATATGTATATATATATATATATTCAAGAATTACTCGTTTAAATATATTAGATTTATATACAGATTACATAGTAGTTAGATATATAACTAATTTTTAAAAATGTGTGATATTATGTAGAATCCAAGTGGAATGGAATCTATTAGTACTAGAGGATTAGATATGTTATTTAAGAGTAAATAAAACAATTTATGACATATTTCTTAATGTTGGAAAATGCATTCAGCCATATCACCTATATACATACAGGTGGTTATGTGGGACTTACCGGCAAAGCCAGTATATATACCAAATAGTTATACTAATAAATGACATCATTTTATTAGAATAAAAGAATTGAATTGAATATTTTAGCTTTCTATATCGATATCTATTGTAGAAATGACTTTTCATTATAGAAATTGTTTCAAGCGAATTCGATTTTTTAAATAATAATTTTTACGTATCAATATAATAATCCACTAGCACTGCGCCAAATGGTCTTTAGTGAAAGTTACAGTAATAAGTTGTAAACAACAGTAGTTTGGGAAATGTTATATGAAATAGAAGCTATTTTGTTTGCACGTCTGAATTTTCAACTGTCGCAGTTGTGGAATAGCTCCGAAACTGGTTTTATGAAATATAGAAACTACGATTGCAGGATTTACTTTGCTTATAAATTCACTTCACGTTTTGAGGTGGCGGAATCAAGTTATTCATGTACCTACTTGCTACTGACGGTTTTCTGTTTTTAAACAAGGTCGATTCTTACTCGATTACTCATCTCCTTAAGTAGAGAAACTTAGTAGTATATTTTGTATTATAAAGTGATTATATTATGAATTGTATGTTCCAGGTTCAGATTTAAAAACGAAATTCTTTTTTACATGCAATATATATTTTTTTTTAAATTGTGTATTTTTCTTACAAGTATAATAGTATCTTTCTTTTAATATAAATATTTTATAGACATATACCGTGTTTTTTGTTTTGTTTATGTTCGAAGCATTTCATTTTAAAAAAGTGAAGCAAAATCATAGAATCAATAAAATTTCATATAATCTGAAAATGAATGAAATTTGTTTTACTTTTTTGTTGACCCCACAGGATATTTGGATTCTGCAATTAACAGTTTAAAACATAAATGAGGCACAGCTAAGTTTAATTTCATGGCTGAAGTCAAAAGAAATATTTGATGGTTATTACCGAATTCAAAAGGAAGGAGATTAGTTTGAATTTGTTTTGAGGTGTATTATATGATATTTTTGCTAATTGACAATCTATTGATATATAATTTCATTTAATGAATCAATTATAATATCCCAAGAGAAGACCCGTATAAGTTTCGCGACAGAGTTCCACCCCTAAAAGTGGAACAAATACTTAGATTTACGCGAGTGTTTGACATTTTCGACCGACTTCCAAAAAGGAGGAGGTTCTCAATTCGTCGGAATCTTTTTTTTATGTATGTTCACCGATCACTCAAGGACACCTGGACCGGTTTGGATTTTTTTTTCAGTACAAAGAGTATACTTCCCGCTCAAGTTATTAAAAAACTTTCTTCTTACAAATTACCTGCTTATTACGTCTACACTAAAAATGAAAAAATAAAAACTTAAAAAAAAATAATTAAATTTTTATAAACGAAAATATCTTTTCGAATACTTTCGCATATTTAATGAATCAAATAATTTTCATAAGTACAAAAAGATTGTTTCTTTAAAACTACGACTAAATATTTTTTTTTTCAAATAAATATCATCGAATCAAGATTATTAATGTGAAACCTTTAATATTCACGAAATATTAAATCAATGAATAGAAATTCAAAATCAATGAATAGAAATTCAAAACCCATACCTCAACGATATTATATTATACTAACAATGATTATTACACGACATTTGATAATAAGTGCCTTCGACTGGTTATAATTTAAATTCGTCTAGACAGTAAGCTGATATTAATACCTTTCTTGAAATTGAGGCAAATTCCATATTTTATAAGAGTTTCTAATTTAATATTGCATTGTAATTTGAATAATAATATTTTACAAAGCAATCTATCACACAGGAACCTTGAATTTTTCCGATATAAAAAGTAGCCTATGTATTATTCTGATGTTGAGCTATATTATTGTAAAGTTTCATTAAAATCCATTCAGTAGTTCTTGCGTGAAAGAGTAACTAACATCCACACATCTATACATCCAGACATCCATACATCCTTACAAATTTTCGCATTTATAATATTAGTAGATTAGATAAAATTAATAATCTGCTGAATATCTTCCATTCAACCATGAGCAATGAGCAGCATGATAAATTGCTTTCTAAATTAAAAAAACGTTAAGTTAGTGGTCACCCATCGAATTGTTTGTTACTAGTGGGATTTCTTAACTTGGTTATTAATAAGAATTAAAGGAAGTCATATTAGAATATAAAAAAGGATAAAACGTGTCATTTATGAATAATAATACGTCTTATCAACCTACTTCAAAAAGGAGGAGGTTCTCAATTCGACTATGTTTTTTTTTTTATGTTTGTTACCTCAGAACTCCGTCATTTATTAACCGATTTGGACAATTTTTGTTTTGTTTGAAAGGGTATACTTCCAGATTGGTTCCATTTAAATTTCAAAAAAAAATACCACCCCTAAGGGCGGAAAAACAACTAATGATGAATTTAACCTACTTCTAATTGTCATTTTGACTTGAAACTTTGCAAGTATTTCTATTTCCGTTGATAGTACAGTGGTTCGGTGTTGTTGACCTTATCTGATGGCAAGGCCAGAAGGTGGATAGGTGGAAGTCTTCAACGGCTAATAGTAGATACTTTGAGTTTGGGCTTATTTTGTTTGATTTGACAAGCCTAACACGTTAGAATCCTAACTTTGCTACTACTGTCTACACTATAAAAACCGACTTCAAACAAAAGCACTAAAAAGTGAAAAATAACTGATTGGTAGTTTTCATTCACTATACATACCTAATCAAATATTTTCGAAGGTGGTGTGCTTTGGCTAAGTAATTAAAGTCTACCTATTAAATACATACCTAATCAAATATTTTTGAAATCGGTCCCAGCCCATACAAAGCAAAGCACACCGACTTCGAAAATATTTGATTAGGTATGTATAGTGAATGAAAACTACCAATCAGTTATTTTTCACTTTTTAGTGCTTTTGTTTGAAGTCGGTTTTTATTTTTTTTGTTAAAAAGTTTTTATTTTTCCCTTTTTAGTGTAGACAATAATAGCAAAGTAAGGATTCTAACGTTTTAGGCTTGTCAAATCAAACAAAATAAGCCCAAACTCAAAGTATCTACTATTAGCCGTTGAAGAGTTCCACCTATCCACCTTCTGGCCTTACCATCAGATCAGGTCAACAACACCGAACCACTGTACTATCAACGGAAATAGAAATACTTGCAAAGTTTCAAGTCAATATGACAATTAGAAGTAGGTAAAATTCATCATTAGTTGTTTTTCCACCCTTAGGGGTGGTATTTTTTTTTGAAATTTAAATGGGACCAATCTGGAAGTATACCCTTTCAAACAAAATAAAAATTGTCCAAATCGGTTAATAAATGACGGAGTTCTGAGGTAACAAACATAAAAAAAAAAAAAAACATACAGGCGAATTGAGAACCTCCTTTTTGAAGTCGGTTGAAAAAGGGAAAAATATAAACTTTTTAACAAAAAAATAAAAACCGACTTCAAACAAAAGCACTAAAAATTAAAAAATAACTGATTGGTAGTTTTCATTTACTATACATACCTAATCAAATATTTTCGAAGTCGGTGTGCTTTGGCTAAGTAATTAAAGCCTACCTATTAAATACATACCTAATCAAATATTTTCGAAATCGGTGCCAGCCCATACAAAGCAAAGCACACCGACTTCGAAAATATTTGATTAGGTATGTATAGTAAATGAAAACTACCAATCAGTTATTTTTTAATTTTTAGTGCTTTTGTTTGAAGTCGGTTTTTATTTTTTTGTTATTTTACATAAAATGAGCATTAAATTACGAAAATACTTCATTTACATATTTAATCTACATACCATATAAATAAAAATGAATTTTCGTATGTTTGTTCTCTACGCATTCCGAAACCATTGAACCGATCGTGATGAAACTTTGGTAGGTTATCCTATGTACCTACGCCTGCAAAAAATCTTGGTAAAAAATTTTTTTTTGGACGTTTGACTTTTGTGCATTCCTAAACTATTCAAGCTTGCATGAAGTAAGTTAAGGTAAGTTGCCAGTAAGAATATAAAAATAGCATTGTAATGAACGTTTTCTTTGGAATTATCATAAAAATAGTCCTTACTCTATATTTTACACTCTATTATTCTAAAATCGATTAAGAACTTTTACAAAGAACTTTTTTATTCACCCATTCACTGTTTGCTTAATTAACTCGCATATTGTAAGCTATTTCACATCACTATTTAGTTATTGGGTCTAATTGTCTAAAATTCGTATTGTAAAATGTCAATGTAATGTTTTGCATTAATTATATTCCCACTGCTGGGCACAGGCCTGCCGTCAATTATACTGATGTTCTCCTGACCGATTCCGGCCACGGCGGCCAATCTCATTGAAACTAGCCAACTGCGCAGGAGATATTATAGTGCACAAGTGTACGCGCAGACACAAGTGCACTCTCTATTCCTGTCACTCTCATACTCCGGTGGGACGACTGCTCGACACGACCGGTGAGAGTTAAGGCGCAGGACCGACGGCTTTACGTGCTCTCCGAGGCACGGGGGTGAAACACCACCAACTTCCCAACTCCGGGCTGTTACTGAGACTTACTATACAGAAAGACTCAATAACTAAACTTGGCCCGACCCGGGACTCGAACCCAGGACCTCCGGGTGTGCAGCCGTACATGCTAGCCACTACACCACCGAGGCAGTTGTCAATTATATTAGGGGGGTCAGGTCATAGTCCACCACGCTAGGCGAGTGCGAGTTGGCGAACTACACATGTCTTTCGAAAAATTGCTTGGTTCTCTCAGACATGCAGGTTTCCTCACGATGTTTTCCTTCACCGCAAGTTTTTAATAGCTAAACTTATTAAACTTTTGACAGATAGTTTGATCATATTTCTATGATGAAATTATAACCAAATTTAAGAAAGTAATAAAAAAATATATATAATGAAGTTACTAGTTTTGAGAAGTAAAAATCGTTAGTCTCTTCCGTGACTATAATTGCTGTAAATTTTACAGCAACATGGTGTAAAAAAGAAATGTAAAGTAGTAAAGTTTACAATGAAAAGCATTCGAAACGGGAACCAAAAATGAAAAAAAAATCCGAAAAAACAGTTTTATTCAAAATGAAACTTACTAATATAGTTACAATTTTTGCTCACGGACGTGGGCGTTGTTTGTCGACAATATAATAATAACTTTCTATAAGTTTTTTTAGAATATACATATATTTATTAGTCCTATATATATATATATATATATATATATATATATATATATATATATATATATATATATATATATATGTCTCATTCATAGCATTGTAAGGTTGGTACTTCATACATCTCTATATACGATATTGGGTACGATAATTAGGTTAACACATTAAATTTTCATTCGAAACCTTATGGAAATTGATTGCGGCATGAATACATGTTAAACTTTAACATGAGCTTTTAGGTTCCCATATTTATCAATCATTCCCAATTCTGGTCTCTCAGTAATTTATTTTATTACTATGTAAGGGTCGGAACAATAGGCACGAATCTTTGTTGTAATCGCCCGAAATTTGCCGTCACTAAAGCTCGAGCGACGGCTATTCAAATAAAAGTAGCTGTATTTACTTAAATATTTTCAGATATTATTTATATTATGGAGCTTATAAAAGGCTCGCGAGTGTAATCAAGTTTGATAAAAGATGGACTGGGGTATTATGAGCGAACATTACGTTTATTACTTTCAGACTCATTCGTCTATTACCGCTGTTAAATTCATTTTGTTAATCTTCTTTGATAATGTGACGCAGTTGCGAGTTGTTTGTTTGATATTAAGGGTTCAAAGGTCGATTCTTATAATAAATATTTCCATCCATTATAAATATTATTGACGATAATCAGTAAAATGCTTTCTTCTCTAATCATGCGATAAAATATAATGACCATAATAATTACTTTTAGTAGGCAGTGGTAGCCCAGTGGTAACGCGCTCGCTTGGGAAACCGAGTGAAGCGGGTTCAAATCCCGAGTCTCGCACCTCTGATATTTTCATGTGCGAATCATTTCTATCATGATTACCACTTGCCTTACGGTGAAGGAAAACATCGTGAGGAAACCTGCATGTCTGAGAAAATCTTGCAAGTTCTCGAAAGACATGTGAAGTCCGCTAATCCGCACTTGGCCAGCGTGGTGGACTATGGCCTGATCCCCCTCGTATGAAGGGAGGCCCGTGCCCAGCAGTGGGACGTTAAAAGGGCTGAATACAATAATTACTTTTAAACTAAAACACCGGCTTAAAAGTATTATATTCTTAGATGTATATTTTTTAAGTGGTAATATTTTATTTTTTTAATTTTGATTGATATACATATATTTCGTGAAATAGTTTGAAGAAAAAAAATTGGAATATCGATACAATATTCAACAATATAACATAATTGTTACATTCATAAAATCGATATATTAATAGGGAAATGGAGTATGCCATTCATAAATCTTTTCATCTGAGTGATGGTAAAGCATCATTGTTCTTTTTGCAAGCTTTTATTTTACTTCCATTTGTATAATATTTCCAATATAAAATCTCAGACCTGATTCGAGAAAAAAAAAATTTCAGTCGTATTCATAACAAGGATTACATTAATATTGCCCCTAGCTTTTATCATCAGAACCGTTATTTTTTAAAATTCGGTAGATTATTTATTAAGTTAAAACAAAAAAGCTTAGTTAACTAAAAACTTTATTACTTCCTTCGCACAATTTTCTTACACAACAGGCTTCTTTCCTCATTTCTTTCTTACGAGTAGATTGGTTGATGTTCAAATCTCATTGAACTTTGACCTGATCGCAATTTATATCTGTCTGTCTTTTACTGTTATATTCTATAAGCTATTGCTCGTGGCTCTACTTGTATAGTTTATTTTTAAATTCCACTACATAAAATAGTATTACAAAAAGTTCAACATCGTTATTCTACTCTTTGAAGTGGGAATGAGTGGAATTTTACAAGCATGTAAAAGTTATGCTTCACTATGTTTAATAAGCATATTTTACTCTGTGAAATCGTATTCTGTTCCATAAAAAATCATACAACTCCTGTCTTTTTAATGTGAATTTCCGAAAGTTCTTTCTTCACGAGCTTCTACCTTACTCATATTATCACCTGACCAAATTACTTCCTAGCTTTAGAAGTTCTCGAGATATCGTGGATTATTTTTTTAAATATAACTCATGGAAGTGTGTATGCAGATTTAAGTTCAAAACCATTATTATTTCTTAATCCAGTTACGGCAGTGGAAGCCTAGTACTAACTAGCTCGCTTGGGAAACTGAGTGAAGCGAATTCAAATCCCAGGTCTCGCACCGTGCAAATCATTTCCAGCATAATTATCACTTGTCTTACGGTGAAGGAAAACATCGTGAGGAAACCTTCATGTCTTAGAGAACCTAGGAAGTTTTTGAAAGACATGTGAAGTCCGCCAACCCGCACTTAGTCAGTGAAATAGACTATGGCCTGATCACTCGTATTGAAGGGAGGCCCGAGCAAAACAGTGGAACTTTAAAAATGGGCAAAATATAATACAAAAGTTTCTTTATTTGATTAACTACTTATTACTTAACTTAAAGTTTAAACTGGTTTTTATAATATAAATAATGTACATACTCTCCATATTACCTTTAATTTGCTCGTTTCGGCGAGCTTGCACCTGCGGCACTGCGAACGGGCTGTTACAATGAATTTAAGCCTCGAATTATTAAAAACCTTTGCTGAAGTGAATATATTTAAATAAGGTGTATCGCGCATGAAAAATTTTACGTTTCACGAGAGAAAAAACATATTTTACAGTGTATGTCCAAATGAACCTGTTAAAGAGGGAATTTTTGAAGCGTAAATTGTCTTGCTCGAGTGTGATTGAAGTTGCTTTTAAAAACTGTTGGCTATTGATTTTTATTTTCAATCAACCTTAATATGTAAAGTTGTACGTATACCGTGTTAGCCCATCACTATTATTTTTTATTGACAAATATCGCAGTATACGCCGCAGCTTATAAAAAATCAAATCGTACTATGTTATTTAACTAACCTAAGATCTCTTGGACTATTTAGTGCGCTATTAAAATATTATTTTAAAATTTTATCGTTATACTATTTATTTTCTGAAGTAAACTTAAGTAATAGTTTCAACTTTACTACCAGAAGTAAAAGCTTATTATTTAATATTAGGTACTTAAAAATGGTGATTGTAAAAAATTGCTTCATTTGTTTTAAAGTATAGATACTTAACAATGTGTCTAAACTAAAACACGTTATAATAAAACCCGCAACAATATATGTATCTATACTAATATTATAAAGAGATCAAGTTTGTGAGTTTGTGAGGTTGTAGGGGGTAATCTCTGAATCTACTGAACCGATATAGGTGAAATTTGGTAAGAAGATAGTTTGAGATCCTGGAAAGGATATCAAATAGTTTTAATCCCGGAAATCATCTCTTAAGGGGTTGAAAATGGGGATGAAAGTTTGTATGAGGAAGTAGTAACCTAGCTTAACACTATCACTCATTAGTTTAATATAGAGACTGAGAGATTGAGAAAAATATCTCACATTGTATGTGCAAATATAGAAAAAAAAGTGTGTGTACTTTTGTACGCACGTAAGAAGTTATACTTCTTTATCGTAACAAAACAACAATAGCTAAAGATATCATCCCGTATGTCACAACTCTCTGTTTATAAAAGGAATGCAGCTAACTTCATCATGTCGCTTTTAGGCTGTCGGTGTTCACGCGTATCGTAAACATTTTACTCTCATATTTGTTTCCAAACATGCCAAAAGAAGTATAACTTCAAAAATATTACGTACTAAATTGAAAAAGGATGATGATTTTATGTCACTTTGTCTCCAGTATCAAATATAGCATTTCAAAGGCATAGTGATTTACGTTTGATGAACCATATCCCTTTTTAAATGTACATTTTCGACCGTTTGATCGTGACCACTACTCGGCTTATTTACTCTGCCGCTATGTACCATGTACATAGAATGTATAGAGACTACCGGAATTAGGACAGGTTTAATTTCAACAAAGCATCATCAATGTTTCGCAATTCGAACTTAACTGTAACATCATATATCTCTTACGCAAAATTAACAGTGAATATATGAATTTAGTATAAATCACGTTTTTTTAAATACCTTGTCTGCTCTTTTCTGGCATCCACATTGTTGGCAACCATTTGTTATGTAAATAGCAAAAATAATATAGACATATGAATAAAGTTTTTGGTAGCTTATGTATTCATTATTTTTATAGGACGAAAGTTATAAGTTTCTTAATCGTAATATGTACTTTATACTTTAACATGAATGTTGGAAAACTTGTATTTTTAATTTTTCCATTTCGACTATGATGATGATGTTCTCCTAGCCGATTCCGGCTACGGCGGTCAATCTCAATGAGACTAGCCAACTGCGCAGGAGATATTATAGCGCTCAAGTGTACGCGCAGACACAAGTGCACTCTCTATTCCTATCACTCTCATACTCCGGTGAGACGACTGCTCGACACGACCGGTGAGAGTTAAGGCGCAGGATCGACGGCTTTACGTGCTCTCCGAGGCACGAGGGTGAAACGACGCCAACTTTCCAACTCCGGGCTGTTACTGAGACTTACTATACAGAAAGACTCAATAACTAAAATTGGCCCGACCCGGGAATCGAACCCAGGACCTCCGGTTGTGTTAAAGTTAAAAGTTATTTCGACTAATTTGGGTAAAAAATACTATATCTGAGTATTACTATATTGATGGCAGCTTATAGGATTATTGGATATAACATATCTAAAACTGTAATGGATTAATTTTTAAGCTATAATAATTTGATTCAAAACATGTAATTAAACATGTAAGTAAAACCTTAAAATATTGTAACCATTTCATTGCAGATTCTATTTCCGCTTGAAGTAAATATTTTTATAAATATATTTTGATTTTACATGTTCATGGTCGACAGGTACTGTCAAATGGTACAAAGGTTACACATTTGAGACTTCTAAAAGCTTTTTATTTAAAAATAGGCTGATAAACTACAGTAGTAGTACAGTAGTAATGTAGAACAGTACATTTTCAAATTTATCAACGACCTTTGCTTTAAGCCGTACATATTATTTCATTTTATAAAAATATTAGCAAAATGAGTATTATAGGTACAACTAAAATGTACATATACACGAACTAACATTTCTTGGAAATACCACGTATGGCTGTCAAATTTCTGCTGTCATAAAAATAAACTTCTCGTGCTATTTGATTACTTCAATACTTTTTAGGTTTATTTGAGAATTTATGGACACTAAAAATTTTACATTTTGCTCATATAGTCACTTAGTACAAAATTGTAGGAGAATACTCGCCTGTGTATTTCTGTTATGGTCTAAACAAAATTTATTGTAAATAAGAATAAAAAATATTATTAGAAAATAAAAATGTTTACACTGGACATCTAATAGACCCTTATTTCTGGTTTTATATTATTATAACTAATAACTAATATGCAGTGGTAGCCCAGTGGTGACGCGCTCGCTTGGGAAACCGAGTGAAGTAGGTTCAAATACCGGGTCTCGCACCTCTGATATTTTCATGCGCGAATCATTTATAACATGATCAATTACCACTTGCCGTTTTATAATTAACTTATGCGTGCGTATTCGATTTTAACAAACGAAATTTAACTAAATGAATAGAATTTATCTATCTTTATCAAAAAACTGTATACAATTTAGTTATTGATACCATAATACAATATTACCATAATACATAATACAAAACTATCCTACCGTCATACAGTTCAGCTTGGGGGGTAGGATTTGTAGCTTTTTCTAAGGTTCTCTCCCCGGAATCTCTCTCTGGATATGAAAATCGTTAATTTTTCCATTCAAAAAAGAAACAAACTAGGATAAGAACCATCCTATATTTAAAGTTGGAACAAATCAACAGAGCAAACAAAAAGTAGTTAAGATTGGATATGTAGTTTCGGAGTTCATCGCGGACCAACATCGTGACACGTGAATTTTATATATTAAAATAGTTTTATGGAAAGGAAAAGTTTGAAATAGTTATAATAAAACATTTTAAACCATAGTAAATGGTTAATAGCGTTGCTTGGCGTCAGTCCAAATGTTTGTTACTATCGGATTCATTTTGATCTAAGCTTATGCGCTTCTGTGGACTGGAAACGAGTTTCGATAACCGAACAAATAGGAAATTAACTAATGTTTATCCTCACAGGCTCTTGCCCGTAGCATAATATGACTACTATTGTATTTGTGAAAATTTGTATTTATGTGTGAAAGTTTGTGTCTGTGTATGTATGTTTGTTACTTCACACTAAAACGGCTGAACAGATTTGTATGAAATTTAGTAAACAAGTGAGTTGGAGTAATATAATTATAGGTTACAGGCACTGGTGCGAAGTATATGTAAAGCTATATATTATATACTTAGGCAGTGGTAGCCCAGTGGTAACGCGCTTGCTTGGAGAACTGAGTGAAGTGGGTTCAAATCCCGGGTCTCGCAGCTCTGATATTTTCAGGTGCGAATCATTTCTAGCATAATTATCACTTGCCTTACGGTGAAGGAAAACATCGTGAGGAAACCTGCATGTCTGAGGGAACCTAGTTGTGAAGTCCGCTATCACGCACTTGGCCAGCGAGGTGGACTATGACCTGAAGCCCCTCGTATTGAAGGGAGGCTCGTGCCCAGCAGTAGTAGGAGGTTAAAAGGGGCTGAATACATTATATAATACATTATGTACTTCGCACTGTGCGTGTGTGTGTTTTTTAAAGTTGGAAACGTGAAAATAGATATTTAAAGAAGCTTTTTGAATTGCTAATGTGAAATACCATCGGGTTTACTGTTCGCGATGCCATTAAAAGTATCTTTATATGATATATGTCATTACAATTTTTAAAGACCAAATACGACTTTCAATATTACGTAACATTTCGAACTCTTCTATCAGTATATGATTAATGTTGTTGTGAAATTTTATATTGCATGAAATATTTCATATTTGCTTGGCAAAAATTCAAGATCCTTTATTCTTATCTTAACTTATAAATAAATCGCGTGTGAACCTCTGATATGTTGCGCACTCATAAAATACAATGTAGCGTCGGGAAACGTTCTACTTCGGATAAATTGAGTGCTCAAAAATTGCTGTCCTATAAATTACTCAACTCTTATTACTTGGACTTAAAGTCTAATTTGGTGCGACAACGTATTATATGTGAGCATCAAAAAATATACATTGGACGCTCCATCAGTAAAATTTTAAAAGAGGTCGTTGTAGATTGGTCTTGGTACTAATTTAGTGCTTAAAGATAGATAAGGTAATAAATACAAAAACAGAAACTTCAGTTTTTTTAATAAAAAGCTTGCTTATATGAGAGACAATATACATACCATGTTTATTATTGCCTAGATGAACGTACAAACAAACACAACCGTTTCGACATCTCTACAGAAAATCAGGCTCGCTACGGAATGATCATGATTTTACACTTATAGATGTTCATTAAAATACATTTTATTATATAATTTTATGAATATGGATGCATGAAATAAAAGAAAAAGCTCATGAACTAATGAATCACATTGAATATTATGTTAATTGGAAAATCTAATATTTTACCTCAAGTATTATTAGGTATAGTAGAGTCTGAATTACAATCTGACGATGCATATTCTTTCTTAGTCTTAAGCATTGTTATGTAAAGAACACAAAAATTCAAAACACCTAATAAATTTTCTTAGAAGAATCGAAGTTACGTCCTCCAGTTAAAAGCAAGCTGCCATGACACTTATAAAAGCCTCACATTTATTACAAGGAAGGCATTTATTAGTGGAAACTTTTTATACCCTTCATTTTCTACAAAATCAAATCACGAACGCGAAAATGACTGCATGTATAATAGGAAGATCCCCTGCCGACGATTTTTAAAGCTCAACTTGTTTCTACATTATTTAGGACAGGGGGTAACGTATGGTGTGCCTTATTACTTTGCGCCATGATGTTATATTTTGTTAGAGCAATTTTTATGTACGTTTTTTTAACATGGTGATTTTTTATGTAAATAACATTTGTTTGAAGCTGTAGCTTCGTTCGCATATTTTTAGTGTAACCGTGTTGAAATATAGAGATCGTGCCAGACTAAAATTCTTTGTAGAATGAAAAAATATTTTATATAAGCAAGTGGATGGATGCCTAAAGAAAAAGTCGTGGTCTCCAAGGTCTAAAATCGCAAAGTGCAAATATGATAGCTTTATTGATTTTTCATTTTCAACTTCTATAGCTATTTGATTTTTTATTATTTCTTTTATAATCAAAAAATTAAAACATTCTAATTTTCCGAAATTGATGTGCAATTTTTTCCAAAATTCTACTGAATCTCATTGTATCGAGCGTCCAACTCCTTAAACCGACTTAAGTTTCAATTTTTTCGACAATTTGTTCATATAGGTATTTTGATTAAATATTGTACATATTTTTTTAAAGGAACGTATGTCCTCTTCTTTCTGATTGAGATAGTTAATATTTCTCTTTTTCTTCTTCTAATAAAATATATAATTGATCATTAACGTCTTTATCAAAATTGGATTGCTTTAAAGATACCTGTTAAACAATAATTCCTTATCGGAAATAAGTTGTTTATAATATA
Source organism: Brenthis hecate (assembly GCA_951806755.1). Taxonomy (NCBI): domain Eukaryota; kingdom Metazoa; phylum Arthropoda; class Insecta; order Lepidoptera; family Nymphalidae; genus Brenthis; species Brenthis hecate. The sequence goes on from OX638263.1 coordinate 2,918,831, forward strand.
TACTAACTTCATTAACTATACTATATGTATATAATTGTCATATACCCTAATAAATACATAGATAAATAACAATCAGTATTTATTTTTTTTAATAATTTTAAAACCATATCGGAAGTTGGTACTTGAAATTTTATTAAATACAGATTTTTTGATATATACTATGGTATTCTTTCACGCCGGATTCGCCATATAACAAAACAATTTTTTTCCTCATACTGTAAAATTTACTTTTGTCTATTACGGTTTTATTCTCCCATGACGTGGAAATATGAAAATTGAAATACTTATTTATTAATATTGCTATTCAAAAATAACGTTTATTGCACGGATTTTACCAAGAAAATTGTAATAAATAAAATGAGTATTTTCATAAAGCAGCCATTTATATGATCCAAATGAAGCTCGAGTTCTTCAGCGAAATCCTCTAAACCGGGGTTATTCTAATGAGAAGTAACATGGATTATTAATTTTTCCTTTTGATCGTAAAATTTTCACCTCATTTTGGCTATTTACTTCTAAACATGATATCAACTTCCTGTCGTTCTCATAAAAGAGCTTTTTCTTTATACGAAGTTAATATTACACTCAATTTAGGATGCTCTGCGAAATATAGGGTTGCTTATAAATATCGATAGAATTAAAAAAAAAATTATAACGGTGTAGTCTAATTTAAACTTCAACTTATTACAGTAGAATAGGTTCGATTGTCGAATAGGTTAAAATAAATAATTATATGTGACGTAGGACGTGTTGTCAACAGAGCCAAAATAGTGATAAATCACTAAGATTTCTCAGTGTTTAAGAGGATTTCTAGTATTAAATATGGTTAATTAAAATAGCATGATAAATATTAAACATTATGTATTAAAAGCTGTATAATTTACTGTATTCTTTAAAGCTTCTCACTATTGATTATATTTTAATTTCATAATATCAATTATTTAGAGATTTCTAAGTTAAGAGTAAGTAGATTCTTACCATTTAAAATAGTATATTTTATTTTTTTTTACGAATTAATTTAGGTTTTGTGTTCGCTACGTTTCGAATGCTTTACAGCACTTATGAACACGAGTAAGACTCTATAAATTAATTTATTTGGAGAATTTAATTAAAATCTCAAAAATTCACGTGAGAAGAAATGAATATTCTTACCATTTTATGGTTTTGGCAATTTGGTTCGGCAATGACACTTTTGTATAACGAGAATCAAAACATAGCTAAATCCTTAAAATTACTTGATAAATATCTTATTTTTTCATGTAGCAACCCTAGGTATACTTGTCACAATATCGTGTCGCATTGCGCCGTGGCGGAAAGCGTGGAATTTTTCGAGTCGATGTAAATTTTTGATAAGCCTCATGTGCGAAACGGGGGGTTTTAACGAATTTGCGGTCCTCAGTAATGTTATAATTATTATGTGATGAATTGAGTTGCAAATTTTAAATTCGGATTAATTGGTATTTAAAACGTAAAATGCATTGCCATTTTATTTTAATATTAAACGAATGAATTAAAATATTTCGTTCTCATCATTTTTGATTATTTTTTGCAAATTTTTCGCGAAGTTAAGAACTGAATCGAGAGTGTACGATATATATCTACTATATTTTAGAATGGTTATGTTTAGGAAATTGAAGAGCGATAATTATATATGCGAAAATTTTGTATAAATGTGTGTAGCGAGGCTAATTTTTGGCATTTAGGGACGAACACGAGCGAAGCAAGGATAAGTTGCTAGTTAGGGAGTAAATCATGCAGCTTCTTATATACAAACATAGCAATATTTGTAAAATAAATAAATATGTTGGAACATTAACACACAACACCAACTAGTTCCATGGTAAGCTACGAAGCTTGTGTTATGGATACCAGATAGTTGATACACTACAAAATACATAATATATATATATATATATATATATATATATATATATATATATATATATATATATATATATATATATATATATAACTTTAAATACATGTATATTATAAATATAAACAACCATGACTGAAATACTAACATTCGTGCTCATCAAACAAATGAATGCCCCCAGCGGGACTCAAACCCGCGACTGCTGGCACATCAAGTAAAGTCAATTTAAACTGAGCCAAACACGTCCTCTCTGTGAATAAAAAATATGTAATTTTAGTAAATTTCAGAAAAAAATATTTCTGCCAGAAGCTAAATAAATAATAATAAAATAACAAAAACATAACAAAGTGCCTTCTGTGTTACCTTCGTTCGTTATTTACCTAAGCATTAGCTTGGACAATTCGTTAATTGCTCTTAAGGGACAGTCCACGAAATAAAGAAAGACGTAAAAATACGCAGTCACGTTCGCTTACGGGAAAACGGGACTAATAGGCAGAGAAGTAAATAATAAAACACAATTAAAAATAATGTTATATAAAAGCGATAATTAAATAAAAAAACTCGATTTTTATTTTCAGCCAGAATTGTTAATATTTTTTTTTCATAAATTATGGTTTTTACTAATTCTAAATATCATTCCTGATGACATTTTTTTAGTAAATTGGCATACAGTAAAGATACTTCGTTTTATAAGGTAATTTTCGCATTAAGTTTATAATTGTCGAATATCTATTAAAACAAAACGCACCTTTAGAGTGTTTTTAGGGTTCCATACCTCATAAGGATGAAAATAACGCTTATAGGATCATTTTGATGAACATTAAATTTATAATATGTATGTATTTAAAGTTATATATGTGTAGTGTATCAACTATGTGGTATCCATAACACAAGCCTCGTAGCTTAACATGGAACTAGATGGTGCTGTGCGTTAATGTCCAAACATATTTATCTTGTTGTCCGTCCATATGTCTATCTGTATGTCTGTCTGTCAAGAAAATTTTTCTCAGGAATGCGTGAGGGGACGTAACAAGTTGAAATTAATATCAAATACTCATGTCTGCAGTCTCCTGGAGCTTTTAAAGAATCAAACTTCTAAGATAACGCAAAGATACGGTCATTTATGTCGCGTATTTTGATGTTCGCTAGGGAACTCTGAAGGGAATCAAAACCTATAGGGTACTTTCCCGTTGACCTAGAATCATAAAATTTGGCAAGAAGTAATGTTTTATAGCACAAGTAAAGGGAAAAATCCGAAAACCGTAAATTTGTTGTTACGTACATTACATACATCACAAAAAAGTTTTGCGATTATAAACTTATTTTAATATTTTATGCTACGGAACCCTCGGTGTGTGAGTAAGACTCATACTTGTCCCATTTTTTTTTAATTTATGCTATATGTCTATTACAATTTTTTGCCTCGGAACCACTCTCTTAGTATGTACCTCAATTATGATCACTATTCAGAACTTCACTCAAATCTCAAATTAAGGCTCGCTCAAATCTATGCAAAAAAAATCTCGCGCCCTTTAATGTTATCTTATAAATTACTTACTATTTTATCTTTTTGCTTTTTTTTATTATTTTAACTTTTTGCTATTTGTTTACACTTCGTGTAATCTTTAAATAGTATTGAATAGTTTTGTTTATCAAATCAAATTTGTCAGTTGCTTAAATAAAAAAAATATTATACTAATTATATATATATATATATATATATATATATATATATATATATATATATATATATATATATATATATATATATATATATATATATATATATAGCGAAGGGAAGTGATTTGCTGCTATGCTAATTAATATATCATAATAATAATCAATATGAAATAACATAGAAATATTGATATAACAAATGATAATATGTAATGGGACAAATAACTTTTGGCCATAACATAATTTAGTGTAAATGATAAAAAGATTCCAAAGTTTACAACAACTTCAATAATTTGCTGGTAGCCAGTTATCGAAAGTTCGAAAGTATAACCGATGCTATTGGAAACAAGCATCTTATACCACACTCCTTCAGAAACAACGATAAAACGAGAAAATTTATATTTCAACCATTTTTCTGAAATATTATTACATAAAAGTTTGCTGAGTGTAATGTTATGTTTGGCGTGTTATTTAAGATTTTAGGATGAATAAAAACAAATTCGATAAAAACAATGTATTTATGGTTAAATTCTTATGAAATTTTTATATGGTATAGCTTTTTATGACAAAAATTGCCAGTTCGATTCCCAGACAAAAAGCGAATCACACTACTATGATCAACGAACGCTTATATGTGGACGTGTATGTATGTTTGTTACTCCACAATCAAACGGTTGGGCGGATTTGGATGAAATTTAGTACCTACATACTATGTACATAGATTATGACCTAAAGAAGCACATAGGCTATTGTTAGAAATAATATTTGCTAGAAGTTCAGAATGATTATTTACCGAAATATGAATAAATATCATAAAATGTTATATTAGTGTCCTCCTGACCGATTCCGGCCACGGCGGCCCATCTCATTAAGACTAGCCAACTGCGCGGGTGATATTATAGTGCACAAGTGTACGCGTAGACACAAGTTCATTCTCTATTCCTGTCACTCTCATACTCCGGTGGGACGACTACTTGACACGACCAGTGAGAGTTGGGCGCAGGACTGACGGCTTTACGTGCTTTCCGAGACACAGGGGTGAAACACCACCAACTTCCCAAATCCAGGCTATTACTGAGGCTTACTATACAGAAATACTCAATAACTAGGGTCGACCCGGGACTCGACCCCAAGACCTCCGGGTGTGCAGCCGTACATGCTAGCCACTACACCACTGAGGTAGTTAAATGTTATATTATGTAATATATATTATACTATGTAAAGAAAAGTCAATGTTTTGCATTTGGTTGCATCTGTGCGAATCAAGCGTAAGAGACTACAATCCATTACTTCACCTTTTACTATCAAAAGAAAGATTTACAAGAATTCAAGATTTTATAAAAGAACAGCAATATCTCCACCAATGAAAGATAGAGTACAAAATATTTTAGCTCAAGAGTAAACTCATAAAACTTTCAAGATAATATTTAACTCCTTAGGGTGAGAAAATACTTTTAAAGCAGTTCTTTCTCAAGCTTAAAAAAAACTAAAAAACCACTAAGATAATTTAGTGTAAGTGAATTTACCGCTAGAGTACTTAGGTAATATTTATTGTATAATGTAATTCAATTATTACTAATCCGTCTGGTGAAAAAATAAATGTGATATTATTTTTAAGTTGGTGTCCTTTTTGAGTTTAAAACTAGCGACTCACCCTCATTCCGCTCGGGTTCATCCCTAGGGACGAACGAAACGTAACTAGTTACGTTTTAACGTTTAGTGTAGATTTCTCAGAGATGAGATATTTTCCCGCTGTAAGAAGTATCCTGTATGTTGACTCGAATAACCAGCTATAATTATATCAAAATTCATCAAAATCTGTCCAGTGGTTTTCTCGTGACGCGTTCCTAGATAAACAAATATTCTAAAAACTATAGATATAAGTACAAAACTGAATTACTCTCATAAAACATTTTTTGTAATATTACATATAATCCTATTGTATTTAATGAAAAATTTTAATCAAATTACGTAATATTGTTTAATTAAACTTTTATTTGCAAAGCAATTATCTAAAAAAATCATTATTCTCCAAAGCTGCTGGCTTTTCATTTGGATTATTATGTATTCTGTTAACCAATTTGTCAGTCACAGATCTACTAATTCAATTTGCAATTTTAATTATTTCAAAAGTATTTGATTGAATTTACAAAATAATAAATATTCATAAATTTTCATTTTCAATAGTATATAGTCGTAAGTTTATTTATTAACATATGTATCCAACGGAATAGTTCAGTTTTTTTATTTATTTTAGACTCTGTGACTACTAGTGACTCACCCTCGCTTCGCTCGGGTTCGCCTCTAAGTTCGGGAAAACTGCAACAAACCTATCCCACGGGAACTGTACATTTATCCGGAATTAAAAGTAACCTTTGTGCTATTCCGGACTATAATCTATATCTGTGCCAATTTCATCCAGATACGTTTAGTTGTTCTGGCGTGATTGAGTAACAAACATCCATCCATTCAAACTTACGCATTTAGAATATTTATGGGATATGGATTATATACGATTATGGATAATTAAATTACCTTTGCTTCAAAATGCACTGAAATTAGTGCGATTTATGCTCGAACATCTGACGACAAAATGGTCTATTAAAATGGTTATTATTTCTCTGCTCCCTTTGAGCTGCAATTTTGTGGAAACACATTACACCACAATTGCGTAGAAATCTAATCTACACTAAATGTTTAAATATTTTTATTACTAGTTTCTACCCGCGGTTTCGCTTGCGTGAAAATGTTTTAGTGGATTTATTTAGCAAATTTTTGTTTAAGTAACATTAAATTTTAACTATGATTCTTCATTAATCCATTTATGGGATCAAATTCAATGTAAAATCGTAAATTAGCTTACGTAATGTAATAATGTCAAACAAATTCATAAACTATTTTAACTTTAACATAATCTTAATATATATAAATTCTTCTATACATACGTGTGCTTGTTGTCACCTTACTCCTCCTAAAGGGCTGGACCGATTTGGATGAAATTTTGTGTGTATATTTCAATGGGCCCCTGGATGGCTTGAAAACACAATTGGACCCGGTAGATGACGCTGCTGTCGGTGAGTCAAAGGGTTTATTTTTTTAGTAGTTTGAACGCGGGCGAAGCCGCGGGTACTGCTAGTATTCTATAAATGATGGAAGTATTAAATTAACATTAGAAATACCCTTTTTTACTTACTGGTATCGGGGGTTCCGTTTCTGCTTGATGAAAGTACGTCCATTTTCTGAGAAATAGCTCTTCATGCAGGAACTACAACATTTTTTATTTTTTGTTTTAGTAGAATATTTTATATCAAAATATGGAAGCTAATATTTTTTTTTGTTTAGATAGACACAGTCGTTATATCCTGCAATCGCTTTTAGAATTGCTTTATGTGTTTTTAGAGCCGCATGGAAGCTAAACTGACTAATTGCCATGTAAAATGTATGAGGCTAGAACGGGTGCGGCCAACCAACATGTTAGTGCAGTGACATAAACGGGACACTAATAAATAAGTACCGTTGTAGAACTAGTGTAGCATTTTTCTCTTTTAAAACCAACGTATTTTACGAAAACCCTGACATATTGTAACTTTCTTATAATTTGTACAGTTTTATATAGTTTTTGATGTAATATAACAATTTTAAACATCGATACTTAATTGAATTGATAATTACTCCTATAAGCCAAAGTAAACATATAATATGTTAGTGACTAATCGATAGTTTTAAATATACCTATAAAGCCCTTTGATCAAAGGTTTGATTTCGAGGTCAACCTTTGATTTTACTTCATTGACGATTTCTCTGTCGATTAATGAAATAGTTGAAAAGTTCTCTTGAATAGGTAGTGGTAGCTTTCTGTTTTCTATATATTTTATTTCACCGTAACTTAAGTTTATCTATATCATAAATAAGTTAATAAAAGAATATAATCTATACATATAATAAAATTGTAACTAAGCCGAATCTGTACATTAAATATTTTTTGGAAAATCTTATCGAAATAGACATTATTATCGATACAGAGGCCGAATCTATAGTTTTTAGAATTTTTGTCTGTCTGTCTGTCTGTTACCGCATCAAAGAAAAACCACTGGAGGGATTTTGCTAAAATTTGGTATTGTGATAGCTGGTTATCCGGGTAAATATATGGGATACTTTTTACTGCGGGAAAATATCTTATTTGTGAGAAAAAATACAAAAACTGCATTGTAAGAGTATACTAATATGTAAAACCTAAGAATTTGCTTTTTGGTCATCTGAACGCGGGCGAAGCCGCGGGTAATGCTAGTACATAATAAATATATTTATAATCAAATAAATAAAAATGAAATCTACAATCCAGCATAAGCTCATACTTTTAACACTTCACATTACATATTTGTAAAAACTCAATAAATATATAGTTTTAAATATTATTCTCCAAAAAATACAGTTTAAATGTTAAACGTGCTAAAACAAAAGGAAACAACGACTAACAAACTCTAACTGTGACAGCTCTATTAAACTTACGCGTCTCTCATATATGTATTTGTTGCCAGCATATACGTAACAGTTTCTGAGTAGTCGATTTGTATTATTTATAATATTAATATATCTCTTCATTAATTGTTAAAGACTACTAAATTGTACCCCTATTTATTAGCAAAATTCATCTGTGTCTTTAGGTTAGGTTAGCAATTATGTATTTAGCCTATTTTGACGTCCCACTGCTGGACATGGGCTTCTCTTCAATACTATGGGGATCAGACCATAGTCCACCACGCTGGCCAAGTGCAGGTTGGCGGACTTCACATGTCTTTCGAAAACTTGCTAGGTTCTCTCAGACATGCAGATTCCTCACGAAGTTTTCTTTCACCGTAAGACAAGTGAAAATCATGGTGAAAATGATTCAGATATGAGAATATCAGAGATGCAAGATCCGGAATTTGAACCCACTTCACTTGGTTTCTCAATCAAGCAAGTTATTAATTGGTTTAGGTGCATTTTTATGATATTAGTCCACATAATATTTTATTTGTATATTCGATAGTTTAAGGACAGATCTATAGAATTCCTTAAATAATTTCTGGTGTACAATCTCTGTAGAGTCAGTGTCAATAGTCTTGTATGTTATTGGTAACATAATATCGAATGTTACATTTAGTTAATGAGTGGATAGATTATTTCAAGTAGTTACCCCATACATATAATAAAATTCTAACTAAGTCAATCTGTACATTAAATATTTTTAAGATAATATTATTGAAACAGACATTATTATTGATATACAGAAACCGCATATAGTTTTTAAATTTTTTGTCTGTCTGTCTGCATCAAGAGAAAACTACTGGACAGATTTTTATGAAATTTGGTATAACGATAGCTGGTTATCCGGGTCAATGTATAGGATTCTTTTTACTGCGGGAAAATATCTCATATCTGAAAAATGTATACTAAACTTTAAAATGTAACTAGGGGACGAACCCGACCGGAGCAAGGGTGAGTCGCTAGTTAGAAATATAAACTAACACGCATGCTAAGCCATACTTGCAGTGACTAATTTTAATAATTTTAGTTTCTTGTTCCGTTTAAATAAAATGAATTCTTAAATATCAAATAATATTACAATATTATTCATACAACATATATATTATATATTGCTATTAAAATTAATATTCATAAATGTCATTTAACAGTAATTTGCGAGCTGTTTTGTTGACTTTTGAACTTAAATATAATTAACTGAATGTCAACAAATTTTTGAATTCTTACAAAGTTGGGAGTTTATACTCATACTTAAGCAAAAGTTCTAGATATATGTTCCGAGGTAAGTCAGTGCTATATAAGTCATACAAATTTAAGTCAAGGCCTCATTAATGTACAAACTTTTTACTAGAAACTTGTTAAATTAACAACATATGGAACTCTCTAATTTCATTTTGCCTTGTAAATATCTAATTAAAGCCATTATATTATACATACAAGACTATAATGTTTAAGTAATTTGTTACCAAGGTTGTTATCGTTATAATTAAAATTACAAAAATAAAAAAAAACCGACGGCGTAAAAAGCTAACTAAAAAGAAGAGAACAAGTTGACGAAGAAACATAGTATTATGGCGCCTAAGATCAACCATTTTGAGTTTTAATAATAAATCTATATAGCCTATGACACTCGTATTATTAAGACAAATCGAATAACGTATGAATCATCAAAATTAGTAGCCGTTTAATATTTACGAGGGAACATAGAATCGGACATACATACATATACAGGTCAAACACATAACCCTCCTTTGGGCTTCGCTACAGTCGGGTAAAATATGAAGCCTGAGCTCTGGCAGCGTTTACATACTGAGGTTATTAGGAATATAATTTTCTGTTATTTTTTTATAGGTAGTCTATAATTTCAAACGATACACATTTGTATGGAATTGAAAACAGTGTTTATTTATAACTAAAACACCTTTAGCACTGGAATATCCGTGAACATGGCGTTTGTAACAGTGGTGGTAACTTGTAACATGGTAAATATCCTGTTTTATATCATAATAATATTGTAAGTTGTATTGTCGTTTTTAACAACACGTTTGGCTCAGTTTGTAATGACCGTACTTGCTGTGCCAGCGGTCGCGACTTCGAGTCTCGCTGGGGGATTCATTTGTGTGAGCACGAATGTTTGTATTCCAGTTATGGGAGTTTGTATTTATAATAATATGTATGTATTTAAAGTTATATATATATATATATATATATATATATATATATATATATATATATATATATATATATATATATATGTAGCGTATCAACTATCTGGTATCCATAACACAGGCCTCGTAGCTTACCACTAGATGGTGCTGTGTGTTAATGCCCCAACATATTTACTTATGTAAGCATTTTTATTTTTTTAATAAGTATTATAATTAATTATATGTATAGCAATATTATTTATTTAATTTTAGCTTTTATTAATATATTAAATATTAAAAAAATATAACTTAATTAATAATATCATTTAGTGTTGCTATTATTATACTATGTATAACCATAAAGAATATTAAAAATTAAAAATATTAATTATTTATTTACGCAATATTATTGTTTTATAAGTAAGTTAAAATATTAAACAACACTATTACTACCTTTATAGACAAAAAATATATTAATCACATAAATAAATCAAAATAAATCCGCGAAAAAATCCGAATAGATAAAAAAATAATAATGATCACCTATACTTAAAAAAAAAAAACTTAAAAAGGACAAGAGTCAAACAGTAAAACCATACTAGTATCACGTTTATAATAAAAAAGAGCTTATTTCAAGAGATATCTCGACATCAGTCATTCTGCGCCGCATTTTAACTCAACATAAGATAGTATTCACGCCCATTGTGCCGTTTATTATGAAGGGATGATGTAATTGAATAGAAATGTCAAATTTGCAAGTGAAATTTTGTATTTTGTATAAAGTTGTTTCAAGAGAACGGAAGTTACACCTCAATTCTCTTGTAATATTATTCTATAAAGTCATTCAATTTGTTGTAATTGTATTAAGTACCTATATTTTGTAAGCGTCACGATACTAAAGTTTGAAGTTGGGTTGACTTGTTTGCATAATTGGCGCAAAGTTGTGCGCTTTGGAGCTCTGAGTGACGAACGGACTTAACTCGCATATTCTTAACTTGGTTGGCATTTCAATTTCATAACCGTTATTTATTGTTGCTGTTCGATTTCCTAATATTAAATGTAAAAAGTAAAGGTTCAAGACTTATGACTTGAAAATTAAAAAAAAAATGCTTTGAAAATATCAGAAACATGTATATCGTCCGAAATAAAATACTGTGGTGTTAGAATTTTTTTTTATTAGTTCGTATATTTTAAGGCTTTTAATATCTAAATCTATACTAATATTATAAAGTTTGTTTGTTTATTTGTTTGTTTGTTAATCAGTCAGTTTTTGGTTTGATTTCAGTTTGTTAGTCAGAAAGTATGAGCCCTTTAAGTAGTAAACCCCTAAAGGAATAAAAAAGGGGTTGATTTTTGTACAAAACGCGAGAAGAGTAACGGGCAAAGGCTACTGTAAACTAAATTCTATATAACTTAAACCTTATAATTTTGAAGAAATAGTAACACTGTTGCAGCTATCATAATGAAGTAGTGCTTTATAGAGTAAACAGATAACTTCGATAACTAGCGAATTATTCACAGTGCTAACGTTAACCGCTCAGTGTGAACGGTTTCAAAACTGAATGCACCCGTATTGTGGTTTCATTCGCAAAACCCACATTAAGCTTCCTATACACATATTGATCATTTAATTCATGAATTTAAATGTATTTATCATATTAATTTGGTAATATTTAGTTATGGAATGCTTTGTGTACGGAATTATTAACTTCATAAGTTATAATTTTCAAACTTGCTTTCATAATATTAAGTATTTAATTTACAAACATAATTTGTAATTAGCTAGTACATTTAGTCAGAGTATTCTCTCTCTCTCTCTCTCTCTCTCTCTCTCTCTCTCTCTCTCTCTCTCTCTCTATCTCCCTCTCTTTCTATTTTGAGAAATGTTTTGGTTAAAATATAACTTATCTTAATTTAATGTGTGACATTAATACAATAACTAAAAGATTAATTAATATTCTAAATGTCGTAGACTAGACATCTCGGGTTTGGTTATCACACGAGCAAATTTTCTTTTTCCAAGATTTCTTAAGCCCGGAATTAGTCATAAATAATTCAGTTTAGCTCAGTTTGTAGTGACCCTACAGTCTTGCTGTGCCAGCGGTCGCGGGTTCAAGACCCGCTGGGAGCATTCATTTGTGTGATGATCATGAATGTTTGTACTCCAGTCATGGGTGTATAAATATATTTATAACAATATGTATGTATTTAAAGTTATATATTTAAAGTGTATAAATTATCTAGTATCCATAACACAAGCCTCGTAGCTTACGATGGAACTAGATGGTGTTGTGTGTTAAAAAAAACATTGACTACAGTCTGTAAAAATAGCGTAATGCTAAATACAATAGGTATTAGGTAAATATCTAATACTGTATGTTATGCAGTATTACGAAAATTATTGGTGTTTCAATTCACGTGTACACGACTAGCATTCAAAACGCTCCCACATAGAACATTTATCAATAGAACCAACACAGTTCAGGTCACTTCACTAAATATAACAGAGTATTTTTAGTACATTGAGTACTCCTGTTTAGTCCAAACCGCTGTTACTAATCGCTTCATAGTTCTAAAATGAGTGGTATCTTCTTAATTTCTAATCTTTATTTATCATTCAATATTGTGTATCCTATTGTAAAGTTGACTTTTGTGTCAATGAAGTTGTTGTATTATTTTAAATCCATTACTATTCGAATGCGACGAAGCCCAAAGGAGGTTATGTGTTTGACCTGTATGTATGTATGTATGTATGTGTGTGTGTATGTATGTGTGTGTATGTATATATGTATGTATGTATGTATGTATGTATGTATGTATGTATGTAGGTATGTGTGTATGTATGTATGATATACATACATATATATTTACCCATATTTGCCTATAATTACTAAACTTAACCGATTGTGATTATCCATACGTTATTAGATTCGGTTCGATACATGTTTTATACGTTCTGCGAGTCTTGCTACATCAACTTGTTCATATATTTAGTCGGTTTTTACGCAGTCGTTTTTTTTTTTATTATTGTATTAAGTAGTTATGTAGATCAATATGACTTTATAAGTGAGAAAGTAAGTCAGTTGCGAAAAGTAAGTTAGAGTTACTAGTAATGTGTATTTTGACTTTTTGATTACCTCTGTGATACTATTAGAACATCGGTTCGATTAATTTGTTTTGATCATTTAACTAAAATAAAATCATGTTGTTCCATACATAAAAAGCGATGTATATAGGTATAAATTGTAAAAAGTTGAAATTCAGGGCACGTGCTTCATTGCAAAAATAATAATTTTATGACGCAGTCATGAATATGATAATTTACTATGTCGTTAGTTTAATGATAAAGCTTGATATGTTTTTTGTAAATATATTAAAAATAATATTTATAATAAATATGGACTCTTTTGAATCATTCAATTCAATTCCAGATATGTTTTTACTAAACTTCAGTTATATATCTACTATTAAATGCTGTTTTTTTTTAATAAGAAGAATGTATTGATATTCCACTCTAAAATTTGCATAGTGCCGGAATTCTAATGCAAATGCTACGTTCTGTTTTTAAAAGCGGATTCTTGCAATTACAGTTACAGAAGTAAAAAAAACTTCATCATTGGGATACCTAGCTTTAAAAATATTTCCTTCAATAGATAGAAAAAAAAATATTGCGAATGACAAACAGACAAACAAGATATCGTATAATGATTCTGTACTTTTATTTGAAGGTATAGAACGTATATTATTTTATTTCCCTTCAAAATAAAAAAAATAAAGCGACACGTTGGACCCAACATGAAACGTTGGACTTTTCGTCAAAGAGATTTTATATGTAAATTATAAACGGCTCTCCACAATCGGTTGGGCATTAATCAATGTAATCTAATTGTAATGGAGATGAAATAAATTCGCTCGAATAATATTATCTGGCGTGTGTTGTTAATTGACACCGGATTAAACGATTTTATTTTTGGTCGTCGTTTCTATAAAGACTTGCTTATATTAATCAAATAAGAATAAATATTTGTAAACATTTGTAAACATCACAAAATTACATTATAGTTTAAAATTGCACTAATGTTTGAAAAAAAATATTTAATGTTATTAAATAAAACTTTTCAGATTTTTCGGGATTCTCTCCAGTGACCATGATTGCTATTGCATTCGAAACGTTGAGAATTCAAAAATCAAAATAAATCCGCGAAAGAATCCGAAAAGATAGTTTTATTTAAAATCTATACTAATAATATAAAGAGTCAGACTTTATTTGTTTGTTTGAAAGCGTTAATCTCAGGAAACATTAATCCGATTTGAAAAAAACTTTTTGCATTAGATAGCCCATTTATTAAGTAAGGCTATAGGGCATAGGATATATATCATACAATATGTAGTTTATCTATTCCATATTAACCGTTAAAAAGTACCTAGGAACGAACCCGATTGGAGCGAGGTTGAGTAGCGTGTCAAAATATATTTGCGTAAACCTTAGAAAGTATCAGTATTATTAAGATGAACAGATAAACAGATTTGTACCAGCATCTTGTTCAAAAATAAACTATGTGTTATTCAAGTCATATTATATGGGTGTCAGGTTATATCTATGAACTAAATTTCATATAAATTCGACCAGCGGTTTCAGCGTTAATATATAACAAACTTACAGACACATACAAAATTCTCATTTAAATAGTATAGCAAATACGTATATCAGAACATTTTAAAATTATTTAACACGATTTCATTAGCTACACCTCTAACAAAATGGCTATGTAATTACTCTTTAAAGTCGCCTTTTAGCTCCTTCTAATTATCGTATCTATTTTTAACATTGTAACTAAGTGAAATCCGGATGAAAATAAATATATTTGTTAACAACGAGCTGATTTGATGATGGTTCCAGAAAGTGAATAGTGAAAATGTTTTTTGTTAAAATTGTGAATAAATATGTAAACTGTAAGCTTCAGAATAATGGATGTATCCACCTTAAAAGATAATGCTTAATTTAGACTTAAGTAGATTTAGATTTATTTAGATTTTATTATTAATGGCTTCAAAGCATACCAGTTGAGCACAGGTTTCTTCTAAGGTGTTTTCTTTTATTTAAAAATATTATATTAATTTAATTATCTGTGGAAACTGCAAAAGCAACTGCTAACTCGAGTGAACTCGAGTGTGACCTTAATTGACTCGTTTTACCTAGTATAGTATTATGTGATCTACGATACATACATACATACAAATACACGAAAAAATGATGTCTATTTGTTTTTCAGTATTATTTGTTTATACTTTCTAATATATTGTTGCAGTTTCGACACGCGAGTATTGGGCCCAGCAGGTCACTGGTCCGATGACAAAAACTTCGGTGACCGAGCGAGATGGGTTGGTCAACCGAATTCAGCTCTACACGTCCGAGACGTACAATCACACGACAGGGCTATATACAGATGTAGAGTCGATTTCCAAGTGTCGCCCACAAGAAATTACAGAATCGCACTCGATGTTATCGGTAAGTTTCTTTTAACTTATAAATAGTTTATTAAGCTGTAGCTATTTGTAAGGTTTTTCTAACTTAGCAACATACCTACGTTTAGTCTTAACTCGGGAGTTTGATATCTTGTATTTATAATGAGACATGGGGAGTATTTATTTTAATATAAAATTAAATTGAAATCTTTTAAACACTTTCCTAGATTTACGCAAATATTTGACATTTTAAATAAAACTATCTTTTCGGATTTTTTCGCGAATTTATTTTTAACGCAGGAAACAAAAACCAAAATAAATCTGCAAAAAAATCCGAAAAGGTAATTTTATTTATAAAGTATTTATTTTTTCATACAAATATTTTTTATAAAAATATTTTCTTTATCTTGAAATACGCTTAAACACAAATTTTAAGTACAGACTAGAAAAGTATTGTGACATAAATTTTGTCTTTTATATCATATCATTCCTTTATTTACTAAATAGAACTTAACATAAAGCGTCAAATTTTAGACGTAAAAAGGACAGTGTAACCACATTGATCTTTTTTATTATTTTTTTTTTATATTTTTCATCTTTTTTATATAATTGACTATAGATGAATAAGACAATACAAAATTAATGATTTAATTATTTTACTCAGATTTAAGACTAACTAGTTTATTATTGTAAATAAATATACCTTTCATTTCAATCCAACAGCGGCTGTGAGCCACCTCTTACCCCTTCTTCTTATTTGTGTATTTCATTTTTTAAGGTCGTGTCCTTGAAAGGCTTTCTGTTACTTCTCTCCACTATGACCAGTTTAAATTTAATCAATTACCTTTCGTTAGTCTCGCTACAACTCAAAAACGACTGGACCAATTTCTATAGTTTTTTTTTGTTTTGCTGGGGATGTGTCAGGGTCGGTTTAAGTATAAAAAAATAGGGAAACCGAAAAAAATAGCTGGAAAATCAAAAAGGTTAGAACTGTTTATTTTATACTTATAATATTATAGTCAAAGCATACCTAGGGATGAACCCGAGCAAAACGAGGGTGGATCGCTGGTATCAAATAAAAAAATATTCTTAACACCAACGTTATGAAAATCTCCGAAGAAAATTTAATCGAATCTTTTCTCATTTAATAAATATAGAAATAAAATCACATAACAACACTTTCACTTGCCATCTTGTACTTTCAACGACGTTAACATAATTATTTCTTTGAATTCTAAACCAAGTGAACAACGTTTGATATATTATCGTACGCTTTCTCAAGATTATAAATTGCTATAAAAATAAAGTATGAAATATGCTAAGCAATATCTATATTATTTTTGTATTTTAAAATAAATGTTACTTTTGACTGAAAAAAATTCCATAAATTACTTTCATTTGCGAGGTTGACCCAATTCCCACAATTTTAAAGAGAACGCTTTTAAAATATTGTGCGATATAGTACAGACAATTTTTCATTAATGACAGAGACACGTATACGAGGAAGTTTAACACGCCAATATACTTGTTATAGAGCTTAGAATATTACATATGAAAAAATTGTAACTAAACCGAATCTGTACATTAAATATTTTTTTTAGAAAATCTTATTGAAATAGACATTATTATCGATACAGAGGCCGAGTCTATAGTTTTTACTCGTAGATTTTTTGTCTATCTATCTGTCTGTTACCGTATCACAGAAAAACCACTGAAGGGATTTTGATGAAATTTGGTATGGTGATAGCTGGTTATCCAGGTCGACATATAGGATACTTTTCACCGCAGGAAAATATCTCGTTTCTGAGAAAAAAATCAAAAACTGCATTGTAAGAGTATACTAATATGTAAAACCTAAGAATTTGGTTTTTGGTCATCTGAACGCGGGCGGAGTCGCGGGCAATGCTAGTTCATTAAAAAGTAACCGTAAATTACAATAACGAACATGACGTAACCGTAGTTTACTCTAATTACAATTTAGCTATAATGTGTAAAATACATCCTCAGGAGTGTTGTAACATAAAGTAATTAACATATTCCCTTAAATTAATCTATATTACGAATTGTACATTGCCATAAATTAATCGATTTTAATTGACGATACATTGATTTTAATTACAGATTGTACTGATCATACTGAAATATGTATTATGATATCTCAAATTATTATATTTATAGCTTCATTACTAATTCAATGATTTGATGCCAATCTCGTTTCACTTAAACGAGATTTAGCAGTTTATTATATACTAGCTTTGACCGTATCTCTGCTCGCATATTACGGCTATACTAACTGTCTTTTATTACTCGAATAATTGACCACTAATAATGAATACTTTGTCTTATCAATAAATAACAATAAAATATCGACTGTAAGTATGTTCCCTATGGACTCCAAAACGGTTGGAGCGATTTTGATGAAGTTTTCAGGCAATCTTCAAATAAGTTAATACGGTTTACAACATAAAACAAAATAAGTATTATTTCCATTTAAAAAACTTAACTTAATCTGAGCAAAAATCTGAGCAGAAGCAAAGCTTAATTTCAGTAATCAAGAAACAAGGGAGAAGTTCCAAAATAACGTAAGGTAAAATGAATGAAAAAAATTACACGAGCTAAAACAAAAAGTTTGAAACACAAGAAACGTCGCCGTGCGGGATAATCACGATAAAACAGATAGCTATAAACTTGACCCGCCTCTATCCGGGCATCAACAAGGAAAGTTTGAGGACAATAGCCTAGGATGGCTTTAGTTCGATAGAGCACCGTAAAAATGTAGGTCGACGACGAAATTAATGCTGTGCGGATGTTTAAATGTTTTGCTGTTATTATATCTAGTATTATATTCGATATTTATTTGCATTTTCAGTTTTGATAAGTATAAAAAAAGATGAAAAAGTTAAAAAAATCGATAAATACGAATTTGTGCGATAAAGTTTGTATAATGTGATGAAAGTATGTATTGTACTTATATGTTTGTTACTTCACGCACACAACGGCTAAACCGATTTGGATGAAATTTAGCATACAGATAGATACTTTAAATAAAACTGTCTTTTCTGATTTTCTAGCCGATTTATTTTTATTTTTGGTTCCCGACGTTTCGAATGCTTTACAGCAATCATGATCACGAGAGACCGTCTCTCGGGAACCAAAAATCGAAATAAATCAGCGATAAAAAATAGTTTCATTTAAAATAATAAATATTCGCGTAAATCTAAGAAAGTATTACAGATAGATACTATGAGACGGAGTAAGACATAGCCAATGTACAAGGAACCTAGAGTCAGACTCAAACGAACCAGATTAAGACGGTAGTCTTAAAGGAAAAGTATTATTATACTTTTAATAATTACAGTTTAACTACATATTTAAAGAATCTTTTCAGACTTTATTGAAGCTTACTCATGCCAGAATGTTACGTGGAAATATCAAATAAATCATACTTTATCATTGGCAACCGTTCAATACTTCAATTGTGCAATAAAATGAAGTTTGTTCTGCTTCAATTTTTAACGGAATAATTGGTACCTGTTAGTCTTGCCAATCCAATGTAAGAGTCGTGTTGTTTATGTAACAACATTTTACTTCTAGGATCGTGTAAAAGAGAATTTTCTTAAATGTCTATATCATGAACGAATTCACTTCGTTCATGGTCTATATATTATACTATTTGGTTGGTTTTCCCTACAAATTTTCATCCCCACTTTCACCCTCTTAAGGGATGATTTCCGAAATAAAAAATTTCCTATACCCTTCCCAAGGTCTCAAATATTTTTTTTTTGAAAATTCCATTTAAATCAGTTAAATAGTTTCAGAGCTTATTCGGTACAAACAAACAAATATACAAACAAAAAATCTTTCCTTTTCATAATATTAGTATAAATAACATCTCGGTTGCTATAACAGAATAATAATAGGTAATTACATAAAACACCCAACTAATAAAAATATTTTAAAAGAGACTTACGTTCTAAGTTTACATCTCTAGGTGCCTAACAGTAGCCTATATGTTACTCCACGAGTAATAAACACGCAGACATCCACACGCAAATATATAGGCACACGCACATAAGTACGTACGTATATATAATATTATAATATATAAAAATCACCTAGGGCAGCATTCGATCATTCAATTAATATATTATAAAACACTGCACTATATGTAGTGTTTTATAATAAGTTGAATTACTATAATCAAATTGTTCTATAGTTAGTTTTTTGTATTTACATGATGAAGCATACATTTAATTTAATAAAATTAAATTTTATTGAATTTTACCGGTGGTAGGACTCCGTCAAGCCTGAGGAGTTCGACTGGATGGGTACCACCCCCTTATCTATTTCTCCCGCCAAACAACAATGTTTACATTGTCGTGTTCCGCTTTGAAGGATAAGGTAGCCAGCGCAATTACAGGCAAGAGGCATATAATCCTAGTCCTCACAGTGACAACATATCTGCGGTTCTGCATTTTTGTAACATAAAACCTAAGTGCATGAACCGTTGGTGTTATGGGCGACAGGTACCGCTTTCCATCAGGTGGGCTGTCTGCTCGTTTGTCACTGAATACAATAAAAAACCCTCATAGTTCTTTATGCCATGAAATTCTATATATTACATCAAATAAAAAATATATATTAAAGAATTTAATAGATGGAATACCAAATAGTCCCTTACTTCTTATTTATACTCTGGAAACATCTGAATTAAATACAGCCTATCGGGAGACTTGATAGGATAAAACAATATAAAATATTTCCCACTTCTATGATTCTAATAGTGATGGATACATGAAATATATAAATAAATAAATAAATGAGAAAAACATACATATTATAAATATAAACACCCAAGACTGAAGTACAAACATTCGTGTTCATCACGCAAATGAATGCCCCCAGCGGGACTCGAACCAAACTCTACTCTACTATACTCTACTCAGCCAAACGTGTCGTCATTATTATATGAAATATTTATTGTGATTAAAATATTAAAAATTATAATAATAACAGCTAAATACATACTCAGTATCCAAAGTACAAAGACGAAATCCGTAGTTGACGTGAGGATCGCGATAACACACGTTAAAACTTCCTACAGCTTTATCCCTACATCGACACGAAATTCCAAGCAAGTAATTCCTTAACAGCCTTGAATGTTTTATGGGAATATAGGTGGTGTTGCGTAAACCTAATTATTGGAGATTGTAATTTTGCTTTAGGATTATGTAAATTGTTTATAATCATGAGGTTTGTAGGTCCCAATAGCTTAGTGGTTAACATGTATGGATGCTAAATATACAAAGTTCGAGTCCCGGGTTAGGCAAATATAGGTAACAGGTATTTCTGTGGATATTCTAGTTTAAAGCAAGTTAAAGCCTTTAGTCCTGTCCTCCGTCTAATTCTTCTCAAATTGTGTTTGAAACAAATAGAGAAAACATTTATGTCTATGCGTACACTTGTGGACTATAATACGACCCGCGCAGAGTAGTACAGTCAAAAAAGATAAAAACGGAATAGAAAGTATATAAATAATTTACAAATCTCTATTTTATAATTTTATAAGCGGTTTCAAGTCTCATACAATTTCGTGTAGGTGAAGTTATCAAACGTTAAAGGTCGTGAATTTTGATTTTTTTTGTAAGTAATAAGTATGTACATGTATGTAAGTATAGACGACACGTTTGGCTCAGTTTGTACTCCAGTCCAGTGTTTATATTTATAATATGTTTGTATTTAAAATGATATATATGTAGTGTATCAACTATCTGGTATCCATAACACAGGCCACGTAGATTACCATGGAACTAGATGGTGCTGTGTTAATGTCCCAACATATTTATTTACATTTATTTATGTATATCCTTTTTCTTCATTTAAAGTTACATTTGAAGTAATTCCTATAGTTTCACAAAATTTCTACAAAAGTCAAACAGTGGGTAGCGCTTAACCGTACGAGTAGTAATTGGGTATGTACATAAATACTCGTAGATTAAATAAATAAAGAGTAGATTAAAAAAAATAATGAATAGATTTAAAAAATATATCGAGTAATAATTATAAATAAATTTTATCAATATATCAAAATTATTTCCCTATTATGTCCATTGCGAGGTTAATTCTTTATTTGTCTAGGCTCTAGATTGAAGTATGTGAAATGCAGATACTGATAAAATAATCTATTATCATGGAGCTTATAATCATTTTGCTGTAATGAAAAATGCCGTATACAAATACAGTAGTTATATTGTATTATCATTACATAGTATAAAACAAAGTCGCTTTCTCTGTCCCTATATCCCTATGTATGCTTAAATCTCTAAAACAACGCAACGGATTTTGATGCGGTTTTTTTAATAGATAGAGTGATTCAAGAGGAAGGTTTTAGTATATAATTTGTTAAGTTTTTGTATACATTGGCTAAAATATAACGATATTTGTTGGAGGTGTCGGAAAAAATAAGACGTCTGGGAGCTTTCGACGAAAACGCTGCCTAAACCCTTTAAGATATAACAAAACAATGTATGGTGGAATTGTGTATCTTATATAGGTCTACAGAAAAGTCCGCGATAGCATATGTCATCTCTTAAGGATGACATACTATATCCATTTTAATTTAAAACGTACCTAGGGACGAACCCGAGCAAAGCGAGGGTGAGTCGCTAGTCGCATATAAACTAATATTATTGTGAAATTCCCATTTTAAACGAATTTATCTTTACATAGTATAAAATGAAGTCACTTCCGCTGTCTGTTCGCTTAGATATTTTAAACTACTGAACAGATTTTAATGCAGTTCTTAGCAATAGGTATAGTGATTCAAGAGGAAGGTTAATATGTATAATACATGCATATTATAGTACAGAAAAGCAGAGAAATTCAAAGATTTGTATTTCATTCTAACCATTAAAACGTACCTAGGGACGGACCCGAGCGAAGCGATGGTGAGTCGCTAGTATAGTATAAATTATTTTACAATCTTGCCTTACTTTCTGTCTAATTGCAAATAACATGTAAGAAAATGATAATAACAGATGATAATAATTACATGTAAACAGTAGTTAATGGATTTCTTTGTTCTTATAATTATGGAGTGAAAATGTTTCACAGCTGGCAATATTGTGGGTTTAATAAATAATATTCTTGGTTTGAAACCAGTAAGCCAGTTACGAGAGTGGGTGGTTTACATTGACTGGCGTTTTGCGGTTTGGACTGAATTCGAAATGCACTGTACTGTGGAAAAATTTAACAAAATTATATATATAATTTTATTACATAACTAGGGATACATACGTGTGTCAAAATGTTTTATTAAAATAGCTACTTTTACACTTTCAATTTTTCTCCTTTCTTTTGAAAAGCATTGATTCTTTATTTATATGTATATATCCAAATTTAAAAGAAGACTAATTTAATGCAAAATTTTATTATTATTTCTTGTAGAAATGTGTGTATTTTTCATTATTGATATGATTTACAAAATTTAACCCAAAATTGCGTTAATAATTAAGATTCATGGCTATATTTACTGAATCAAAAATACACAGCTTACTCTCACAACTAAATCACGCGCAAAAACTACATAAGTAGAGTCAAAAGTTATAATTCAAATTAAACGTTAAAATACGAACCTTTAGCATATTTCACATTCAAGAATCACATATCAAAAGCTATGAATCACTAGAAAATATATAAAATGGAGATCGTAAATCATATTACATGATACTCCTTTTACTTACTTGCTCTATTGCCAAGTCTTGCAATTTAAAATTAAAGTAAATGTTTGTAACGGTGCCAAAGTTGAGAAGTTTAAGCATGAGTTGCACTTTGTATGTTCTTCAGTTGGAGATGGTGTATCATGTTTTCGCTGGCATCTGCAACGTCGCTGTTATCTGTTAACTAGCACTTTAATGAGGTCATACGTCAAATATTTTTGGTATTATCTATACATATAATAAAATTGTAACTAAGCCGAATCTGTAAATTAAATATTTTTTGAGAAATATTTTTTTTATTTATTTATGTACCAGAAAAAAAAACATACAATTTAAAACAGATACCATGTTTACAAAGGATGACTTATAAATCTTATTGAAATAGACATTATTATCGATACAGAGGCCGAATTTATTGTTTTTAGAATTTTAGTCATTCTGTCTGTCTGTCTGTCTGTTACTGCATTACGGAAAAACCACTGGAGGGATTTTCGTGAAATTTAGTATGATGATAGCTGGTTATCAGGGTCAACATATAGGATACTTTTTACTGCGGGAAAATGTCTCATTTCTGAGAAATCTATACTAAAAGTTATATAAAATTTAAAAACTATGTTCATCTTGCTTAGGTAAGCTATCTCCATTCAAAAGATATGAAGAAGTAAGAAATAATACACTTACTCGCGAACGTTCGCACTTATAATATTAGTATGAAGACAGCTCCTTAAACTGATGCAAGCCTTATATAATTTAAACAATTCGAGGGCGAGATGACAGCTTCTGTTAGAGATAATGGTGACATTTAGTCCTTAGAGATAATATTAATTTATGTTTTCAAATACTCACAATATAATAAACTAGCGGCTCACCCTTGCTTCGCTCGGGTTCGTCCCTAGAAAAGTGTTTAACTATTAGTATGGACAGACATTATTGCTCTGCTTCATAAGGTAGTAGCATGATGATATATTATAGCCTGTAGTCTTCCTCAATAAACGGGCTATCTAACGAAAAAATATTTTTTAAATCATATTAGTAGTTCCTGAGATTACCGCGATCAAACAAACAAACTTTGCCTCTTTATAATATTAGTATAGATATACTTTATATATAGTCAAAATAACGATTATTATAATAAAATAACAAAATCGACTCCACCATGCATATAACTATTATGTCAGGTAGGTAGTTGTTTTTAGGTAATACTAATCAAAATATTTGCACGTTATACAAAATATACTAAAAATACTACAATTTAAACCTTAATCATCATCACAAAGGATACTTCAAGACAATACAAGATACAACGGTCCAATGTATTTCTTTATTTCTTTCAATAAAATGTTGGAGGCGAAAAAAGTTGCTCCTTTTTTGGCATTAATCGTAAAACTTTCTTGTTGATTTCATGAGGATAAAGATTTAAATTTATGCTTCGGCCTGATGGGGCTTCTATAAAGGAGCTTGAAATTAAAAATTGTGTTTCTGTACGAAAGTTTATTTGTGAAGTGAGCAATTTGTAAATTCTATTATAATAAATATCTACTTAAGGCAGTGTTAGCACAGTGGTAACGCGCTCGCTTGGGAAACCGAGCAAAGCGGATTCAAATCCCGGGTCTCGTAACTATATTTTCATGTGCGAATCATTTACAACATGATTACCACTTGTTTTACGGTGAAGGAAAACATCGTGAGGAAACCTGCATGTCTGAGAGAACCTAGCAAGTTTTCGAAAAATATGTGAAGTCCGCGGACCCGCATTTGGCCAGCGTGGTGGATTATTTGTGTGTGGGATTGGACAGAGACCCGTGCCCAGCAGCAGCAGCAGTGGGACGTTAAGAGCTGAGCACCTAGTATTATGTTGAAGACGTTACTTTTAGCAATATTATTAGGCATAAAACGTTCTAAGTTTCTAATTTTCACTTTTATACACCACGTCCTCTAATTTAAAATCTCACAAAGCTAAACTACGAGAGTGTGAGTCTCTTATTGTTGCCTGTTTTCTAGGAAAGCACGTATCCATAATTATGTTTGTGACACGTGCGCTCGTGATCCCCTTTTCATTGTGTCCGATAATGAAGGTGCCTCTATAAAAGGCCATACCTATCTCAAGCGGCACTCCCGTAAAATATGGCGTCGGTATACTTTGTTACAGGGCCATCTGGCGTTCTTGTATCTATTTGGGAACTTTCCTTTCAACGTGTAATTCTTAAGTGAATAATTGTACTCCTTATGGCTTGAAGACTTTAGGTTAAAAGGGAATTGTAGGTTCGATTTCTGTGTTAGGCAATAATATTAATTATATACAGTTTTCTTGTGCATTTGTTACCATTGTGTTATTTCAATAAAGCCTGTTTTTTTCATATCGATTTTTAGGGGTGTAACGTATATTGTTTTCTAACGTATAAATAGAGAAAATGTGGTATACGTCATTATTATCGCCGCTTTACATTTTTCCAAAACAAGAATATTCAATTTCTGTCTCATTAGAAATGGAATATGACTGGATTAAGATTTTTAGAGATATATGTGTAAAGCTTTTCTCTCAGTGGAAGATAAACTTTCGGCCTTCAACCTCAATATGTTGGATTATTTAATTTACATTTTAACAAAGATTGTTTGGTTGATGTTATAAAACGTAAGTAAAACAATGAAAGGAAATCAACTTGACGCTTAATATCTAACTTGTTATTTACACACTCGAGTTTGGAGTTCAAGTCACTGTTTCTTAACTTACACTTAGTTTCTACTTTATTTGTTCGCAAATCCTACTTATATTCCATAAATACGCGTCTGAAGCTGCAATAAACTGTTTTGGATTCGTTTTTCCTCATAAGGTTATATGAACTGCCAGAGAATTGGTTCGCAAATTCTGCATATGCCTCCATTCGTATACAATTTTCTCTCAAAAGAATTATGTGATTGCTTATAAATGTACGTAGCAGCTTGAGAATTTAAATATGTTACTTTTGCTTACTAATGACGACACGTTTGGCTCAGTTTGTAGCGAACTACTTGTTGTGCCAACGGTCGCGGGTTCGAGTCCCGCTGGGACTATTCATTTGTGTGATGAGCACGAATGTTTGTACTTCAGTCATGGGTGCTTATATTTATAATATGTATGTATTTAAAGTTATATATGTGTATTGTATTAACTATCTGGTATATCAGCTAGATGGTGCTGTGTGGTAATGTCCCATTTTGTCATATTTATTTATTTATTCAAGTTAATTAATAATGAAATTCATTTAACGTGTTGTATTTGTGTTTTAACTTCACGCTATTCCCCTAACGTAGACGTAAGTAAAACTTCACTAGGTCCCGCGCTGCGTGCCAAAATCGAGATTATACGTGCTTGCCGACTGTTTCAAACTATCTATATACTACAATCTGGCTCGGTTATGTCTGGTTGCTTTTATAATTAAGTGCTTCCAAAAGATACTAAGTTGCTCTGCTATTGCTAAATACGAAAGTTTGTATGTATGTATGTGTTCTTCACGCCAAACCGATTAGATTAATTGACCCGCACTATAATCCGTGGTGATACATAATATGCTACTACTTTCGCTCTGGGTGGCGGCCCATCTTGGTGAGTGGTGTGCCATGGGAGTTGCTCCTGGTACTTCTCTGATAGCAGAGTGGACTGTGGAGCAACCCCATGGTTATTATGGTCTGCTTCGGCAGACCTACAGTTGAGGCGTCGTAGTTGAATGCGTAAGGGATCCTGCGACGTCCCATTAAGACGGGGGAAGTTTTTGTTGGGTTTTAGTGAGTAGTACTGGTTTTGCTGGTGAGTCCCACATATCCACCTGTATGTATACAGGTGGTATGCCTAAATGTATGCGATGCGATAAGAGTAATTCGTTAGTGTATTTTATAAATGTGAATATTATAGTGATTGTATAGAATATATACCAAATAAGTTGAGTTTGAATAATATTATTTCGTAGTTCCTACATAAATTTTGCATCTTCTTTTAAAAAGGTATGCTTGTAATTTAGATTATGGTAAGATATATAATTCTGTAATTGGATCAAGAAGCACCAAGATTTAAGTCAAAATTTGCTAGAAAATATTACTGTAAACCATGTCTTTATAGGATTACGCTGTCAAAATTTCAACCTTTTAGATCTGCCGGCTTAGTTTGAGCGTTTATGAATTAGTCAGGATAAGTAATTCTTTAAAATACAAAGAGAATAATATAAAATTGTAAAAAGTCAAAGAAAAATGTTTAGCAGATTTCTCTTTTTTAAATATTATTCTTAAGCGATACTGGAGATGTAATAGAACACATGAAATAAATCAAGAGAGAATGAGTGAACGAAATCAAGATGTAATGAAGATGAGATTCTGTTTATAAAGGCAATTTAGCAAATTATTAGCAGACATAAATATTCAACTTCATGTTGTACTCGTTTTTGTATACATATATTACATGGGATAAGTATAGTAGTTATGTAAATAGTTTGATCACGTGGACAGATCTACAAGTAGTAGGTAATAGAAGATATTCATGTGTAGGCACAAATACGTACACACATCCCTTTAATATTTATATATTTTTGATAGTCGATTGAATATTTATATATTTATAACTTTTTTAATAGTCGTTTTTTTATAAATTACGTTTTTGACAGATTTTGAAAAAAAAAGTATAATGTGTGACATTAAAAAGGCGTACAATTATATGCACGAATAGCATTGCCCATTCAGTTGACCAAAACCAAATTCTTAGCTTTTATATATTAGTATAGTACTCTTACATTGCAGATTTTGAATGTTTTTTTCAGGAATGAGATATTTTCCCGCAATAAAAAGTATTCTATATGTTGACCCGGATAGCCAGCTATCATCATACCAAATTTCATCAAAATCTGCCCAGTGGTTTTCTCGTCATGCGGTAACAGACAGGCAGACAAAAATTCTAAAAGCTATAGATTCGGCCTCTGTATCGAAAATAATGTCTATTTCATTTAGATTTTAAAAAAAATATATTTAATGTACAGATTCGACTTAGTTACAATTTTATTATATGTATAGATAATTGTAGTTGGAAAACAAAACTATTATTGAAACTATTAATTTTTAAGACATGTTAGATATTGAAATAAGCCGATTTGTTCTTCTTTGAACTTCATTATTACATTATCTTTTTAATAAAAGATTATGTGGTAGCCAGGTGTAATATTAGAGTAAAGTATTACGAAAATAGAAGGAAAAATATTTTTCATACACATTTTCCTCATTACAATCTTGGTAAAATTATCTTTAAACAATATTATTAGGTGAAAAAATTTGCGGAGCAGGTGTTTATTTATACAAGCAAATTTCATGTTACTAAGAGCGACTGTATGGAATTTCCGATGAAATGATATTATCGTTGATTATGACGAAAATTGAATTATGGATTATAGTGTTTTGTGACCTACTTTTGCCTGATCAAAACAAAAACGTCTTTGCTTATTTTAAATTTATATTATAATTACGTTTTAACGTTTAGTATAGATTTCTCAGAGATGAGATATTTTCCCGCAACCATCATCGTACCAAATTTCATCAAAATTTGTCCAGTGGTTTTCTCGGGATGCGTTCCAAGACAGATAGACAGACAAAAATTCTAAAAACTATAGATTCGCCTATGTATCGGTATACTATAAATATTTTAATAATAGTAATGTATGCTGCCATACCATTGGAATAACTTGATTTACTCAAAAAAAAAAACATGTGCAAAATATACATACTTGTAATATTTTTCATTCGAGTTCTTTTCCGATGCTACCTGAGAGGGACTTATCTTTTTAGAGCCATTCAGCCATTTTATTTTCTCACTGCTGGAAAAGTGTCTCTTTTTTACGCAAGAAGAATCAGAAACTTCACTTCACTTCTTTCTAAAACTAGGTGTATGACACGATATTTGCTTCACACAGTGTAGATGTATGATTTACACATAAAAATGTCAGCTACTCGAGACCCGAGGTTTGATTAGGTTTCATGTGGTCTTCTAAGCAAGCGCGTTAGAACTAAACTACTCCGACCTTAAAGTACTTATTATTAGTATGGATGAGTATCATATCCCGAACTTAGATTGCGTTAAATAAAATTTATGTTTTAAATAATTAGGATAGGTGAGATACTAAAAAAACGTGTGTGTGTACTTATGTACGCACGTAAGAAGTTATACTTGTTTGGCGTAACAGAACAAAAATAGCTAAAGATTTTATTCCATTTCACAACTCTCTGTTTGTAAAAGGAATGATAAACTTTAATAAAAATAATTAAAAAAACACATATTAGGCATATTACAATCATATTATTTTATAGAATATCATTTAAGGAAAGAATATGATATTTTATTATCATTTATCATACAATAACAACGGTTACCATAGCAACAACCGTTCGCCTCGCCCAATCACACTTTTCGTAACGCTCTCGTTATGCATTCACCACCTTACTCCCCAAGTCAATCGTGCGTAAAGTTTTACTTCAATAATGAAAAAATACTTCTTTTATTTATTTTATGGCATAAGCATGCTTATTATATTTTTAAATGATTTTTATTGTTTTTTTTATAGTGTGTTAATGTAGATATTTTAACCATAAATGTTTAATGAACAAGCAACCCTATTCAGTAATTTATATTTATGGATATCGCCATCACTGTCATATACGACAAATACAAAATACAGAATTATTCTCGAGGAACTCATTTCCCCGCACCCAGTTACGTTACGCATGAAACAATAACGTGAAGCAGCTGTTCATTCTAGTAAGCGATATCAGCGTTTTGTAGAAAGGCTATAAATGTACCCGATGATTGCCCAGATCCTCTTCTGAATACTCATATCAAACCTTTTGTTTCGAGTCAACGAAAACATTCTCGTTTTGTCGGCCACGTTCGAAGTTTATTTATCCACAATTTAGGTGTCAGGAGATATGGATATGGTTTTTGTAAGGATTTGAAAATATTAAAATCAAAGCTAATATTAGTTAAGACCAAATTATTTGTTTTTTTTTGTTAATATAGATTTTTAGATCGTAAATAATTTGAAATTAATATTAGGAACAAAAAAATATATCATTTGTGAACAGAAGCAACAATCTCATTTAGAGCATCAGTGTTTTATTCTAATTCAACGTCCCCATTTTTATGGGTTTTTTTTTGTCTACGGTTTCATGCGTGAATTTATTTCCAACTATCCCGTCCCGTGGGATTCATTTAATTTCCCAGGATGAAAAGAAACTTGTTCATCTCAGCAACTCCTAATAATATAGCCTCTTACGTATTACTTTACCTATACGAAATTAGTACTTAGAGTACAAGTGTACACATCCTTTCTTTACATTGAATATTTTTCTAGTCATTGTTAGCCATTTTGACCAACTTCAAAAAACAAAGGTTCTTAATTTAATTATATGTTTTTTGTGCATATTACGCCTTATGTTCACCAATGTGAATCTATTTTCTTATTGTT
Source organism: Brenthis hecate (assembly GCA_951806755.1). Lineage (NCBI taxonomy): Eukaryota > Metazoa > Arthropoda > Insecta > Lepidoptera > Nymphalidae > Brenthis > Brenthis hecate. The sequence continues at coordinate 2,949,711 of OX638263.1, forward strand.
TGTATTATAATTTTTTTATTAGAATTCTCCCGTATAAATTAAAAAAAAATCCACCCCTAAAAGAGGAATATATTTTTTTTTTAAATTTTGAAGGAGATATATATGTACAATGTTATGTACATTGTATGTTTTAGTCAAAAAGCAATTATAGTAATTTCACAAATGTTTGAATGAATAGGATAAAATATATTCCTTAAAATTGGGAAGCAAAATTAAAAGGTGGAAAGGAATTTTTTTAATGCCACCTTTTAAAGTTAAAACCGTTGTTTGGAGTGAACAAAAACATCCTTATTTCTATGACCACGTTCTAGCATTTGTTTATAAACAACTTACTTATTTGAAGATAGGTACCGGGATTTGTTTTTTTTTCATGTTCGCATATTTATGTAAGGGGTTGAAATATTCGTATGAAAGTTAAATACTAAAAACTATGTGTTTTCTTTATCACGGCGCTTACAAATATTTTTAGAGGATATTTGAAACGATATTTACCCATAAATAAAAGCTGTTATGTGATTTACAATACATATTATGTTATTATGGTTGTTATTAATTATTATTTTTTTCTATAATCTACACTAATATTATAAAGAGGTAAAGTTTGTGAGTTTGTGAGGTTGTAGGGGGTAATCTCTGGATCTACAGAACAGTTTTAGATGAAATTTGGTAAGAAGGTAGTTTGAGACCCTGGAAAGGGCATAAGGTAGTTTTATCCCGGAAATCATCCCATAAAGGGGTGAAAATGGGAATGAAATTTTGTATTGAAAGCATTTGATTTTAATATAAAACAGATAATAATATTGTTATCGTACAACAAGTTATTAATTTCAAAACGCTAGGGATTCGAAATAAATAAAGTTAGAAAATTTAATTAAAATAGTATTCGCTTAGTAGTCGAAATTCGAATATAGTCATTTTGATAATTTGAGCAAAACATATATATTATACGAATAGAATTTAGCTATCTATAAAAAAATGATTTCAAAATATCTCTATTATCTATACAGATAAATAAAATTAAAGTGTCTGTTTGTAATGTCAAAATAACAGCGTTTTACTAAATGCATATGAAATTATAAAGGATACTTATAAGAAAACAACTTTTTTTTTAAGTTTTTGTCTGTATATCTGTTCCGGATAATCTCTGAAACGGCTAGACTGATTTTGACGAGAGTTTCACTGGAAGATAGCTGATGTTATATTGAGTAACATAGGCTGCTTTTATTTTAGAAAAAGAATTAGGGCTTCGCTCAAAAAAGTTAAAACATACCTAAGGACGAAGCCGAGTGAAGCGAGGGTGAGTCGCTATTAACACTAAAACTCTTCAATAGCTCCAGAAAAAGTGTGTGTGTATGTGCAATGTGCATTTCACACATGGTAGAAGTAAAACTTCAGAAACGTAACCTACGAGAGAATGAGATGAATATAGAATGTCAGGAGTAGGATAATTATAAACTTTTTTTTTGTAATACTTTTACCAAGTTTAAAAGTTATTTAAATTTTATTTAACTATATATTACATTACAGAGTATTCATTATTATTTTTATAATTTTTCACTTCCTGTGTAATGTATTCTATCTCATTCTCTCGCCGGCTTATTCCTATATATTTATGTATTTGTCTCATTGTCGATACGCATTTTCGTTTAATCGAGTTTTAAATCACAACGATTTTAAAGAATTTTCACTTCAAAAACAGGAAAATCGGATATCAAATAGAGGAGAAGAAGATACTGAACTGATTTTTCTTTGCCTATTTATGTATAGATTCTTAAACTTTTTTTTCTTTAATTTTGTGTGTTTAAAAAAAATAGGATTAAGAATTCTAAAACATATTTTTAGTCATACTACCTATTAATTGTTTTTAGTTATGTATGTTTTTATTTCATATTGGGAGATTACTTCGCAGGTGTATTTTAAGTCTGTACCCAATTTTCTGGGTTCATCCTTTGTTTCATTCAGTCAGCGAAAATATTTTCATTTCCTCGGTCGTGTTTTACGTACGTAGGATTATTGCGGGATATTTGAAGATAAGAATTAACATAAATTTAAAATTATCTTTATGAAAATAAAGATATACAATAATCATATGTATAATCTTTATGGATTAAAGTACGTATACGCGAAAGAATTACTGAAGGAATTTGTGTGTAATTGAGATAAATATGCTTTATTTTTATATATTTACGTTACGTCTCAACGTTTGGTATAGATTTCTCAGAGATGAGATATTTTCCCGCATTAAAAAGTATCCTATATGTTTATCCGGATAACCAGCTATCATCAAACCAAATTTTAATCAAAATCTTTCCAGTGGTTTTCTCGTGATGCGGTCCTAGACAGACAGACAAACAGACGAAAATTTTAAAACCTGTAGATTTGGACTTTGTATCGATAATAATGACTATTTCAATAAGATTTTCCAAAAAAATATTTATTGTACAGATTCGACTTAGTTAGAATTTTATTATATGTATAAATATAACATAAGATAATAACATAATACATGTATTTTATTATGCTACAATAAAATGTATTATAATATATTATAATCAATTATATTTTAGTAAAAAAACATTAAAAATAATTCTTCGACACAGGCTTGTAATTGTAACTTTTTCTTATATATTTTTTTATTACTTTATTTATTTAACTTACTTATAATAAATTGAAATAGCATATTAAATGTTCATATAAAAGATCATATTGGTGGTAATTTACGTTTTTTAACTTAAAATTTTACTTTTTATTTCAATTTATCGAGCAGATTTATTGATGCAACTTATCAGACTGCATGGTCGCATGTAAATTGGCATCATGTTTCTAGGGGTTACCATTTATATAGAAGTAGTCTTCATATAAAAGCTAAAGATATAAATAAAATTGCTAAAAATATAATATTTTTCTTTAGAAAAAATATTTTTTATTCTTTTCACTAAAAAAATCAAGATTTTATATATAATATTATAGGACATTTTTTTATGATTGAAAAAGATAACTCATCTTAAACCGTAGCACAATCTTTTAGTACAAAGTCTTCTATTTAAAAATGCGAATCGCGTTACGGAATCACATTGCGAGTTGCTTTGGCTCCAATTTTCTGTTGTTCTCTGTACAAAATAAGCCGTAATTACCGCTCTTGGCAGAAGGCAAAACACTTACAAATTATTCTTTCACCTGAATTAACATTGCCTAGCTTAAGTTAACAACAGCCAGACGGCTTAATAAATTGAATTATTTTATATAAACTACGTGGCTAATCTAACAGTAAATTTAATTAGGCTACAAATTATCTGAGTTATAATTTTTAGTTATGAGTACTTATGTTTGAATATTAAGATTATAGCTAACTAACTCACCCTGGCTTGTGTCGGTTGTATGCATAATTATCTTTTCTATTTATAATATTATATACAAATAGCGCCACCTTTCGGATTTTTTATTACACTAGCCTACTCCAGGTCATAGCCTATTTTTGTACCAAATTTCATCCAAATTTCATCCAAATCAGTCTAGCAATTTTTCATACACATAAAATAATTTTGTTTTATTTTATAGTTACGTTTTGACGCTTAGTATAGATTTTTCAGGGATGAGATACTTTTTCGCCATAAAAAGTATTTTATATGTTGACCCGGATAACCAGGTATCACAATACCAAATTTGATAAGAATCCGTTTAGTGGTTTTCTCGTGATGCGTTCCCAAACAGACAGACAAAATTTCTAAAAATTATAGAATCAGCCTCTGTGTCGATAATAAAGACTATTTAAATAAGATTTTCCAAAAAATATTTAATGTACAGATTCAGCTCTGATAGATTTTTATTACTTCATTCTTAATAAATAAGATTATCATATATAACTGTAACTCATTTCACTTGTAATAATATTTACTAACTGTAAATCTGTTTAAAATAATTCAACAACTTGTGTGTATTTGCGGGTGAATCTGAATAATATCAGGCAAAGCTTGCATTCCGTCCACAATTCCTCGTGGACATGACTTGTAGAGTAATTATTAAGTATACATTTGTTTTGTACTTATAATATATGTATGTGCATTACGTATTCATTTAGTCGTATCCATTTCATTTTTTTTTTTCATGTATAAATATATATTTAGATTTCATGTTTTACAATATTATATTTTAATATAAATGTAATAAAAATATGTATCTATTTAAGCTAAATAACGAAAAAAAAAAAACAAGATTTTTTTGTAATAAGAGCAACCGTTTTATAAAATAGCAGTATCTGCTATTTTTTATAAGTGGTAAGAAGTAAGAATTGAGTAGTAAATTCTATCGTTACTTAGATCGAATTTTGCTGACATTTTACTGCTAGCGTTGTGTTAATATCTTCTTTGTTTGGTTTTAATTTAAGGTTAGAAAGTATTAATTAAATATCCATTCACCTATGAATAAAATATAAAATATAAAATAATAATATAAAATAAAATATAAACCTAAGTATGAATTTTCGTCTACAATAAAAACAAAAGCTTATACAATGATTTTTATAATAATAACTCAAAAATTCATGAACCTAAAAATATTGCACTCTCATCATATAAATAATATCTTTAAGCAATGAACTTTCAAAAACCCGTCCTTTGTTATATAAATGATGTTGAAATGAAATGTTTGTTACCTTCGTTATAAAAAGAATTCTTGTGCAAAATTTTTATGACAGTTTAGACTCTGCGTTGTCTATTAATCAATTCATAATCCCACCAATTAATATTCCCATGGGAATCACTAATCAATTAATATTCCCATGAGAATCACTAAGCATACTATCATGAAAAGTGTTCTTTGTACTATGATATACGTCGGGCCGAGTTTAGTTATTGAGTGTTTCTGCTAAAAAAGTCCCAGTAAAAGCTTGGAGTTGACGGTGTTTCATCCCCGTGCCTCGAAGAGCCATCGTGTCGAATTAAATCGGAATTTGAGAGTAACAGGAATAGAGAGTGCACTTGTGTCTTCGCGAACACTTGTGCACTATAATATCTCCTGTGCAGTCTTAGTAAGATTAGCCGCCGCGGAAGAACATCATAAATATGTCTAGCTGTGGTAAACAAAAAACTATTTTTTACTTTTTAATATATTGAATTCACTCCGATATTTATTTTAAAAAGTTTTTACTGTCATTTATTTCTTCCCTTACACCACACACTGATGTTAACTTATAGTTTAAAATTTATGCTATGTTAAGTAAACAACTAAACAATATTCATCGCATAGTAAACTTCCCAGTACTTGTTTTGTATGAAACTTCTAACTTCTGTTTTCATAGTTTTATTCCAACCTGGCTACACCTTACAATTTGCGTGTGTATTCATATTTACTCTAAAACTGCTAAATAAACTTAAATGATATGAACTTATATTTATATTCCATAATTCGTTGTCTCCCTGCCTATTTGTCCTAGTTAGAAATTTACCGAACGAGTTTTTATTAAAAAAAAAATTGAATTTAATGTCAATTCTATTTGTATGAAATACAGAGTTTACTTTAAGCCGAAAAAATATATTTTATCTATACAATATGTAGATAAATCTTAGAAATAAAGCTTTGTTTTTAAAATAGAGTAACTCTCTAAAAGTACAACTGTACTGTAAAGTACAACAAGTACTGATATTTTGCAGAAATAAAAACTAAGGCGACGGATTATTTTGTTAATTAAAAAGACATATCGTCTTCAATATTACTTTACCGTCTGAGATATCATCTTATTAAAAAAAACTAAAACACTGAAATATTAAATGAAACTTACATCTCTATGTGTATGAAATATATATTATCATCCATCCAAAAAGTTTGTATAACTATAGCGAAAAAGTTCAATTTGGAGTTTGCATCTCTTTCTTTTTCTCTCTCTCTCTCTCTCTCTTGTTTAGCCCTCTTGAACGTCTCACTGCTGGTCACAAGCATCCCTTGTATTGAATTTTGTAAGGGTAATCAAGACATAGTCCATAACGTTGGCCAAGTGCTGGTTGAAGTCTTTCGAAATCTTTATCAAATATGTAGGTATTCTCAAGATATTTTCCTTCACCGTAAAACAAGTGATAATCATGTTGAAAAAATAATTTGTATAGTTATTCTATTTTACCATTGATTTCATTTCAAATAACAATAAATTTTCATGAATGCCAAAAAAATCATTAATTCTGAAATCAAAATCATTTAACGGATAATTTCAATCTGGCCAATGAATTATCCAGCGTAAGCAGAAATTATGAGAGCTTAATTAAAGCGCTGTACAAAAAATAATTTAAATGCAATATTATTGCGAATAAAATTGACATATTGATATATTTATCTACGAAAATAAAATTATTTATTTACATATATATTATTTTTGTTATTTTCTGCTGATATACATAACACAGTGATGTAGGTGATTGCTTGTTAACATACTCAATTTTATTACTATTATTATATGCTGTTAGCAGTACCCGCGGGTTCACTCGCGTTCAAACTTTCTATCGCTACCACACTTCGCGGGATCACCAGCTGGACGAATCTGAAGATTGCCTGCAAAATTTCATCAAAATCGCTCCAGCCATTTTGGAGTCCATAGGGAACATACATACACACATCTATTTTTGTATGTATAGATCAATACTTATTACTATAATATTGTTACTACTTTTTTTCATTTGTTCCTACTGTTAATTTCATTAGAGTTTAACTTGAGAAATAGTTCTTTTGACTTGCTCCCGTTCAACATCCTAGGGAGCAAGGTGTAATTTAAAATCCACGCTTCTTGAGATTACGATCTCAACAGTATCAGATGAGCTGTCCTTTGTTGTAGATTTACTTAAGGCCATGGAATGTAATTAATAGTTTTTATTTTATCTCAGTATCGCGCACTTAAAGCGTAAGTATATTGCGAATAAAATACATGTCACTTGGCGCCAAATAAAACAAAACAATTCTTTATATATACTATATATATATATATATATATATATATATATATTATATATATATATATATATATATATATATACACAATTTTAATGGATAAAATTATATAATGTTATCTATTTATTAGTACGTGAAGCAATAACTTTGTGAAGCAATAACCTTTTTTACGAAAATCGCGTGGGCGGAGGAGTATGAAATTTCCCATACTTATAGTTTATATAGAGAAGGAGTGCAGAATGCTAATATTTTTTTAAATTATGCATAAAAATACATTAAATTAAAAAAAAATACATTACACACACTACCATGTATTTGACACACACACGCATATATACTCTTTTGTTTATAGTTAAAGTCTGTGGTCAAATTGAGAATTACATTTACTTACAATTATAAGCAAAATATTTGTATCCTTTATAAGAAAAGTCGATAATAATAATCATGGTCGAACTTCGACCACTCCGCGAACTCTAGTATAAGTAGATTTAACAATAATATAAGAAACTTTTGACGTCAAAACATATTTTTAAATAATATATACGTAAAAAATACGACGAAATATGTATGTTCTACTTAGCTTATACAACTGTAATGTTTCCACAGAGCTCCCATCTAAGCCGATGATCTTTGACGAGTTCGGCAAAGAAATAACCGGAATCGCCGGCCCCTACAACGAAGGGGGTGACTTCAAGCTTATTTGCTCCGTAAACGGGGGTGAGTTTCCTTTTTGTCTTACAAAATTTGCCTGAATTTCCTTTTTGTCTTACAAAAGATCTGATAAATAATGAATTCGACTAGGAATTTGTTTTTTTTTTTCAAATACGTTATGTCAATCAAGTTAATGCAAAGGATTGTTTGCGTCTTTCTTTGAGTTTTATTAATGAAATGGATGCCCTTTGCATTTATAATATTGCGAAGGCTATCAGAACAGCGATTTTTCCCACTTAATTTATAAATATCATCATCGCTCGCTTATTTTCGTAAAATATTCATAATTAATATTTTACAACCTAAATTAAAGCCTTCCTAGATAATTTTTCGTTCCGTTTGTGAAATCTGTATTAAAATCCGTACAGCAGTTTCTGATATTAGTTCCAACAAACACAAGTACAGGGAGGTGTATATAATATGTAATTTATATTATGTAGCAATTATTTTTGTGTATTTAATAAACATTCACTGTTTTCAATGTTCTGATATTTCCAAAAGAAGATTTATTAGATTTCCATTATAAGATTTATTACTTATTAGAAACTAGCGGCTCAGAAAAACAAAATCAAATCTATCCAACGGGAACCCCAAATTTTTCCAGGATAAAATTAGCTTATATGCTATTCCACACTATAATCTATCTCTATGTCAAATTTCATCCAGTTCCGTTCAGTCGTTCAGCATGATTGTGTAACAAACATCCATCCATGTAAACTTTCATATTTGTAATATTAGGAAGATTTTTTAAAATTTCTTAACCCCAATACTTAAAATGATCCGAAAGAAGGATAGTATAACCAATAAATTTATATTATTATTGACTTTAAAAGGCGCAGGGAACTTGATTTTTTATACCTAGACCAGGTATTTTTGTAAAATAATTTGTTTTTAATTTTAAATAAAACTATCTTTTCGGATTATTTCGCGGATTTATTTTGATTTTTGGATCCCGACGTTTCGAATGCTTTCAGCATCCATGGTCACAGGAGACTATATATATTTTTACAAATGAAATATATAGTAATAGTGTTGCTTAGTAAGTTGTTTTTAAATAATAGCAAACTAAATTAAAATTATTATCCTTAATTAATTTTAACTTTTTTAAATTACACATAGAACAATAATATGGCTTAAATAATTAATACTATATTTTATATTTTTCTTTATGGTTATAAATATAATAATGGCAACACTAAATATAGATTACTAATTAATATTTTAAAATTGTAATAATTATAAAATAATAGCAAAAATTAAATAAATAATATTCCATATTCAATTATAATTAAAATTATAAAAATGTTTAAAGTTAAAAAATATTGTAAGGTACTCGTAATTGGTGCAATTTTCATTTTGTTAATTGTGGGTAGGCTGTCTGTAACAACTATACCTTCAAGACATGTAACACCTCAGTCTCTCCCGTGACCATGGATGCTGTAAAGCATTCGAAACGTCGGGAATCAAAAATCAAAATAAATTCGCGAAATAATCGGAAAAGATAGTTTTATTTAAAAATGTCAAACATTCGCGTAAATCTAAGAAAGTATTATTTTTCATTTTAAGTTAAAAATTGCACCTATTCGTCGTACTCTTAGTAATTTAAAAGAATTACCACATTTATAAAAGAAAATTAAAAGTTTTTGCAAGTTATTTTAAATGGAGCAGATACAAAAATATAGTTTGTTTCCAGTTTCAAGCTCCCGTTAAATTTGGTAAAATTTATTAAAATGAAACATTTAATTCCAAATAAAGCTGTCTGCATAAAAGGTGACCTAAAAAGATGAAAATAAGTTATCAAATAAAACATATTATGTAGAATTATGCGTTCGGAGACATACATTTTTTGGTAGGCTACGAATTAAATACTCGCTCGATTGGTTTGGAAACAACAAAATTTTCCAACACGCCTAAATTGGCGCCTTCATTCCCCATTTTTATCAATATATTTAATATCTTCTATACATACAAATCAAACACATAATCCTCTTTTTGGGCTTCGCCACATAGCAGCTATTAAATAAAACGACATTTTTTTTAATTTCGTCACGTTTGGCTCAGTTTGTAATGACCCTACTTGCTGAGCCCGCGGTCGCGGGTTCGAGTCCCGCTGTGGGCATTCATTTGTGTGACGAGCACAAATGTTTGTACTTCAGTCATGGGTGTTTATATTTATAATACGTATGTATTTAAAGTTATATATTATGTGTAGTGTATCAACTATCTGGTATCCATAACACAAGCCTCGTAGCTTACCATGGAACTAGATGGTGCTGTGTGTTAATGTCCCAACATATTTAATATTTATTTTATAAAATATATTAAAATAAATTGTAATAGTAACACCTTAAAACTTGGCTTAGCTATATGAAATAACCAGCAATATAATACAATGTTTTCTTAGATTTACGAGAATATCTTCTAGTAATGCTTCAAACAAAATTCTTTCCCTAGGTAATCCAACACCACAAGTACAATGGTTGCAAGGTGACAATGTACTGAGCACGTTAGGTGCAAACGAACTCCAGCCTTCAGGAAGCAGCAGGTCATTGACCCTCGTCGTAACTAACGCTACGAGGGCGCACTTATCATCCGTCTATACGTGCACGGCGGATAACACATTGCTATCCCCGCCTCAGAGGGCGTCTGTCCGCATCGATTTGTATCGTAAGTTTAACTTTCACTTACACAAAGTATACTATATTATTTTGACTGTCTTTGTTAAAATATGACCTAGGAATATTCAATGGGATATGGGTTCGAATCCCGCCTAAACAAAAAAATTGATAATTTTTAAAATACAATCAACAAAAGTAATGGCTGACGTGGAGCTAAAAATGTAATAGATAAACAAACTTTTATTTTTATGAATAATAATTGTTAGATGTAAAATACACTATAATATACATTAATAAGACTACCCACTTCGTAAAAATACGCAGGACATGGGTTTGAGTCCCGCGCGAGGTAATATTAGTTAGCACTTAGCAATATACAGGGTGGCCCAAAATAACTTTGACAAGTTATTTTTCAAATAATTTTATTAACTTTAAACTTAAATAAAATTATGCTATAAATTATAAAAATGCAACTTATTTTATACAAGAATCCCTATTTGTCTTTAAAATAACCTCCTTTAGCACTTCCTCAACAGATATTTTATCCCACTCCCGTGTAAGAGTAGCCTTCAGGTCATCAACAGTTCTATGAGGCGTAGAACAGGTCCTTGCCTCTAATATTGACCATAAACTGTAATCCATTGGATTCAGATCAGGCGAGTAGGGTGGCCATTCTTTTGAGCTGATGAAATCAGGGAAATTGCTTTTGCACCACTGTTGAACACTTAAAGCTCTGTGAGCTGGAGCAGAGTCTTGTTGAAATATCCATGAATGGTTACCAAAGTGCTGTTGACTCCAAGGAATAACCACAGATTCAAGGATGTCTCGTCGGTAATTTTCTTGGTTTATTTTTATACCATTTTCTACAAAAATGAGGGGAGTTTTGCCAGTGGCGCAAATTGCACCCCAAACCATAATTGATTTTGCGTTTTGGCGACGTGGAATGACTGCGGCAGCTCCAGGACGAGTGGAAAGACCAGATCCTGTCATTTTTGGTGATTATGGGCTTGTTCTATCGAAAACAATTTTTCGTCGGAGAATACGATATTTTTTCCAATTTGAAGCAGCGGAGCGTTGTTTAAGCAAACAACATCTCTCAAGGCGAACTTTTTTTTTTGTCTTTCTCTGTAAGCAATTGCGCTTTTCTGAGTTTGTATGGTATCAATTGGAGATCATATTTCACTATACGCTGCACAGTGGAGCGACTTATCCCCAAGTCTCGCGACATTTTCCTCACCTTGGTATGTGGATTTCGGACTAATCTTTGTTTGATAATGTGTTGGTTCCTAGCAGTTCGAACAGTCCTCTTGCGTCCTCTCTCAGGACGGTCTCTGGTGTGGCCGAGCTCAACATAACGTTTAATTGCTGAAGAAACTAGCTGACGACTAACACCAAGAATGTTTACTATCTCACACTGCCGTTTTCCACGCTCATACAATGAAATTATGGCTCCACGCCGCTCTGACATAACGTAATAAATATATTTTAAAACTTTTTAGCCAACAAACAATATTAAAATGGCGCCAAAGAATGAAGAAAGAATAAACAAAAACAAAAGAGAACGCAAGGCATTCCATTTTTTAAATATTATTTTTTTAATTTTGTCAACGTTATTTTGGACCACGGTGTACAATGTAAGTACGTATATAAATGGTTATAGATGATTGCGGTCTAGTTGAGATCTAACAGACGTACTCTCAATACCTTTGCAAAGAGTGGAGAATGAAGTAAAAATTAAAAATCATGGGAAAAAGAACATAAATTAAAAAATCCATGATAATATCAAGCATTAAACTATATGAAAACCTTTATTCCTATAGTAATATTACATTACGCTCAGACCACTTTCAAGCTAATAGCCTTAATTTAGCCTACAATTATTATTAGTACTCAGGAAAAGCGTCCTTTAAACGTTTTTGGTCGTCAATTCCACTTTCATCACTTTCTACTGTCATTAAAATTAGATTTAAAGCTATAATTGGATAAATATTTTCTATTTTATTTATTATCGTTCTTTATTATAATAAAACTTATTAATTTTTTTTTATTATTATTTAGTAATTGTTATTTTATTCTCATAATTGTTATCAATAGATAAAAATCGCTAAATTTTAAGTATCATGAAAATAAATGGTCTTTAATAAACGTACATAACTATGATTTAATATGAGAAAACAAAATGCCTTCAATACAACTGGTAAAATATGAAAATGGCAACAAACTTAGCTATATAAACATTATGATAACTTGTTTTTAACGTGGGTAAAAATCACTAAAATCTTAATTAGCACATAACATACATAAGCTGATAATATATGTATCTACTAGCATTAGACTATAATTTTAAGAAGAACACGAACGCTTATAATAGAACAAAATATAATCATTTGTTTAAACAAAATACACTACATATATTAGAATTAATAATTGTATTTCTAATTCTGCTCTCACCATATTTGTTAACTCAGAGCACGTACCAAATGCAAGACCTTTTTTCCAACCGTTGAACATGTGCAGGGCGGATCATACAAAGCTTTTATCGGAAGACTCATTTTTTACCTCAAAAAAATCAGTGACCACGCTCGCAACAAGCAGTACGTAATTGATTTTTGCTATACACTCTATATATGTAGTAGATAGATAATAATTTTCTTCTGCAGATTTTCATTGTCATAAATTATACTGGCAAAGAGTTAGCGAGTTCGATTCCTGCTTAAGGGAATTTTGTTTTATAAATATGTATTTATACTAATAATAATAAAATTGACAACTCCATTTGTAAATAAATATAAATGGAATTAACTGAATAGGAAAAAGTAATGGTTCTTACATTGAACGTCGTCTGTGGTATTTTGTCTAAGAATTATAAAATTAAAATTCTTGTCTTTTTATTAATTTTCAAATTATATAATTAATACGAGGCAGTGCCAGTGATCAGTTGTTCCACGCTCGTTTAGGAAGTCAAGTAAGGCGGGTTCAAATTCCGGGTCTCACACCTCTGATATTAGTTAACTATATGGCTAAAAATATGCAAATAGATTCGCCAAAAATATTCTTTTTTTTGATTCGCCATATAAAAGCCTTATAAAAGTTTTCTATATAATATTTCATTGAAATCCTCATTATTTAATAACAAAGGTCTTGTGTGGGTAATGAAAAAGCTTTGGTTATTTATTAAAAAGGGATATGACCCAAAATCTGGTGAGAACGCATTAGCCCTCTAATGAATGTATATGGTACGAGAAAGGTGTTTCGGCATCGTGGTAAATGGAAACCCGTTGTTTTTGTCTAGACAACGGAAAGTGTATAAATCAACATATCGAAGCGTGATAAAGTAGTTTCTATGTTCTAAGAAAACAATATAGAGCACAATGAAAGTATTGAATAGCTTTTATTTGAGGAAAGATGTAAAAGCAATATTTAGCTATGTTCATGAAAAAAAAACGTATAAGAATTTGAAAATATTAGGTACTTACATATTATGAAATTGGCGTTTTATACGAAAAAATCAAAACTAAAGGAAAAATATGAAATTATATATTTAATCAATCAAAGTAGAGTTATCTGCGCGATTTCGCCATTTCATAGATAGATCATTGATTGCGGTGCTGAAAAAATTGTGGGAGCGAGAATCAATAAAATATTTGAAGGCGGTTGACTGCGACAATGAAATATTTTTTTTCCGCTTCCACGATCACTTTTAATTCTTCATTATCAACTAGTCGGCCGTCCACGGGGTTTGTTCTGTAGGTCAAAATTTCCAAAACTAAAACGTTGGAACCAAAAGCCTACCGTGTTTTCTTTTACAGAAGCTTCCCCTTACACATCATTAATCCTTCGAGCTATTTTTGCAGCGCTCGTGCTACGGTGGAACTTGTATTCGTAAATAAAGCAATATTTTAATTTTTCCATATTGCAAATAGAACAATTTCATAGAAAAATCAAATGGCGCGGAAACAAATGAAACATTAAATTTGAAACACAAATACACATCCACGCCTTTTGAAATAAAGAATTTGGAATTCCTAACCAAATGTCAGATATTTGAGATCAAAGTGGCCAGTTCGATAAAATGCCAATTTCATACGTAAGGACCTAATAATTAATTACAATTAATTGATTTTTTTTCTACATATGTTTCTTAGTAACATATTAAATAGAGATATATATACATACGTTGTTATTTAAAGTTGTATTGAAAATTTATATATACTCGAAACCAATCATAAACAAAAAATATTTTACCTCTAAATGTGTATTTTTTCACAATAAACCGTTTGCAATTAATAAAATCGAAGAAGTTCAAAACAAGGCTTATTATTCTCTAAAATTGAATATCAAAGTTTAACGTTAAGGAGACGTATTTAATTACCTACTCAATTACCACAAAAAGGTTGGTAAAAACATTTTCTTGAGATTGGTATTTATTATGTATCTGTGTAAAATAAAATAATGTAATATTTTAAATTGAACTTATTCTTACAGAACTATCCCTGCATTTGACAGAGCTTTGAAAAAAAAATAGTCTATAATACGGTATAGACAAAAATTTTTATTTGTTTGTTTGTTTCAAAGCTTTAAATTGAAATTTTACTTTTAAAATTTACATAAGTTTTTTTTTGTAGTCTATTTAATTAGGTTTCAATGAGATACTTTATTCATTAACAAATAAATTTAAAAATGACAAACAAGTTTGAAAACGCCTTTTAAGTATAAAAAACACCTGTAGTAGAAATATATCATACAGGAAAAGTTCATAATATACACATATCATATAATAATACTATGACTCTTAGACATAAACTACGTGAGTAGAGTCGTGCAAGCCCTAGTTTTATAGACCAAGTAAAAAACAATCTATTATTAAAAATTAACAAAATGCATTATGAAATAGCTTACAAGGCACTAGCTAAAGTGATAAATAAAAGGTCGTGTGCTTAAGAAATCGTTGCGCGTCATTTTCTTTCGAGTTTCCCGAGTAGACTTGTTTTACTTGGTAAAATTACGTAATACTAGTGCAGGTGTAACTTCAGAGGGAGCGGCGAGAAAATTGCAACCGTACAAATGTTTGTTTCTAACGGTCTCTCACGAAATAGAATTCTTATGAAATACTGTACCGAAATGTAATAAAATTTTTCATATACCATGTTACTGAATTTAATACAGTAATGATGGATTTTAGGTTATTTTAGTTTTAAAAATATTATGTATCCTTCAATACGAGGGGGATCAGGTCATAGTCCACCACGCTGACCAAGTGTGGATTAGCTGGCTTGGACGTCACATGTCTTTCGAAAACTTGTTAGGTTTTCTCAGATATACAGGTTTTCTTACGATGTTTTTCTTCACCGTAAAGCAAGTAGTAATTATGTTGGAAATGATACGAACATGAAAATATCAGACCCAATTTATGTACGAAATCCTAATGATATTGACCTATCATTGACCATTTTTGTCTTAAATCATATGAAAAATTCAATTTAAAATGTATGAACTGTTTCAAAGTTTTATACAAAAGTAACACTAATCCTTTGGCTAAGCTTTCTATAAAAGAAATTCTATTCTTCAGTAAATGATTGCACACATAAAACTCGGTTACGGCAAGTTTTATGCTCAAAGACATAACTACGGTTTCCACATTTCGCATTCAAGTAGAATAAACCCCTTCACCGAATACAAGGTTCTTTGGAATATTACGAAGCAATTTCATATTGATCTCGAACTGAATGTTTTGTAAATACTTGTAACTTTAACACGAAATTATTGACTAGATTTTGCGTGTGGCTCCTCTCACGTGTATTTTGATACTGTATTAATTCTAAAATAACTATAAATGTACTATTTTACATGTGAGCGATTAGTTCGTATGCGTAGCTTAAGCCCTTTCAATGTACTTATTAATATTTTTTATGAAATTTATCAAAATTTTATTTTTAACATAGTGACTTACTCGTGCTTTGCTCGTATAGTGTATTTATACTATTTTATTGGTTTATTTTAAACTGTTCAAGTAACGCACGCCGATAAAGCATATAGTATTAATAAATAAAATTATTAGGATTTCTGACAGAATACACATTTTTATTGATGTAAGCTATTAGTAAAAGTTTTTTTTGAATCGTATCGGTAGTTTTACAAAATCAGTGGATAAGTAAAAAAACCACAGCTATATGTATTAAAATTTAAAGAATAGTTTGAAAATATAACAATTATTATAATAAAAAAGTATCAACCTAATATTTTTATTAATTGCAATTTCCAAAGTAGTAAAAACGTTTTGAAACAAATATTTATTTCCCAATGAAATAACAACATAAGCCATCATCATGTTTTCCGGTATAACAAAACAAAATTCATTACATCAAAATTTAAAGGAAAGGTTGCTTATATTGACTTCGTATGAACTTTACGATGACCCCAAAGTTTTATAGATAAAGCTTTATTAACATTTTGTTCCCAGTGAGACCGTTATCAGTTGAAATTTTATCAAGAGAACAACCTTTATCAGTGGGGAGGCAGGCTGAAATATGGTGCAAGTCTACTGGTGCAAGACCGCCCGCCACTGTGACCTGGTGGCTTGGAGGGAAGCAACTTAATTCAGTAACAAAGCAACAGGTATAACAAATTTTTTTAGTAAATATCTTAGAAAATAACTAAAAAATATATATTTGTGTAAGTATTTATTCTTTTTTGAAGTTGGGTAGAACTAAAAAATGACTGAATATTTATACAAACAAACAAATAAACTAATTTGTGCATCAGTAGTTATTCAAGCAGAATTCTATTACCACATAAGTACATAATATGTATATTATTTATATTCTTACATAATATGTATATAGATGTGTCATTGAACATCTTAATGAGTTTGAATTGTATTTGGAACTAGCGACACCCTCGCTTCGCTCGGGTTTGTCCTTAGGTACGTTTTACTTTTTTGAGCGGAACCCTAATTCTTTTTCTAAAATAAAAGTAGCCTCTGTTACTCCCTATAACATCAGCTATCTTCCACCGAAAATCCCGTCAAAATCAGTCCTGGCAATCTCAGAGTTTATCTGAAACAAACAGACAGACAGACAGGCAGGCAGACGAAAATTTTAAAATTTGTGTTTTCCTTATAAGTACCATATATAATTTGATATGCATTTAGTAAAACGCTGTTATTTTGACATTACAAACAGACACTTCAATTTTATTTATCTGTATAGATGAAGTAAAAGAAGTTAACTTTTAATAATACTCATACAAATTCAACCCCTAAAGGTGTGAAACGGAGTTTCAAAATTTGTATGGAAAAATATCATTTTGAAAATTCACAGGATTACTTTCAACAAATAAATAAACACGTGATTTATGTTTATCCAAAAACAAGCCCTTGGTGAGCAAAACCACGGGCAAAAGCTAGTATAAAATAAAAAGTATATATATTAATTGTGTCTACAGATTCATACTACGAGTACTAGATTTACTAAATTATTTGAAGCAAATACCTCTTAGAATATACAAATATGCTTTGTAAATGAGACACGTACATATATATACATTAATAACTTTATACGATGAGTACGTATGAACTTACTCATGTCAAAACACGTTTGCCATCTGCACTAAGTGTGCAATTGTAAGCATAAGGTGACAAGCTACTGAGTACTGTAATAATGCAACAGGTAAGGAAATGTAAGGAACTCCACTGTTGATCATTTACTGTGGAATGCGCGATCTGAAATGTAACAATAAGATTTAACTGAAAATATTCTATGCTGTAAATATTTTTAAGGGAGGACATAAATGAAAATGATATTCCACTCTAATTTTCATATATCTATATTATTGGGTAATAGCTATACTTGCTTATGATGGGAAAAGTATATATTTATGGTAAAATTATTCACATAGTAATATTAAAAAAATTGAAATCCCATCAGGCATAGCAATCTAGTGCAAATTCGCATGGCATCGCAATCGCTGTTATTTTACACTAGCGACTGACCCTCGCTTTGCTCGGGTTCATCTCAAAGTACATTTTAACGATTAGTATGGAATATATAGATTATATATCATATGATAAATGACCTATGGCCTTCCTCAATAAACAGGCTGTCTAATGCTAAAATAATTTTTCAAATCTTATTAGTGGTTCCTGAGATTAGCGCTTTCAAACAAACAAACTTTGTCTCTTTATAATATTAGTATAAATAATATACTACGATCCTAAATAGACACGCGTATGCTTCAGTTTAATCCCCATCCAAATATTGAGAGTAGTAAAAGCTTTATCCCAGGAGGTACTTAGCAATTTTAAGCCTGTAGAAGCACAACAATAAAAAAATGTACAGAAATATTAACGAGAATTTATAAAAACTTTTCAACTCGAAAACATATTGCATCGAATTCGTATTTTAATAAAAAATTTAATACATACCAATTTTTTTTACTTTATTAAAGTAGTATATATAATTTTTCATATGTAAAAGTTATTTTCTTTTGATACTAATTCACATATTTCTTTATATTTTTTTTATTTTTAAACAGGGTTTGTTCACAATTTAAACATGCCACACTCATTGGAGTACTACAAAAAAAAAAAACAAGATTTACAGCTATTTTATAAATGTTATATAATACTCTAGCTTTCTTTGATTCAGCACTTACAATACAATTGCGAAATTAATTCAAATAAATTTATACTACTCACTCATTCATCTTTCGGTCTCATTTCGAACTCATTCCACTTGGACGTGGTTAACATATTCGACAACGTGACACTCTGAACAATTAGGAGATTGGATACTAGGCAAGCAAAGTTATTCAACAGAATGTGTCCAGAACGAAGTCTTAGAGCTGATACAAGATCATATCTCCATAGATTAATACCAGAAAACCACGGGGACCGAAAGAGAGAGAGAGAGAGAGAGAGAGAGAGAGAGAGAGAGATAAATGTTATTTACTTATATCTTCTCCAGTATATTTTTATATCATGAAGTTGATAACAGTACTGCCTGACTTACAGATTACCGCTAAGTATAGACTTGCATTACTTTCTTGATCTAAGAGATCAGAATAAGGAAGATATGGGAGACGATTTTGGTAAAAAAAATGGGAGAAGCATTCACCATACTGTTTCTTTACGCAGATATATTGCGAATATGTAATTAAAATTCAAAAAGCAATATCTACTTTGATACGATAAATAAATTTACATACGAAGTATAAATAAGCAAATGATTTCACGTGAAAAGGTTCTTAAAACAGAGTGGCGTAGTATTTAGTAACAAATATTTGTCGAGTCAACACTTTCTAACTGATGACTTGCTTCTAAAAGTGCACTGTAACATTTAAACATAACTTGAATCAACTATCATACTATTTATCCTAATATTAATTATTTTGCATAATTATTAAGAATAACAAGTTTTTAGTATACCTATTGTTTTGACATAAATTATTGTAATTTAAATTATTTTTGCTTTAATAAATATATTAAATTGGCACTGGTAACCCAGTGGTAACGTGCTCGCTTGAAAAATCGAGTGATGTGGGTTCAAATTCGGGTCTCGCAACTCTGATATTTTCATGTTCGAATCATTTCCCACATAATTACCACTTGTCTTACGGTGAAGGAAAACATCGTGAGGAAACCTTAATGTCTGAGAGAACATAGCAAGTTTTCGAAAGACATGTGGAGTCCGTCAACCCATACTTAGCCATCGTGGTGGATGAGCCGATCTGTATATATTAAATTACGTGTCACCAGCTGTTTTACTGTTATATGGAAGATTTGACAAGTGAAAGAACCTTTAAAATCTCTTCGTCATGTACAGACATATTTTTCATCTTTATAATTCTATAAGAATTTATATATAAAATGCTTAATAAAAATTTACATAAAATAAACGTAGTGGTATTTATATAATATATTCAAGGGTGGAATATGCTATAAACTTTAATTTAAAATATTTAAATACAAAGAAACTTTCATTTCACATATTTAAGAACAAAAGAGCTAGGAAAATTTATAATGGATCTCAGATGCTAATCAACATAGCCATTTAGCGGCTCTATATAGTAAGGGAAAATAAAAGTTAGGGTTCAAGGTCAGTAGGTCACTAACTTATTATATTTACAAACGAAATATGTGTTTGACCAGCCCTAAAAGTTTGATAGTTACATTTTTTAATATATTATGTAGATTTGCAAATTGATATTGGCTAAAAATTTAATATCTATATATATAATAAAATTCTAACTGAGTCGACATTGTGCATTAAATATTTAATGGAAAATTTTTATTGAAATAGTTATTATTATCGATACAGAGGCTGAATCTATAGTTTTTAGAATTTTTGTCTGTATGTCTGTCTCTAACCGCATCACGAGAAAACCACTGGATATATTATATTTATTTATACAAGATATTTTGATGAAATTAGTTATGATGATAGCTGGTTAAACGGGTCAGCATATAGTATACTTTTTACTGCGGGAAAATATCTCATCTCTGAGAAGTCTATACTCAACGTTAAAGTAATAAATCTGTAAGCACAAATCTTTTTCCATATTTGACTAAAATACATCATTGAAATAACTGTGGTGTAATTAGGTTACATTTTTTCCTTCATAAATAAATTTCCCTTAAGTTATACAGGGTCATTTTTAATTTACTGAAAAGGTTTTGGGAATATACTATTTACATCATAACAACAACATCTGTAACAAGAAAAAATTATATTTCTTAAATTTTTATTTTCATACAAAAATAAAAATTTTTTTTGCACCTTCTAAACTTTAAAGTTCTAGCATCTGGCCAAGTTTAAATGAGTAAGCGTGGCTTCCTACACCCCTCCACCCCTCCCCCTCCACCGGACACGCACTTTCTTTTGCTAATGGTGGACTATTACCGTTGAGAAGGTGCAATAAAAGTATTTTTATTTTAGATATATATTTTTTCTTACAGATGTTGTCCTTATGTTGTAAATAGTGTATTCCCAAAAGGTTTTCAGTAAATTAAAAATGACCCTGTATAAATGGAGTTTCTCATTTGCTTTTTCGACAAACTTTTTGCGTTTAAACGCAAAGTATATTTAAATCGCCATAACTTTTTAATTTTTATTTAAAGCACACATTAACTTCTATCTGCCAGTGAAAAAGGGGAAGAGATTGCAAGGGATTTTCAAATTTTATTTCGTCTAACGTTTTCTACTGAAATTTGCCTAGAAATATAAACCGTATAATTTTCGCTCTTACATTTCCTTCATGCTTCAAAGGTCCTGTTAAGCCATAGCACCCGGTTAAGCGTTAGCATTCCTTAATTAATCTAACCTAGTGTGTTAACGATTCGCCCTTGGCTCAGCCACTTTAAGAAGGATTAGTTTATATAAGTGGGAATTAAAATATTTACGGTTTACAAAATCAGAATTATTCTATTGAATAAGCATAGTCTATTGTTTTAACAATTCTTCTCAAATAATTATCATAAAGTCGTTACTCTTATGTCAGAATAACTGGTTAAAGCTAGTTAGTTAGCAATCCTTTGTAATATACCAAACTAAAATTCTGAATCTCTATACGTCGATCGTTTTATATCATTGGGAAATGCATTTACGCACACCACCTGTATGTTTATATAGAAACACACTGATTAAAAAAAACAGCTCTATTCCGTAAGGTAATCACACGACAATGACACAGTGTCACGTTAACGGAAAACATAACATATAGAAAATATACAGACAAACATTCAGTTTAGGTCTTCTTCTTCTTCTCGTGTCGATGGCTAGTTTTAAATCGAGTCAGCCCAAAACTCAGCCACGATCTTTGCTTTATCAGTGGCGTCCATAAGCTCCTGTAAGTTGCAGGTAACAGGGCAAGCAGGGCATGCCAGTAAGTGCCTCATCGTTTGTGGAACCGTACCACATCTGCACTCCAGGCCGCCCTCTGAGAATCCCCACCTGGACAAGTTTTCCTTGCTTCGGCCGACCTGAGTCCGGAGTCTGTTGAGAGACTTCCAGGTCTGCCAAGGCAGACTATGTCCAGGCGCGAGATTTTCAGACGGCGGAACGAATGGGATTGGCAAAGGACCATAACTGTCCCGCCACGTCCTGCATCTTGCCTGTGGTTGTTCGTCTCCAAGTGGTAAGACACACTTCATGAAACTTTTACGGCTTTTTAGCCTTTGTGGCACCAGGATATTGTCGTGCATGGGGTGTCGCGTGTCTTTTTCCATTTTAGTCCTTTCGCTGGAGCTCGCCACTGCTCTACGGACTTTTGGAGGCGCAATTCCTGCCAGTGGGTACAGCATTGGTGTCGGAGTCGGTTTCAGGCAGCCAGTAATAATACGACACGTTTCGTTTAGTGCTGTATCCACTAGTTTTGCGTGGGAAGAGCGGCACCACACGGGGCATGCATATTCACCAGCAGCAAAGGAAACGGCCAACCCAGTAGTACGCAAAACATCAGGCGAGGCACCCCACTTAGAAGTGACTAGGCGACGCAGGATTTGATTTCGGCTATGGACTTTCTGCTTGATGTTCTCGCAGTGCTTACGAAAGGTAAGTGACCTGTCCAGAGTGATGCCGAGGTATTTGGGGAAGTTACTGTGTTCAATAGACACCTCACCCCAAACAATGTTTAGTTTTCGCCCTGCCTCTCTATTGCGAAGGTGAAATGCGCAGGATTGAGTTTTGCTCGGATTTGGTTTCAGCGAGTTTGCGGAGTAATACTGGTCTAAGTTAGTGAGAGCATTTGATAGATTCGCCTCGACCTCCTCGAAAGTGGTGGCCTGGGAGGTGAGTGCAAGATCATCTGCATAGAGGAAGCGGGACGTGTTTGGACTAGATGGTTGGTCGTTGGTGTATATATTAAAAAGAAGTGGAGCCAGGACGCTACCTTGCGGTAGTCCGTTCTTTTGTGATCTCCAACGACTTTTCTCTGAGAGGAGATGGACTTGGAAACGCCGGTTGTGAAGAAGTTCTCGGAGTATTTTGACAAAATTCATGTCATTTGTCATGGTCTCCACCTTCCACAACAGCCGTTTTAGGTTAACTGTATCGTAAGCTGAAGATAGGTCGACGAATACAGCACCTGTGACCATTCCTGCCTCGAAACCATCCTCAATATATTGCACGAGTTTGAGGGTCTGGTTGCAGCAAGACTTAATAGGCCTGAAACCGGCTTGCTCCGGGATTAGTTTATGATCAATAACAGTCATAAGTCGGTTCAGCAACAGTCTCTCGAAAAGCTTATATGTGTGACATAGAAGAGATATTGGTCGATAGTTCTTAGGGTCACCTGCTGCCTTGCCTGGTTTCAGAATAGCTATGACCCTAGATTTTCTCCAGAGCCGGGGTATTGAAGTAGATTTCAGACAGTTGTTATAAAGTTGCAGCAACCACGACACAGCAACTGGGCCAAAGTGTTTGATCTGCTCAACCGATATTTCGTCCACTCCAGAGGCTTTGCCGCACTTAAGACCTTTAATCGCTGTCACAACATCAGCAAGGTTGAGCGGCTTGCTGATAGTGTCACAAGGATTGCCAGATGTCTTTAGTTTGGGAACTCTCTCGGGGCGAACTGCTGGTTTGCCATTGAGAAGTAACTGATGGGCTATTTGGTTGGCGGTAACTTGGCTTGGAGGACAAGGTCGAGAAGGCTCGTTCGTCAGCTTGCGCAAGGTGTTCCATGCCTTCTTACTGTTGTGAGTCATATCAATACTAGTGACAGTATTGACCCATCTCTCCCGCCTGTTTTTTCCAATTGTAGAAAGCAGCAGTTCTCCTGCCTCTGTAGCAGCCTCCGAAAATGGGTCCGTTTGGTATAGTGATTCATACCGGCTCAACAGATCAATGGACTCTGTCGACAATCCTGGTATGTAAGATGTCCTGCAGCCCCTTGGGATATATTTCCGGGATAAGGATTGTACGGTCTCGACAAATTGGTCGTAATTTACTGGGGTTGGCAGCACATTTAAGAGGGCGTCGTCAACGGAACTTGCAAAAGACTCCCAGTCAGCTTTAGTATAATTAAATCGGCGTTTAAATGGCACAATCATAGGTCGGACAACGGACTCGATGCTGCATAAAATAGGTCTATGTTGAGTACGGGGGATTGGAGAACATACCCTTTTTGAGCATTGGGAACTGATGCAGGAACTGACGAAGATTAGGTCAGGATTGTACCCACGTTTCCACCGACCACTATTAAAGGAAGCCGGTTGCTTGGGATTATGTAACAGGCACAGATCGTTTGTCTCAGCCCATATTTCGACTGCTTGTCCATCCGCATCAGGATCAATATAGCCCCAGTTAGGGCTGCGGCTGTTGAAGTCCCCAATTACAACTTTGACGGCTTGGTCGTTAAAATTTTCTGGAGGGTCAAATTGAAAACTGGTCCCAGGAGGTTTGTAAATCGATGTGATTGTACAATTGCCAACATCGATGGTGATAAGTTCGATGCCATTTTGGGTTGAAGATTTGGTGGATAGGATGCTTACGCCGGGAGCAACAAACACTGCGTTACCGTGCTTCGGATGACAGATCTCGGCGATAAGCGTTAGTCCAGGAATGTGCGGCCGACTTTGGGTTTCATCTCGATGGGTCTCTTGGACGCAAAGGACATCGCATTGTGTTTTGCGGTATAGATCAGAAAGAATTTCTGATTTGTTTTCTGAGAACCCTTCGATGTTAATTGAGACTATACACAAAGAAGGTTTTGTGAGTGGACCTTGGATTGCCATCGTGGTGAAAGGATTAGCCAATCAGCGTTAATAATTCCTGATTGCCCAGGGTGCGCCGGACGTATAGATTGTATACGTTGTATACGTCGCTCGGGGAGGCTCCTTTCGTGCACCCCAATTTCATTCAATTCAGTTTAGGTATAATACCCTGATCGGGATTTGAAACCGCTAATTATGGTGCACAGCTGTACTATAGTCAATACATATAAGAAAAGTGTAACTGATCGCTGTCTGTACATGGAAGATATTTGAGAAAAACTATCATTGGGGGCTTTATTTACCCAATAGAACCCAAAATTGATTTTTAGAATTTTTGTCTGTTTGTGTTTGTCTGTGCGTTTGTGCGCGCTTATCTCAGAAACGGTTTAACCTATTTGAATGTGGATTTCACTAATATATTGTGGCAAGCTTCACTTAACATTCAATATTTGTTTTATTTCAATCGGTTCGTAAATAAAAAAGTTACGTCAATTTAAATAATCACCTTAGGATGAACCCGAGCGAAGCGAGGGTGAGCCGCTAGTATTTATAATATAATCGCTATGCCAAGAAGCCATCAATGTTTCACATTATAGTGTGACAATAGTATAATTGTATTTACTCTACTATTACTACTCATTCCGTGAGTATAATATGTACACATATTGTATGTGAATTTAATGTAATTCAAATTAGTCTTCAGAATATTCTATAACTAGCTGCTAGCCAACATTTCGGTGGCATTCCTAAGAGCAAAACAGTAGCCAGTGTGTTACTTCAGCATTCATTTCAGCATAGGCAATCTATCTATATAGGTAAAAACCGGATAGTTGATCTACTTTTTTTAAATCTCCAATTACATAAAAATTAAGTATCTACTTACAATATGCCCCGTGTATAATAAAACATTGGTCTTTAATCTCGCCGGTTGGTCTTTAATGGCTTAAGTATGTTGACGAATTTCTCAAAAACTAAGGCCTTTTTTAAGCTGGCATCGAGTCTAAAAATACTTTAAATGAACTATTTATTTGAGATTTTATTTTGATGTTTGCTTAGAATCATTTCCAAAGCTTTCTAACGAATAGGCCTTCAAATCTTTTCATTCCTTGTAAAAAAAATATTTATTTTGTTAAAAAATATTTATTTTTTATACAGACAACATCTAAAATTAACTATAGATTATAACATATTTTATGAAAATTCTACAAATTATACTTTTTTTCAGGAACTGGACGATAGAAATGAAACGCAATCACTACTAACATGGACACCTCTAAAGGAGCATAACAGAAAAGTACTTACATGTAGAGCAGAGCATTCAAAATTCAATAAATCGACAATAGAAAGCAAATTACCTTTAAATATTTATTGTAAGTATCGTTTTTATTTGTATTATATCTCAATATAAATAGCTTATATAGTAAAATATATAATTTAAATAAATTATAAAATATTCATTCAGATTTCGTAAATTATAGTTGCTACAATTGGAAATTAGCTTGTCTTAAAAACACAGTAAAGCATGTTGAATTTGCCTATAGACCCAGAGGTCCTGAGTTCGAGTCCCAGGTCGGTCATTATTTTGAACGTATAAGAAGGCCTTATATTTTAAGGGTAAAATAAGAGGTAGTGGTTCTAATTTAGCTTGCAAAATTTGACCCAGACAAACATACCAACTAAAAACATTGCAAGTTAAATAAAAGCGTGTAATAAGAACTTTTTAGATATTCTAATTTACAATTCGTAAATAAAAATATAGAACGGAGGAAAATGTAGAATCAGTAATATTTAAGAAAATACTAAGTAATAGGAGCAAAATAATACTGTTTATTTTCTCTTAATAAAAGATATTAATGTTATGTTCATTCAAATATTGTGTAATATGCGGTAATTGTACCAATTTACACAAAACTCATTTCAGCATAATAATCTTCTGTCCCATGAAAATCTACTGAATTTTGTCTTTTTATGGGGAACAAATTGATATATTCGATTGATATAATCGAATAATAAAAAATATATAATATTTAATTACTAAAACAAATTTATCCCACGGTTTTTTGTCTAGAATAAAAGTAGCCTATGTACTATTCCAAACTATAAACCTCTGTGTCAAATTTCATTCAGATCCGTTCAACCGTTTTGGCGTGATTGAATAACAAACATCCAACCATCCATTTAAATTTTCACATTTATAATATTAGTGAGATTAGGAGTTCATATTAATATAACCATTGAAATTGATTATTTTTTATGGTAAAAGTTTACCCAAATTAAAAACGAACAACATTTCAAGTTCCTTATACCCCAAACTTTAACTAGTTTTGTTTAACAGTCACGTAATTTCGTGTTGTCTTTGTTACTAAATGTTTTACTTAGTAAATAACTTTCTTAATAAGTAGCTGTTTTGTAAGTTTAAATCTATTATATTTAACAGTAGAAAACAAAGAAAAAATTTAAATTCTAACAAAGTCTTTATTAATGTTCAATTAATAAAGTATTGGGCTGTGCCCAAGTACCGCGTGTTTTATCAAAAATGTATAGTTAGTTTTTATATGTTGAAATCATTTAAATAAATGTACACTATATTTCAAAACAAGAAAAACAACACACCTAATTCTATAAATTGTACAAAGGAGAATCATAAGTTGGTATACGTCAAAGTCGTTTATTATTTATAATAAATATTTTTTATTTCAAAATGTTACTTCCAGTTGTTAGTAAAAATAATTTGGCCTTAAAACTATATTAGTAGACGGAATTATTCATTTATAGTTCAATTTTAACTATCCAGTGTAGAGGATATTATGAAATGTCAATCCTCACAATGCTTTTATCTAAACAAAATTTTTAATAAACAAACAAAAAATAGAACTATTTGAAATAGTGAAATGCATTAGAGTATAAAATTTAACTGTGCTCCACATTTCAGAGGATTCACTCCAATCATATATCTAACTTTAACAAACGAACATCCAACACGTTCTGATTTATCAAATTTGCGGTAACTGGGATGGAATAAGGTAAAAATATATTTTCGACGTAGAAATGAAACTTTCATGCACTCATAAAACCGCGTCAAATATTTTATATAACAGGTTATTTTTGATATGGGGAAAACAACTCTGTATAGATATAAATAGAGTATTTTATTCAACAGATGTACCGGTCGCTACAATGCATCTAGGTGCCAAGATGAACCCAAACGATATCGAAGAGGGTGACGATGTGTACTTCGGATGTGAAGTCGATGCCAACCCACCCGCTTATAAAGTAGTGTGGGAACACAACGTAAGTATGAATGATGCTTTATATTTTATTATACATTTCCCGCTTTGTTGGCCTGATTTTCTATGAAATGAAAGGAAAAATTGGTATATTTTATGTAATATTTAAGTACCATTTATGTCTTCTATATATAAAAAGATGATAGCGAGATTGTTTGAACGTTTTGTGGATTATATTTCAAATAAATAAATGTTATTTGAAATTGAGTAAAAGGTATATAATAAATGGTAAAAATTTCAGATGATTTTTCTTTTGATATTCCATCAAACATACGAACAGCTGTAATAAATAGTTTATTGTTCTTTTTTAAATTAACCTCATGTTTAAATAGTGTACTATCACATTTCTGTTAGTTATGCATTATAAAATACTTTTAAAGAGTGCTTAAAACAGGTTGTAATATACATATTTTTATGCTATTGGAGTAGTTAATGGTTTGAGTTCAAATTTTTTTACATAATTGGCAACAAAATATGTTATAAATGCATAAATATGTGTATGTTTATACAAAATACAAGTGCATTTAGTTCTAATTAACTTGAAAAATGTTAGTAAACAATTATTTACTGTATCAAGTTTATATTTACTTATGACGTCAAAATGTATATCTATCTATACATATAATAAAATTGTAACTAAGCCGAATCTGTACATTAAATATTTTTTGGAAAATCTAATTGAAATAGACATTGTTATCGATATAGAGGCCAAATCTGTAGATTTTAAATTTTTGGCTGTCTGTCTGTCTGTCCGTGTTACCACATCACCTCACATCATCATCAGAAAAACCACTGGACAGATTTTGATGCAATTTGGTATGGTGATAGCTGTTTATCCGGGTCAACATATAGGATACTTTTTACCGCGAGAAAATATCTCATTTCTGAAAAAAAACTGCATTATAAGAGTATACTAATGTAAAACCTAAGAATTTACTTTTTGGTCATCTGAACGCGAGCGGAGCCGCGGGCAATGCTAGTTGATAATAATTTTCTTTTACGATGTCTATGAAAACGCATTTGACGACTTCGATGCGCTTCATAGGTCTAATATTCGGTTACTGCAATATATACTTTAAGACGAATCATTTAAGTTGAAATTACTATAAAGAAGACAATAACGCTTATTAATTTAACACCAGCAGCGGCCTCATGAAACTTTTCAAAGAGTCGCTTAGAGATAATTACGTATTGAATGAGGTTTTATCTAGTGCATTATCTTCTTCAGAAAAGAAAGAAATGGAGCGTTCATTGAGATTTAACGTAACTAGTACACTCGATTTAATTATAACATGAATAAAGTTATAATATCTGTTAATTAATCGTATGTATTTTATGTTTTTCTATTATTATTTTTTCTCTTATAAAATTAAATTAATTCACTTTGTTTCACTTTTTTCATGATATATAAAATAAGCAAGTCATAAATTAATATAAGTGTTCATATAAAACTTATATAAAATTATCCGAATTACTATTTAGCATATAAATCACCTTATATGTGGAACTGGAGTCCGAATATGCTCTTTCTCTCTCTGTTTTGGGAAAGCGTACATCTTATGCCCATAAGATATACGCAATGTAACAAGTACATTTACCAAATAAATAAAAATAACAAGAAGTAATTTTAATTTATCCTGTCAGGAATCGAACCCAGATCCTCTAGTATTCATCCTAATCTGGTATACGGTCATCACAACACAAGCAATTACGTTTGGTATAAGCATAACCATTTTGTAAATAAAAATACACATTCCAAAGTTCAAGCCAATATAATAAATACGAAATAGAAAAACTGTCAGTCGAACTAAACAAATGCAAATTTGCCAGCAACCTACATTTTTTGTGGCGTTTGCAAATTGTTACATTTAACCAATTCAGCGAAGCACATCCAAAAGTAAATGTCATTTATAATAACAAAAATATTTTTTTCTGGGACAATTTTGTATTCATAGCAAATTCCTGTATTCATTTTATGTTCGAGTTTAGTTTTTGATTGACCGCGTGAAACGCTATCGGTTTGGAAAACGTTATTTTCACAATTTTTAACTTAAAAAAATGGAGTTTCTTTTAGAATTATTTGATACTTTGATTTAGTCGGAGAATTGTAAGATATGACTCCATTTAAGATGCATAATTTCTTCTTTTTTTCATTTTGTTCATTTCATGAATGTGTTATCTGATTTACCATTTTTTTCTCTCTATCAGTTAAAGTTGAAAAGATGACATTGAGTAAAGAAAAGTAAGCGGTCTATATCGTGTCTTGGTAGTCTTAGTGTAGAGAAATTATTAATTTGATTGTACGTTCAAAGTAAGGTTTTATAGGGTCTATTTTCTCAAGCCTCGTAGCTTACCATGGAACTAGATGGTGATGTGTGCTAATGTCTTCCTTCTAAAAGATTTTTAAAATTTCGCTATAAAATGTTTAAGGCTTACTCCTTGGTTGCTATTATGAATGTAGCAATGTATTTTTTAGGTTTTTCTATACTGTTTTATAATGGCATTGCTCGGGTGCGTCTCTAGGTACATACAATTACAGTTGCTACAGTTTTATAGATCTTATTAAGAGGAATATTGCCACAATACATTGTTTTCATATATGTAACTCTATTATTTTACGCGGCATTCACCAGCAAGGCTCCTAGTGGGCATATTTTTTCCAACATCTTCAACAATCGTCATTTCAGTCAATTTACACAAAACCTTAATGCAGTATACACCTAAACCATCCTCATGAACTACTCCGTCCATTTGAGAAAACCGTATGAAAATCTGTTCAGTAATTTTTGAGCTTATTGTGTTCAGACAAACAAACAGTCAGACGCTGTGGAAGAACTTTGTTTTATAATATTTAATAATTTAGTGAAGTTTAAAATATGGTCACTTCGTAAGCATATGATATAATTTGTAACTTGATCTATTGTTAATTAATATTCTATTGTTCACCCACAGGGAGTATTACTTCAGAACAATCCGTCTAATGGAGTTATCTTAACTGGGAACACTAACCTCGCTCTTCGCAACGTGTCTCGTCATCAAGCTGGCACATACACCTGTACAGCATCTAACGTAGAAGGAGATGGGAGGTCACCTCCATTAAAAATGCAAATAGTTTGTAAGTTTGTATACTTCAATATTTATTTACATAGTCGCTATTAATATTGGTAGATTTATTGAAAACTATGAAAAGATCAAGATATTTTTATAGCTTTAAATATACATAATATATGTACAAGCATATTTTGTGGATGTTTTGAAAGGAGAAGCCAATTATGATTTTATTTTGCTTTAATTAGTGAATTTATTCTCTAACAATCAATGATGTTTAATAAAAAAATAATTTACAAAAATAAAAAAACCCGACTGCGTAAAAAGCTATACATGTGGCAAGACTCGTAGCAGAGTAATAGGTATGTATGTCTCCGACTGCATAATGCTATATTTCTCAGTCAACTTGTTTTCATCTTTTTAGTTCGATTTTTATGCAGTCGGGTTTTTTTTTTATTTTCGTAAATCTTTTTTTTACAGCTTTTTAGTTTTTGACATTTTTAGTTTTATTTAACAATTTCTTATCCTAAATTATTTTTAAATATATAAGAAACGTATATTTTTGTAATTGCCTCTTAAAACCCTGTATTTTGATATCCCACTCGATTGATTCAGACAAAAAAAATTATTCAAGAGACACAAATTGGTGCCTAGGTCCGCATTTTGATTTTTAATTATATTTAATATTTATATACCCTATGACAAAAGCGTTGTCAAGACGAAACTTACGACGTAAGAAACATCAAAATCGATCCACGCGTTTGGTTTCTAGAATGCCACAAGGGAACAAACATACATACATAGGATGATAAACATATTACCCTTCTTTGCGTCGCGCAGTCGGATATAAACTGGATAACTAAAATAGTTGCAATTACCATACACATGGTAGTTTACCTCTAATTGAATTAAGTGCAGTATCAAAATGGGCGTAGAAATTGACTAATACAATAAATAACAATATATTTTAGATTTTTATTTAAATATAAATAAAATCCAGCTAAATATTATATTAAAATAAAAAAAATATATACCACACGGGACAACATTAAAATGTGTAGATTACCATCCCAAATACCTAAGCTGGCTTATTATTCAATATTAAATGATCTAAAAAGACATTTTTTTTCAATTTTACTTTGATATTTTTACGTAGAGTTAGGAGTTTTAATAACATCTCCCTACAAAGTTATACATATGTAGCAGTATCCCAAAATGAAGGTGGGAAAGGACGGGATCATGTTTAAGCGAGTACTTCTGAGTTTTATTTGAAAACTTTTGTCCTTAATGTTGAATGTTCGGCATTTATATGTCGTCAGTGAATTATCAGAAATGCGAACCCATTTGTTTTATTCTTAATCGTCTCACGTAATAAAACTTTATCGAGTCGTTGAGTGTGGTTTTGGAATATTTACATATTCATTATATATTAGCTTTCTTTCGTTAGAGTCACGTATATGTGTACTTAGAACAATACCCTACATCATTTTACACTCCCCAATTCGATGTGCTATTAAAAGTCTACTTTAAATCGTTTAAGCCATTCATCTTCTAACTTCTCAGGGCTAGGTTTTTTCGAACAAAAACCTGTACCTCTTTGTATTCACCAGTAAAAATACTATTAAAATCGGGTTAGTAATTCCAGAGTTTTGACGATACAAACATTTAAATAGACAAAATGTTCATTTTGGTCGTATATGTTAGGTATTTTAAAATCGATTACAAGTGTGTTAATTTTATTTATAAAATTAGATTTTTTATATACCAGGCGATATGTTCGGAGTAATAGCTTTCCTTTGCATCCGCTGCTTTCCGAATTTCACCAGTATGAGGAGAACGCTGCGCTTTGTATCTCTGAACCAGCGTTTGTATGGTCATTAAAATATTCTTCTAGTGCTGATATAAATGCACAGTAAGATATTATTGATCTCTGATATCCTAACTATCATATGTGCATTATTAAGTCGATAACCTTGCAAGCGTCATATATTTCGCGTCCCATATTAAATATTTAGAATTGCTTTATGCCTACGCTAGTACACTTTCTATAGAGGCGTTATACAAAATATATACCAAAATATAAGGTTAGGTAACGTAACGGTGATTTAGATGTAAGACAATTCAATTATTGACTACCGCACACAATCTGGAACATAATCGTATTCGGTAGGCATTCAATTTGATAGACATACCGCATTTAACGGCAGAGATTATCTTTCCTAGATTCGATTCTACAGACACAAAGGGATCAGCAATCTTGGATCATTTAATCAATTAGAAGCCAGAACAATACGGCGAATGGACGACGGCGTACATTTAGATTCAGGAAAGCAAGCCATAAGGGCTAATAATGTATTGCAGGTTGTTAGAAAAGAAAAGAAAAACGAGAGAAATGGGGAGATGGCCAACGATGAGCAATTATTTTTGCTGAAAGTGGGTTTTCGTAAAGCAAAAAAAACTAGCAAAAGTTTTTACGAAAAATTTACCATGAAACCAATTTTTTCAATAAATATTACTTCGCTGAATTCGCTATTATAGAAAGCATTTTCAAAATTTTGCTGCGATTATCTTGGTATATTTTGGAAGTTTTCTCCGAAAATCGTGCGGACTGTCACAGACATTAATAACGGGTCTTTATACCTTGGCGTTGTTATGCAAATACTTTACACGTTTTTGTTTTATTTACAATCATCTGCTTTTACCCCAATCTGGTTTCGTTCGAATAGTTCTTTTATAAAAAGTAGCGTGCTATGTTTTTGTAAAAGTATCTAACACACTCATAAACTTTGCCCATTTAAATTATTAGTGCGATTTAACTAAACGAATCTTGAAGGCAATTTTTATATGATCATAAAAACAAGTATAATAAAAAAATAACATAAATGGTTATTTTTTATAATTATACTTTTTAATTTTGTATTATACTGAACCAGATATTTTGACATATTTTCTTCATTTATATTTGCTACGGCACATCTCCCTTATGGTACATAATATATCGTGATGTCAAAGGATTTGCATGTAAATAACCTCATACTTCCTTAGCTATTTGTAAACAGCTTAAGCATATTGTATAGCTTCATCCTCTCGCTCTATACCGTAATCATATTACGTTCTGAATGCTTTTTCCGCTAACATAGCTTAGTGGTGCTTCTTCGCCCATTTTCCGTCAAATGGCGAACGTTCTATACTTTGCCATCGTTCTGATCCCTGTAATTTTGATTTATATCGGAAACAATATCACGAAGTACAAATCTCTTTCCTTTTATATGAAGCGAAATCGTGACTTTAATGAACTAAAATAGGAACATAGATGTAATACAACTTTCATCAGTCAAGTTTTACGATGATTAAAAATCATACTTATATTTGTACCAACAGTAATATTTTTTTTGCAGATAGACCGTTATGCCGAAAAAGAGAGGTGAAACTGATAGGTGCAGCTCTCCAAGAACCATCTAAAGTGGAATGTGAAGTAGACGCTTTTCCGCCTCCTGACACATTCGAGTGGAGTCTTAACAATTCACTCGGCTCGATAAAGGTCGACCCGGTAAGTAACCTTGGTACCTGACCTTGTAAATGTATAGTTTATTAAGAAAATTGAGTACTTTAGAAAAACGATGATATATAGTTCGCTATCTATTAATATTATTAATATGCATTATTAAGTCGATTTATTAATAATACTTGTTGATCTTGCTATGACGATTATATTACAAGTAATAATTAGAATCTAAAATAAAGCAAAATATTACTATGATGATTGAATCCCACGACTGCCGCCCACAAAATGAAAATCTATGAGTTTTGCTCAAATTAATTGGAAATGTTCCACTCAATTGAGGGTATTCATAAAATACGAATTTGTGTTAAGATTACGTATACATATTGAATGAATTAATTACAGTAATTTTCCTACTATTATTGTATATTACTTGATTCCTACGTGAGTAAAATTGTTTACATTAATTATATTAGTTATATATGCTAATAACGACTCACCCTCGCTTCGCTTCGGATTTGTCCCTAGACAACAACAAATCTATCCCACCGGAACCGTATATTTTTCCGGGATGATATATAGCCTAAAACTTTCCTCAATAAATGGACTATCCAACACAAAAAGAATTTTTCAATTCCAACTAGTAGTTCCAGAGATTAGCGCGTTCAACCAAACAAACAAACTATTCACCTTTATAATATTAGTATAGATATGTATAGTCACAGCTTCAAACTTGGTGTGAATGTTATAGATGGCAATTTTTATCTTTCATTTAGTTTAGGGCTAAATAGGGCTAAATTACATTGTTTTTGTGTCCAGGTTCTTTCAGTATAATTGCAAGTATGTATTTTTGAACAACTTAAAAATGTTGAAGTTCTTTATTATTGGGTTGCATGTGTTTAGATATCACATTACGTGATAGCTTCACCTATTTTGATCCAATTGAATGGTTCTTTTTTGTATCTTTTTCTATATCTCAAGAGTAAGTACATTTAAACTATGGTTAGGAAAATATTAAACGTATACCAAGAGCTATTTTACAAATAAGAAACTTTATTAATATCCCTAAATAAAACAATTATTTTTTATCAACACAAGTATAGATATACCCAATAAACAATAATTTTATATAATTAAAAATCCTCATTCCTTATAGGATAGATCAAATAACAGCGATAACAACAAAAGCATTCCTCGCACAAGATAGTTCTGAGTTTGTCGTACAAAATTACTTAATCTCTTTTCTCTTGAGATTTTTTTGACACAGGACATATGAGTACAAAGGGAAAACATTTTGGGTCTTGTTCGTTTGACGTGAAGTCGCGAAAAGGTTTCTGCTCTGGGAATACTTCCTGATTTTTTATGATTCCACCCTTGGGTCTGCGAAATTATTGAAAAGCGAATCTTTCTTTGTTCTGTGCCCCTTCTATTGAACTTTATTATTCAACATTGATATATTTCATATTCATTTTAACGATGAATAAATCACAAATGTTTGATAGGTCTGGGATTTAAATATTTATTTTTCGGTTCGTATTTTAACAAGAGATGTTACTTTAAGGTTCGGCTAAATTATACCCTGTATTGATGTATTAGGGCTTTCCATTTGCTGATTAAATTCTAAATGATGTATTGCAAAATACATTTGCAAATTAGGAAAAGATATAGATATAAATCAAGGTAAATTCTATAAAGCTTGTGTATTTGATTTTGAAAACGGCTGTTCTCTATAGAGCGCGTAACTTTAAGAACAATAGTTGTTTGTAATCTCGAATAGGATAAGAGACTGGCACTTGTTTTAGTAAAACTAAATGCTGCTACTGTGTTAGATCTAGAACAGTCATATAATTATAACATTTATACTAATATTATAAAGAAGCTGTTTGTTTGCTTATTAGTTTGTTTGTTTGAACGCGCTTTTCTCAGGAACTACTAATCCGATTTGAAAATTTCTTTTTGCATTAGATAGCCCAT
Organism: Brenthis hecate; assembly: GCA_951806755.1. Classification (NCBI taxonomy): domain Eukaryota; kingdom Metazoa; phylum Arthropoda; class Insecta; order Lepidoptera; family Nymphalidae; genus Brenthis; species Brenthis hecate. The sequence goes on from OX638263.1 coordinate 2,986,491, forward strand.
TTATTGAGGAAGGCTAAAGACTAATATCATGTAAGATATAGAGTATCTATTCCATATTAACCGTTAAAACATACCCAGGGGCGAACCCGAGCGAAGCAAGGGTGAGTTGCTAGTATATTATAAATACAAAAGAATAGTTGTTGGGTTTCTTTTCGGTTCGCTTTTGCAAAACAGTAAAGCGATCTGTAATTTATAGGTCGGTTAGTTTTTCGCCTGTTATGACTACTGCAAATGCTGATGTCAGTAAATTAGATAGAAATATTCGTTGTACTTGACATCCTTTACCATTTTTTTAACTCAATTTTGTAATCTTTGTCTGAAAATACTTCAAACTCCTGTCAGGCACCATATTTTTTGTAATATTTTTCTTGTTTCTCAAAATATTCTGTATCCATGCTTATCAGCCACAATGTGTGCGACACTTTGAATAAATCTAGCTCTCATATTTATAATGTTTGAACCCCTTTAGATACATAATAATCGGACCCCTTTAATGGACATGAAAATTTATAATATGAATGCTAAATGCCTTAAAAATAGAGTAAGAAAATTAAAAATATATTAATAAAACCCGTACTCCTACGTAGAAGCTTAATTTATAAAATTAATGTGTTTTAATTTATTTTTCTTTATAGTTCTTACATTTAAAATTACATTAATTTTTTTGATTTTTTAAGAAAAACCTGTTTTATAAAACAAATATTTTCATAGGATCGTTTCACCGTGGACGCAAAAGGTGGCAAATCGGTGTTAACGTATATCCCCGTATCAGATATTGATTACGGCACCCTATCATGTCGGGCGACCAACCTGGCTGGTCAACAAACAAGTCCTTGTGTATATACGCTGTTACCGGCTACAAGACCCGACCCACCTTCTAACTGTTCAGTTTACAATTTAACTGATGACTCATTGGACCTGACGTGCCTTGCAGGTAATTGTTTATTATGGTTATTGCAAATTACGAGTTGGATGATATAGAATTTAAGTTCAAAGTTATACTTAAAAGGCGAAACTACTTTGACAACACGTTTGGTTCAGTTTTTACATGCTGTGCAAGCGGTGGCGGGTTCGAGTCCCGCTGGAGGCATTCATTTGTGTGATGAGCGCGAATGTTTGTACTCTAGTCATGGTGGTTTGAATTTATAATATGTATGGCAGTATATATTATTTAAAGTTATATATGTGTAGTGTATCAACTATCTGGTATCCATAATACAAGCCTCGTAGCTTACTATGGAATTAGATGGTGCTGATTGTTAATCTCCAAACATATTTATATTTATAGTTATTGCAAATCACGAGCGTTGTATGACTTTTACTAATAGCAACATAGAAATTAAGTTCAAACTTATACTCAAAAGGCGATTTCAAGCTTGTTTGTAAATATTTTAAATTTTTGTTAACGAATAAAGTGTTGTTTTTTATTAAAATATTTTAAACGTACTCGGGATTTGAATGAAATACAATAGGCTAATAAGTAAATAGTTATAATTGATTATTTATTCTAAAATCCATGCTAATATTATCAATATGAAAGAAACTTTTGTGTGTCAGTTCCTTTTCTACACTTAAACCACTGAACAGATTTCGATGAAATTTGGAAAGGTTATTATATAAACCATGGGAATGGATGTAGGTAATGTTTATTCCCAATTATCTGCCTCGTTTAAGAAAATACTTTTAACAAGTGGGTAATTAAAATAGAACACGATAACAGGTAATTTAAGCGGCAATATAGGCTGGCTTATTAAAATAATAATATACAATACTAAAATTGCTGATTAAGAAGAATTTTGAAAATGAATTAAGTTTTAATAAGCGTTTAAAAGTGCTTATGTACTTAATTATTCAGTAACCGTAAACCTATTAAGTAAATTATATGAGAAAATACCGATCGCTGGAACACTGTTGTTGTTACATTACCGAAGATTACTGATTCAATTTTAACCAATTATCCTTTTTAACCAATTTCAAAAGAGATGGAATTACTTAATTTGAGCACGTTTTTTTAAGTTATACTTCTTATGGCACGTTTGAAAAAAATTATATGAAAGTAAAATTTTTACGATTCTCGCGCATACCAACAAAGACAGCCAAAAAGCCACATGATGAAGTTAGCTGCATTCCTTTTACAAACAGAGAGTTGTGACATACGGGATGAAATCTTTAGATAATTTTGTTCTGTTACGCCAAAGAAGTATAACTTCTTACGTGCGTTACATAAGTACACACACAGGTTTTTTTTTAATTTTAAGATAAAAAGTGTAGAAAAAAATATTTAAAGTCATTATAAAGTCTATATACCTTTTTATTATACTTGGCTTAATTTCCATATACCTACATATATTTCTCAAATTATTTAAATATACATTATATTATAATTATGTTACCAGGTTACGAAGGTGGTTTACAATGTGTGTACATAGCAGAAGTATGGGCCAATGAGGGTCTAGTAACGAATTCTACGAATGGAGCAGCAGTATGGAACCTTCGAAGACTTGGTGCTAAGAGGCATCTTAAATTAGTAGTATATGCTGCCAATAGCAGAGGGAGATCAGAGCACGTCACCTTTACTGTTGAAACTGCTCCACGACTGTCACCAAGAACTGGTTAGTTCGATACTTTTTTATCCTATTACAAAGGGATAAGAATTACTGTTCTCAGCCTTTTTTTGGAGCGCTAGTGCCACTGCTGGGCCCAGCTTTAGATTATTTCATGAGGGGATTAACCCTTAGCTTACGAGGGCCAAGTGCGGGGTGGCGGACTTCACAAATGATGATGGTATATCGAAAAACTCAGTAGATTTTCTTAGACATGATTGTTTCCTCAAGATGTTCTGATGATCTACCCTAAAAAAATGTCCACTAATAGAAACTTATAGTAACCTTGACAATTTTTATCGACTTATAAAACAAAGGGATCTTAAAGCAAAAGCTAATTTAATTAGACAAGAGAGAAATCAAACATCTGTTAAGGGCGGTGAGCTGATAAAGGTTGGGGTATTATATCATCACGAGGTCACAATGTCATTATCTATTATGTTGTTATATATTACCGATATCATTCGAGAAAGTCAGTTTGTCTTAAAGGTTAATAAAAAATAAATGATATTCTCACTTAGAAAATAAAAGATGTCAAAGCCCTTGTACAAGCCGCATAAAGGAAATAAGACGTTTTTGATAAAACCGACGTAAGAAGTATTAAAGCAGATAAAATCCTTTTATAAACAGAGAGCACACGACTCTTGATCTCTTAGCCTTTTATCGTTTCCGCTTTAACCGAAACCTTTTGTTGCAATCTGAATGCAGTTTATATATTCAAAGACGAATACTTAAGAATTTACCAGAATAAGCTGTAATATTCTATTTGAATACTATTTAGTTTTTTCCGTTTTAAAATGGAGTAGGTACAATTCGGTTGGATATCTTGTTTACCTCATTGTCTTAGTGGCTACCATGCGCGTCTGTAGATCCTGCGCTTAAGATCCCGTAGAAAAAATCGGTCAGGATATCATTTTTTCCGCTTTTGAAGCCGCAAGGTTAAAATGAATCCCTTATAATTTCTGTTCATCATATTCGTCTATCTGTATATCACATCTATTTTACTCAAAAACTGAAATTTGGTAAGTATGTAGGTGTCTCGTTTAAATTGCAGGATAGTTCCGTAGTCAAATGATAAAAAATAAAAACAAATAGGGTGGGACTTGCTACATGAAACTGAGGGGTGAAAATTTTGTTTTAAGTTTACTTAAGTACTAATATACTACATAACAATACTTTTGAGATATATGCCAATAATTTGAGTGTTATGTAAAATTCCAAAATATTATAAACGATAATTATTTTAAAGTAGATTCATCGAGAACTGTTTAGATATGAAATATTTTTAATTTAAAGCGTTCGCAAAATTAACTTTGATTCTCATAGTAATACTATGAAATACAAACTTATTTAAGCCGTTAATAAAATTAATATCATACATGGATATTTATTTTATTTTATTTTTAAGGTAACAAATTAGTTTGTTAAAACAAGACAAATTAAATGTTTCATGCTACGGGACCCACGGTATGCGAGTTAGACGCGTTTTTGTCCCATTTTTTATAGTAAATTGATATATTATGTACCATAGACATACTTCTATGTATCGGAATAGAAGGCAAGCAATTCCTTCCAATTTTTACAATTTTTTAACCTAAGAAATCATTTATACATATAATAAAATTGTAACTAAGCCGAATCTGTACATTAAATATTTTTAGAAAAGTCTTTTTGAAATAGACATTATTATCGATATAGAGGCCGAATCTATAGTTTTTTGAATTTTTGTCTGTGTGTCTGTTACCACATCACGGAAAAACCACTGTAGGGATTTTGATAAAATTTGGTATGAAGATGGCTGGTTATCCAGGTCAACATATAGGATACCCTTTACTGCGGGAAAACATCTCATCTCTGAGAAATCTATACTAAATGTTAAAACATAAGTAGGGACGAACCCAAGCGGAGCGAGGGTGTGTCGCTAGTATTTATATAAACTATATATTAAACTATTGTTTAATTCCTGCATGAAAGACATTAAATAAAATATTTTAACTCTTATTACATTAGCGAGGATACATTAACCATATCCATACTAATATTATAAATGTGAAAGTGTGTTTGTTTGTTTGTTTGTTTGTTTGTTTGTTTGTCTTTCTTTCATGTCGAAACGGAGTGACGGATTGGTGCGATTTTTGGTGTGAAGGTAGTTGGAGAGCTGGAGAGTGATATAGGCTATTTTTTATTGCGGGAGATTATCTTATTCCCACGGGAAATACGTTATAATACAATCCAAAAATTTATTTTTATCAGAATTACTTGAAACTTGTTATTAACGCTCTTCAATAAAAATAAATGAATACGTGTTTTAGCATAACACAACACACAGGGGTAAAATAGGGGATGAAAGTTTGTATGAAACCTAGGTACCTACCAACCATTTAGAGATTTTTTGTAGTTTGAGCGCGAGCGAAGCCGCAGGTTCTGCTAGTATATTATATAATCAATTAACTATATTTATAAGTAATTGTTAAACTCCAATTTTATTTATTGTCTCCAATTGTTAATGTCCCAACATATTTATATTTATTTATTATTTAGATTAAATTTTATTTTTAACATTTTAACATTTCTTAACATTATCACTCTGTGAATCATTTTATTACAATAATAAAATAAATATAAGCCCTGCCACACAGCATAAAGTAAATTTTCAATAAATATTCCTGAATGTATACTTTCCTTCTCTTCCTTTGAATAAATGCTTCTTAACAATAGGATAACTTGAACACACAATTGTAGGCACCATTTAAAACACGTTCAAGAATCACGTAGGATGGTTTATTTTAGAATAAAATTTTCCTGGTACTGTGTGTTTTTCTATCTGTCACTATTTACTTTAAATACATATATAAGGTTTATTGGCGGAAATATTCTGGTCTAGATTTTAGATCTACAACTACTAAGAATGACTATGGTTTTATATGGGGGTAATTTGAAGTTTATATTTAAATATACTCAGATTTAACCAAGTTTAGGCTATTACTAAGATTTTTTCGACAGAAACACACTATAATTTTGATAAGATAATATATTTTTGAGGCAAAAAGTTTCATACGCCGTTGTTTTGTCGCGTTGTTGTGGTCGCATTTGCTTGCCGGATAACTTTTATTAGAAGTGCTTTCATGGTCGGTAAAATTTTGAAAGTGTTCCGTTTTAGCTGTTATTTTGTTCGAAAGCATAAGCAGATTTTACAATTTGTAATGCAAAGCAGAGAGTAAAATGGCAACTTTTCCAACTTCAAACTTGATTTTTTTCGAATAATGAGAAATTTTACTCTGATTTCATTTAAATGGATATTATTTCATACTTTTTCGCTTAAAATATTAGTGTACAAAGTTGAATTTTTATGTATTCCATTACAATTTCGAGTGATACTGAATGTGCATTGAATATTTAAAAAAAAACCTCGATGCCACAGGTACGTTTTCATTGTATAGAAACTGTGAATATTTGGTTTGTTTTATTTATTCGTACACGCATTACGGTTTAACGATTGAACGAACCCGGAATAGCAATCTGAATTACAAGCTTTTACAATATGCGTAAAAAGCCAACATACACGTATAATAAAAACTGTTTCAATAGGATATGGTAATATCCATATTCTATATGTAATATTTAAGTGTTAGGTTATACGTATTTATTATCTAGGTATACATATAATAAAATTGTAACCAAGCCGAATCTGTACATTAAATATTTTTTGGAAAACCTTATTGAAATATACATTATTATTGATACAGAGTCCGAATCTATAGTTTTTAGATTTTTGATATATATATATATATATATATATATCATTTCTGAGAAAAAATAGAAAAACTGTAAGAGTATACTAATATGTAAAACCTAAGAATTTGGTTTTTGGTCATCTGAACGCAGGCGGAGCCGCGGGCAATGCAAGTTATTAAATAAAGTATTTTTATAAGTAATTAATGTCAATATTGCTTCTTTTCTTCCGACATTGTGGTTTTTTTTACCAGACTGCGCGGCGCAAAGGAGAGTAATGTGTTTATCAGTCTATATAATATGTATGTATATATATATATGTCGTTATGTATGTTTGTTCCTATGTGGCGTTCTAGAGACCAAACCCGTGTACTTTTTATCCCGGAAAAATATACGGTTCCCGTGGGATATGTTTGTTTTTATTTTAACTTTATCAATGAAATAATTATGCAAATGTAATTTAATTTGTTCCATTAAACGTATAGAATCAATCACAGCTACATCATCTTATCTGGCATTAGGCCATCTTATACATATTAATTTTGACACTGACTAATGACGTGTCACGTTAATTATTATAAATCCCGAATCACGAAGTTCAATCCCTTTCTTAACTTGATAATTAATTAATCTTTACAATTTGTACAGATTTTAGGCGTTTTCCTTTTATAGTTATATACATAATCGTTGGTACATCTGCTACTGACCGTGTAACTTCTGAGTAATGAAATTAGACAACATGGCTAAAATAAAGCGTTAATTATTAAGCCAGTTCCAAGGCGATTGAGGCGTTTGCGATTTTTTCAGGAAGGATACATATTATATATACCTATAGAAAAACTTTGAAAACAAAACCTTATCTAAATACAAAATTTGAACAAACGTTAGATCTGTTGTCCAAGATATATGAAATAAATTTATAGATATACAAGAATTGCTCATTTAATATTAGAATTCGCTAAGGTTCGTCCCTAGGTCTTTCCCGTACAAAATTTCACCCCTATTTTCACTCTTTTAAGGGATGATTTCCGGGATAAAGACTATCCTATATCCTTCCCAGGGTCTCAAACTATCTTCTTACTAAATTTCATCTAAATTGCTTCAGTAATTTCGGAGCCTATTCGATACAAACAAACAAAAAAAAACTAATTTTTCCTATTTATAATATTAGGATAGATATATAGTTCTAATCTGTTTTATAAGACAGTGCATTGAAAGCTCTTTAGATAAGAGTATTCACAGGAATAATTCTGAAATTTTTCATAAAATATATATAATCTATATAGTACATATAAAATTCAATTGCCATTCGTTAACTCGCTATAACCTTAAAACGGCTGGACCAATTTTAATAGTTCTTTTTTGTTTTTTTTGAGGGTGTATCAGGGGTAGTTAAAGTATAAAAAAATAAGGAAAACCAATAAGAACAGCTAAAGAAATCGAAAAGTTTAGAACTGATTATTTTGTATGGAAATCACAACGAATTACAACAATGCACCTCAGTTTAAGTTGGAAAGAATATATGTAATATACATATATTCGCCTTAAGCGATTCAGCCTCGCTTCGCTCGGGTTCATCCCTTGATACGTTTTAACTTTTAATATGGAATAGATAGACTAATGTATAGTCTATCTATTATAAATAAAATATTAAAACGTATCAAGGGATGAACCCGAGCGAAGCGAGGCTGAATCGCTTGTAATTCTATAAAAAATATATATTTAAATTTTATTAGAATAATGAATTATTTTCATAAAAAATAAACGGAAGCAGCAAAGTATGATCGTAATTTAATTAAAATAAATCAATGATTTTCCAACTAGGATTTTACGTAAATGTTATGAAAAGGCGAATCGTATAATACGCTAATTAGAAATTTAATAACAGTAAGTACCTCTTCAAAGTTCCTCGAAGGTAACATCTTCTAATTATTAGTGAAGTACATAACTGTGTGTTTGTGAGTAAGTTGTATTAAGTGAAGTATAATATTTATATTGTATAAAAAAATCCATATTTTTTTTATTCATTATAAAAAAAATCAAAGCGATAATAACGAAAATGAGCAATCCGTCATAATAACATCCTCCATCGGTCACGGCCTCGGCTGCCAATGTCACTTTGACTATCCATGTGCATAAGAGATATTATAGTGCACAAGTATGCGCGGAGACACAAGTGCACTCTCTATTACTATCATTCTCATACTCCTTTCTCTACTTCGGGCTGTTACTGGATATTGCTTGATAGAAACTTTATCCGGAACTCAATCCAAGGACACTAGATCTGTACCCGTACGATGCTAGCTATTAGACCAGTCTTTTTATTATCTATACTATACTCACTGTTCTAAAAAACGAGGACGAGGACGTATGTATGTCACGGCCCGTGTGAGGTTCGTAGACTCCTTCAAAGTCACTCTAAGCCATCTAGGCAACACCTCCATCTGAGAGTTTCGTAAGTCGTAGTCCGAACCTCGTATGGTGCCCTTATGGAACTACTCCCTTCGAGCTTCATGCTCAACTTCTAAGCAGGATCTTGTGTCCGTCTCCCTGCCCGGTGATGCTGTCAAGGGTAACAGGACAAACAGCACATGAACTGTCGAAAAAAAAATTGGGAAGGCTATAATATTATAATGGTAAAAATTTAATTTTACACTGTAACCAACAATGGGGTGAAAATGTTAAACCATAGAAATTTTATACCGCAATATTGCTTCTATAGGTTTATCTATCGAAATTTTTAACCGTATGTTTTTCTGAGGTCACTCGCCTAATGATTACCGAGCGCTAGTAAAGGCGATGCCATTACCATGAAAGTGGTAATTTTGCAAAAACTGAAGTATCAACGAAATATCATAAAAGTTAATGTTATGTGTACTTTTTATTGTATTTAACATACAGTATTATGTAAGATAGCTTTATTTAAACGAAGGTGGACTTATCTTGTTAAGTGCTTATAGATAGTCAATTTAGGTTAAAAATATTAGGTATATTGTTGAACCTAAGTCATAATGTTAAAAATGCAAATGAATTGAATAAAAAATACATTTTCGAATACAACATTTTTATTATATTACTAGCGAGTAGTTCGAGCTCGTCTCTAGGTAGGTTTTAATTTCTTTTGACCTAAACCCTAATTCTTTTTCTAAAATAAGAGTAGGTAGCCTAAGTTACTCCTTATAACATCAGCTATTTACCAGTAAAAGTCCCGTCAAAATCGGTACAGTCGTTTTGGAGATTAGCCGGAACAAACAGACAGACAGACAGACAGACAAAAATGTTAAAAATTGTGTTTTAATTATAAGTACTGTATATAATTTGATATGCATTTAATAAAAAGCTGTTATTTTTATATAACAAACAGTCACTTCAATTTTATATATCTGTATAGATTTAATATAAGGAACCTTCAGAACTAATTAAATATTTATTTGTTGATAGATTTTTTCTTGAAGTTTATAATTTGAACAAATATAATTTATTAATAAAAAATACTATCTACTAAAATACTTATTTATTAAAAACTCTTGGGAAAATTGGTTCAGAGTTCGTCGCACTAGTGCTTATTTGTTCAGACTACAAATACTTGTACTTTATAGTAGAGAATTTTTTCCTCTATTTTAAAAACAACGCTTTAATTTAAGATTTATATACATATGTATATAGATAAAATACATTTTAAGATTTTTTTAAATTAAAATGTGTATTTTATACTAATAGAATTGACATTCAAAAGCCAAAATCTGTAATAAAAACTCTTTCTGTTTGGCGTTTGAACAAAAAAGCACTAAGACGACTAAGTGGCAAAGATATTGCGTACCGAGACAAAAAAACATGGACCTTAAATAAGTAAAAACATACCAAAGGAGTAATTGTAAAAATAACAAAACTATTTGCTTTTGAACGCTCATAGAAAACCATGAAGGTGAGTTTACGATATTGGACAGTAAACAAAAATTAATTGAAGGTATTTGGAAGGAATTAACTTTTAAAGCTTCATGTTTTCCAAAAAATATAGACAGCTTTAAGATACCTTTTAGTACTGTTATGATGTTATGTATTTTATTATGATTTATATATTTTATTTATATACTATTTATAATATAAAGTTGATGTACCTTTACATTTTGTAGTTAAAAAGTCATTAATAGACCCGATCCACACTATAATGTCAATCATGGTTTGTTCTCCGTCCTATACCGATCTAGCTATTTACCTATATTCTTATACATTAAAACAAAGCACTGATTCACACTATCAAAAAAAGAGACAGGTTCCGATCAAAACACACTCCAGCAACTTTTTATGTATAAAAATACTTTACCAGACCGACATCAAACCTAGAACGGATTGTGCATTATAGCGTGAGCTAAATGTTTTTCAAAAATATCCAAGAATATTTTCTTAGTGAGAGTATCACAATATTTAGTAGTCAATAAACTATTTATTGTAATTTAAATTATTATCATAGTACACAGTACCTTTCCACAGAAATCGAATCCGTGCCTTTGTCTAGTTATAAAGGAAAAGGTATCAGATTAGATTTCTGAGGATGACAGTGTACAGACACTGTGTATGAGTCATATATATGCTTATCTCGGTCTATTTTTAGCAGTGTATGTTATTTGTAGTTGTAAAGCTTACAGATACTCGTACCAAAGAACAGGAATCAATATGTTTAATCTATTTTAATTTTGTATAAATCACTTTACTTTATATCTATTTTATACTAATATTATAAAGAGAGTTTGAACACGCTTATCTCAGGTACTGCTCATCCGATTAAAAAAAAACTTCTTTCATTAGATAGCCCGTTTGTTGAGGAAGGTTATGGCTATAGGCTATATATCATCTAATATATAGTCTATCAATTCTATACTAACCGTTATAACGTACCTAGGGATGAATCGGTAGTTTAATATAAATCAATTAGAGATTTACCGTCACTTCACTCGGGTGCGTCCCTAAGCTTGAATAATTTAGGAAAGCATAAAAGACAAACTTCAAATAAATCCATTTTTTTGCTCCACAAACCTTTGTAGGCGTATACAGAATAGCCTACTAGAGTTACATCACAATCGGATCCATGATTTAGGAACACACAGAGAACAAACATACGAACATTCATTTTTATTTATACGTATATAGGAAATTTTGTATACTAGTAGTATCATAATAAAACAATATTTTATGATAAAAATTACCAGGAAAATGTATAGCGAATAGCCAACATTTATAAATTGCTGAATGCTGACAATTATTACACTTCGTAAACACAGTGCTCGTCGAACACGTTCAATGTACACTCACATACCGTTTTAGTTTTGTTTCAAAAATAAAAACGACAACATTAAAATAATTTGAAAAATAAATTCAATGCATTCAATTATAAAGAGTTTAAAGTTTTTCGGTTCTTTTTTGTAAAAGCAAATGTTTGTAAAAGAAAAAATTTGATTGCTACAAAAATATATAGATAAAATAAATCGCTTATGCCGCAGTATGATAGATATTTTAATTGATATATATGTTAATACTATATAAATGCGAAAGTTTGGTTGGATGGATGTTTGTTACTAAATCACGCCAGAGCGGCTGAACTGATCTGGATGAAATTTGGCACTGAGATAGATTATAGCCTGGAATAGAACATAGGCGTTTTATCCCGAAAAAATATACGGTTCAAGCGAGGTGAGCCGCTAGTATTGCATAATATATCGGAAATAGCGATTTTGTTTTTCGATCTAGTGTTTTTCTATACTTTATTATTTCATATATGTATACATATTAACTACCTATACCTACTAATATTATAACGAGATAAAGTTTGTGAATTGTGAGTTTGTGACGTTTCTTATGGGTATGGGTTATCTGGATGTACTGAACCAATTTAGATGAAATTTGGTAAGAAGATAGTTTGAGACCCTTGAAAGGACATAAGATACTTTTTTTCTTGGAAGTCATCCCTTAAAGGGGTGAAAATGGGGATGAAATTTGTATGGGGAATCAAGCTAGGGTGATTCGCCAGTACACAATAAGCAGATGACCTTACCTACAAAAACCTTTAACCTCTTACTATATGAATTTTAATTTATGTTCATTCACCTGTATACATACAAGTGGTTATGTAGAACTCACCAGCTAGAAAAGCCAATACTACCCACTTAAATCCACCAGAACTCCCCCGTCTTAATGGTAATAATCTTAAAACACCCTGAGCTATGTAATAATTCTTCGAAATTCAAGTTCAAGAAACTCCAAAAATTGAATTAAATGTTATGAATAATAAATATTACTGGCCTTATTTTATGCTTTTGGAAGTTAGCAGATAATTTATTATAGCTATTTCAATTAAGAAGTTGTCTTACTTTTCGCAATTGTAACTCAAATAGACTTTTAACTAGTTACTTAAGATGATATAATATACTTATAGTTCAATTTGTATATTTAGAACCGCAAGAACCGTGGGAAGTAAACTGGGCAGTCGGTGGCGTGTTGGGTGCGGCTCTAACCGTCGCAATCATTCTATGCCTCGCGCTAATAGCCACGAGGTTACGTCACCGAGCGAGGGACTATGAAGGTTTGTTATCTATACATATAATAAAAGTGGTACTAATCGCTGTGTGTACATGGAAGATATTTGAGAAAAACTATCACTGGGGGGTATTTATTTACGCAATAGAACCCAAAACAATGATTTTTAGAATTTTTGTCTGCTTGTCGGTTTGTCTGTTTGTCTGTGCATTTGTACGCGCTAATCTCAGAAACGGCTAAACCGATTTGAATGCGGTTTTAACTAATATATTTTAATAAGCTTTACTTAACATTTAGTATTTGTTTTAGTTTAATCGGTCCATAAATAAAAAAGTTACATCAATTTAAAAAAAACCTAGTGACGAACCCGAGTGGAGCTAGGGTGAGTCGCTAGTTTATAATAATTTTTACTTACTTAATATTTTTTATATAAAATATTTGTATCGTTAATTCAATAAACTGTATTCGTCGTTTTTGTTTTTAAAGTTTTTAGATTCTTAAAAGAATTTAAGCATGAAGCGTAATAGATTAATCATAGGCAATATAGACAGAGGTTTATAGATAACTTTGGTTGATTACAAAACTAACATCAATTTCTCCACAAAGTCTTACCTTTGATGTACCTACATAGTCAATAAGTTAGTAGAATCTAAGAAGTTTAATGTTTATTACATTACGTAGATATAAAGTTTTTTTTTGTTTCATTCCTGCCTAATTTATGTTCGGCTTTCTTTTGCCACTAATATTTTGCTCAAAATGTACATATTTTATGCTAGAAAATTAAGCGAAAAAACTAAGGATATTTTAACATTTTCACCTTTACTGTAATTGGACCCACTTATGCAAAAACAGCCATGTGCGTAAAAGTACTAACAGAGTTATAAACATTTTTCTGTCGATAGTTGCACTTCGCTTATGTTTTGTTTTTCTGGTTATTTTATAATTGAACAATATTTATATAAGTATTGTTTATTTTTTATAATTATTTTATTTTTCATAATAAAATGGTTATAACTCTGTTGGTACTTTTACGCACATGGCTGTTTTTTGCACAACTGGGTCCAATTATAAAAACTAATTAAATAAAAGGCTTTGATCATAATTATCGATTTATAGAAAATACAATAAATGGTAATATAATTAAGCCACAAGTACGAGTTTCGATGAAAGTAAATAATCCTTTGCCCCTCTAGTGACAATGCAATCAACGAAGAATCAAAAAGCAACACTTCAGAAGCGATCTTCCCCCGACGACCGCAACCCGGATCTTATTCCACTTAGTAAAGGTAATTATATTCACGTTTTATTTTTGCTACTCGACTGAAATACTAAGAGGGTTGGTTACCTTAATAGAATATGATATTCTGCTCAATTATATTTAAAAAAAGAAAGTAGCATATATATTATATCAGTCTTTTATAACGTTCACTGCTGGGAACGGGCCTCCCTTCATTACGATTACGATAAGGCCATAGTCCACCACACTTGTCAAGTGAGGGTTGATGTACTTCGCGTTTCGAAAACTTGCTAAGAACCTATAGTTCTATGATATTTTGTCAATATTATTTCATAATGTGACTACTTAAATAAAACGATAATTAATTTAATTCTAAATTGGCGACAAAATCACATAATATTATACTGGACATATTATATAAAAACTATGTATGTGTTTCAACATCGAAATTGAAAAACAATTCCATTTTAGAAATCGATTAATAATTATGGAAAGCTAGAACTAAGATCTGTTTCTATTATATCGATAATTATTTATCTAATTGATTAGGATCAAAATGTTTTCTACATACATTTACTCGTAAATCTATACATACATAGGTATAATAAAATTCTAAGTGAGTCGAATCTGTACATCAAAATATTTTTTTGGAAAATCTTATTGAAATAGTCATTATTATCGACACTAAATGATAACATAAAAAATATATTATCGATACAGAAACCGAATTTTTGTTTGCCTGGCTGTCTGGAAACGCATCACGAGAAAACCACTCGACAGATTTTAATGAAATTTGGCATGATGGCAGCTGGTTATATGGTCAACATATAGGATACTTTTTACTGCAGGAAAATATCTAATCTCTGAGAAATCTATACTAAACGTTAAAAGGTATCGCTAGTATATATTAATATTGTTAGATATAAGTTACAACAAAAGGAAATCACTAAAGAAGCCTGTGTTGTTTGAAATTAATTAGTGGGCCGACTGAGCGTATTTGACATGTTTGCTGAATTTAATGCTTAATCTTTGTTCTGAGATATTCAATCCTTGCCTACAGTTAATTAAATTTCTTATAATATTTAATAACAATAAATTTTAGAAAAAGTAACACAACATGCAAAAATCGTCGTGATCTTTGTTATATGTACAATTTACATAAATATTTATAAAATATTTGAATATGAGATCAATCTATATCAGGTTTCTTTGCTTATGTTAGAAAATATAACTAAAAGTTGTAAAAGAGATAACAAGTCAGAATTTCGACAAGTACCTATTATTAAAAAAAAACGAAACTGCTCCCGACACTTAAAGTGTGTTAGAGTGTAGCTGTAGCTCGTAAACCGCTCAAAAGCATAAATTTTGTTGTTTTAGCGCAAATATCATATTTTTGTTTTATATTGGTTAAGTAGAGAAATAACTACACATATTTCTACATATATATATATATATATATATATATATATATATATATATATAATATATATATATATATATATATATATATATATATATATATATTGATCATTTCTATATTCATCGATCTGTCCTTCTATCAAAGCCTATTTTAGCCTAATATAAAAAGGCGAGAAATGATGAAAATTATTCATATTAATAAAATTTTATACGTATAATATAAGGTTAGATTATATACATAGGTACGTCGTTTCACTCATACAATACATATATGACGAAATAAATACTAGTAGATAAAACAAATAAAAACCTGTGTGTGTACTTATGTATGTACGTAAGAAGTTATACTTCTTTGGCGTAACAAGACAAAAATAGTTAAAAATTTCATCCCGTATGTCGCAACTCTCTGTTTGTAAAAAGAATGCAGCTAACTTCATCATGTCGCTTTTTGGCTGTCGGTGTGCGCGCGCATCGTAAAAATTTTACCCTCATATTTTTTTCCAAACGTGCCAAAAGAAGTATAACTACAAAATCAAATTATAATAATATTACAAGTGTATTTAAATAATTAAATGTAAATAGTATAAAAATTTCTCCCATAGAATAACACTGAAACCGAATCAAGGGCCATTTATTTTTATACAGGACCTAAACGGACCGCTCTTAAGATAAGATGGTATCGTTAGGCGTAATGCGAGCTCGAATTGGCTATCTTATATGGAAATCCCACATCTTTTTTACAATATTAAGAGATTTCATTTAGTTTTTTTTATATCTTACTTAATGTAAATGAATTCGACGTAATATTAATTTATTGTTCGTTTGTTTAAAAGTTTGCCTTGAATTAAAGTTATTGGATGTTTATTTGGCTGCATGTCATGAGGTGGGTTTTGAATCTCATGTCAGATTAAAAGAATTATTGTGATATATCAGTAACGGCCGAAGTAGGTAAACTAGTGGTGCAATATCTCTAAATCATAGGGAGTACGGAAAGCTATATGCCCCGCATAGACAGCTAGTCCCAGTGAGGTAGTTTCGTGTGACCGAGATGCAGTCGGTAAAATGTTATTGCTATAAAACATAAAAATTTAACACTTATACAATACCAGCGACTCACCCTCACTTCGCTCGGATTCGTCCCTAGGTTGATTCCCCATACAAACTTTCATCCCCATTTTCAGCCCTTTAAGGGATATTTGATTTCCGAGATAAAATGTGTCTTATGTCCTTCCAAGGGTCTCAAACTATCTTCTTACCAAATTCGTTCAGTAGATCCAGATATCCCCCTACAACGTCACAAACTCACAATTCACAAACTTTATCTCTTTATAATATTAGTATAGACTAGCAAAACACCCTCGCTTCGCTTCGAGTTCGTCCTTAGACAAAAATAAATCTATCCCACGGGAATCGAATATTTTTCCGAGATAATAAGTAATCTATGTTCTATTCCAAACTATAATCTATCTCTATGCCAAATTTCATTCAGATTCGTTCAGCCGTTCTGGCGTGAAAGAGTAACAAACATCCGTCCATCCGTTCTCACAAACACATTTATAATATTAGTATGGATAATTAAAGTTCGAATCTATCTGTAATTTGCAAATAGATACTCCATATCGAATTTATATTATTCTTCTGCAATTTATTTTTTATTAGCCCTTTTCCTGATGCACCGAAAGCCAAAACTTAAGAATCGTGCAGTCGAGTCCTTACCAACGTCTAAAGGATCTCATTGTTAGAGACTCTCAAACGATTCTAGAATGAAGCGGTTCGTGTTCTAACTATCACAAAATAATCAGGCACTCGAGCCTTTGAAATCATATCCAAATCTGGGCAATTTCATCAGGATACTTCCGTTATATTGCACCCTGATGTTATTGACCACTCACCTAGAAATTTTACCCAATGCTGACATGTATAAAAACATAAGCTATATATATTTTAAACAAGGTCACCTTTACATCATCACTGCACTTACCAAATCTACGCGCGAGCATATTGCTTCTCACAGCTAGTCCCCGGCCGGTTAATATATTAAGACAAAAAAAAAAAGTTTCATGCTACGTAACCGTCGGCGTACGAGTCAAATTGCACTGGTCTGGTTTTTTTTATTTAACTATAGAATGGTCTAGTGTCCACCAGGTCTAGTGATGTTTATGAGACACTTACCAAACAGCACTGGATCAACAGTCTTTGAGTAAAATTTCTGTAACATAATAACAGAGGGACATGAGTAAATGATAAGAATTCCGTTTTAGTCTTTTGCCAACGGATCCCTAAAATTTTTTTTTCGTTAACGATTTAGAGTTAAGAGAAACACGTTAGAAAACCTGCAATTATATTATAATCTCTCTAACTACTACAGTGTAAAAATAGTTTGATAAAGAGGACAAAAGAAGACAAGAGTTGAAAAATGGACATGCTATGTATCTGACCCACATTACTTCTTACACCGGTGATCGTTGGTTAGAATTCCGTAAACTCGTACATACTTAGCTAGTGAGTACAGTGCGTTATATAAGTGGAGAAAAAGGAAAAACAAATGAGGAAAACTAAAATAATATTATCACACATGGCAACTCCGCTCCCATAGTACCTATACCTATATAAAGGATGTCAAAGTATAAAAATAATTTTGTAAAGAACCAAATATGTTCAAGAAATTCAGTTATATATAAAACGTGCATAAAATTTGCATTTCGTTTATAAGTCGAATAAATTCGATTTGCAAAGTTGCACTATAAAATGAAATTCTTAGCGTCTAGCATTCAGGTCATGAAAGCTAATGGCTTAGTACGAACATCTGTATAATGTATTGGGTTTAAACGTATGTATGTATTCAGTAATCGTTTCCTCACGATGATTTTCTTCATCGTAAGGCAAGTGGAAATCATGTTGGAAATGATTCGCACATGAAAATATCAGAGGTACGAGACCCGGGATTTGAACTCGCTTCACTCGTTTTCCCAAACGAGCGCGTTACCAATGGGCTACGACTGCCTTAAACGCATAGATACTTTAATTTATTAAAATTTTAGTTCCACGGGCAAATAGAAGAAAGTATGAAACACGTAGTATGGAATCGGTTTCCGGGCGAAATCCACGGGCGAAAGCTAGATAAGAAAATATTTAATTCTAAGCTAAACTGAAAATATTCAAGTAAAGAAATCACGTGTATACTATCGATTTTCTTCAATACTCCTTGCACTCAATCTTCAATACTCTACAAGTACTAAATTGTATTTCCGACATTAATTTAGAAATCTACGAGTAAAATATGACTTATGCTCTACATGTTCCATACTTACGTATAGTTTTATTCAATTATACAGAAATAAGGTTTTAAATCCAACTAAACATTTTTTCTTTTCAAATGTTATAGCACACTACATTCTATATCTATACTAATATTATAAAGAGAAAAAAATTAGTTTTTTGTATGTTTGTTTTGTAGTGGATATACTAAATATCCGCTAAACCGACTTAGATAAAATTTCGAATAAAGACACGCGACCTTGCGTAGGACATAAAATAGTATTTATGCCAAAAATCGTCCCTTCAGGGGGTGAAAAGGGGGATGAAAGTTTGTTGTGATATCAGTCATTTTTAAAGTATATGTATATAGTATATAATATATCTATTCTATACTAATCGATAAAACGTGACTAGGGATGAATCCGAGTGAAGCGAGGGCGAGCCGCTAGTATGTAAATAAATATCATAATATTCATAAAAAAAATGATTAAAAAGCATTGAGTATAATTAAAAGAAGGTAACTTTATAAACCTTCGTTAGAACGACCTTTAGACAAACTACTAACTCGACTACCAATTCCATTGTACACCGTAGCCTAATATTTCACAACTTTTCTTATTAACCGGGCAAACTACGGTGAAATCTTTTCATCTTTTGATAAGGGCACTAACGAAGAAGCTTTACGATCTTCATTTTGCACTTGAAGTGACGCTTAGGTAATTGTTTTCTTAAACTATATCCGTTTTGTGGATGGGTTTTGTTGATTATTTTGGTGTTATAGGAGATTTTCTTTTAAATATCAGCCTTGTGCATATATTTACGTTGAAAGAGACGTAGTACATCCGATTTTTTTCTTTTTTAAATAGGTATATTAATATATTTCTAACTAGCAAATCACCCTCGCTACACTCGGGTTCGTCCCTAGGTTGATTCCCCATACAAACTTTCATCCCCATTTTCATACCCTTGAAAGATGATTTGCAGAATAAAAAATACCCTATGTCTTTTCCAGGATCTCAAACTATCTTCTTACCAAATTTTATCTAAATCTAGTAGTTTTTGAGTTTATTCGTTACAAACATACAAATCTTTCCTCTTTATAATAGTATGTAATAATGTGATAATGTGTAGGCAAACATTTTAAAATGACTAAATATTCGTGTAAATCTAAGAAGGTATTTCTAATATAAAGAATATTTAAAGTAGAGATTATAGTGTAGTTATAATATACGAGTACCTATTAGTTACTGTCTCTTAGAGGTTATCAAACCAGCCTTACTTCCTTCAAGGTCTACATCGCGCGCATCCTTTACTTATATTTTGCACCATACTGATATCCCACAGGAGTTACATGAAATATCGGAATAAAAAGTTGTTTATATCTCTAAGGGATATAGCATTGAGCTTTTACTTCCTAAGTCCACACTCGTAAATTTACATGTTTATAATATAAATATTGATATTGTCCATATAATATAAATTATACTAGCAGAACCCGCGGCTTCGCTCGCGCTAAAACCACAAAAAAAGTGTCTAAAAGGTAGTTTCATAGAAACTTTCATCCCCTATTTTACCCTCTTATATGATGAATTTCGAAAATTTCGAAAAATATTGAAGTGCATTAATACCAAGTTTCAAGTCCAATTCTGATCATAAATATTTTTTTGCGTTGTATTATAACGTGTTTTTCCGTGAGAATGAGATAATCTCCCGAGGTACTCGTAAAAAGTATATGATAAAGTAAGCCTATGTCACTCTCCAGCCCTCCAACTATCTCCGCACAAAAAATTACGCCAATCCGTCACTCCCTTTCAATGTGAAAAAAGGACAAACAAATAAACACACTTTCACATTTATAATATTAGTATGGATTACGAGCCACTCATCCGCTCCGCTCGGGTTCGTTCCTAAGTTTTGATGTTAGTATAGATTTCTCAGTAATGAGATATTTTCCCGCAGTAAAAAGTATTCATAATAGTGACCCGGATAACCAGCTATCAGTATATAGAATTTCATCAAAATCTGTCCAGTGGTTTTCTAGTGATGCATTCCCAGACAGACAGACAAATAAAATTTTTAAAACTATAGATTCGGCCTGTGTATTGATAATCCTGACTATTTCAATAAGATTTCCAAAAAATATTTAATGTACAGATTCGGTTTAGTTACAATTTTATTTTATGTATAGCTATGCATTTAATATTCTCGTAACTGATTTCGGCCATAGCGACCACTAAGACTACCTGTACAGGAGATATAATAGTGCACAAGTGTACGTGCAAACACAAGTGCACTCTCTATTCCTTTCACTCACGAAATCTGATGGGACGACATGCATATATGATATATCACATTCATGTACGGTATTAGGATGGATATAGTACCTAGCTAATTCTTTTCATTAAGTAGTGGGATCCACATGATGGTGTTTAGTCAAACTAGGACGACCTTCAGAATATTTCTAACCTTAACCTCATACAGTGATCGAACCCGCGACGTCCAATGAAGCAATCAGAGTTAGATTCTGTCAGTAAATAATTTTTAGAATTTAGCACGAAATATACTTTCAAACATTTTACAGTACGATTGGTGAAATATTCAAAAATGCATTTGTTACTCAAACGCGTGCAATAAACCTGCTGTACGTCACAGATGTTGTTAGACAAACTGTTCTATAATTCGCGAACCGATTCCATTGTACATTGTTGAGTTCAAAACTTTGCTTACAAAAGGAATATGCGGTGAACTTTTTATTGTGAACTAGGGAGTTTAGGGTAAAAAATTCTAGTTAATTTTCGTTTATTTTACACTGTAATGCTGTAATTATCAACTGTTAATGACCTCGTATACGTACGTACGTACGTTTTTCATGGCCATTTTAAAGGCAAGCTAATAAATCTATTAAATAAAGTGATATTTTGGGATTGATTAAAAAGTAAATAATTACTGAACGGGAATTTTCATGTACTATAGATATCTAATCAGATATTTACAGATAACATAAAAACATTAACTATGCTGAAAATATTATATGTACATCAATTTATGATGTATTTATACGTATCGAAATACTTTTGAGTTGCGTTAAAAAACTTTATTATAGACTTTCTATTTGTTATATATATCATGTCTGTCTGTCTGTGTGTGTGTGTGTGTGTGTCTGTCTGTCTGTGGCATCGTAGCTCTCAAACGTATAGACCGATTTCGATGCGGTTTTTTTCATTTGAAAGCCAGTTTCCTTGCGGTGGTTCTTAGCTGAGTTTGGTTAATATAGGTCCAATAGCGTAAGAGTATCAGCTCTTTTCCAAAATGATGTAAGGCATTTTGGCGTATGATTACTCGATAAAGTGCTTCACGCGTGCCAGTGTAATCGTTAATGACAATTTCCGTAGGGTTTTTTTTTTTAATTTTTAATTTATAATTATTAGAGTTTTTTGTAGTTTTAGCGCGAGCGAAGTCGCAGGTTCTGCTAGTTATATTATATATTCTGATTGATAGATGTATGTAAATAACAAACATAATAAATTTAGTAATAATGTATTACAACATCGTTCTAAAGATTTACGCCCAAATACAATTAAGATGTACTTACTAAGATTTCAAAGAACATGTGTCAAGATAGGGCTCGTGTTAACGACTATATTATGTTAGTTTGTTTTGTACTTCGTGAGCGTTTGCTTCAATGTATACTTTACCAGGGAATCCACACCATTACCTTGTAATGTAATATAATTCATATAACATTAATTTATACCTATCTGTTTTGTGTTAGACTGATATTAGATATTACAAAATATGTATATAAAATCTGATTATTATTAGTAGAATTGATGTGATGTAAAAATGATCTGATCGTCTTTAGGTTATTTCAATTTGTTAAAAAAATAAAAAAATGTAAAAAAATTAAGTTTGTTAAAAAAAGAGTTAATTCAAAAATATCTGTATAATGCCATTGACTTTCTTTCGGCAGTTCCTCACATTTTTTGTCCAAGCTGCCGGTAGAGCTTTCTAAAAATCTATTCTTTAATAATAATATTGTACAAAAATAAAAATTTTTGAAAAAAAATTAAAAAATATATATTACTCCTAATTTATCTATACATATAATAAAATTCTGAGTCGGAATCTGTAAATTAAATATTTTTTTTATAAAATCTTATTGTAAGTCATTATTATAGACACAAAGGCCGAATCTATAGTTTTTAGAATTTTTGTCTGTATGTCTGTCTGTCTGGGAACGCATCACGAGAAAATTACTGGACAGATTTTGTTAAAATTAGGTATAATGATAGCTGGTTATCCGGGTCGACATATGGGATATTTTTTACTGCGGGAAAATAACTTATCCCTGAGAATCGAAAATTCTAAAATGTAATTAGGGGACGAACCCGAGCGGAGCGAGCGTCAGTTGCTAGTCTTTACATAGTATAAAATGAAGTCGCTTCCGCTCTCTGTTGGCTTAGATCGTTTAAACTATTCAACGGATTTTAATGCAGTTTTAAGCAAGAGATAAAGTGTTTCAAGAGGAAAGTTTATACGTATAATACATGCATATTATAGTACAGAAAAGCCGAGAAATTCGAAGATTTGTATTTCATACTAACTGTTATGGTGATGTTATTATAATAAATTATAAACACATTTAAATTATAATAAAATCTAATAAATATTCTATAATTTGAGGAGCCATTGTATTGTGCTCTGTATCGAGCTATAGTAAAGAACTTTTCTTATTAACCAAATAAACTGAACTCAAATCTTTTCATCTCTAGTTAGGAGCATTGAAGCAAGAAGTACGAAGTTTTTAGTATTATTTTTTCGTATTCTAAATGGCTTTGTGAAACTCCTTCTTGTATTATAAAATTAATTCTACAGTACTTTTTAAATAATTTGTGTTAAAATAGCAAAATATGGTTACAAAAAGCAAAAGAATTTAATAATTTAAACAAACAAAATTATTATTTGTATCGGAGATAGTCTAAAAATCTACAGAACTGCCATATTAAACTATTTATATAAATAAAAATGAATCACTGGAATGTATGGACGCGCATAGTTTCGGATCGACTGCGCCAAATTACGAGGAGATAATTCTTTTTTTTTTGTGTTTATTATTGCCAGGAAGTTTTGATAGAAGAATATTAAAACAAAAAAAAAATACTTAAATAAGATTTTTTTAAATCTCGTGAAAAGTGAGTGAGTGAAATATTTTTTATCCCGGAAATCATTCCTTAAGGGGGTGAGAATGATGATGAAAGTTTGTATGGAGAAGCAAGCTACGAACGAAACTGAGAGTAGCAAGGTTCAGTTGCTAGTTTAACTGATAAAAAGTCGAGTGATGTACTAAGGACTAAGTAACAAAATTTCTTCTAATAAATTTCTGTTCCTTAACTTTTTTAATACTGTATTGGAAAATACATCTCAAAATCGGTAAAAAGTTTGAAGTATGATATAAATCATAATTTAAAACAAAATGATGAATGCTAAAACTTTTTAAGCAATTTATCAATCAAGTAATTCAAAAGTGAGGTAGAATAAAATGTTGCCTATTATATCTATTAAAATATAAATTGTACATGTGATGTTTGACATTGCATTATTTATATTCAGTATTAATTTTTCATATTATGTTTATTAATTTATAGGCAGTGGTAGCCCAGTGGTAACGTGCTCGCTTGGGAAACTGAGTGAAGCGGGTTCAAATCCCGTGTCTCGCACCTCTGAGATTTTCATGTGCGAATCATTTCCAATATGATTACCACTTGTCTTACGGTGAAGGAAAACATCGTGAGGTAACCTGCATGTCTGAAAGAACCTAGCAAGTTTTCGAAAGACATCTGAAGTCCGCCAACCCGCACTTGGCCAGCGTGGTGGACTATGGCTTGATCCCACTCTTATTGAAGGGAGGCCCGTGCCCAGCAATGGGACATTAAAAAAAGGGCTGATTACATTAGTTTTTCAAAAATGAAAGCAATATTTCTTCTAAAAAATATTATTTTCTTTACAGATATACTATACTTTTTAAAACGTGAACGTGAAACAAAATAAATTATATAATAAATAAATTTTTATTATATATTAATAAATTTTTACTCTACATAACAGTAGGTTAAATGATAAAATAAATCGTTGATCCGAGTTTTAAGCATTAACTAGTCTAATTTGCATAAAGATCTGTCCTTTTAACAAAGTTTTCGTACAGTATCTATCTTTTATCTCATGGGGGGGGTTAAGATATAAAGTAAGAAGAATGCTAATTGTATCTCTAATTGACAATACTACAGCTATTTGGCTATAAAAATGCGATATCGTCCCTTTTTAGGGATCCATACACAAATAGCTCTATCCATTTATTTTTCTGTCAAAGGATCATTCCCATTGCGTGAACTATTTACTGATGATATAATGTATGGACGAGTTTGTATCACGTGATACACGTTTATATTGAAACAAATAAAGTAATATTTTATTGAATACTTATTAAAACCCAGTGCAAGTCTAGTCCCTTTAAAGTTATTGTTGAAAAAAATTGAATAAATTATTGTGATGTTACTACTAATGTACTTTTTTAGGTTTATATTATATACTAGCGACTCACCCTCGCTCCGCTCGGGTTCTGCCCTACTTACGTTTTAACGTTTAGTATAGATTTCTCAGAGATATTTTCTCGCAGTAAAAAGTATCGTATATGTTGACCCTGATAACTAGCTATCATCATACCCAATTTCAACAAAATCACTCCAGTGGTTTTCTCGTGATGCGGTCATAAGCAGACCGACAGACAGACGAAAATTCTAAAAACTAAAAATACGACCTCCGTAACAATAATAATGAATATTTAAATAAGATTTTCCAAAAAATATTTATGAATGTACAGATTCGACTCAGTAAGAATTTTATTATATGTATAGGTGACTGTTTTGCACAACAGTTATTTTATTAAACAGTTAAGCTTAAATTCATCTTAATACAGAAGAGATAAAGTTAGTTTGAAAGATCGTCACGAGAGATTTGAGGTTGACGCCTTTAGTTCCAGAAATCTGAATCGCGCTATTCAAACGAGTGTCACGCTAAGTAACTGAAAGCTCGAAGTTTACAACTATACATAGTATGACTTCTCATTAATGTTGGTGTCTATTACAATTTAGACATAGTTCTTGTCACACAACACTACTGGCTTAATACTTTGTTTTGATTCTAGTATTATGAAATTACTATTTTTTGCTTGCAGATTTGCGCGAGCTTATCAGTTTATTTGGTTAGCACTAACTTTAAATGGAACTAGAGACTTGCAATAACGTCATCTGTTTTTTAAGGTTCTGTACCCGAATGGCTCTAATAGAACCCTTTTACTAAGCCTCTGCTGTCCAACCACCCATCCGTCTGTCAGAGGGTTGTGTCTCATGAACCGTAATAGACAGAGAGTTGTAATTTTCACAGAGTATGTATTTCTATTGCCGCTATAGCAATAAATAATAAAAATAAATAAAAATACCAGAAACATTTTTTTAACATTCGTAATCGATCATCGAAGCAAATATATATATATAGAGAAAAGTTCATATTAATAAAAAGTACATGTGCGGTGGTACGGAACGCTTTGTGTGCGAATTCGACTCGCTTGTGACTTGACCGATTTTTTATTTATAATATATTTATATTTATAATATTTTATTTATAATTTATAATATATAAATATTTTTTTAATAATAAATAGCTGGAATAATAAAAATAATATTAATCATTCAGTTAATAGTAATAGACAGTTACTGTATCAACGGGGTTAGCTTATATATTAAATATGAGTATCTAAAATAAAAAAAAACTTTATTTTAGTCTTAGTTATACTTATATCGACCGTCACTTACTACGAAGGAATGTAAAGAATAAAGTCGTCACGTACTCCAAAGTGCTTGACACTTTAACCGTTACTTTCAAAAGAGAGATGGGTCTTTGTAACCTTAAACAGATATGTTAAAAAAATATAGAAACTCTTTCACTTTATATTTGTGAACCCATTAATTTTTAAGTAACCCGTTTATTTTTAAAGCATCATTAATGAATTTTAAGCTAAACAATAACGAAAAATGTATATGATATAGTATTATGATAATGAATAACTAAATTGTTGAAATATCTTTCTGGTTAATTGTGAACTTTAAAGTTAAACATGAGTGCTATTATAAGACTGACAAAATGTATGTACATATCAAATATCCATACTAATATTAAAAATGTGAAAGTGTGTTTGTTTGTTTGTCTTTCTTTCACGTCGAAACTGAAGACGGATTGGCGTAATTTTTTTTTGTATGGAGATAGTTGGAGGGCTGGAAAGTTACATACACTACTTTTTTGCGCGGGAGATTATCTAATTCTCACGGGAAAACACGTTATCGTGCAATCCAAAAAAAATAATAATATTAATGACCAGATTTAGGTACTTGAAACTTGGAATGCTCTTCAATAAAATTAAATAAATACGTGTTTTGATATAATAACGTAACGAGTTTGAGTTGTAAGAAAATTTGTATGAATTTACCTTTTTAGATATTTTTGGTACTTTTAGCGCTAGCGAAGCCGCGGATTCTGCTAGTTTATTATATTTTATACTGACAAAATTTACATATCATATATTCCCGTGGCTTCATAGCCCCCATACAGATTTCCAATTTTTTGGGTGCTTTTGTTTTTATACTGATTATTTTTTCATGTTCCGTTTTTGAAAGGATTACACGTATTGTATGCTTAAACCGTGTTAAATGATTTAAAAAAAAACGATTAAACATATTAACTCTTGATAGAGACGAGACAATAATACTTTCTTAGATTTACGCGAATATTTGACATTTTAAATAAAACTATCTTTTCGGATTTTGTCGCGGATTTATTTGCATTTTTGTTTCCCGACGTTTCGAATGCTTTACAGCATCCATGGTCACGGGAGAGACTGAGGTGTTACATGTCTTGAAGGTATAGTTTTTACAGACAGCCTACCCACAATTAACAAAATGAAAATTGCACCAATTACATTACAATATTTTTTAACTTTTAAACATTTTTATAATTTTAATTATATTGAATATGGAATATTATTTATTTAATTTTTGCTATTATTTTTATAATAAAAAAAATATTTTTATAATTAAAATATTATTAAAAAATTATTACAATTTTAAAATATTAATTAGTAATCTATATTTAGTGTTGCCATTATTATATTTATAACCATAAAGAAAAATATAAAATATAGTATTAATTATTTAAGCCATATAATTGTTCTATGTGTAATTTAAAAAAGTTAAAGTTAATTAAGGGATAATCATTTTAATTTAGTTTGCTATTATTTAAAAACAACTTACTAAGCAACACTATTACTATATACTTTTACAAATTAAAAATGAAAATTATGATTTTAAAGACAATTTTTGACTTTCCCAGCAAATAGCTAGAAAAGTTTGAATTTCAAAATAGTAATAAATGTTTATGTACATCACTAAATATTAATGTATATTGTATAGTTATATCTCACAAAGTACCTTCTACTACCATATTCAATAACGGTGTTCAAAAGTTAATTTAAGTTTTGGCGTTTTTACCTAAATTTTGATTTGAAAGTGTCAAAAATCCAACAACGTTACAAATGAAACAATTCACTGGTTTATATTAACTCGAACATGATTCGCGGAACCAATCCCTTGTGGAGTGAACGATCGATGGTCTCCCTCAGGCCACGGGGAATAATTACTTCAGCTATAAACACTCGTTTTAAAGTTCCTCTTTCAGTGGCCGCTATTTAAACCTATTTTTCACTTTAAAAATAATTTATTACAGAATCAATTATCTAAAATGAGAACAAGTAGTTAGATGGTGAAGATAAAATTAAAATGAATTTTGTTAAGGGATGCTTTAAATTTTATTATTTGTTTATGGCCTAAGAGCCTGTGAACGTCAGACCTTCGTCATTTTATAAAAGCTGAAAGTTTGTCAGCGCATGCTCCCAACACAGATAAGAACGATGGACCATTATGAAGTTCAGGCTATGGTGGCTTTGGCAGGTACACGGTACTAAAGGTGTGTAAAATACCGATCTAAATTCGTTAAATAATAAAGTGTGATTTTTTTGGTATTACCTTCAGAATATTATTAAAAATCACGTCATTCAATGGCAGACACTTAACATCGTGGCAAGCCCTTGCCAGACACCCTTTTCATGAAATCATAATTTTATAACAACTTTGTCTAACAAAAAATACAAACTTTGTCTAACAAAAAACCTTAGTATGTTAAAATTTAAGACATTTCATTGTATTCTGTACTAAACACAATATTTACATATTCCTAACATTATTGTGTTGCTTTGAGCTTAATAAAAGCTTTCACATTTCATCTAATGTTATCACAACACTTAACATGTGTACCTGGTCGCTCATCTGGCAGAGTTTACTTCAAACGTATCTTTCATCACGTTACACTTGAAGCTTATAATATATGTATATTATATAATTATTACATGTAAAAAAGTACCCAATAATTTAAACCAACGACCTTATTAACACTGCATAATAAAGCATAAGTCTTTTAATACTCGTATATTTTTTTTTCTTTTGAATATTAAATTGTTAGAATATATATTATTGATCTGATGGTAAAATAAGTAACCAGTCTACCAGTTGGTCGATTTAACGGTTTTAACGGTTGTAGCGGATTTAATTATAACGTGTATTCCGGTGGTAATAAGATTATAATCTCCCTCGCTAAAAAGTAGTCTACGATACTCTCTAAGCCTCCATCTATCTCCACACAAAAAATAACACCAATCCGTCACTCTGTTTGAACATGAACGAAGGACAAACAAACATACTTTTATATTTATAATATTAAGTATAGATGTACACCACTCACTGGAAAACTGATTGTTTTAGGTATTAGCCATCAGCATCATAGAATGAACACAATTTTACAAAATGATTTCAAAAATTGTGGGAAGGCACTGTTTGTAACAAGTATATAATAACCTTTGAGACGCCTAAAACCTTGTCTCTCCCGTGACCATGATTGCTGTAAAGCATTCGAAACGTCGGGAACCAAAAATCAAAATAAATCTGCAAAAAAATCTGAAAAGACATTTTTATTTAAAACTAGCAACTCACCCTTGCTTAGCTTGAGTTCGTTTAGTGTAGACTTCTCAGAGATGAGATATTTTCCCGCAGTAAAAAAGTATTCTTTGTTAACCCGGATGACCAACTATCATCATACCAAACATCAAAATCTATCCAGTGGTTTTCTCGTGATACAGTCACAGACAGACAGACAGATAGACAGACAGACAAAAATTCTAAAAACTATATATTCGGCTTCTTTATCTATAATAATGACTATTTCAAAAAGATTTTCCAAAAAATATTTAATGTACAGATTCTACTCAGAATTTTATTATACCTATATATAGTTATCAAGTATTCGCGTTCAATTTTTATAATATTATTAGCGTTTATAACGCGTTAAATTCTAAGAAAGTATTATAAAAACATTTACTTATTTCTCTCGAACTTCTACTACATACGTACACATAAATTGTAACATATCCACAGTACAATAGATGAATACGTTAGAATAATATTAATCGATACAATCACAATTGTAATACATTGCTTATTAAGAGCTGACACGTTCTGAATTAACATATTTTACGTTCATGGCATATTGGCAAGTACAAAAGTGAATCTGATTTGTACTGCTAGTCTAGTTATAATGGATTCGATTTTAGAGTGATTAATTTCTGTATGTATAAATCAAAGAATATAGAAAATGATGAAGATTTGATTTATGTTTTTTTTTATATTATAGCAATTTCAATTGAACTTAATGTTTATTTTAACGTCGATATAGTTAGTATTTAGCTGTATATTTTTGTTGAAATTTTTCAAATGAAATAATTTGTTCGGTTTATTTAAAAAAAATTACTTATGATTTAAATGGATACCAAGCATGATCAAAAAATACGTCATCGCGATACTCTCTTTATGTATTCAGCCCTTTTTAACGCCCCACTGCTGGGCACGGGCCTCCCTTCTATACGAGGGGGATCAGGCCATAGTCCACCACGCTGGGCAAGTGCGGGTTAGCGGACTTCACATGTCTTTCGAAAACTTGCTAAGTTCTCTAAGACATGCTGGTTTCCTCACGATGTTTTCCTTCACCGTTAAGACAAGTGGTAATCATGTTGGAAATGATTCGCACATGAAAATATCAGAAGTGCGAGTCCCGGGATTTGAACTCGCTTCACTCGGTTTCCCAAGCGAGCGCGTTACCACTGGGCTACCACTGCCTTATACATCGCCTTATACACTCTTTATAACGAACATAATTCACCTGCATTTTTAAAATATTCATTAAGCCTTCCGTTATAATTAAAGCTTCTCCAATTCGAATATATAATGAAGAATTTTACTTTAAAATGAATATGTTATTATATTTCTTCCGAGCGAGGCTCAACTCAACGTTTACCACTTTTAATATCCATCAAATTAAAATTGTAAGCGTGTTGGTGTTTTGAATTAATCGAAAATACGCCGACCACGATTCGAAGCCGCGACCTTTGACACGCTATACAGTACCATCCAAGTATTTCCGATTTTGTCTCGTATCTCTGTCTCTAAGAGAAAGTATCAACTAACTTCAAGTGTAGTGCTTGTAATAGTATATATCGCACAAATATACTCATTTACGTAATACCAGTATATACTTAGGAGTGCACGTATAACGGAATTGTTACTGAGAACTGATGTAGAATCTATTATACTCCCTAAGCTTGATTGCATTGGAGATTGTTTAATGCTCCATTTACATAAATACATTAAAATACATTATATATATATATATATATATATATATATATATATATATATATATATATATATATATATATATATATATATATATATATATATATATACCGAAACCGATATATACTATGTTAAAAAATAATATTTTAATGCTTTTTAGTTTACGTGAGGCTTTGACGCCTGAAAATTTAATTTTTCTATGAGAATCAAGTCTAGTTTACAGTTAGGTAGTAGGTAGTTCCATTCAGAGATATAAATTTTACGTGCAATTGTACTTAATATAAAGCACTTTTCATCAAATGTGAAATTGTGTTTGTTTGTTTGTCGTCCTTTTTTCACGTTGAAACGGAGTGATGGGTTGGCGTGTTTTTTTGTGTAGAGATAGTTGGAGGGCTGGAGAGTGACATAGTCTGTTTTTTACCGTGGGATATTATCTAACTCCCACGGGAAAACACATTATAATACAATCCAAAAAATATATATAATCAGAATTACTTGAAACTTGACATTAAGCCTTTTAATAAAATTAAATACATACCTGTTTTAGCATTTTTCGAAATTCATCCTATAAGGGGGTTAAATAGGGGATAAAAGTTTGTATGAAACTACCTTTTTAGAGATTTTTAACAGTTTTAGCGCGAGCGAACCGCGGGCTCTGCTAGTTTATTTATAAGTTTCAGTTATTACACAATATAAAGTCCTTTGATATTTACTCATATTGGTTTAGTTTAGTAGCGACATATGCTTCATTTCGTTCGAGTGCGTCCTAGGTGGGCTATATGTTACTCCAGGTAGTTGTGGCTTTTATAGCCAGTGAGTCCCACTTAACCACCTGTACGCTTACAGGTGTTATGCGTAAATGCATTTCCCAACATTTAAAAAAGGTTACAATCTATCTGCGTACTAAAATACGTTCAAATTCATCCAGCCGTTTCAGCGGTTAAAGGACACATACATACAAACTTTCATATTTATAATAGTGGTTAGATTATTGCTTAAGAGTGTTAGAGACATAGCCAGATAAATCAATATTCGTCGATCAAGTGTCACACGTCACTCGATATCGGCTTGACTTTATGGTTTAGAAATAAAGAAAAAAATTAAATCCAAGAGCAGAATATCTATTTCTAACGGTCAATTTTAATCGTCTGGGGTCACGGTAGTGTTCATATCAACTTTATTTTTTTCTACGTGACATTGGCTAAGTAAACTGTTATCAACAGTCGCGCCCAAATCAAGTTTTGTCCCAAATGTCCTCCGGATCGATTTCGAGCACGGCGGTCAATTTCATTGAGACTAGGCATCTGCGCAGAAGATATTATAGTGTACAAGCAGACACAAATGATTACTCAACGTACGAATTAAGGCGCAGGATTCACAGGAGTGAAACACCGCCAACTTCTTAACTCCGGGCTGTTACGGAGAATTTATTGACAGAAATACTCATTCACCAAACTTGGCCCGACCCGGGACGCGAGCCCAGGACTTCCTGATCTGCAGCCGTATATGCTAGCCATGAGACCACCATGCCATTTAATATAAATATATACAAATAATATATTTGATTTCTAATTCATATTATTTTTTGTATCTAGGAATAGATTGTCCACCAGACCCACCCCAGTACTCGACGGTGGTAGCTAAGTCAGAAGCAAAGAACTCCACAAGTTGTCATAGCTTAGCGCGAACACAGTCACCTACATCCCCTGTGTCCACACCACACGAGCTACCAGTAAGTGCTAAATAGATTTGGAAACGAGCTTTTATATAATAAAGATATTTTAAAAGTTTATTGTCTTTTTTTTTGTTTTCATTCTATATCTACCCTTATTTCAATTATAGTTTTTTTTTATGTTTTTATATTACAATAATTTTCACGTCAATCATGTTTTTGAACAAATTAAGTTTTATGAAATTTCAAATATTTGTTATTTGGTCAAAATTGTACATTAAATTGTTTTGGAAATAGATTTTAACAACTAAAACACGCAATTTTGACTAATTGTAAACAAATTTTAATCTTGATAAATTAAAGGTCACAGATAGAAGGCTTTCGAAAAAGGAAAAAAATACCTCATGACCTCAAAATCTAAAATTTTTAAAAATATTTTAATTTTTTTTTATTCTCATTTGATATCAAACAAAGATTAAATAAAATCACAGTGAGTGAGTGAGTGAAGTATGGTAATAACCTGAAAATAATTGTTTACTCATTTAATTTCCTCCAATTTATTTTTTGTATATAAAATGTAACACTGTAGTTTGTATAGTCACATCATCTACCTATTTCATAAAGTCGTTATTTTGTTTTATATACCTATTTATTTGTTTATACGTTCATACATATTGAATGAAAATACATAATAACACTAGATTGCTAAGCTTAAAAGCTTCAAAAGCTTTTGACCATTAAATCACTTAAAACAATAAAAACGTTCACATAATTAATTTAAAAAAAAAAAACAAAAATTTATAAAATATTATTTAGTAAAAGCAACCTGATAACGTACCTATTATATATTTTATTGGATATTTCGTCTGTTTTTTAATTTTTGAAATTAAACTGGAAAGTGAACATTAATTATTTATGAAATCATAAAATATAATATGAAATACCAAATCAATACGCTTCACTTGTGGTGCGAATTTGGCAGCTTATTCTTATAAGACCATTCATACAAGATACAAAGGATTTTTTGAAAGCCAACCGCCAAAGGGTAAAGGAGAATGTCAAAATGTAAGAGTTTTGGCATTCTTATTTAGAAAGCAATATTTTTCTGATGTAATAGATTTAAAATATCTGTCTAATATATTGTGTACCGATAAGTATAAAAATAGTATATTAATGTTTTACGTTTTCTTACTTTACCCCATTGAATTGCAATCTCTATTATTGGTTTTTATTTTAAAATTGCAAAATTTCATCATCAATAAAAAGTCTTCACACTAAAATCGAACCCGCTAATTTCTCCTTATCAAGATTAACGTGCCACTATTACTATCAGCATTTCTAAAGGCACAACAATGTCAAAGAAATAATTTTTTATATTAAAATTATAATGGATAGCGAGAACAGTTGAATACTAGAATAAAGCTCAAGTCAGAAAAGTTATAATTTTTTTATGTTTTCTTTGAACTCTTCCTTTAAATTTATACAACTGTGTACACATAATGAAAATTATTATTTTTAATTATAAATGTCAAAGGGCTAAGTACTTATTGTATGTATAATTTTATTATTCTAAAACATATTCTACAAATTTCAATTAGATATAGAAACAAGACGGCTACCTAAATAAGATACTGTAAATGAAATGCTATGAATTTAGATAGTGGTAAATTAAAAGCGAGTATTCAAATGGCAACGAAACAAGGCAGACAGATTTAGGGTACTATTTTAGAAGGCATACCGTCGCGGTATTCACATTTGATTAGTGTTTTGTCGGATGTCCGTATGTCTAATCGGAGCGCTGAATATTTTCTTTTTAGCGTAGAATTTTTCTGTTCGGTATTCTATGTCGGTTGCATAGCCGTTTTCTTTAAAAGCTCTTTTATACAAAAATGGTTCGTTGAAAGCTTTGAAGAGTAGAGCTTAAAATTGACTTTTGATTGATTAAATGATCTTTAATTTCCATTATGATAATGTTATTAACTTCATATACCTGCATCTATACATATAATAAAAGTGTGACTGATTGCTGTCTGTACATGAAAGATATTTGAGAAAATCTATTATTGGAAGTTTTTATTAACGTTATAGAACCCAAAACAATGATATTTAGAAATTTTCTGTTTGTCTGTGCGTTTGTGCGCGCTAAACTCAGAAACGGCTTAAACGATTTGGGTGCGGTTTTCACTAATGTATTGTGGTAAGCTTCACTTAACATTTAGTATTTGTTTTATTTCAATCAGTTACCAAATAAAAAAGTTATTCATTAAAATTTTAAGATAATTTTTATATTAATTTACTTTGTCATGAAATATATGAAAACAATTGAAAATTTCGTCTATAACTATCACAGATTTACGTATTTATATTGCATTATTTTCATTTGCGTTGTTTATTACAAATTCGGTATTAATTGAAATTACTATTCTTTAAGAAAAAGCTTTGTTTCTTTGCGTATATATTCGTAACTGCAGCTATAATTTTTCTTATCTAACATACACTATAGTGTTTGAGCACAAAGATGCACTCACGAAACAAAACAAGAATGGGCAGATTTAGGGCATTGTTTCAAACAAGCGTGCATTTCTTGGCCTGCATTCATACTTTTGTTCGTTTTACTAAGTGTGTATTAGGTGTTTTGTAATATAGGTTATGTAGAAAATAAGTTGCTTTTATCTTACAGCCGTATAAGTTTTTACTTTATAATACTCATTTGTAAAGGTAAAATATTTTTGTCGGGCGCAAATGCTCAAGAATTTGCTTTAATTAAAGTTCCGATAATGTATTATCGGTTACTTATTCAATTCCCAATATCTCAGTATGTATTGAAAAGCTTTCAAGGGAATAAATAAATACTCACATCCCAGAAAGCTTTTTAAAACATAAATAATCAAACAAACAGCGTCCACGACGTGACAATTTTTGTTTATTATATATATATATATATATATATATATATATATATATATATATATATATATATATATATAAAGCTGCGTCAATCTGTTACTTACAAG
This sequence comes from Brenthis hecate, assembly GCA_951806755.1. Classification (NCBI taxonomy): domain Eukaryota; kingdom Metazoa; phylum Arthropoda; class Insecta; order Lepidoptera; family Nymphalidae; genus Brenthis; species Brenthis hecate. Next base: position 3,022,802 of record OX638263.1, read on the forward strand.
TATGTAGGAAAGGAGATGCTGATACGTTTTCGCATTTTTAATAGTAGGAAAATATTATTTTGTTGACATTGAAGTTGAAAGTTATAAAAGTAAATTTATTTTTCACCGGCTTCAAGAAGATACTAATTTAGATAATATTTCTTTGTATATATTTCGCAAAACTTCGCCAATTATGATTAAATTTTTGTAATTGCTTGTTTTAAGTCCAAATATTATTTTAAAATTAATTTACATCAGTTTTTTTATTTAAAAAATAATTATTTTAATTCCACTATTCAAAACTATATCAATCGTCATAGGAAATTTCTGCTAAGAATATAAGTAAGATAACATAAAATACTAACATATAATTTTATTGCAGAACGAACGCCTCAACGGTACTTTGAGATCGCATCGAGAAGTAGTAACGACTAGAACACCGCTCCTTGCGGCACACCAAGAGAGTTGCGTTTAACAAAAATTAAGCCTATGTACATAATTCTTTAATATAGAGGTTTTTGTATTTATTATATACAAAATTATTACTGACCTTACTATGGGTAATAGGCAAGTGTTTTATTTTAGATATTTCAAATTTAAACTAATAAATGAATCGAACAGTTGTGTCATATAATTATTAATGTATTTTTTTCAGTTTTTAATTCACAGATCTCTAAAGTCCGTTATTAAATTATTAAAAGAAACTGTAAATTTATCTAAAATGTAAATAAAAAAATCGGCTAAAAGTCAACATTGTTGTAAAAATTTTGAATAGACTTAGATAAATTAGATTACTTTTCAAATGGTTGACGTAAATCATCGATTTAGCGGTAAACATAATTGTACTGACTTTTTTATATATATATATATATATTTATTAATTTATATCATTTTTTAGCTTATATCATTATTTTTCTTAATTAGCTTGCTTTAAAATCAATAAAATATAATAAAATATGTCAAGATTAAATTACGTTATCAATAAAGTTATTATTTAAAAAGGTTATTTTAAATATGTTTAAAGTAATTTTAGCACTGCTACGACTGAATGTAAATAAAATAACGTCCCATTAATTTTTCTTATGAATGTACAGAACACATTATTTGTAGTACCATTTGCTCTAAAATGGGTGTATCATTGGATACTTTATAATTCATTAACTTTGTATATAAATATATAAAAAAAAATATCATCATCAATAATTGTAGATTATATATTATTTGTAAAAGAATTAAAGCGTTGAATAAAAAGATCCTTGTAACGTAAACTATATAAATAAATCAATTAGTAGTTAATTGAAAAATAATTGCGAATATCTGAAACATATGTAATTTTCAAACTCTGATTTTTGTACTGTTATTTATAGGTTATTTATTATTCTATAGAGATATGTTTATGAAGTAAAAAAGTAAAAATGCATTAAATTATTTAATTAGTTATTTTTTAGTAGATAAAAATGTAATAAATGTACAAAACTAAGGAATAACAAATAAATAGATAGTCAATAAGAGAACGGCATCGGTTATACCATTTGAAACAGTTTATGCATGAGAGCTAAAGTTTTTATTAAATTAATATTAAATCCAAATATTTTATTAGTGTCAATAATATTTAATATACAGTGTTTGCAGTAGAAAAATCATTTTTATTTATTTTTTCTTACAATTACAATGTGTGAATAAATAAAATTTAAATATTATATGAAGCACTTGAAATGGTTATATAGAAAATTATGGACAACTGTACGTAGGATCATACTTGTTGTTCATTGGCTATGAAGATTGTACAGAAATATGTTATTTACATACCTTAATCCAATATGTTTTATTTTATTGGACATTCTCTTTACTCTTGAAGACTAGAATCGAAGACACGGTAGTCATATTAGGATGATTTTCTGTTTTATTTACGAAATTTATATTATTGAAAATTTAAATGGTTATAAGTCCTAATACTTTACATATATTAAATAAAACTATCTTTTCGGATTTCTTTGCGGATTTATTTTGATTTTTCGTTCCCGAAACCAAAAATGAAAAGAATCGAAAGATAGTTTTATTTAAGATGTCAAATATTCGCGTAAATCTAAGAAATTATTACGTAATATATATTGTAGTAACTTTTAAGTCAATGAATAACAGGTCTTGATATACCACGTGAATTACATTTAAATGAATTGCTCATGTAAAATTTTAATATGAATTTATTATTCTATGGGTGCACTAATGATGTTCAATTGTGAATAAATTGAAATAAAAATATTGAAACGATTTTAAAAGAAAGTGTTGTGTTTATTTTTATTATATACACCCTCTAAAAGTTATTTATATTTTTTATTAGTTTAATACTTTTATTTACGAGGAAGATATTAAGGTACTTTTGTACTTCTTTTTCTTCCAACATTTATTTTATTTCATATAGACAGTACTCAAGAAAACACATTTTACTTACAATTATTTCCATACAGAAAACTATATCAATTGAAAATCTCAATATAAATTGCATCATATCGTTATAAAAGTCAATTAATTCATATCATACTCATGGGTTTAGTATCAGTAGGAGTTATATAGACTTTTGTTACTTTGCTTTTGTTTGTATGTACATTAACGCCTTCATTATTTTTATATATATATATATATATATATATATATATATATATATATATATATATATATATATATATATATATAAGTATATCAAACAAACTACTAGAAGTTTATATAAATGATTGAGGGAAAATAACTTTATTTCCCCTAAAATATTATATTTGAAACATGAATCGATTTTCCGTAGTAAATGTGCACGCAATCAAACTATCGTCTTTCTTTTTAGGGTCCCTTACTGTATTTTTAAACAAATAGTTAGTTTTTTTTGTTAATTTTTGTAATTTATAAAAAAGTACTAACTTAACACGCTAATTTTTTTCAAACTGTTTTAGACTGACATAGAAAACGATGAGGTACTGCATTCATCGTGAGTATATCAGGCGATATCTAACAGCCAATTAAGGATGAATTTAAAAAGATTTTTAACGAACGAGTTATATACTCTAAACTCTCAAACGTTTAAAAAACGATTTGAATTGATGTGAAATAATTTAAAAGTCGGAATATCTATACTAATATTATAAAGGGGCAGAGTTTGTTTGTTTTTTTGAACGCATTAATCTCAGGTACTACTAATCCGATTTGAAAAATTCTCCATGCATCAGATAGCCCGTTTATTGAGGAAGGCTATACGCTGTAACTTATCTACTAGCAATTAAATATCGTATATCAAAATTAGACTGATAAAGTAACGTTTTATTTAATTACTAGCGACTAACCCTCGCTTCGCTCGGGTTCGTCCCTGGGTTGATTCCTTATAGAAACTTTCTTCCTCATTTTTACCCCTTAAGAGATGACTTCCGGTATAAAAAATACCCTGTGTCCTTTCCAGCGTCTCAAACTATCTACTTACCAAATTTCATCTAAATCGGTTCAGTAGTTTTTGAGTTTATTCGTTAAAAACATATAATAATACAAATCTTTCCTCTTTATAATATTAGTATAGATGACGCTTACAAAATGGATCAACGTATCTGCAAACGATAGAGTAATTATTACAGCTACTGCGAATCGTATGGTTAAAATACGCCAAAGCACATATTAGTAAGTAGACGTGATAAACCGCGACGTATATCAATAATTAATTAATTCACTTAGCTGTTGACATGCAATGCGATGACTTAGATTTACGTTTATACTAATATTATAAATGTGAAAGTGTGTTTGTTTGTTTGTCTTTCTTTCACGTCGAAATGGTTTGGCGGATTGGCGTGATTTTTTGTGTGGAGATAGTTGAAGAGCTGGAGAGTGACATAAGCTACTTTTTACCGCGGGAAATTATCCTTTTCCCATAGAAAAAAACGTTATAATATAGGTAATCCAAAAAAATATTTATGTTCAGAATTACTTGAAACTTGGTATAAATGCTCTTCAATACAATTAATTACATACGTATTTTAACATTTTTTGAAATTCATCTCATATGGGGGTAAAATTGCGGATGAAAATTTGTATGAAACCTACCAAAAGATTTTTTTTTTGTAGTTTCAGCGCGGGTGAAACCGCGGGTTCTGCTAGTTTAAATATAATATACTCTGCTCAAGAATTTCTTGTTGATGGTAACGCGTGGAATTTAGATATATTGACTCATATGTGAGCTAGCTATAATGTTATTTTAAAAAAAATCCCGGTAATTAAACGAGTAACTGTTTAGTTTCTCGCCGGCTCTTCTCAGCAGACCTCTTTTCCGAGCCGGTGGTAGCTTCCTCACGGACTGACTACACTGATGCTCTTTAAATTAAATTGACGATTAAAAAGTGCTCGTATAAGGCCAATTGAACAAATCGTAATTTCATTTTAGTACAATGTATTCAGTAAACAATAAATAAAATGACTCCAAATAGCATCCAACGTTACACATATGTAAAAGGCCAATGCTTTATCGCTATTTATAACATCGAAAATGCACCTGAGGGATGGTTTGCTAGAGTGTAGAACTTCGGCATCGTATGACCTATCTGTCAGGACTTATCTAGGGCATTGAGCTGCCCTTAACTGTTAGACAATAAGCAATGAATAAGCATATTTTTTCTTAGCTAAAATATCTTTGTGGTATATAGAACCCTCAGTATACAAGTGCAACTAGCGATTGACCAGTTTTTTTTATTAAGGACAAAACGATACTGATTAAAACGTAACTCCATTTATATTCAGGGTCATTCGAAATATCGATGTTTGAGACTGCACGCGATATTGTATAAAGTCGTGTTAACAATTATGTATTTCTTTTGCGTTTTGTTTTATTAACTCTAGACGAAAAGCAAAGGGGATTATAAGTTTCACGCCAACGTCAGTATGTGTTTAAATATTAGTACGTCTATGTGCCTGGTATCGTAGCTTTCAAATGAATGGGCTGATTTCTATGCATTTTTTACTTAAAAGCTTTTTTGATTGAGATAGTTCTTTAGACGTTTTAGAAGTTGTACCTGCTAAAACTTTCTACTTTTTAAAGGCTGATTGTAGTGTACCTACATGAAGTATAAATAATATGTCATGTTTAATATTCAACTAGTTTCGATGAACTCGCATTATAATTAAATATTTATATGTACTTATACGTATTGTACTAATATTATAAATATTATGACTGTAATAGACTTGATTGACTCTTTGTAAGGCAGTGGTAGTCCAGTGGTGACGCGCTTGCATGGGTAACCGAGTGAAGCGGGTTCAAATCCCGGGTCTCGCACTTCTGATATTTTCATGTGCGAATCATTTTCAACATGATTACCACTTGCCTTACGGTGAAGGAAAACATCGTTAGGAAACCTGCATGTCTGAGAGAACCTAGTAAGTTTTCGAAAGACATGTGAAGTCTGTCAACCCGCACTTGGCCAGCGTGGTGGACTATGGCTTGATCCCCCTCATATTGAAGGGAGGGCCGTGCTCAGCAGTGGGACGTTAATAAGGGCTGAATACATATAAGACTTGATTGAAGTTTAGAGAAGTACCCTACTCGTACCCTTTATTGATACATTATACATATATACATATTAATGAACGTATCTGTTCAAACACACCCGAGTTCTATAAAATATTATAGTTCTATAAATTATTATAACAAAAAAATATTGCATAATGTTTTTTTTTTAAATTAATATCCCTTCCAAGCAGCCAAGAGACACACTTAACAGACCACTTTACCTTAGTCGTCGTCAGTCGGTTGTAGATGGGGACCGAAAACTTCGGTTTGGGAAAAATTAAAAAATACAACTTTTAAAGTTCCCTAACCGAACGCTGGACCATTGGGATGCACTGTCGGGGAGCAGCTGGTATAACCGTTTGGGAGGATTTCTACCTCGGAAGGCCAGCCGTCAAAGTGTCCCGTAAGTGATCCGTAAAGACCCGAAATATTCGGTTAAAATGGATTATACTGACTTTTCTATGCCGTAAGTCCCAACATAATCACTGTATGCATGTACCTACCTACTATTCGCAATTAAATACATTTACCTGTGATACAAAAATAATTTACAACATTAGTGCAAGTTTATAAAAATGTATGTAACAAAAATACTATAAGAGGTCTACGAAAGAATTATTTTTAAGCTACTGTTATTCATGCATACTTATTATAATACAGACTTTAAAAATTTCAACTGAAAATTATTCATAAATTCCATATCATCCGAATTCTCGATCATTACATTCAGCTTTTAATCCGGGATCAGAGAAAAATTTCACTCATAAATAACGACAGTATCTAAAGGCATTGTGTCGAGTGATGCAGGTTCGACGTATAGAACGTTTGTGTCCACGACGGTGGACGGTCAGGCGTTAAGACCATTTGTTAAGCATTCAATGCTTGACCATTTATCTCTCGACCGTTGACTGGGCGTCCTCTATCATGTGGTGCGATTCTGCGACGATCTATCAATGTGTAATTCAACACCTGATCTATGTTGCAATTGGCAATAAAAATGTACTATAATATAAATGCAAATTGTTTTTAATATATGTATATATAATATACATATAACTAAATTCTGAGTCGAATCTGTACATTAAATATTTTTTGGATAATCTAATTGAAATAGATATTATTATCGATATCGAATTAGTTTTTAGAATTTTTGTCGGTCTATCTGTGACCGCATCACGGAAAATCCATTGAATCCCTTCAATTTGATGATGATAGCTGTTTATCCAGGTCAACGTATAGGATACTTAGTACTGCAGGAAAATATCTCACCTCTGAGAAATCTACACTAAACGTTAAAACGTAACTACGGACAAACCCGAGTGGAGCGAGGGTGAGTCGTTAGCTTGGAATAAAAATGTACTGTAATGTACATGTTTTTTTTTATTTATAAGTCGTGGCTATGTAGTATCAAAAGCGCCAGGGCTGGTCTTTTGTGATCACCGCATATTATTAAGCTATAGTAACCCACTAAACCCTTCCGATGTGATGAAATGCAGGAATTTGTTTAGGGGTGCACTACTTAATTTCGTCTGGGCTTAGAAACTGTTTCCCAAGATGAAAACTGCACTTGTGCATAAAAGGTCCACACGTCCCCAGTAGTATTGGTACAAATACTAAAGAACGGAGTTTTCTACAGGCCTTTGAACGCTAAGTCTTCATTAAATATCATATTATGTATATGAATTCAATATATATTAATGCCAAACAGTATATACTAGGGTTTTTTATTACCATATTTGTATGTATTGTATTCAGCGCTTATATTGTATAACTAATCATGTTGAATATGGTTCAAACACGAAATTAACAGAGATGCGAGACCTGGGATTTGAACTTGCTATACTTGGCTTCCCAAGCTTAAAATTGGGCTACCACTGCCTCTTCATTATTGAACATTTAGAATAAACATTTCAAAATATTTATAACTGACTTCCCTTTTTTATCTTTTATAATAATATATTCTTGAAAGTAAAGATTCTGGGAAACAAAAAAAAATGTTAATTAAAGTGACTTTAAAGTCCATTCCATTTTACTTTTCATCTTGTTAACACTTTGTAATTATCCATTAATGGTACTCTTAGTTTTACTTTATAATATTCTGTTCACAGATTGTCTTACAACATTAATTCTCGGTATGTCATACACTTTAATGTATGGTTAGCTTACAAATAACTAGGGTTTGCCCGCGGCTTCTCTTTTATAAGTGAGGTGGAGAGCAAGGATCCCAAGATGCGGTCTTTGTCCTTGCCTAATTTTATTAAATTCTGTTACTGCTCGGCGGTTTAAGTGGAAAGATAACATACAGAGTTACTTTTATATTTATAAAATTATATTTGACGATACGTTTGGCTCAATATGTATAGATTTTTTACTTGAAATAGAAAGACTTCTTGTTATGTTCTGTCGACCTGCTCAATCGTTTATCCCATGAGAATATGTTGGCAAGGTATCACTGGATCGATTCCAATACGATTTTTATTGTATAATCAGAATTACAAACTCTAGGCTTTATTTCAAATATCATATAAGTAAAGCTGCAATCTTGATTTCGACAATCTGCATACGTCTATACATATAATAACATTGTAACTGAGTCGAATCTGTGCACTAAATATTTTTTCGAAAATCTTATTGAAATATTCATTATTAGGCTATTATAGGCCGAATCTATAGTTTTTAGAATTTTCGTCTTTTCTTTACAAAAAGTCATGATATCCCATCAAAAACATAAATGTGAAAACGGGAGCCAAGTTCAATATTTAGAGTATGCGTGGTTGTCAACTTCACCGACAAAAGAATTGAGATCTAAATGGGTGCCAAGTTCTGTAGATAATCGTGATTTTTTTTCATAACAACATACAACATTCTAAAATAAATTTAAAACACAATTTCTTATTTTGTTCTGCTATTTATATTCGGCTAATCAATTATATCTTCTTTATGCTATACGCAAGTTACTGTTTTTATATTGTAAAGTCAACACGTCTCACTTTTCTCAAAACTTGCTTGACTGGTAAAACTTATATTTCACCGACGATGACGACAGCGGCGGCAGGGGCAGACGGGGGTTTTTGTTTCATTTTCTTTAGATAGATATTCATTATAGGCCTAAATATATGGTATGCTCTATTCCTGAAGTATTTAAGATTCTAGCGCGAAAATCGAAAAGCCTTAAAAATTACTTAAGACTCGAATTTACGTTTCATTAAAATTTCCTATAAAGTTATTATGAAAACAATGTGTTACAGAATTATTCGCACCTAGGGACGCCCGTCTGAAACGAGAATAAGTCGCTCGTTATTATTATGAAGAACATTGAATGTCAAAGGAAATTAATTTTCATTTATCTGAAAATAGCTATAATCTTGAGACTAACAATTTTCTCGTAACCAAAACTAAATTACAAGGCGGTATCTAGAAGAGGAAATAATAATACTTTATATATAAATTGGAAGTCAAAATTTTAAACGATAGCTGTCGATCCCATAAAAGAAAACCTAATACAAACGAAGATAAATGAGCTGATTAAATCCGATGACAAAATCAGGTAGATATAACCGAAGCTCAAGGTTGACAAAGTTTAATCGCTACGCGTCAGGCAATCATAGATTTTATTAACTCTTATCAAATACTAGCGACCCACCCTCGTTCCGCTCGGGTCCGTCCTTATATATACGTTTAAACGGTTAGTATAGTATTTCTCAGGAATGAGATGTGTTCCCGCAGTAAAAAGTATTGTGTATATTGACCCGGATAACCAGCTATTATCATATTCATCAAAATCTGTCCAGTGGTTTTCTAGTAATTTGTTTCCAGACAAACAGATAGACAGACAGACAAAAATTCTAAAAACAATAGATTCGCCTTCTGTATCGATAATATATAATGACTATTTCAATAAGATTTTACAAAAAATATTTAATGTACAGATTCGACTCAGTTAGCATTTCATTATATATAAAGATTTAATTTAAACCAATAATGTAGCTTTTTACTAAAAATAATATACACTTCAAATATTCTGTTCTTATTTGGTCATATTACGGCTAAAAATCAACATTGAGTGATGAGTGAGATGAGTTTCGCCCACCTATGATTTTCTTATGAAAATATTTTATTTCAACTTAGAACCCCGGACCTCATGAATTGTAACCATTTAAAGCCCTAAAAAGCCAGTAGTTAGTAATATTTTATATGAGATACATTATTTATTCATATGTATCTCATATACCTACACCTCGTATATGAGTAATACTTCAACACATGCGTTTCAAAGTTGCCGAACTTTTGTAATATGCCGCCCATCATTTTATCATATGTGATACCTACATATAGTATATCTTAATATCTTATAATAAATTGTAATAAAGCCAAATATACTATAAATAAGCTTTGCTTTGTTTGTGTAATATTATATGTGGCTTTATAGTTTATTTATCTGTCTATTCAATCAAATTTGATAGATTTTAATAGTATTTTTAAACATTGTTGAAAGCTTCGCACCTAACAGGCTATGTATAAAATAATTTTCTTCTGATCGATTCCGGCCACAGCCGTCAATCTCTCTGAGACTAGCCAGACGCGCATGAGATATAATAGTGAACAAATGTACGCACAGATATAAGTGCACTCTCTATTCCTTTTACTCTCAAAGTCATACGGGACGATACTTCGACATGACCGGTGAGAGTTAAAGCATAGAACCGAGAGCTTAATGTCCTCTTCGGGGTATGGGGGTGAAACACCGCCAATTTCCCAACTCCAGACTACTAACCGGCATGACTCACCCTTGCTTCGCTCAGGTTCGTCCCTAGCTTGATTCCCCATACAAACTTTCATTCCCACTTTCACCCTCTTAAGTGATGATTTCCGGGTTAATAATTATCCTATGTCCTTTCCAGGGTCCCAAACTATCTTCTTACCAAATTTGATTGAAATCGGTTCAGTAGATCCAGAGATTACCCCCCACAACGTCATAAACTCACAAACTTTACCTCTTTATAATATTAGTATAGATATCGATTACGCTTTGTAAATATATGAAATCTAGACGGTAATACAATAAATTATATACCATGAAGTTAGTAGGCAGATAGTTTTACCCTTCAAAGTATTCTGGTGAGTTTCGACAGAATTATTTTGACAAGACAAGCCATTATAGTTAGTCAAAAGCGTATTTTTATAAATTATGTATAGTGGTAATACCAAAAATAATGTAAAACCAAGTGAATCTACTAGTAGTACCAAGTATATGCATAAGTTAGTACAAACTTCTCAAAAATGCACCACAAAAATTCTGAATTACAAAATATGTTGTGACATACCTCTCATAAGGCAAACACGATCTTTTTTGCCTACCTTTTATGCATACCGTATTCATGCAAATCTTTATTCATGTTCCTAACTAGAACATATTGGATTTTTACGTTTTATTTATTAGCACTTGAGTGTTGTTACTATTCTTTCAATAAAGATATTTTTGATAATAATTGATAATTTATTTAAACATCTACATACCTCATTTACGTTGTAAGTAAGTCTGAGAAGTAACATTTTTTGCATCTATTGAAAATTCTGTTTTGAATGGAGATTTATAATTAGGTCTCCGTCTTCGTCTTAGACCACACGCACTACCACCATGACGGCCGAAACTGAAAAGATATATCTATACATATAATAAAATTGTAACTAAGCCGAATCTGTACATTAAATATTTTTTGAAAAATCTTATTGGAAGACTTTATATTCAGCTAATCTTACTTTAAATTCGGCCTCTGTATCGATAATAATGTTTACATGGCCTCAGTATCGATAATAATGTTTATATTATTATCGATACAGAGGCCGAATGTAAAGTTTTTAGAATTTTTGTCTGTCTGTTACCACATCACAGAAAATCCACTAGAGGGATTTTGATGAAATTTGGTATGATGATAGCTGGTTATCAGGGATAACATATAGGATTCCTTTTACCGCGGGAAAATATCTCATTCCTGAGAAAAAATACAAAAACTGCAATTTAAGAGTATACTAATAATTGTAAAACCTAAGAATTTCGTTTTTGGTCATCTAAACGCGAGCGGAGCCGCAGGAAATGCTAGTTTTCTTATAAAATTTTGGACAGCGCCGACTATTATAAAAATGTTCAGGTTAGGGTAGTATACTATTAAAGTTGAAATATTGTTTAACAGAAACAGGCAACACAAGCTAAAATTTCCTATGTGTAGTGCTACTAAAATGTGTAATGTTTGGCCAATCTTATTTATTGGCAGTGGTAGCCCAATGGTAACACGTTCGCTTGAGAAACCGAGTGAAGCGGGTTCAAATCCCAGGTCTCCACCTCTGATGTTTTCATGTGCGAATTATTTCTAACATGATTGCCAATTATGGTGAAAGAAAACAATGTGAGTAAACCTGTATGTCTGAGAGAACCTAGCAAGTTTTCGAAGAACATGGTGTGAAGTCCTCTAACCTGTACGTAGTAGGAGGCCCGTGCTCAGCTGTTGGACGTTAAAAAGGCCTGAATACTACCGCACTAAACTAATTTAGATTTTGAGACACGGGGAAAATTTCATGACTCAATGCTTACTTGTCCCGACCCTGGACTTAATCCCGCGTCTTTCAAATCTGCAACCGTACAAGATAGTCATTACACCAACATGATAGAATAATCAATAAGACTAATTATATGCAGCGTTAGGTTCCTTTGACTCATTGCCATGAAATTTATAGGTCAATACGAAATGAGGTTACTAATATCATTTATTTCATAGTTTCGTTAAATATATCAACATTTATGATTTTTAAGGGTTGATTTTTTTTTCTACCCTTACAAATCTTCTTAATAATTGTTTTTTTTTAACTATTAAACTAAATACATGATCGTACTTAAAGTTGTAAATAAACATGTTATTCTGTTATAACGTAACTATAATTTTGCGAAATATTAAAAGATGTGAATTGAATTGACATTTTTTGTATATTGAAATAACTATAGTCCAAAAATATTGTTTCTATTTATTTTTTCTATCATCTAAGATATTTTTTCAATATTAAGATTATATTAAAGTGACACAAATGTTTAACGTCAAAAAATATAATATCCTTCTCCGCGGCACATCAAAAGTTACTACATTAAAAAAACTTTTTAACAAAAATATAACAACCGATTTCAAACAAAAGCACTAAAAAGTAAAAAATAACTGACTGGTAGTTTTCATTTACTATACATACCTAATCAAATATTTTCGAAGTCGGTGTGCTTTGCTTTGTATGGGCTGGCAGCGATTTCGAAAATATTTGATTAGGTATGTATTTAATAGGTAGGCTTTAATTACTTAGCCAAAGCACATATAATAATATATAATAAAACTATACATATAATAAAACTGTTGAGGTCGAATGTCTGTTCATAGAAAAAAATGCTAAAAACCGAGTCAGGGGGATGTAAGAAGAGAAATAGAACAAATCCAGATTTTTTACAAATTTTTTGTTTCTCTGTCTGTTTGTTTGTCTGTTTGTACGGGCTAATCTCCGAAACTGTTGCCCGATTTAAATGAAATTTTGCACGGTGTACCTTATATCCCCGGTCAACATTTAAGATACTTTTCATTCCGGAAAATTAAAGAGTTAAAAATGTGTGGGATAGTTAAAAAACTAATATATCATAATTTATATATAAAAAACTAATATATCATAATTTATATATCATAATTTAAGTAACAGTTCCAATTTATGGAAGTGCTTCTAACAAATTGATAGATACACTTAAATAAATTGGCGTCAAATAAAATAAAACATTGTTATACTGACGCTATTGCTAGTGCGAGTAATTTAATAAAATGTCACTTAAATACATAAGAAAATATTATAAAATATTGTTTTCGTTTAAAACTGTGTTATACCTCCGTCTAATTTTTGGATATTACAGTGAAATTTTACCATCAAAATTATTTCGTTTTTGCGCCAGATTCTACTGTATTTTATTTACGATTTCTATCATAAGCTGCCATACTTATATTATACAATCGAGCGAACAAGTGACATCATTAGTACTATATATATTGCAAGAGTGTGCACTTTTTATTATTAATAAGTTTATATCCTTATACACTAAGGATCGAGCCATACTTAAATTTTATTCCGATATTAAAACGATTGACAAAGTGCTTGGAGTGAAGGAGGACTTTTTTAACATAAATATCACCATATTACTCGCGTGGGCATGCCTAATTGCTAAATCTTTCTCGAATTGGTATTTTTTACCTTCTGAATACTGGAATATTTGGTCAGTAACAATTTTGATTACATTGCTATCAAATCATTTAAGTCATGTTCCAGGAATTATGTTGTTTGAATTGATGTGGTCTAGAATAAGGTTTATTGTAGCACGTTTAAAACTGATGTTTAATAATAAAAATTTGTGTGCTGAAGAAAAAATATTCGTAATAAAAAAATTCTTGCACATATACAAACATTTACTGGATACTTTTTATCGCAACGATAATTCAGTAAAGTTATTGGTAAGTATTAGAAAGGAAGTAAAGCCATACTATTATTATAAATGTTAAAGCATGTTTGTTTATTTGTTCTTCTTTAAAAGAGTAATGGAGAGAAAAAATCGGGTAATTTTTGACACACTTCAACAAAAGATTTGTTATTTCTTCGAAATTTTATTATTGATATTGACGAAAATTACATAATGATTTTAAAATTTAATACTAATAATTCTGCCCTTTTTCATCCCACTGCTGGACGAAAAAAGGTTAAAGCTTCCCACATAAAATTAAAGACATAATCCCATCATCCTCGTAATTTGAACATTTAAAAAATTAAATGATTCCCGTCTAAATGTTTCAACTTAGGTTTATTAAATATTTACATACATATATGTATGTTGTTATATTTAAATAACTAAATGCTCTCCTAATATATATATATATATATATATATATATATATATATATATATATATATATATATATATATATATATATATATATATATATATATATATATATATATATATATATATATATATATATATATATATATATATATATATATATATATATATATATATATATATATATATATATCGTAAAATATTAACATTTTCTTTCTAATTTTTTTCAGATATTTTCCAATCTTATATTCTCATTTTTAAAGCAAATACACTGTTTCAATTTTAGCATTAGTTCATTTATTAATAATGTAAGTATGTATAATTTTATATCAGATAAAGAGTCTTTTAATGAAAGAAACTAGTCTCAAATTAAAATAAAGTTAGAGTTTTTGGTAAATTTAATCCCGTTTGAAGTTAATAAATTAATTTTTTGATGATTAAGAAAATAAAAAAACTTGCTTTTATTAGTAACACCAAAAATAAGACTAAAATCTAAAACTCAAACTCACATCAAGCTAAATTATCCCAAAGTCAAGGAATTTACTAGTAGCTGTCGAAGAGTTTCACTATCCACCTTCTTTCTGGATTCAGCATTAGACCAGCTCGATGATATCGAATCGCTGGGAAATACAAAGTTCAAGTCAATATGACATTTTTTAATTTAAAATATTTCAAATATCATAGTTTCTCCTGATTTTATCGAAAACGGTACACCCTATGTCAAAGAAAAATTATGGGGCCACCTTAATAGAATAAAATTTCAAATAGCAAAATCGGTCAAACCATCTCCGAAAAATATACAAACATACAGACGAACATAAAACCTCCTCCTTTTTGGAAGTCGGCTTAAAATATACTTATTATATTTTGTTCAATTCAAGGCTTCAATACGTGCTAGTTCAGCACAGATTACCTCGCCAATGTTATATAGAAGGAAAAAAGAATTATTATTTATTTTTAGACAGACATCGGCGTATCTTTGAACACCATAGCCGAGGCGATCATAAACAACATAATGATGTGTTCTGTAACTTTTTTAGCTGAAATGGTTTTAAATGAGTATGATGAAGTGAAAGAAATGCTGGGTGACCTTTTGATAATGAATAAAGGTAATCTAAAAATAATTATATATGTTATATTACGATATGTTATATTACGTAGCTAGTGTCTCGCCCTCGCTCCGCTTGGGTTCATCCCTAGGTAGTGGGTACGAATTAACTATTAGAAAAGATTTCTCCGAGATGAGATATTTTATTGCAGTTGTTTTCTCCTGATACGTTTCCAGACAGACAAAGATTGATAGAGAGACAGGCGGACAAAGTATCTAAAAACTATAGATTAGGCCTCTGTATCGATAAAAATGACTATTTCAATAAGGCTTTCCAAAAAAGTAAGAGTAATATTGACAATGTCTATAAATAATTATTCTAATGGTTGTAACCAACATTGATTAAGGGGTTTGTTTTTATTTAGGATATAAGCTAGGACTGTATTAGTATAGCTATCATTAGCCATAATTTTAATGGGGAAACAATATATTTATTTCCTCATATATTTGCAATACAACAAGGTATTTATTTGTAATAATTGTAATTGCTTAAATTTTCAGATGAAGATCTACGAAAAATGATCTACGAGTGTCTGGAATATATTGAGACCAGACCGCCTAGATATTCCATCTGGAGGATATTTTCACTTGACATTCAATTGTGTATAGGATTCATACAACTCTGCAGCACTTATGTTATTATTTTATTACAATTTCAGTATTAAAAATAAGAAAACCAATTATAAAAAAAACTAAATAATAAAATAAAATTTTATGGCAGTTTATAATTGTACTTAATTTTTTTTTCTAAAGTACCTACTTTCTAAGTATTTTTATTGTAAATATTGTCAGGTTATTATTAGAAATATAGCAATTAATCTGTTTCCAAACTTTAAAAACTATAATATTCCATTGACTTCCTCTAAATAATTAAAGTCAATATAGTGACAGAGTTTTAGGTTACATTAAATTAAAGTAAGGAAAATTTTACATTCAATTACGGTAATGCAAGAGACTTCTATAATAACGTCTTACTAAATAATTCCGGTCACGGCGACCAATCTGACTGAGACTAGCAAATGCGTAGAAGATATTCTTGTGTACAAGGGCACGCGCAGACACAACGTGCACTCTCTATTCCTGTTACTCTCAAAGTCCGACGAAACGATACTTCGAGGCAACCAATGAGAGTTAAGGGGCAGGACCGATGGCTTGACGTCTTCTCCAAGGCACGGGGATGAAACACCGCCAACTTCCTAACTTCGGACTACTACTGAAATGGGACTCGACCCGGGACTTAAACCAAGGACCTCCGGATGTGCAGCCGTACATGCTAGCTACTAGACCACAGAGGCCACAGAGGCAGCACTGTATGCAATTATCTCTTGGAAAATCGATATTAACCTTCGTCCAATTATTATCATATCAATTAAGCATTTTAAGTGTTTGAAAAGATGGCGTTACAAGTATATACCATAAGGCTAGTAGGTAGATAGTGTAACTTCTTAAAGTATTCCAGTTAGTTTCAAGTTATTATAGTTAGTCAAAAGCGTGTTTTTATTTTTTTTAAAGGCTAAACTAGACTTCATTTAAAACGGTCGAGTAAATCCATAGACACAGCGATTATCGTTTTTGAAGTTCTACATAAAACGGGAGCATATATAGTGGTTATAACGTAAATAAATAGTCTTCAAAACGAGTGAATTCACAAGCAGTACTACTCGTATGTATATGCATAAGTTAGTCCAAACTTATCAAAAATGCGCCACAAATATTCTGAATTATAAAATATGTCGTGACAAACCTCTCATAAGGCAAACACGATCTTTTTTGCCTCATACCTTATTCATGCAAATCTTTATTCATGTTTCTAACTAGAACATATTGGATTTTTACGTTTTATTTATTTTACAAGCAACTAGCACTTGACTACTGCTACTATTCTTTCAACTAATTTGACATTTCTGATAATAATTGATAATTTATTTAAGGATCTACCTCATTTACGTTGTAGCAGTCATCACTAAGTCTGAGAAGTAACATTTTTCGTACCAATTGAAAATTCTGGAGCTGATTTTGGAGTATGGAGTCTGGTTTTGAATGGAGCTTTAAAATTAGGTCCTCGTCTTCGACCACATTAACTACAGCCATAACGGCCGCATGCGAAAGCCGAAAGATATTTTTTCTTATAAAATATTGGATAGCACATACTATTGCAAAAAAATGTTAGGTTACGTTAGTATACTATTAAAGTTGAATAGCTGCCTCGATGATGTAGTGGCTAGCATGTACGGCTGCACACCCGGAGGTCCTGGGTTCGAGTCCCGGGTCGGGCCAAAGTTTAGTTATTGAGTCTTTCTGTATAGTAAGCCTCAGTAATAGTCCGGAGTTGGGAAGTTGGCGGTGTTTCACCCCCGTGCCTCGGAGAGCACATAAAGCCGTCGGTCCTGCGCCTTAACTCTCACTGGTCGTGTCGAGCAGTCGTCCCACCGAAGTATGAGAGACACAGGAATAGAGAGTGCACTTGTGTCTGCGCGTACACTTGTGCACTATAATATCTCCTGCGCAGTTGGCTAGTCTCAATGAGATTGGCTGCCGTGGCCGGAATCGGTCAGGAGAACATCATCAAAGTTGAAATATTGTTTTTCAAAAACACATAACACAACATAATTTTTTTTATGTCTAGGGTTACTAACATATATAATGTCTGGCCAATCTCAATTAATGGCAATGGTAGTCATTGGCAGTGCTAGCCATTAGCAGTGGTAGCACAATGGTAACACACTCGCTCGAGTGAAACGGGTTCAAATCCCGGGTCTCGCACCTCGGATGTTTTGTTGTGCGAATCATTTTTAACATGATTACCACTTATGTGAAAGATAAC
Organism: Brenthis hecate; assembly: GCA_951806755.1. NCBI lineage: Eukaryota > Metazoa > Arthropoda > Insecta > Lepidoptera > Nymphalidae > Brenthis > Brenthis hecate. Next base: position 3,041,151 of record OX638263.1, read on the forward strand.
ATCGTGAGGAAACCTGCATGTCTGAGAGAACCTAGCAAGTTTTCAAAGGAGAAGATGTGAAGTCCGCCAAACCGTAGTAGGAGGCCTGTGCCCAGCAGTTGGACGTTAATAAGGCCTGAATACTACTATACTAAACTTTAGATTTTGAGGCACGAGGAAAATTTCATGACAGAACACTCAATGCGCGGACAAGTAAGTCCCGACCCTGGACAAACCAACCTGGTCAAACCCGCGTCTTTCAAATCTGCAACCTTACAAACTAGCCACTAGACCAACGCGATATAAAAATTATTAAGACTAATTATAATGCAGCGTTAGTTACCTTTGACTCATTTCCATGAAATTAATGAGTTAACGAAATGAGGTTAATAATATCATTGATTTTAGTTTTGTTACAAATATGAAAATCTATGGTTTTTAAGGGTTGAAAATCAAAATCTTCTCAATATTTGTTTTTTTTTAACTATAAACTAAATACCTAAATGAGTGTACTGAAGTACATGTTCTATAATTGTTATAACGTAACTATAATTTTGCGAAATATTAAAAGACGTGCTCTGAAATGATTCCTTTTGTAATTAAAATAACAATAGTCCAAAAATATCGTTTCTATATTTTTTTTTTATAATCTAAAATATTTTTTCAATATTAATATTATACTAAAGTGTGTCAAATTTTTAACACCCAAAAATATTATATCCTTCTCGATAAAACAAAAGTATTTTATTTGTGTTTATACTAAAATAAATAATTTAAGAAAACGATTGGTAGACCAATCGGAATCCGTTATTTTTAAGAGAAATAAATTTATTGAAACCCTGAAGTTTTATGATTTTAAAATGTTAGCAGGTATATAAGGAATAGAAATTCGTAAAATGCCCAGTTACAATCTGGCCAGCTACCCCCGAGAAATGGGGGGACGCAAAGCGTAGAAAAATAGTTTTGCGTTGAAAAAGCGTTGAAAAAAATATATTGTAGTATCTTTTAGAAATGTGACTTAAATTTATAAAATAACCCTTTAATCTACTGAGCATCCATTAAATGCTAAGATATTTATGATAAAAAGGGAAGGATCCTTTTTTTGTATTGAAATACGAATATCTCAAGAAAAAATAGATATACTTAAAAAGTTTAGTAAAAAATTTTTTTGTTCATATTTACATTTTTTTTGTGATTTTTTAACAAAACTATGACTAAATTTAATAAATATCAACTTACTATTAGCTGTTGAAGAGTTCCACCTATCCACCTTCTGGTCTTACCATCAGATCAGATCAACGATACCGAACCACTGCACTATCAACGGAAATTGACGCACTTGCAAAGTTTCAAGTCAATATGACAATTAGAAGTAGGTTAAATTCATCATGAGCTATTTTTCCACCCTAAGGGGTTTTTTTTAATTTAAATGGGACCAATGTGAAAGTATGCATTTTCAAACAAAACAAAAATTGTCTAAATCGGTTAATAAATGATGAATGAGGTAACAAAAAAAAACGTACAGCCGAATTTAGAACCTCCTCCTTTTTGAGAAGTCGGTTGAACATTGAAATCAGCTAGTTTTTTATATAGATACTAGATAGGTAAAGACAAAACAGTTAGGCCATGTAGACTATTTTTTATAGCCAAAACTATTCTAATGTTCTATTAAAATTGATCATTGCATTGTATATGTGTATATTGTGTAAGCATGGCGTATGTCGCAGAAGCATATGGATAACACAAAATCAAAAATATTTAAAAAAATGTTTGTGTCATAAATACAACAACGCAAATAGTCAATAATTTCGTTTCGTGCTTAACGAAATTTGTTTACGTTTATACTAAAACAACTTTATAAGCCTATTTTTCAATGTGATCCAGTACATTTATCATGAAAATGGATATAAAATGTTTATTTTAACATGTGCAACCCTTAAAACTCGACATATATCATAATTTAAGTAACAGTTCCAATTTATGTAAGTGCTTCTATCAAATTGATAGATACACTTAAATAAATTGGCGTCAAATAAAATAAAACATTGTTATACTGACGCTATTGCTAGTGCGAGTAATTTAATAAAATGTCACTTAAATACATAAGAAAATATTATAAAATATTGTTTTCGTTTAAAACTGTGTTATGCCTCCGTCTAATTTTTGGATATTACAGTGAAATTTTACCTTCAAAATTATTTCGTTTTTGCGCCAGATTCTACTGTATTTTATTTACGATTTCTATCTTATTCTACCATACTTATAATATACAATCGAGCGAACAAGTGACATCATTAGTACTATATATATTGCAAGAGTGTACACATCTTATTATTAATAAGCTTATATCCTTATACACTAAGGATCGAGCCATATTTAAATGTTATTCAGATATTAAAACGATTGACAAAGTGCTTGGAGTGAAGGAGGACTTTTTTAACATAAATATCACCATATTATTCGCTTGGATATGCCTAATTGCTAAATCTTTCTCGAATTGGTATTTTATCCCTTCTGAAAACTGGAATTTTTGGTCAGTAACAACTTTGATTACATTGCTATCAAATCATTTAAGTCATGTTCCAGGAACAATGTTGTTTGAATTGATGTGGTCTAGAATAAGGTTTATTGTAGCACGTTTAAAACTGATGTTTAATAATAAAAATTTGTGTGCTGAAGAAAAAATATTCGTATTAAAAAAATTCTTGCACATGTACAAACATTTACTGGATACTTTTTATCGCAATGATAATTCAGTAAAGTTATTGGTAAGTATTAGAAAGGAAGCAAAGCCTTACTATTATTATAAATGTTAAAGGATGTTTGTTTATTTGTTCTTCTTTAAAAGAGCAATGGAGAGAAAAATTCGGGTAATATTTGACAGATTTCATTCACGACATTTAATTATCGTTTTTATCGTATCGTGTTTTTTTCGTATCGTTATTCGACATTTAATTATCGTTATTGACGAAAATTACATAATGATTTTAAAATTTAATAATAATAATTCTGCCCTTTTTCCCACTGCTGGACAAGAAAATCTTCAGAGTCCCATCATCCCCGTATATAGGCCATTTTTATACCGGTACATTAAGTCTCGACAAAAAGTTTCAACGGAGGGTTATTAACTAGTTTTTTTTCATTTAGAGACCTTAATACCTCACATATGTATATTTAAATAATTAAATGCTCTCCTAAAATACCTACTCGTAAAACACTTTGTGTTTTACATGATAATTACTGAAAACATAAGAAATTCGCCATATTATAATTTGATTTCGAGGGATAAACTAACCATACTACCTATTACTTATTAGTATTTATAAACATTTTATTTCTAATTTTTTTCAGATATTTTCCAATCTTATATTCTCATTTTTAAAGCAAATACTCTGTTTCACTTATGGCATTACTTTTTTTATTAATTATGTAAGTATGGATAATTTAATATCAGATAAAGGGTCTCATAATGAAAGAAAGTAGTCTTAAATTAAATATAGAGTTTTTGGTAAACTTAATCCCGTTTGAAGTTAATAAATGAACAAATAAAAATAAAAATGTACTCCAGCTCCGGTAATTTTTTATTGCTTTATTGACAAAGGAAATCTATTATATTCAAACGTAACTTAAAACTTATTTATATTTACCAAAAAATATTAAAATTAACCTTAAATTAAAAAAATTAAATCCGATCTACAGACTCTAAGTACAAAATAACTGAACGGGGGTTTTGATTTACGAAAAATACCTGATCTACCAATAAAGACTGAAGACTAAAAAAAAATAAATTTTGCTTTTTCAGTAACACTACTAATAGGGCTCCAAGATCCATGGCTATGTGTTATATGTATATACATTTTTCAAATCAAAGCAAAACATCCCAAACTCAAAGAATTTACTAGTAAATGTCAAAGAGTGTCTGTGAATATCCCCCTTCTTTCTGGCTTCACCATCAGACTAATTTGATGATACCGAATCGCTCAGAAATACAAACACATGCAAAGATTCAAGTCAATATAATATTTTTTAAGTTAACATACTTCAGATTTTATGATTTCTCATGATTTTATCAAAAACGGTACACTCCATGACAAAGAAAAATTTATGGGACCACCTATTAAAGTCTCATAAATTAAAAGTACAATTAAAAGTAGTAAAATCGGTCAAACCGTCTACGAGAAATCAATGAACATACATAAAAAATAAACAAACACAGAGACGAACATAGAACCTCCTCCTTTTTGGAAGTACTAAAAATATAATTATTCTATTTATTCAATTCAGTTAATGCCCCAACATATTCATTTATTTATATTTAATTCTCTTGTTAATGGCTTTAAAACGTGCCAGTAGAGCACAGATTACTCATCAATGTTATGTAGAATGGAGAAAGAATTATTATTTATTTTCAGAGAGAAACTGACTTGTCTTTGAACATCATATGCGAGGCAATCATAAGTAACATAATGATGTGTTCCGTAACTTTTTTAGCTGAAATGATTTTAAATGAGTATGATGAAATGAAAGAAATGCTGGGCGACCTTTTGATAATGAATAAAGGTAATCTAAAAATAATTATATACATACATATGTTAAACCATACGTTTTATTCGTTCGTGCGCTGGCCGTAGATTGTAATACCCATAATCGTTACGACGGGCTAGCGGGTTGGCGATCGCAGGGGGTAGCTTATTGCACCGGTTCTTTTCGTCGCTTATACCGCAAAGCTTAAAGACAAAAGTCTTTAACGAGTGCGTCCTACATGTTATGACACACGGAGCTGAGACACTGACAATGTGATTGGTCCAGCAGTTTAAGGTCGCTTAGCGCGCTATGGAGAGGGCTGTGCTCCGAGTTTGTCTGAAGGGTAGGATCCGAAACGAAGAGATCCGACAGAGAAGTAAATTTATCGGAATCATCCAAAGAATTAGCAAGCTGAAGTGGCAGTGGACTGGTCACATTTGTCGCAGAACCAATAACCGATGAAGTAGATGGGCTCGGATTCGTCCCTGGTTAGTAGGTACGTTTTAACGGTTAGTATTGATTTCTCAGAGAAGAGATAACCAGCTATCATCATACCAAATTTCATCAAAATCTGTCCAGTGTTTTTCTCGTGATGCGTTCCCAGACATATAGACAGACAGACAAAAATTCTAAAAGCTATAGATTCGACCTCTCTATAATAATTATTATTCAAATGAATGTAACCAAGATTGATTAAAGGGTTGTTTTTATTTAGAACATAATATGCTAAAACCGTATTAGTATAGCTTTTTTTAGCTATAGTTTTAATAATGTAATTATTTCCCCATATACTTGCAATTCAACAAAGTATTTGCTTAAATTAAGTAATTGTTTAAATTTTCAGATGAAGATCTACGAAAAATGATCTACGAGTGTCTGGAATATATAGAGACCAGACCGCCTAGATACTCAATCTGGAGGATATTTTCACTTGATATTCAATTATCTATAGGATTTATACAACTCTGCAGCACTTATGTTATCATTTTATTACAATTTCAGTATTAAAAATAAGAAAACCAATTATTAAAAAAATTAGGTTGAAACTGAATAATAAAATAATTTGTATGGAAATATTATTATTTGAACTCCATTAAACAAATTTCATCATTTTTTTCCAATTAATATAACATCACAAAAAAAATATAAAAAATAATGTATACCTTCAGGTTTATTTTCAACCGAATCCAAAAAGGATGAGGTTTTCAATTCGACTGTTTTTTTTTATGTTTGTTACCTCAGAACTCCGTCATTTATTAACCGATTTGGACAATTTTTGTATTGTTTAAAAGTGTATACTTTCAGATTGGTTCCATTTAAATTTCAAAAACAAATACCACCCCCAAGGGTGGAAAAATAGCTAATGATGAATTTAACCTACTTCTAATTGTCATATTGACTTGAAATTTTGCAAGTGTTTCTATTTCCGTTGATAGTACAGTGGTTCGGTATTGTTGACCTGATATGATGGTAAGGCCAGAAGGTGGATATGTGGAACTCTTCAACGGCTAATAGTAGATACTTTGAGTTTGGGCTTATTTTGTTTGATTTGACAAGCCTAACACGTTAGAATTCTTACTTTGCTACTACTGTCTACACTAAAAAGGGAAAAATAAAAACTTTTTAACAAAAAAAAACCGACTTCAAACAAAAGCACTAAAAATTAAAAAATAACTGATTGGTAGTTTTCGATTAGGTATGTATAGTAAATACTATACATACCTAATCAAATATTTTCGAAATCGGTGCCAGCCCATACAAAGCAAAGCACACCGACTTCGAAAATATTTGATTAGGTTTGTATAGTAAATGAAAACTACCAATCAGTTATTTTTTACTTTTTAGTGCTTTTGTTTGAAGTCGGTTTTTATTTTTTTGTTTAAAAGTTTTTATTATTTTAATTAATTAAAGCAGCATCCAGCAATCCAGCTGGATGGGAGGCAAAGAAATGCACTAGAGTATCCCGCCTCTGAGTGTCAGAATGCGTCTTAGGCAGGTTTCTCTCTAATAACTCAATAGACAGTAAGAATAATTCTTTTGCTTTGCTTTATGCCCCAAGATTGTGCAAGTAGAGAGCGTTCGTGGTATGAACCTATTAGAAAATACGCCTGATAGGTTAACCGTCGAGGCATTGTAGTTGAATTTAATTTTATTTATGTATGTTATTTAGATACAATTAAATACTATTTTAACAGTTATACAATACTTATGATTTATTATAGTTGGTTTATCTATACTAATATTATAAAGAGGTAAAGTTTGTGATCTTGTGAGTGTGAGTTTGTGAGTTTGTGACGTTGTGGGGGGTAATCTCTGGATCTACTGAACCGATTTTCAAAATTTTTGTACCAATAGAAAGCCACGTTCTTTCTGAGTATCATAGGCTATATATTAACCCGAAGAATGAAAAGACTTTTTCATGGTAGTCAGATTTGCAAAGTAAGTCGGAGAAAAAACGGTCGAACGAAAACGTTTCTTACGAACGCTGCCTTAACGATGAGAGATATATGATTATGTTCTAGAAAAAAGTTGTAGAGCTTAATAATGCCTACAAAAAAGTCAGCGACACCATATGTCTAACTTTTATATTTAAATCACAAAAATTAGTTTTTTATATTAAAAAAATAATTTAAATCGTTAGGTCATGTTTATTGGTCATATTATCAAGAATTATGAATTCTTATCAAAATAAGTAAATTTATCGTCTAAAATGTTTAAAACAAAAGACTTTTCCCTTTTACTGCATATAATTTGGACAAATGGTTAAAGAGATAATACAACATATTCGTAGGTATGGACGAACCCGAGCGAGCTGTTTGTCTGTTTTCCTGTTTGTACGGGCTAATTTCCGAATCTATTGAACCGATTTAAATGAAATTTTGCATGGTGGTACCTTATATCCCCGGGCAACAACTTAGATACTTTTCATCCCGGAAAATTAAAGAGTTCCCGTGGGATAGTTAAAAAACTATAACAACTTATACAGCTTGGTACACACAAACTACTAATTGGATTTTAATTAAACTTTACAAGAATATAGTTCATACATGACAAAAACAAATCAGCTACTTTTCATCCCGGAAAATTAAAGAGTTTCCGTGGGATAGTCTAAAAACTATAGTAACTTATACAGCTTAGTACACAAAAACTATTGATTGGACTTTGATGAAATTTTACAATAATATAGTTCATACATCAGACTAACAAATAGGTTACCTTTTATCCCGAAAAATGTACTGTTCCCGTGGAATAGATCTGTTTGTGCTTTTCTAGAGGTGAACCCGAGTGAAGCGAGGGTGAGCCGCTAGTATTTACATATATTACAATACTAATTATTTATTATTATTACTATAATTATATATTATAATAAGGTTTTTACAGGTGGAGCACAGGTAAGTATGCTACAAATACGAAAGTAATTCTGGGGCACCTCATTTATTGTTCCGTTAGATTTTAGTGATCTAATAAGGCCAGTATGGCGTTTTTGGCTGCTTACCACATAGTAAAATATGTGTCTGCAGGTAGTACATGTATTACATATTTATGTAAGATTCTAACTATAAATAATAAAACCCTTTCCTCTTGATATTCAAATTTTTGTGGAGCGGCCAATGCATCTCTCACACATTATGATCTATTTGCACGAGGGAGAAGAATACCTAGAGCTACGTCTTAGTTGACGCTAAAGAAGATATAACAACCCATGATGCCTTTTTCCAAGGATTTTGTTTTATTTTAAAATAGCAGATTTTTTGAAAAAGAAATACAAGGAGTAGGATTTTCTAATAAGATATATAATCATTGTTAATTGAAATTGATTTCAATAAATACATATGTCTATTTAATATAATAATATCTCACATCGTTAATCAATGGAAGAACGCAGAGAAAGCGATATGTAACCACATGTTGGACCAACTTCCCTAATATGTCACTAATCGGTTTGCCATTAGACAGTGCACGTGACGACCGAATCTTAAAGCGAATTTGGCTCTGGATTCAATCAATAATGTAAAATATATAGGAAAATCTTATGTTAAAAATAAACAATATTTTTTTGGAATACAATAGGTAGGGATATGAAGAAAAAAAATTATGAGGCATAGTTGACCCGCTATAATATTATTTAATAATTATGTTCTTTCTCTATATAAAACTTTACTTCATGCTTTTGTTCTACTGCTGCATTGAATATGGACAATTTTATTGCAGATCCCATATATTTATAATCATATATACAATGTAATTTAAAACATTTCACTCGAGCAAAGCACGCAGTCAGATTTCAATATAATTTGTTTTTTTTTTCGTATGAAATAATGTTTATAGAAATAATGTTAATAGATAATAAGTACAGTTTTCTTTTAAGTTATCAACACGAACTAAGCTGATCAATAGCTATAACGGCTATTGGCTAAACACCGACACGTTCAACAAAGTTATCTAATACGTCGATGATCGAATTTCCATCATTAAACGACTTTACCAAACTAGAAAACATTAAATCGGACATGATATCATATCAGATTGTCGTTATCAAAGCAAAGTTCCTTATGTTCTAAAGATATAAGATACCCCATCTATATACTAAAGGGGGGTACTAATTGTACCAAGATTTAAGACATTATCTATATCACAGATGACGTAATTCTATACTAGAATATCTGCCACTAGTCTGTAGTTCTAGTGAGATCCTGGGTTCGAATCCAGGGTGGGGTTAAATTTAGTATGTGTTGACAGGGAAGTTAGCACTGTTTCAACCGCGTACCTCGAAGATTATATTGAATTGCTGCCGTGCCTCCGAAGTTCGATAGGAATCGAGAGCGCGCTTATGTTTGCTCGTACTTATGCAATATAATATCTCCTGCGCACAGCGAGATTGGCCACTGCGCCGTGATCAAAATCCATCTCTAATAAAAAATATCTACCTTGTTATCTATAATTATATTATAAGAAACAGTCTATTTGTCTTTTGTAAGGCTGAAAAGGTCGTTTACGAATTAAGTAATTATGTACCAGCTAATGGTAAGTATTAAACAAAGAAATAATTAATTAATTCCGTTTTTTTTCCCGTGAAATATTTATATTATTTATAATTAATATAAATATTATTTATAAGAATGTCAAAGATAAATATCCTTCTTATAATATTCTTATAAATATATATTTTTTTATTTTAATCTAATATAATAAATATATAAATTTAATTAATTTAAAATATTATAATCATCATGTATGTTATAATTTTCCATATTTCTTAAAAAAGAAAAAAAGATGAATGGCTAAATCTAACTTTAATTAAATCTTGTATATTAAACCACTTCATTTAGTTAGTAAAGCAGAGTAAATAGTGTATAGAGTGTAACCTAGTTGGGTTAGCGTATATTAATCGAGTTTACTGTCCAAGATGCTCTGATCGAAGACTAAGGCAACACTGACTTAATTATTTGGTAAATACTGTGCTAGTATAAACTTGAATGTTGTTCTATTATAATATGAATACTTTTTGTGCTACTACGTCTTGCAAAAGCTTGAAGTATAACGTATGGAGTAAGTAACAAAGGTTCTGAGTTCGATTCCTGTAGGTATTTATTTAATGTGTACCAACATTCCAATGTGTAACTAGGTATTATTGTATTATTAATGTTGACTTTCTCGTTAGTTCATTGTAGTAGAACTTCTATTTGAGTTTAGAGTCTATCTATCTGTAGTTTTCCTTACTACAGTATATTTGAAATAAGCTACGTAAAAATGATATCAAATTCCAACATTAGTTAAAGGTTATTTTTGACCAAATTAATAAAAATTACAATGCGCAAAAGGCAAAATATGCTGTATTTGTATATTAAAATGTTCACCATTTTTACTAAAATTTTCTTTTGTCTTGTAAAAATATTTTTTCTTCTAACTCTCATCTTTGTAATGTTTCCATGAAGCATTTATGAAACAGTTTGACAGAGGTATTGAAAATTACAAGAGAATTAATGATCACTTAGTGGTGTAACAACTCTGGTTCCACGCTTCGAGTACATAAGCTACCGATTCCATTTGTTATTCAATACTCAGTAAAATTGCTTCTCCATATTCTTTTACATAAAGAAAGACTTAAAAAAACATAAAAAGAAGTATATGCTACAAAAGACATAATAATTTCAATTTTGCTACCTAACAAAACAATTTAAATAGTTCGAGAAGAATTCGGGCCACATATCTAAATGAAACATTAAAACAAAATACCTTTAGACACTTTACATCTTAAAAGCCCATAAAACTTGACATAAGGTATAATATACTATCCAAAGTGGGTTTTAACTTGCGTGTAACGCTACCGTGCGTGCTATTAACAGAATGTTTAAGAAGCCAATAAGTCCGCAAACTCCTTACAACCAATCCGTTTTGCTGAACACGTCGGCCATTTGTATCTTAGAGTGAATGAAATGGCCTCGTGAAAGCCGCTGCTCATCAATCTTAGGCGATAGGGAATGGACCCTGTAATAGTTGTGAGTCGATAATGACTCGTTTCGAAGGCTTGGTACGGTGTTGAATACCTTCGTGATCAAAAATGAAATGTAATAGGTTTCACTTTGTATTTTGGAAAGCTATGATTTAAAAATATTGCTTTTAATTTTATGTTGTTAACTGCCTCGGTGGTGTTGTGGCTAGCATGTACGGATGCACACTCGGAGGTCCTGGGTTCGAGTCCTGGGTCGGGCCTAGTTTAGTTATTGAGTCTTTCTGTATAGTAAGTCTCAGTAACAGTCCGGAGTTGGAAAGTTGGCGGTGTTTCACCCCCGTGCCTCGAAGAGCACATAAAGCCGTCGGTCCTGCGCCTTAACTCTCACTAGTCGTATCGAGCAGTCGTCCCACCGGAGTATGAGAGTGGCAGGAATAGAGAGTGCACTTGTGTCTGCGCGTACACTTGTGCACTATAATATCTCCTGCGCAGTTGGCTAGTCTCAATGAGATTGGCCGCCGTGGCCGGAATCGGCCAGGAGAACATCATCAATTTTATGTCTCTTAATTTACCATCATTTAACCACTAAACTACCACAAGGTACTTTAATATTTCATAATCGACTAGACGGAAATTTAACTCGTTTAAATAAATAATAATACGGTACGGTAAAAAATATTTACGTATGTACGAAGCGTTCGATATTCTTATGGTAAAAATAGTTTTGAGTAATTTCTTTAGTTTTGGTGTAGGTGAAATAGTTCTCTAATAACCGGAAAATATATAATAATAATGTCTTTATATAATATTAATGTCAAGTGTTTGGGTAATCTCAATCCCAATGACCTATCCCTATAAATGTTAAAGTGTGTGTGTTTGTTTGTCCTTCTTTCACGTCGAAACGGAGTGACAGATTGGCGTGATTTTTGTATGGAGATAGTTGGAGGGCTGGAGAGTGACATAGACTACTTTTTATCGCGGTAGATCAACTCATTCCTACGGGAAAACATGCTATAAATACAATTCAAAAAAAAATTATGATCAGAATTACTTGAAACTTGGTATTAATGCTCTTCAATAAAATTAAACAAATACGTGTTTTAGTATTTTTCGAAATTCATCCTATAAGGGTATAAAATAGGACATGAAAGTTTGTATGAATCTACCTTTTTAGAGATTTTTTTGTAGTTTTAGCGAGAGCGAAGCCGCGGGTTCTGCTAGTAGAAATATAAATTTGACATAAACATCATACGAATTATTTAAATCCCTATCTTTAGTAAGTAATACCACAGATTGATAAGTTATTGGTGTTTAAGGTTACTGTGCTTTCTGAGACGCGGTATAACAACGACAGCTTTCCAACACCCGGTTGCTACTAACAATTTATTGAATTAGAAGAAGCTTCACTAGGAGCAACAATATAAAACTATTGCGTGACGTGTATACATTTTAATAAAATACAAAAATTATGATAATCTTGAGTATAAAAACAAAGTGATAAAATTTTAATGTCTGTTTTAACCACTGCAAAAAGAAAAAGAAGAAGAATATCGGAAGAATACAAACCAATTGATTAATGTAATATTTATTACATACACATCTAATACAGGGCCTGTGTAAAATAACGTATTTATGTATGTATTCAGGCCTTTTTACGCCCCACTGTTGGGCACAGGCCTCCCAATACGAGGGAGATCAGGCCATAGTCCACTACGCGGGCTAAGTGCGGACGGACTTCATATGTCTATCGAAATCTTGCTATATTCTCTCAGACATGCAGGCTTCTTCACAATGTTTACCTCACCGTAAGATAATTATGTTGGAAATGATTAGTACATCAGATCAGATCAGAGAGAGAGAGAGAGAGATCAGAGGTGCGAGACCCGGGATTTGAACCCGCGTTACTCGATTTCTCAAACGAACGCGCTACCACTGGGCTACCACTTGAACTTAAGAAATCTAGCCAATAGTAAAACGCGTAAAAAGAAGTCATAATTAATTTATAACATAAGAATGCCTTCGAGTGAGACAAGCTCGATAGTAAATATAAGTAGGCACTTATTATCCGTATTAGCAATCAGTAGGTTAGCTGTTCATTTAACTTGTTCCGAAGTAAATCTGTAAAAATAGTCACGTACGCGCGATGCAAGTAACGAGCTTAGGCCGAGCTCGATCGAGTGGAAATTTATTTAATCGCTACTGGAGCATGATTAGGTTTGTACTATGAGGGTTTCCTTTAATAGATGAGGATATTATTTTATGTAATTTTTATAATGAAAATTGGTGCTAATAGTAAAGACGGGATTTTTTTACGTATCAATGAAGATAGTTTATAGGTTGAGAGGTAATATAGGTATATTATCTCGGTAGATTATGTGGTTTTATCTCCTGGTTCTTGTAGAGGTCAAGAGAAGGTGCTTCTGAAGAGATAAATAAATGTTGTAAGAATATTTTTTTTAATTTATGTTTAATTAGTATAACATAAATATAATAAAAAAATCGTCAAGTTGACAATTAACACAGTTATGTTGACAAAAGAGTTGCAAGTCAATATTATAGGTAGGTAAATAATTTGTACAGATCTTTTAAGCTCTAGATGAAAATGCTTATTGTAGCATAAAACAAACTAAAACTTTATTATGAAGTGCTGAATTCTTAATACCGACTTACGTAGCATTTAGTTCTAAAGTACGAGAAGACTTAATATTGTTCAATTATTTAGATTAACTAATTTAATAAATAATAATAAATAAATAAATATGTTGGGACATTAACACACAGCATCATGGTACGCTACGAGGCCAGTATTATAGATACCATATAGTTGATATACTACACATATATAACTTTAAATATATATTATAAATATTATTTAATCATTAAAAGTCTGATTTAATAATTAAAAGAAAGAGGTTATGTGAAAACTATTTTTTTCTATTACTATTTTGAATTCTCTATTACTATTTAGAAATCTCTATACGTAGATATATATTTCTCAAAATTTTTAGGTCTGTTATTAAGTAAATTGAAAATACAGCCTCAAGGTATTTTTTTTATTTATACTCTAGTTCAAAAAATTACTCTATGAAATCTCGATTAATGTTTAAAAAAATAATAAACACAAATAGAAAAACCCGACTGCGTGATAAGCGAACTAAAAACATGAGAACAATTTGAAGAAGGAACATAGTATTATGCAGTCGGAGACACGTAGCAAGACTCGCAACTAGTATAATATATACATATACTAGCAGAACCCGCGGCTTCGCTCGCGCTAAAACTACAAAAAAAACTCTAAAATGGTAGGTTTCATACAAACTTTCATCCGCTATTTACCCCCTTATGAGATGAATTTCGAAAAATGCTAAAACACGTATTTAATTAATTGTATTGAAGAGCATTAATACTAAGTTTCAAGTAATTCTGATCGTAAATATTTTTTTAGATTGTATTATAACGTGTTTTCCCGCGAGAAAGAGATAATCGCCTGCGGTAAAAAATAGCCTATGTCACTCTCCAGCCTTCCAACTATCTCCACACAAAAAATCACGCTAAGCCGTTTTGACGTGAAAGAAGGACAAACAAACAAATAATCACACTTTCACATTTATAATATTAGTATGGACGTAAATGTGCATGACATTTGTCTCCGATATACCTAACATGGTAGGTATTATTAAACTTTTTATTTTTTCCTACTTAAATTATTAACATTATAAAATAAAATTCCATGATATCTAAAATATTATAAATATCGTATCACGGTGTCTGTGGTCGCACTCCTCCGAAACCTGTCGACCGATTTTAATGATTTTTATTTGTGTATTTGGTAGATATGAGAATAGGTCGTAAAGTATTTTTCATCCTCCTACCTCCACCCTAGCATTTTTTAATCGCAATTTTAGTATTTTTGTTTGAACAATATTAAATAAATACATAGCCGCCCGAGCAATGCAAGACTGAGTCGGTGTATAACATAAAGCCAAAGAGATTTTTTGTAGATTGTACGCGGGCGTAGCCGCGAGTTCTGCTAGTATATACATATAATATGCTTTTACTTTTGTGCAAGGTATCTTCACTTCACATAAGACTTCAGTACCGCATGTACATATTATATCGCACAACGCACAATACATGAATCATGTACTCATATACGAGTACATATTACGAGTATACTGAAGTCGAGATACGAGTATAACACAAAACTGATTATAATTGCATGGACGTCGACATCCACTCTTTTATTTATACTAGAAACATAAATTAACTTAGATACTAAAATAGAAAGCAAAATTTCATAATCTAATAATAGCAAAGAACTAAATAAACCATTTAAAATATTATAAATCACTGTCACAGATTTTTCATTAATATTCATTGAAAGATGGCATACATGCGATTAAAGGACGTTATAAATCAAGGTAATAAGGTGGAAATCCGTATGAAGGGAGGAAGTTGCCAAGATACTTTGAATTAGTTTGTAGGTTTGATCGGTGGTAACTAAACTTGCCAACATGTTACGGAAGTAAGGTATAAGACTCGGTGTTTGGACTTGAGAACAATATAATGATGGCTCAATAAGCTAACATAATGTGTATATCTTATAATATTAATAAGCAATTCTTGTATATTTTATATAAATTAATTTCGGGTATCTCAGGAACGGCTCTATGTGGATCAAAATTTATATTTATATATGATTTTGGTTTTTATGTTTATCTAATATAGGTTTTTTTTAAAACACAACATTTCTGAAAAAAAATTATAACCAATTATTAGAGCCTTTATCACATCCTTTATCTCATAAAGTACCCACTTGTAAATTTTTGTGGTACTTGCATTGTTGCCAATAGATAATCTACTAAGCGAGCGCCTACGCCGAGCGAAGTTCGGTCGCCCAGACCTGCTGTATAATAATAAGCTACAATATTAAAACTCTTCCCGTACTTAAAGATAAAAGTAATTTGTAAATTATCTGGCTTTTAAAAGGACTTTTTAATGCCTTATGACATTTTTTTTAGATTTATCTTCGTTAACAATTGCAAAATGCTATCTCGTGATCTAACCCTTTATTATTCATTTAAAATTTGAATTTATTAATTTATGGGCATTTGGATATTGGACGTCAGTGTATTATTGAATAAGATTTTAGTCGTAGTTTGATGTAAACAATCTTCAATTTAGGCTGTAAAATGAAAAAAAAAATATTCAGTTAGTCTATGACCTGGAGTAACACATAGGTTACTGTTACCTAGGAACGTACCCAAGCAAAGCGAGAGTAAGTCACTTGTAATAATAATATAGCTTATATTATAATTATGGTCGCCATTAATATCAATGTTATTTATAGTTAATAAGTGGTAAGAAATGAAAGTTGAGAATGAAGGTATACCTGGTGGAAGTGGTAACGCGCTTACTTGGAAAACCAAGTGAAGCGGGTTCTAATCCCGGGTCTTGCACCTCTGATATTTGCATGCGCGAATTATTTCTAACATGATTACCACTTGCCTTATGGTGAAGGAAAACATCGTGAGGAAACCTACATATCTGAGAGAACCTAGTAAGTTTTCGAAAGACATGTGAAGTCCGCCAACCGGCACTTGGAAAGTGTGGTGGACCATAGTCCATGGTCTGATTCCCCTTGTATTTAAAGAAAGCCCATACCCATCAGTAGGACGTTAAAAAGGACTGAATACAATTCAACACCTCATTGTAACAAATCAAATCGAACACAAATAAATAACCTGTAAAATATATTTTAAGAAAGTAGCCTTTAAATAAGTTACAAAAGTTAAATTATCAGTAATCGTTTATTCAAATTAAATTAACATAATAAGTGCAAGTTACCAATTTAAGTAGAAGCACTACAAGTAGCGTGTACCAATTTCACGGGGTGTTCGTCCAATCGTAGCTTGCGAAAGCCGTAATTATGTTCACAAACACCAAGTTTGGCGTCTATTGCTTAGGAACTTAGTCTATGACGATGTAATGATCTAATCGAGATACTTCTTCCTTGTCGCTAGAGTACGTGTTTCCTGCGAATAATTATATTATACTAGCAACTTACCATTGCTTCACTCGTGTCCCCTATATACGTTTTAAATAGATAAAAATAGTTATTACGAGTGTAACTTAAGAGATAGACGTATGCTTTTGCGGACTTATCTGTAGACCTTTTAAGACCTAGAATTTTTTAGTACATTGTCTTAATAGATGGATTGAAAACTTGCTGACTGACTCCCTTAGACGTACAGGTTTCCTCACGATGTTTTTCTTTACCGTAAGGCAAATATGAGAGATGCAAAACTCAGAACTTGAACCCGCTTCAATTGGTTTTCAAAGCAAGTGCGTCACCACTGGGCTACCGCTTGCGTTTACGGAAAGATTAGTACATCATTAGAAATACTTGAGATAAAAAATAACTTGACAAACATAAAATTTTGTCTATAATTTAAACATATTATCTACTTTAAATACACACGATATTTATCAAATGAAATAAATCTGAATATTATTTTGATTAGCACTCAATAATATGAGTTATTTTCCCAATAATAATATTAATGTGGTGTGGCAATTGCTCCCAGCATTGTTAACGATACCACAAAATATTATAAGCGAAGTCAATATTTGTTTTTGTGATTTAACTATGTGTCACTTGTAAAACGTTTGATGCTACAGTTATTTATATACTGAATTGAAAGCTGTAGGTGCTTTTTGCATTGATTTTATTTCTTTTGTTTGTTTTAAAATATTAGTATTACTTTCGATGATGGTTTCAGTTTCCAGTGAACGAGTAAAATATCCTTATGTGGAAAATAAACTATTTTTTCATAGTTAACCTAAAATATATATTATTCATAACCAAATAAATACTCATGTTAAAATCATGAATCATGAAAATTGAAATCGACCTTTCGATGTATGCTGATAAAAGTCTAGAAACACATTACAACTAAGAACAAACGAAGATTATACTTTCATTTTGAAATTATATGTTTAAAAATTGTTTTTTTTTTTTCATTTTAATTGCTTATTATAGAACAATATTCAAATGTGCACCGTAAAGCACGAGGTTGGAGAATTCCATTGTTAAGAAGTTTCACATTTAATTCCGCGATTGTCGACAATTTCCACTTCAACATGATTAGACCAGCACCAGGCTATCATAATATGAGTAAAAAAAAAGAAAATTACCTTGTGTTATATCTAATTCTTACCCATAATCTATAGCTTTGTACTTTTAAGACTACTCTAGGCACTTAGAATGTTAAGTTTATTTATTTCTAACAATGAAACAAAAGTATTTGTATGATCATTACATATATCTATAAAGTGTTTATATTTTAAAACTGGGAATACACTCTATTACACATTATTTTTGTTCGAATCTTACTACTATATAATTGCGAAAGTTTGGATGGACAGATGTTTGTTACTCAATCACGCTAGAACGGCTGAACGGATTTGGATGAAATTTGTCACAGATATAGATTATAGTCTGGAATATCACATATACTACTCTTTATCCCGGTGAAATGTATGGTTCCCGTGGGATAGATTTATTTTTGTTTTTCACTAGGGACGAACCCGAGCGAAGTAAGGGTGAGCCGCTAGTATGCAATAAATTGAACTAAAGAACTACCTATTCCTAGTAGATAATAAAATTTTCACGTAGCACCTAATGTGTTATCAGATATACAGTCTGTATTGAATATAGTAGTAATTATAGCTTTTGTGTATCACAGTAAAATGATTTCTAAACATTAAGAATTAAAAGCTACTTTCAATTGAAATGATTGTGGCATGACTCGTGAAAATAATAGACAGGTAAAGGAAGGACTGTTACGAAACGGAAAGTTTATAAGCGAAATTTAATAACGTAGTGTCCGTTAGCGTTTGCAGTAAATTGTAAAGTTTATACCTTTTAACCAAAAGGTGGGCTATCTATTAATATAAAATTAACCAACAAAATGAGTTTTTTTCTAAAAATTTTCAAATATATATATATATATATATATATATATATATATATATATATATATATATATATATATATATATATATATATATATATATATATACATATAGAAATAAGAAGACAAAACATGTTTTTTACAGTGGTAACGCGCTCGCTTGGGAAACCGAGTGTAGCGTGTTCAAATCCCAAGACTCGCACCTCTAATATCTTCATGTCCACATCATTTCCGATATAATTACAACTTGTCTTACTGAAGGAAAACGTCGTGAGGAAACCTGCATATCTGAGAGAACCTAGCAAGTCTTCAACAGATATGTGAAGTCCGCCAACCCACACTTGGCCAGCTTGGTGGACTATGGGCTGATCCCCTTCGTATTGAAGGAAGTCTGTGCCCAACAGCGAGACGTTAAAAATGCTATACTAGGTTTTTATTATTGTGAGTCTATATGTACATGTATCTCATCTCATAATACTATGTTACCAAGTCATTCTATTTAAATCTCTTTATTGTTATGTGGACTATTCGACAATTTCACACTTATTCAGCAATTATTTATTATCACAAATTAATTTAGAAATATTATATATTATGTTTGTGATCGCCTCTAAATTTACTTCATTTGACACTCCTTTTTTATGAAAAAATTAAGAATCTTTTCAAGAAACTCAAATTAGTGCTTAAAATATGGTATTTTGATTTTAGTAATTACAAGGGAAAATAGGGTCGGACTTTCATAAAGACATACATATAGGTCAAATACATAACTCTCCTTTCTACGTTCATTGCGGTCGGTCAAATGCAAAGTATTGAAATAATTTAAGTTAAATTCCTTATGCGGCGTGGTGGGAAAATGTAAGGTTTCTAAGAAATCTCTAAAACTTCTGATTCGATTCTAAAAATACTTTCATTCATAGAAAACTATATTAACGCCCGAGCTAAAGACTATTTTTATTCCATTTTAAATGTGTTTATTGTTAGAAATTATAATAACTTTAATTCAAGTCGGAAATTAAAAGCCGGTGAGAAAATTGATTTAAAAGGAAGTCGTTTGGGTCAACATTTTTTTTTATACCCATTATTCAATGGTTCATATACAATGTATATTGAAAATCAAATTATTGCATTCAGCAATAAATCATTCCAACGTTTTACAGTTCGATAAGAAAAAAACTCACTCCTGAAATTAACTTGCGAAAGAATCAACATGCCAACATGTACTAAGTTTTCATTATATAATATCGATAGTCTCTTAGCAAAATGGCTGACACTGAAATTTTACATATTTTTGCCTTTTGATAGAAATCTTTAATATAAATAAAATCTCATGGAAATAATTTTAGCTTTAAAAGTCTTTAATTTATTTGAAACAGTAGACAGTATTGGCGAAACATGACAGGGAGGCAACTTTACTGTCAAGTCATTGATAACAAATTTCAAATTTATTATTCCGAAAGAAGATATGAAAATGAAATCGTTTTCAAAGTGTATTTAGATTTAGTATAAATATTTCAAATTTATTGAGTAATTTTCGTAGTTTTGTTTATTTAAATCCATTATAAGTATGTGATCGAAAAAACAAGCGATGATAAAGAGATAGATGTAGATATACATAATAAATAAATAGAAATATGTTGGGACATTAACACACAGCACCATCTAGTTCCATGGTAAGCTACGAGGCTTGTGTTATGGATACCAGATAGTTGATACACTACACATATAACTTTGAATACATTTGTACTAAAAGCATTCGTGCTCATCACACAAATGAATGCCCCCAGCTGGACTCGAACACGCGACCGCTGGCACAGCAAGTAGGGTCACGACAAACTAAGCCAAACGTATCGTAATATAAACGGTTTTCACTTAAAATATATTGTTTCACACATAGAAAGTGCGGTAATAGTCAAAAAGTACTCGTAAAAATACAATATAACAGAATTAGTCTTTAATTCGTGAGAACAAAACGTGATTTCAGTACTTTTAAAGAATGTACCTAAGTCTAGATCTCACTTGTTTATGAAGAGTACTTCAAAGACTCTTTTTGATCCCCTTACTACTTCAGACATTCACCTTCTGTGATACAAACTTACACTAGGAATAAGGTATAACATGTACAATGTCGTAAAATGTAAAATTAATATTGGCGATTTTGAAATTGTAGAAGTGGAAACTTCTGGTTGACTCTGATCATTAGTATATAGTTTTCATTTTGTATATGTTAATTTAATATTAAGAAAATATCAAGCAAAGTAAGATTTTTCTTAATGTTGGGAAATGCATTTACGTATATCACCTGTATACATACAAGTGGTTATGTGGGACTCACCGGCTTCTGGATTGCCGGATGCGAACTAATCAGCCTACTAATTGGATGTCTGGATATATAGATGTATGGATGTTTGTTACACTTTCACGCAAAAACTACTGAATGAATTTTAATGAAACTCTACAATAATGTAGCTCATACATCAGAATAAGGCGTAGGATACTTTTTTCCAGAAAAATGTACGGTTTTTGTAGGATTTATTGTTTTTGTTTTTCTAGAAACAAACCCGAGCGAAACGAGGATGATTTCACTCGCCATCAATTTATATACATATATATTTTTGAAAGCACTTTACTATTTATCATAACATTTTGAATAGTTTTTAATAAACCGTTTTATAAAAACTTCTTTCTTCACCTCAAGGTTGCTTAGAAGAGCGTCTAGCGAAAAGGTCAGTACTGTACATATTCTCTTTTTATTTTTTACCCACGACGTAAAAAGAGGGGTGTTATAAGTCTGACGTCGATGTCTGTGTGTGTGTGTATCTGTCTGTGGCATCGTGGTTCTCAAACGGATGGACCGATTTCGATGCAATTCTTTTTATTTGAAAGCTAGTTTCCTTGCGGTAGTTGTAAGCTATGTTTGATTAATATCGGTCTAGCAGTGTAAGAGTATCAGCTTTTTTCGTACACGACTAAATGCTTCACGCGTGCCAGTGTAATCGTTAAATGACAATTAATTTGCGTAGGGGCTTTTAAATTTTTAATTTATAATTATATACTTGTTCATTGTATCCTTCTCTTGGTGTATAATAAAGCTTATTATAATTATAAAGTAAAAGTGTCTACATTTGGATTCAAATTTAGTAATTCTATTAACAAGCCTTTGTTTTTTATCAGTAATTAGATATTCATAATTTCTTATTCAACGACACTACATATGTACGTGGTGCCAGACGATCCTCTTCAGACCCCTGCAGACGGTATACAATTAAGTTCGCTGATAGCACTGTTAGTCGACTCTTTTATCACGAATTTACTACGCTGTGTATCTTTTTATGAGAGACTTACACGTGTTTTTATTGCGTTTTATTTTTTACTACTACGATGTGTGTGATATGTAGAGTGTATCAAATTAAACATTTAATTAATTGGAATTTAAAAAATAATATATTGGAAATATGCTAATATTTAATCTAATGACTTTTTATCGCGGGAAAATATCTCATTTCTGAGAAAAAATACAAAAACTGAAATGTAACACTATACTAATATGTAAAACTTAAGAATTTGGTTTTTATTTTTTAGTCATCTGAACGCGGGCGGAGCCGCGGGCAATGCTAGTATACAATATAAATGAAATAACGTTTCTGGACTTGCTACTGCCTACATACTAAGTCGTCTCGCAATAATTCCTAAGGTACAATTATTTTATCGTGCTTCTAGTTTTACTTTCTTCTAATAAATACTTAAATCCATCTAGAGTCTATTCAGACAATAATTTGATACGATGTAAGGTATATAAACACAAATTATTATTTTAATCAACTTTAAAAAGAATGAGGTTCTTCATTCGTTTGTTTGTGTTTTCAACCGACTTCAAAAAGGAGGAGGTTCTCAATTCGACTGTATGTTTTTTTTTTATGTTTGTTACCTCAGAACTCCGTCATTTATTAACCGATTTGGACAATTTTTGTTTTGTTTGAAAGGGTATACTTCCAGATTGGTCCCATTTAAATTTAAAAAAAAAATACCACCCCTAAGGGTGGAAAAACAACTAATAATGAATTTAACCTACTTCTAATTGTCATATTGACTTGAAACTTTGCAACTATTTCTATTTCCGTTGATAGTACAGTGGTTCGGTGTTGTTGACCTGATCTGATGGCAAGGCCAGAAGGTGGATAGGTGGAACTCTTCAACGGCTAATAGTAGAGACTTTGAGTTTGGGCTTATTTTGTTTGATTTGACAAGCCTAACACGTTGGAATTCTTACTTTGCTACTACTGTCTACACTAAAAAGGGAAAAATAAAAACTTTTTAACAAAAAAAAACCGACTTCAAACAAAAGCACTTAAAAGTGAAAAATAATTGATTGGTAGTTTTCATTTACTATACATACCTAATCAAATATTTTCGAAGTCGGTGTGCTTTGGCTAAGTAATTAAAGCCTACCTATTAAATACATACCTAATCAAATATTTTTGAAATCGGTCCCAGCCCATACAAAGCAAAGCACACCGACTTCGAAAATATTTGATTAGGTATGTATAGTAAATGAAAACTACCAATCAGTTATTTTTCACTTTTTAGTGCTTTTGTTTGAAGTCGGTTTTTATTTTTTTGTTAAAAAGTTTTTTTTTAAATATAATGATTGTCATAGTTCTCATAACTCATAAGGATGGCCTTATTACTAAACTAGCATTGCCCGCGGCTCCGCCCGCGTTCAGGTGACCAAAAACCAAATTCTTAGGTTTTATATATTAGTATACTCTTACAATGCAGTTTTTGTATTTTTTCTCAGAAATGAGATATTTTCCTGCGGTAAAAAGTATCTTATATGTTGACCCGGATAACCAGCTATCATCATACGAAATTTCATCAAAATCTGTCCATTTGCTCGTGATGCGGTAACAGACAAACAGACAGACAGACAAAAATTCTAAAAACTATAGATTCGGCCTCTGTTTCGATAATAATGTCTATTTCAATAAGATTTTCCAAAAAATATTTAATGTACAGATTTGACTCAGTTAGAATTTTATTATATGTATAGATTTAAAACATTTTTATTTGCTTCATTATTTTCTATCTATACATACTAGTTTCATAATGCGCTGATTCATTTTGAAATAATGAAAATTGTTTATATGGCTAATACCAGCATAGATTTATTTGTACCTCATTCCATCCCTTATGGATCCTTAGAAATCATTTTTTCTGGAATAATTTATATTGTTGATCCATGTATGACAAGTTAAATTAAAAAAGAAAAGACCTTTTAAATTTTGTTTTATAATATATCAGATCGTTAAAAAGTATTTTACAAAAATATATGATATCTTCATGAAACTAATACATATTCATATTATGAAATTATCTAGAACTTCATAGTACACAGAATTTACCAAATAATTCAATTTTACATGTATTTTTTTTCCATTAGCAATATATTTTAGGGCTACAATAGAATTTTTTTTTGGGTATATATATAGAAATAGGTAGCACGAATTATTATAAAACTGAATCAATGCTTTCTATATACATTTGTATGGTTTTACATAAATAATTTAAAAATTACTTGAACGGTTAACGTTATTATTTAGGTTTTCTACTATATTTAGAATATTGTATATATCTATATTAATTTGAATATAGTTATGACAATTTTTTCTTATAATAAGTCATTTAATACATATAAATAAAATTGGAGTGTCTGTAATGTAAAAATAACAGCTGTTGTGTAGGCCGTAACGGGACTTTAATAAAAGTAGTGGACTGTATATAAAGTACGTATAATCAAATAAGAGTTTTAGGAAGTGTCCGTAGTCCAGCGCGCAGGTAGGCGAAGTGGCGCGATCAGATGCGCTCGCGGTCGGGGAGGGTCCCCCGCCCGCGCAGCTCATACGTCACGCGCCCGGTAAGAGGGAGACGCGCCGACAGCTGTTTTATTCAATGTATATGAAATTATATACGGTAGTTACATATTAGAAAAACACAATTATGAAAATTTCTGTTTGTCAGTCTGTCTATTTGTTCCAGCTAATCTCCGAAACCGCTGGACTGATTTTGATGGGACTTTCAGTGGCAGATAGCTGGTATTATAAGGAGTAACTAAGGTTACTTGTATTTTAGAAAAAGAATTAGGGTTCCGCCCAAAAAAAAACGTTCCTAGGAACGCACCCAAGTAAAGCGAGGGTAAGTCGCTAGTATTAATATACGAGATATAATTATATACGAGATACGTAGGCAATAGGTACTCTCTGATGTCAGCAGCTCTTGACCATAAGTGGGCTTTAATAAATTTCAAAAAGATTTTAATTATAACACCCTTTGTCTTTACAATGTGAAAGCGGTCGATTCTCTTGCAGTATCTTGTCTCAATGATATTCAATCAATTTTAATATTAATATCTACCACAGTTTCGTATATTACCGTTTAAATTTTGCTAACTGATATAAAAAGGTAGAAGGTTGTCATCATCAATAATAATAAAGGTTTTATATTTGTTCCAATATATTAAAAGACTTATTGACATATTGGGTAATATGTATTTTGACTAAGCTGATAGAATATATATACATATATGTATAATATGTAAATATAATAAATATGTTGGGACATTAACACACAGCACCATCTACTTCCACGGTAAGCTACGAGGCTTGTGTTATGGATAATAGATAATTGGTACACTACATATATATAACTTTAAATACATACATATTATAAATATATGGAGATGATATTATTGGGAATAGAGTTCAGTATATTTATTATCATAATTATTCAACAATAGGTGGTAATAGTTGCAGGACAATGGTATCCTAGTGGTAAGGTACTCGCTTGCAAGCCAAGCGAAGCGGGTTCAAATCCCGGTTCTCGCACCTCCAATCAAAACATCATGAGTGAACCTGTATTGAAGGGAGGCCCGTGCCCAGTAGAAGAACATTAAAAAGGTCTGAATGAGACAATAGTTTGTGCCCGTATCTTTGCCTGTGTGGTAAGTGTTATTTTTATCCAACGCCATGTACAGCGCCATCTATCAATAAGAATAGGAATAAACTGTGATTAAAATACCACAAAAATGCCCTTATAATTAAGCTACTAGTTTTAACCTAATGCGTTCAGCATATAACGTATGCAGAAGATAGATCAAATCTATGGATCCCAAACGATAGTCATAATATATCCTAAACGCCTAAACAAAAGCTTCACAAACTTTGATTGTTTGATTTTTATTTGATTTTAGTATAGATATATTACTAGCGACTCAATCTAGTTTCGCTCGGTATCCTACCTGGGTACGTCTTGACGGTTAGCATGGTATAGATAGACTATATATAGATAGGTATGATGAGTTTTATTATCACTTAAGTGAGAAATGATTCATTCCCTATACAAACTTCCATCCCTATATTCACCCCTTAAGGGATGATTTACCGGATAAAAACAATCCTATGTCCTTCCCAGAGTCTCAAACTATCTCCATCCCAAATTTTCATCTAAGTCCAAAAGGTAACAAGCAAACAAACAAACAAACAAACAAAGGAATAAACAAACAAACAATTTTTTATAAATAAAGTTTAAGTAAAGATTAGAAATATGTTAAAAAATAATTTAGCAACAAAATAATATTATGAATTATAACAGTTTAACAAATCTAATAAGAAATTCACCGCACGTGACTTTTAGAAAAATAAATCTTGCGAAGAAAGACATGACGTACTTTTACACTAATACAAGTTGAGCACTGGAGCTTTAAAATATTGTTTTAGGAAAAATGTTCCATGATTTATTTTTAAAGTTTACAAATTATTTTAAATTAATTTCTTAGTTAAAACATTATTCTGTTAAGGTTTTCTATAACGCTTCTTAAGTAAAATATTCAGATAACATCATTAACTTACATATACCACTAGGAGAACATGCGGCTTCGCTCGCGCTAAATCTACAAAAAATCTCTAAAAAGTTAGTTTCATACAAACTTTCATCCCCAATTTTACCCCCTTATAGGATGAATTTCGAAAAATGCTAAAATACGTATTTATTTAATTTTATTAAATATTTTTTTTATTGTATTATAACGTGTTTTCCTGTGCTCCAATTATCTTCACACAAACAAACAAACAAACACACTGTCACATTTAGATTAATTTAGTATGGATATCTGGAAGCAAAGACTTTACAATAAATTAATATAAATAATTAGTCATGGAAACAAGCAACAAAAACAAAATTGTACATACATTGTGTATATGGGAATACAAACGATGACCGCTACCAGTTACACAACTGTAAACAAGGAAATGCCTATATCTGATTACATGCGAGTTAGCAACAAGCTTCACCGCAACGTAATAAACAGCTACCTGTAAAATCATACTTTAGCAAAATTTCAATCGTACCTAACGTTACGTAAAACACCACGTAAGTCAAGCTATATAACGGTTACAGTTGCAATTGATCTCGAAAGCTAATACTTTACTGTACAGTTAAATTACACATTTTATTAATGTTCTTTAAAGAGAAGTGTTATGTTTTAACTTCCAACATTTTTAGCT
Source organism: Brenthis hecate (assembly GCA_951806755.1). Lineage (NCBI taxonomy): Eukaryota > Metazoa > Arthropoda > Insecta > Lepidoptera > Nymphalidae > Brenthis > Brenthis hecate. The sequence continues at coordinate 3,068,642 of OX638263.1, forward strand.
CAGCGATAAAAATATTTTATTTAGCATTTACTATAGATTTCTCAGAAATGAGATATTTTCCCTTAGTAAAAAGTATCTTATATGACTCGGATAATCACCTATCATCATATTGAATTTCATCAAAATCTGTTCTGTAGTTTTCTCGATATGCAGTCACAGATAAACAGCCAGATAGACGAAAATTCTAAAAACTATAGTTTCGGTCTCTGTATCGATAATAAAGACTATTTCAATAAGATTTTTCTAAAAATATTTAATGTACAGATTAAACTCAGAATTTTATTAATGTGACTAGCTGTCACTTGGCTTTATTAAAGCAAAAAAAAAAAAATAGTTCACTAATAATAAGTATAATTTTAATACAATAAGGAGTTTTACTTCATTTTTGTACTTTATTACTAGTTTAATTTTTAAGCCCCTTGTTGACAGAATTTTGTTAAACGGTTTCCAGTAAAACATGCTTCATCTTGATTCAATCAATAATACATATCTACATATTTTAATTTTGTTTAATTCATTTATTTTAAATAAAATATTTACATTCATCATTTTGTTAACACAATATTACTGGTATTATACTAGCGACTTACCCTCGCTTAACTAGGGTGGTAGCAAATGCATGGGTTTTAATATTTTGGGCTGAACCCTTATCCCTTTTCTTTAATAAAACTAGCCCAAGTTACTCCTTATTGCACCAGCTATATGCCAGTGAAAGTCCCACTAAAATCAGTCCAGCCGTTTCTGAGATTAGCCGGAACAGATAGACAAAGAAATAAAAATGTTTTTTTTTTTTCTTATAAATACCGTATATAATTTCATATGCATTTAGTAAATAGCTGTTCTTTTGAAATAACAAACAGACTCTTTAATTTTATTTATTTGTATAGATAAAACATACCACGTCAATTTACATGAGTTTATGTCAGATGCTTGCTTTTTATATCTCCCAAGTTTACGTACACCCATAAAACCGTATGTGACTTAACAAGGAGACAGTATACAGCAAAGAAAATAATAGATTAGGAATCTATCTGATTATGCAGCGTTTAAATTACCGATACCGAATTAATACGGAACCAGCTGCGCGTAATGTTCACTGACACAGAATAACTTTACACAGAGTATATCTAAATTAATTTTATCTATACTTGATATAATAAAGATGAAAAATTGGCTTGTTTTTTTGTTTGAGCGCCCTAATCTCTGGTACTACTAGGTGGTTTTAATAAATATTTTTTTGCATTTGATAGCTAAGTCCTCGAAGAAGGTTATCTAACAGCTATGACTTTTAGGATCACAACAGTTTTACATTACTAGCAAAACCCGCGGTTTCGCCCGCGTTCAAAGTACAAAAAAACAAACTCTTCTTTCCCTTCCCTTTACAATAATGTATGGAAGTCTGTCCGATTCGTTGACATTTATGATTACTGCTCAGCTCCCTTGGGTAGTAGTAGCATGATGATATTATATAGTCCATAGCCTTCTTCAATAAACGGGCTATCTAAAGCAAAAATAATTTTTCAAATCGGATAAGTAGTTCCTGAGATTAGCGCGTTCAAACAAACAAACAAAAAATCTATACCTCTTTATAATATTAGTATAGATTAATGTATGTATTTCTTGATCTGGCGAGCGGAGCTGCCGGAAAAGCTAGTATTATTATAACTATTAGAACATATTGTACAGTGTTTGTAGATTTAATTCCTGTCAAAATCTAATAAAATGGACAAACATTGTTTAATTACACGACTATAATAAGTACATTTTCAAGATTTTTCTTTATTAATATAAAGACAAACCAATACAGACGCTTAATCAATAACATTTCTGAAACTTAAACTACTAATAAAAAAAATACATTTTCACAATTATTTATAATAGAAATTATGATTCGTATCGACGCTATCACTATGTTAACTTACGCTAAGCTTATAAATTAAATCCAATAGTGTTTTTTATTGAATTTCTTAGTAATACTGAATGTCTCAAAGAAGTCGTGAAAGCAGAAAAAGGTTGGAGAAGAACAATAAAACAACAGTAAACTTTTTATCACTGGCGTTATTACCAATCAATTGGCATCTTATTGTCATGTTTAGTTACGGTGTTATATTACAACTACGTTTTAGTGCTCGTTTTATAGCTTGCTAATTAAATGAAATCTATAAAAATATGTAAGTAAATACAAAGAAAAGTTTTAAATAATAATTTGTGTTATAGCTTCTAATGTGATGCATAATGTCAATTCATAATTTTCAATTCAATTCAATTCTATTTTTAATTTCATGGCTTCTAGAAAATTCCAAATTTTGAATAACTTTCATCTGCATTTGACATAATTGTAATATATCCTCAACAAAGCCTGTAATGATAAATTTATTGTTTTATAGTTATTGTTTTATATATATTTTTTATTTTCAATTTTTTAAGTTTCACATAGAACAATAATATGGCTTGAATAATTAATATTTTATCTTCTTTATGTTTTTAAATATAATAATGGCAACATTAAATAAGACTACTAATCAATAAAGTTTACTAAAAGTTGTAATAATTATAATAATAACAGTTAAAATTAAATGAATAATATTATTAAACATATTAAAAGTATAAAAATGTTTAAAATTGAAATTAACAAATATTGTAAGGTACTTTGGTGCCACTTTTGTATTTTTTTAATTCATTTTGTTATTTTGTGGGAAAGCTGTCTGTAAACTATATAATTATTAAAACCTTAGTCTCTCCTGTGACCATGATTGCTGTAAAGCATTCGAAACGTCGGGAACCAAAAATCAAAATAAATCCGCGAAAAAATCAGAAAAGATAGTTTTATTTAAAATCGTTAAATGACTTAATATCCCTATTATAGGTATTAGCATCTATACTAAAGATGGATTTCAGCCACGGCGGCCAATCTCACTGAGACTAGCCAGATGCACAGGAGATTTTATAGACCACAAGTGTACGCGCAGACATAACAGTGCACTCTCTATTGCTTTTACTCTCAAAGGCCGATGGGACGATGCTTCGGCACGACCAGTGAGAATTAAGGCGCAGAACCGACGGCTTTATGTGCTCTCTAAGGCAGGGGATGAAACACCGTCAACTTCTCAACTCCAGGCTGTTATCTTCGAGAATAACTAAAAAAAACTCAGTTATTAAACATGGCCCAACCTGGGATTTGAACCCAGGACCAGGGCGAATCTGTAGCCATAAATGCTAGCCACTAGACCACCGCAGCTATAATACACTGCCTGTGAATAGTTTCCGCTTTAAAACAATTATGGATATTAAATTATTTGAATTTTATTTATGACGTTTGGCTACGGCATTCCAAAGAATAAAGAATTAGGTATTGACAGCTAAAAGATTTAGTATGGTTATCGTATGTTTTACTAAACACTCATATGGCCTCGGTAGCGCAGTAGGCAGCGCGTAAGTCTCATAATCTTAAGGTCGTGAGTTCGATCCTCACCCGGGGCATATATTTTAATTTATAGTTAGTTGACTTGTGTAGCTTTCTTTTAATTTAAATATCTAATCGTCGTTGATAGTGCAATACCGCGGAACCAACAGTGGTCAATACCGCGGAACTACAAAAATATCAAAAATGAGATTTCGCGCGTATAAGCTCTTGATAGTGGTTGGCTTCGCCCCATGTCGTCAGGTGAGCAAGTTATCCACTCAAAACGCTAGAAACGACACTAGCCAAAACCGCGAGAGCAGCTCTCGCACGAGAGTGTAACTTTAATACCGCGTACCTGCGCCACATGTTATAGAACGCATGGTCGTTTTGTTTGCGGTTCGTGAATATGAATGTTATTTTGAAGAAATATTGGACTTGCGGGTAAGTAAATGTTAATTTTTGGTTGATAAATAAGTTAGTTATTCACTGAAAGTACTGGTATTTTCAAGATTATAATATTATTTAACTTTATTGATGACTTTGATTCGTTTCCGGAACAAAATTTAGAGGGAGATGCAGCAAAAGCACCGTGAAACTTGGAGAAGAGAATTAAACAAGAAAAATTGGATGTTAGGAAAAGTATATATTGAGTTTAGAAAAGTTAATAATAAGTATGTTCAAAAACAATCAAAACCTCAGAGGGCTATGGGCCCTAAGTGCAGTTCGTCATTTTGTGCTCGTAGTAAAGTTCTATTTTGTTCCAATTTGACTGAGGACATTCAACAACAGATTTTTGAACGTTTCTGGAGCATGGCGTGGAAAGAGAATAAAATGTATGTACGGTCGATGGTTGACATAGAAAGTGAAAAAAGGAAGACGATAGGAAGTAAATCTAGACGGTCGGAAACAAGATTATATTACCTGCAAATACACGGTAAGAAGGAAAGAGTTTGCTTGAAAACATTTCTGGCGACACTAGCTATAAAGGAGTGGAATGTTCGCTACTGGCTATGTGGAAGAGCAGATGATAATTCTGTTCACACAAATTTGTCTCCAAGTTCGCCTACTTCTAAACGAAATTCTGTAAAAAGTTACCTGAGCTTATTGCCCAAATTGCCGTCACATTATTGCCGCCAAACAAGCACAAAACAATACGTGGAACCTATAATACAATCCAAGTTACAGTTATATAACTTATATGTCGAATAGCCTCGTCAGCATCTAATCTAGTAGCTTCGAGAAAGCTCTTTTTTGACATATTTGTGGAGCAAAATATCGCCTTGTTTATAGCTGAAAAAGATGCTTGTGACTATTGCTGTTCATACAAGGCAGGTAACGTTCGGGAGGAAGATTACCACCGCCACATCCAACTGAAAAACTTAGTTCGATCCGAAAAGACAAAAGACAAAGAACTTGCAAAACTTGGGCAATATCATACCATAACTGCTGATTTGCAAGCTGTAAAACTATGTCCTTCTCTATCGGCTAGTGCATTATATTTTAAGACCTAGTTAGCGATACATAGCTTCACTGTTTATAATCTAGGTACAGATGACGTTACGTGTTATTGGTTCAATGAAACAACCTGTGATCTAAAAGCTACAACCTATGCTTCGTTTTTCGTAGATTATCTGACAAACTTGTTAAATGAAAATCTTAAAGATGTAGTTATATGGACTGACGGATGCACTGCTCAAAACAGATACACTGTTGTTTGTAACGCTCTTCTTAGACTAGAAATGGACAAAAATGTTACAATTACACAAAAATACCTCGAAAAAGGACACACGCAAATGGAGGTAGATTCGGTCCATTCACTTATTGAAAGAAAATTCAAAAATATTGAAATTTTCTTGCCATCACAGTATGCTTCTTTGACTAAAGAGACCAGAAAAAAACCTTTTCCTTATAAAGTTATACAACCAGATCATAGCTTTTTCAAAGACTACAGCGTCAAAGAGTACCAAATTTATGACTCTATAAGGCATATCCTATTATAATTGATGTTACTAGATTTTGATATAGTTTAATTTTTGTTTCTGAAGTTTAATAATTTAAGTTTTTAATTTTGTTTCTACAGTTTATTTGTATGTTTTTATTACGTGGCTGTGATCATTATTGGTCCTAAAGGTACTTGTTCTACTTCTAAAGTTAGTAAAAATGTAGTTCATAACGATTGACATTTTGAGACTGATGTATCTGAGATATAATAATTATTATTCATTAAGTAAACTTAAGTAATAAATGATCCTTATAATACATAATTTTTATTTTTATGCTTTTTGTAATTACGCGTAACTACTAAAAATGCTCAACTGCGACTCATTTTTGAACATGCAATAGCGAGAAAGTGTATTTTTTAATCGAATAGTGAATTTAACAACTTAAGAACCCTAATGGAAAATAAAATACATAAATTTAAATACATTTTACAGTTCAGTCGGCCAAAGATGCAGTAATAATGAAAATATTAAGTTTTTTCTCTCTCCTGTAAAATTTATCACTACCATATTACGCGGTTTTAGCCACTGTTGGTTACGCGATATTGCAGTATCAACGACGATATTACGATTACATTGTATTACAGAAATTTTTAAAGTAAGTTTTAGAATAGCGCACAGACGTTATGTTAAGCTTTTATCATCTATCTCAGCTTACAAAATAGAGAACTTTCGTAAATAACAAAAAAAGCTAAGACAATAACAAACTTTGTGTTTTACAACAATAGCTACTCTATGCCTTAAAGTACGGTTGGAGGCTCTTATAGCAAGAGATCCTTGACTGCGGCCTGCGGTACGTTCCGGGTTAATTCGGCCATCGCTTCGAGTACAAAGTATAGATACCAAATATACGCCTTTGTTTGCTGGCAACGTTATGTTAATTGACCCTAGATAGGGCTCGGTGAAGTTTGAGAATGGAATGCGAATATTGAACACTTTAGGTTGAATTGTTGAATTTACTTGTATTTATAGATGCATGAAGTTATGTGTTCTTTACCGTTTCACTGTCTAAATAGAGAATGACCTCAATAAAATTTGGCACAAATACAAATTGTAAATAGAAGACGAAGATGTTATTGTGATGTAGACATAGATACATACATATACTTTCTTAGATTTACGCGAATGTTCGACATTTTATGTAAAAATATCTTTTCAGATTTTTTCGCGGATTTATTTTGATATTTGGTTCCCGGTGTTTCGAATGCTTTACAGCATCCATGGTCACGGGAGAGGCTAAAGTGTTAGATGTCTCGAAGATCATATTACAGATGAACGTCGGGAACCAAAACTCAAAATCAAATCGCCACGACATAATCAGAAAGTTTATTTTATTTAAAATGAATATGTTTGAACAAACTTGCTTATTACAACATAATACGTAAAGAAGCATTTTGGATATTTGAGTATCTAGTTTCTTGGAACAAGTAATGGAAATCTTCATTAGGAATATTATAATATTACCTACCTGAAAATACTTAGATGGTAGTAACTTGGTATCTATGAGTTTAAGTTAATATTTAGTGTGTTCTATATTCTGCGTAAATAAATAGAGCCCGTGGTAAATTGGAAATGACTTATAACTATAGATAGTGGTAGCACAGTGGTAACGCGCTCGCTTGGGAAGCCGATTGAAGCGGGTTCAAATCCTGGGTCTCGCACCTCTGATATTTTCATGTGCGAATCATTTCTAACACGATTACCACTTGCCTTACGGTGAAGGAAAACATCGTGAGGAAACCTTCATGTCTGGGAGAACGTGATGATGTTCTCCTAGCCGATTTCGGCTACGGCGGCCAATCTCATTGAGACAAGCCAACTGCGCAGGAGATATTATAGTGCTCAAGTGTACGCGCAGACACAGGTGCACTCTCTATTCCTATCACTCTCATACTCCGGTGGAATGACCACTCGACACGACCGGTGAGAGTTTACGTGCTCTCCGAGGCACGGGGGTGAAACACTGCCAACTTCCCAACTCCGGGCTGTTACTGAGACTTACTATACAGAAAGACTCAAAAACTAAACTTGGCCCGACCGTTGGAGAACGTAACGAGTTTTCGAAAGGCATGTGAAGTTCACTAACCCACACTTGGCCAGCGTGGTGGACTATGGCCTAATCTTTCCTATTGAAGGGAACCCCGTGCCCGGCAGTCGGACGTTAAAAAGGGCTGAATACAATCAATAGAAAATATCTATACATATAATAAAATTGTAACAAAGCCGAATCTGTACATTAAATATTTTTTGGAAAATATTATTGAAATAGACATTATTATTGATACAGAGGCCGAATCTATAGTTTAATTAGAATTTTTGTCGGTCTGTCTGTCTGTCTGTTACCGCATCACAGAATAACCACTGGAGGGATTTTGATGAAATTTGGTATGGTGATAGCTGGCTATCCGGGTCAATATATAGGATACTTTTTACCGCGGAAAAATGTCTCATTTTTGAGAAAAAATACAAAAACTGCAATGTAAGAGTATACTAATATGTAAAACCTAAGAATTTGGTTTTTGATATTCTGAACGCGGGCGGAGCCGCGGGCAATGCTAATTATAACTATAAAAAGCTATAGATTTGATTGTAACTTTAAACCATCTCAACAAAAGCTGCACGCACTATTTTAAATATTGTACAAAATAAGGACTTCACTTGTCAAACAATTTCATTATTTGCAAGTGATTTCCATTTCATGCGAGTGAAGTCATGAGTTTAAGCTAGTTTTTTAATATTTTATGATTAACCCTAATTAAATATGTTTCAAACGGATGTATGTAAATTCTGAAAGACATCATCGATGACCTATGTCACAATAAGCAACATTGAAAAACAAGGCAATATAAAATAATATAATAATAAAACTAGGTAGTTTTTTTGCCATATATTTTCATCGCCTCGGTAGCGCAGTAGGCAGCGCGTAAGTCTCATAATCTTAAGGTCGTGAGTTCGATCCTCACCCGGGGCATACATTTTTGCTAAAATATATAATTTATTTAATTATTTCACTTTGTATTATGTATTTCTGCTTAACCCATAAATAAACGACTGTGATATTAAAATTAATCCTTTATTTTGTCCAGATATGCTAAAGTATTACCAATCTCACTTATTATATTCATATCGGCCTTAATTAATTACTTTGTGACAAAACTACAATTCCATATTTACTAAACAAGTGATCCTATATATAGGAGAATGTTGTTATCGAACGTACATATATCTATCAATATGCGTATTGCAAATATAATATACGTACAAACACTCTATTCCTTCAACCTTCAAGTCCAATATATATATATATATATATATATATATATATATATATATATATATATATATATATATCATATATTCTATATATAAAGGCCTGTGTTACTGTCAATTTCCTGATTTCGAAATACTACTGAGAATTTATTGCCAGATTCTACAAGCGTAGAATCTTTACTATATAAAAATTATAAATGTCACAATTAAAAACTGTTTATATTATTACTAAATAGCGTTCAAACGCGATTTTTCTCACATAGTTTATATCTTCACCGTCTGTCACTTGCAATTTTTGTATAAAATAAAAAAAAAAAAACAAATCGGTCCGGTACATCACCTGTTAACATGTTCAGTAATTAAATAACATAAAAATACCAAATTCTTCACTATACTTCCTCTTTATAATACTAACACAACTCTTTATATGTATAAATAGGCAAAGAGAAAACAGTTCAGCACTTCTTTCTTATCTATTTGTAAACCTATTAATTTTTAGACTGGCGATATTTAATGTTAACAATAAATAAAGTTTGAAAACGGTTTTTTTTATATATTAATAGGTATCTTTTTATATATGTTGTCCTTAAATATTTAATAATAGTTATGGTCGATTGTTCAAATGAAACAAGTAGAAGAAACTTATAAACTTAAAGTAACACTATTTACATCGACAAATCTACAAGTGGCCGCTTTACCAATTGTCAACAGAGCGATGATGGACGAACTTTTAGTTAACGTTAACTTAAGACTCCTACGAACTTGTACTGAGCTTCGTAAAGCTTTTACTAATATCTATGTCTAGAAGTATGAAACCGGATTTTTTGTAAAAATTACAAGTCTTGTTTGAAAATGATAAAACATATTTTATTCAAAATAAAATAAATTTACATACTATGCAGATATTAGTGGTATATAAAAAAAACACATTTCCTAATTCACATACAAACATTTAAAGATAGGAAAACTTCATATAATAAATATTTAAATAGAAAAATAGTTATTTAAACGTGTAAACTTCTTGCAATAATAGAGTGATTATTTGTTAATGATTACATTTAAAAGGGTTATATTTATGTTTGAATGTTATTATTTTAGCCCTATTTTTTTAAATCTGTTAATTTATTTATTAAATTATAAATTTGTTAAAATCTTAATACTACATAAATACCAATGTTTGCATGAATGGATTTTTGCTACTCAATTACGCCAGAACAGTAGAATGGATCTGGATGAAATTTGGCACAAAGATAGATTATAGTCTAAAATAGCACATAGATTACTTTTTACCCGGAAAAATGTACTGTTCCCGTGGGATAGACTTGTTTTTGTTTTTCACAAGGGACAAACCTGAGGGAAGAGAGGGTGAGCCGCTAGTATCGAATAAAGCGTAATTGACATATCGTTTCAAAGTAAAATAAATTTATTCAAACGTATACAATATACATACATACATCAAATTTTTGTAGTTCTATAAAACAATTTGAATAAAAATTGAATTGATTTTTTTTTTATTTATCAATATGACAATGGATTAGCAATGTTAAGGTTATGGCATTTTTGCTACCCAAAGGTAGTGATGTAACAATTTTAAAGTGCGTATTCGAATAATAATCGTTTAAATTATTATAATACTAATCTAAATAGTATATTTATTACATTTTTATTCCCTCAACGACCGCGGGCATGCTGGCAGTTACAGTAAACAATAGATTTCTTAGAAATGCAATTAATTTCTTAGAAATTTACCTGGAGGTGTTAATTAAAATAATATTGCAATTAATGTTAACAAAATATAAAAATACAAGATACACTGACTGATTTTAAGCCACTAACCGTAAAAATTAAGTATATTATACGAACTATAAAATTAATAATTGTACTCATTTTTAACACACTTATTATATATCTATATTAATAAAAAACAACTAACAAATAACATAAAACGTTATAATACAATATATAAGCCCAATTCAGTAAGAGCTAAAATTAAGAGGTCATAAACACACTCCAGACATAAGTACTGCTAAGCACAAAGATTAGTCTAGATAAAGGACATCAATTTACGATAGTAATTAAGATAGGACACGTACAGGAAGAATCGAAGAGCGAGAGAGAACATATCAATTACATTTACAAGCCTTTTGAGCTTCATTGGACCTATAGAATGAACGCGTTAAATGAACTGCTCTTGTTCAAATATAATTATTTTAAAATGTTATTTTCAAGATATTTTAGTTTTTTTATTTTACTTTTTTGTATTTGTTAATATTGAATAAATCTTTATTTATTTACATTATTACTTCTTCTTGTATTTACTTTAAATATACATTGTTTATTTAAGTTCACAATATAGAAGTAAACTATTGTGTATCCCAAGAAAGAAAAGGGTTCCCAAGAGAAGTGGATAGAAATTATGCCAAAATTACGTTGAAACACGAAAAGTATCTTACGGATTTAACATAAATTGGTATTAAAACAAAAAAAAAGTATTTAAAATAATACTTTTCCTTCTAAAATAAACAAACAATAAAATTATCGCAAGCACACGAAATGGTATAACTACTTAGTAAGAAAGACGTTTACTTAACGTAGCAATGTAACGTCTCAGCTACGTAGCACTTTGCTACGAAGATGACATGATGTAGAAAATGCAAGGTATAAAGTAATACCCCACGTAATACGTTCACAACAAAGTAAACTCCCAACCATATTGACTCATTTGAACATATATTTCCCGATAAATGTGGGGTTTTCTTTATTTTATCGTTTATTTCTATTTTCTTGTAGTTAATTTATAAACGGCAGTAGTAGCCCAGTAGTAACGCGCTCGTTTGGGAAACCGAGTGATGCAGGTTCAAATCCCGGGTCTCGCACCTCTGATATTTTCATATGCGAATCATTTCTAACATGATTGTTACTTGCCTTACGGTGAAGGAAAACATCGTGAGAAAACCTGCATGTCTGAGAGAACCTAGCAACTTTTCGAAGGACATGTGAAGTCCGCCAACCCGCACTTGGCCAGCGTGGTGGACTATGGCCTGATCCCCCTCGTATTGAAAGGAAGCCCGTGCCCAGCAGTGGGAGTTAAAATGGGCTGAATACATACATACATACAATTTATAAATGTATAGAGTGAAAAATAAATAAACCAAGTGAATGATGAATGTTTATAGATTTTTGATTTCTTCTTTTATACAAAAATGCCTATGATGGATTGACGTGACTTGTACGTATGTACATGTAGGTACTTAATCCCGATACATCGTCGTTCAATTAGAAAATTAGTATAGGCACGAATATAGCAAGAAGTTAATGTCATATAGTGTATGTAATTAGAGTGTATAAAGTGATGATAAGTGATACATTTAAAATTATTAAAAGATTACTTTAGGACAATCATTTTTAGTGTCTATAATATAGATATTTTAAATAATACTATGTTTCCGGATTTTTATTTCCCGACGATTCGAATGCTTTACAGCGATCATGGTAAATCTACGAAAATATTCGTAAGGATAGTTTTATTTAATATGTCAAATGGGTATATATTAGTAAATGTTTGCCTCAGTTTTATACAAAGAGTGCATAAAATTATTAAAATAGCAAGATGTGTAGAACGCAAATAAATATTTAACAAAATACAATATAATTACGTAGGTATATAATCTAGAAAGAAAATAAGCTGAGGAAAAACAAAATTATTTTTATTTATTTATAAAAATACGCTTACAATATTTATGTAATAAAATGTGTACCTACATATAAAATATATTATATATTATTGAAACAAAAATTGACATTAAATATGGATTATGGTTACGACATCACAAGCAGCCCTTTTTAACTCAACACGAGAAAGTTCAAGCCATAGTCCTCCACCATGGCTAAGTGCGGTTGGGCACGTGTCTTTCCAAACTTTTTAGGTTCCCTTAGAAATTCAGAATTTCTCACAATGAATTAAGACGGGAGAAGGTTTTGTTGGGTTTTAGTGGGTAGTACTGGCTTTGCCGGTGAGTCCCGCACCTCGTGCGTAAATGCAATTCCCAACGTTAAAAAAAAAGATTTCTCACAATATTTTCTTCCATCATGTTGAAAGTGATTCGCACAAGATAATATCAGAACGACACCCGTGACTTGAGCCCATTTTTCATTGGTTTCATAGCAAGCAACGTTACCACGGATCTACAATTACCTTATTATTATTATTACGATAGTTTATTTTATGTAATACGTTTCGTAAAAAATAACAATTTCGTTGTAAGTACCAAAAACAAAATAGTGGCATTAAGTTACTAAGAGTAAACTTAAATACATTTAGCGCGCATCTAACAAAGAAAAATGCTCTACTCTAAAAGCTGCTATTTTAAAATCGATAACTCGTTATTATGGATTGTTATCGATTTGTTGAAAGCATTACGATATTAGTACAATATACAATTATAATAGCCAGAAAAATAAATTTCATAACATCCGTATAATTAAATTCATGCCATTTTATGTTATTTAGCTTTTACGCAAATACCATAATAATTTGGCTTCACTCTTCCTTTTCTGTATATGTTCTTATATTTAGATATGTATATATAAATTTATTTCGTGTATCTCGAAACCGATTTAAGTTAATTTATACAAGTGTCTATATAGAAAAACGCAATTTCTACATCTTTTCCCAAAAAAAAAAAAACGCCGAGCTATGCTTGGTTTCCAGCTAGTTTATACGGTTTTAACAAAATTTATATGAGTAAAACGAGATTTTTTTTTACTGTGGAATGGTATTAGGATGCTAATAAGATTAGATAAATACTACAATACTTTACTACTTATACTTTACTTCAATCTTTATATTTTATTTTAATTGCTTAATATTCTATGGTAACATGCTTATTCTAAATCAGCATTTTCTACTCGCCAAGCCAGCGTTGCAAAGAACAATATTTACAGACAGGAAAATAACAAGAAAATGTTAATTGAAAGGAAAAATTAATATTATTTATTATTTACTTATGAAAAGAAAAATGTTTTCTTTGAAATGTATTAATTAATATTGCTCATACTATAATCTAATTAAATATAAAATTATTTTATACTAGCAAATCATCCTTGCTTCGCTCGGGTTCGTCCCTTGGTGATTCTTTAAATTGACACAACTTGTTAAAATATGAACCGATTGAAATAAAACAAATACTAATGTTAAGTGAAACTTACCACAATATAATAATGAAAACAGCACTCAAATCGGATAAGCCGTTTCTGAGATTAGCGCGCACAAACGCACATGCAAACAGACGAAAATTCTAAAACTCATTGTTTTGGGTTCTATTACGTTAATAAAGACTCCCAATAATAGGTTTTTTTCCAATATCTTCCATGAACAGACAGCGATCAGTTACATTTTTATTACATGTATAGATATAGATTTGTATCTCTAATTAAGTTTAGTTAAATGCCAGTTACCTATACAATTCGCGCTACATGTTACAGTAGAAACCTAACTAGATACTAAATTGGTACAGCGTAGTTAGTTTACATTCACATAGTAAAATAATTAAACACGTGTATGCAGATTTAACCATATTATACATTAAAGAAATGGAATTTGTAAGCGCAGCTGACGTTCTATTTTACAAATAAATTTTATGAATTCGTAGACTGTGTGTTATTAATAATATTTTTAATTTAATTTATCCACAATTTAAAATTATTTGTTTACATATAATATTTTATTCGTTCCGTATATGATATTCTATAAATATATGATTGTAATATACTTAATACGCCTTATTTAATTATTGATTTGTTTTAATTTAATTGCGATATTTGCCAAAGAAGTTTTACTTCAAACTTTCGTAAAGATTACACGAACCCATTCTTTTTTATTTATTAATCTTGATTCTTGTTTATATATTATTGATGATTATTTTTGATTATTGTTTAAAGATAAAGAAGCTGTAACATAAAGCTTCCACCTAAATACAAAGTTATTTTTCATATTATTTTATACAAAGTTATTTTTCATATTATTATTATTGTCATAGTTTATAAAAAAGTTATGATAATCATAATTATTATAATCATAATATTATACATAAAAGTAAACATAAAAAAATCTGTGTGCAATTCACACATGGTAGAAGTGGAACCTAATATTATATTTTTGTCAGACAATAACAACGGTTACCATGGCAACATGGCAATGCAGTCTATCTCATTCTCTAGCCGGCTTAATCCTATATATTTATGTATTTGTCTCTATTTAGTGTCGCATTTTCGTTTTATTTCTGTTTCAAATCACAACGATTCTAAATAAGTTTCACTTCAAAAACTAAATAAAACCTTTTGTTTTCTTTACAAATAAATTCCGTAAGCAAAATCAGCATTTAAGAAAAGGGTCTATCTTTTACTTATTTAATGCCGTGTTAAGCAGAAATCAAGATCCCTCCCAAATAAATAATGTATGATGCAGCATTGTGTTGATTTATTAGATAAGTGAGAATAGTGATAAGTAAATACATCTAGCTGTTCTAAAGCTAAACTGATGCGAACAAAGGAACGCCCTCGTTAAACAATTTATACGCACGTCGGTGCAGTAGTTCCAACGCTATTGGCTAGATGGCGATGATTTTTAAATAAATTAATAAATAATTTATATATTTATTATTTACATCACTAATAAATTAATAAATATACTATTTATTATACCATATTGATTCTATTAAAAAAAAAAATATATAATCATCACATATGTCTGTAAAAGTAGAGATGTATTTTTTTTCATGTTCAACCTATTATGTATTTCAACATTAAAACGTTTTGAGATCGATTTTATTTAGCTCCTCTTGTTTAATACTTGTTTTTGTGTATGTCTCTCAAGATTTGTATTTTTACTTATTTTCTGCCGATTAATCTAAATGATACGAAAGAAACAAAGTTGCTATATCAATGTATATATGTGTTTTATGATATCTTTAGGTTTTATCTTCATTAAATACAAGATACCAAGCGTGTAACTCGTGAAATCTATACATATAATAAAATTGTAACTAAGCCAAATCTGTATATTAAATATTTTTTGGAAAATATTATTGAAATAGACATTATTATCGATACAGAGGCCGAATCTATAGTTTTTAGAATTTTTGTCTGTCTGTCTGTTACCGCATCACGGAAAAACCACTGGAGGGATTTTGATGAAATTTGGTATGATGATAGCTGGTTATCCGGGTCAACGTATAGGATACTTTTTACTGCGGGAAAATGTCTGATTTCTGAGAAAAAATGTAAAAACTGCAATGTAAGAGTATACTAACATGTAAAACCTAAGAGTTTGGTTTTTGGTCATCTGAACGCGGGCGGAGCCGCGGGCAATGCTAGGTATTATATAAAATTAAAAATATCTAGAAAAGAGAAAACCGAAAAAACCTAAAAACTATAGATTCGGCCTCTGTATCGATAATAATGTTTGTTTCAATAAGATTTTCCAAAAAATATTTAATGTACAGATTCGGCTTAGTTACAATTTTATTATATAAATATATAGAATATAGATTTCAAATAGTAATTTTTACTTATGTAATTTTAATAATGATAGCATTAATTACTATTTTATAGCTATTTTGTGCTTTATATATTTTTATATTTCCTGTAAAAATATTAAGCGGCAAATATTATTAGGAAAAAGAAGTATTTCCATGTAAGTAGAATAGAGGCGTAACAGTTTATTGCTAACTACTGCCAGCATCTACTGAACTCACGTTTGTAATTCAATTTGGTTAACAAATATCACTTTATCAACCGACTTCAAAAACAAAGTTGCTCATGTATTCATATTGTATGTTTTCTTATGGCATGTATTCAATATGTGTGTTCATAATTCCTCTTTATGAATTCCTCTTTATGAAGGCAGTGGTAGCCCATTGGTAACGCGCTCGCTTGAGAAACCGAGTGATGCGGGTTCAAATCCCGGGTCTCGCACCTCTGATATTTTCATGTACGAATCATTTCTAGCATGATTACCACTTGCCTTACGGTGAAGGAAAACATCGTGAGGAAACCTGCATGTCTGAGGGAACTTAGCAAATTTTCGAAAGATATGTGAAGTCCGCCAACCCGTACTTGGCCAGCGTGGTGGACTATGGTCTGATCCCTCTCGTATTGTAGGGAGGTCCATGCCCGGCAGTGGGACGTTTAAAAAGGGCTGATTACAATTCCTCTTTTAAGAAATGGCGTTAAGTCCGGTGTTTCCATATACAATACAAAAAACATTCCATAACTTTGAGTTGAATGACTATATACTTTTAAAGTCATACTATTTTAAATTTATTCAATATCAATAAAGCACCTATATTTCTGACCAAAATATTATTTTCTCTTTATCTCCCAATTTTAATATTTCGTTAGATATTTTGTCAACCTGTGGATTTACCACGATAGCTGTATCTTTTAATGGCATAGTTAATACATTAAATAATATATTAGCGCTATACTTAGTATTTAATTAGCGCCAACTTTAGTGCCCTGTCTACTTTTAATCGAAAATATATTTTGTTATATGCTAATTAAAAATAGAGACGATAGAAATCTTTATACTTAAATTATTATAATTATGAAAATGCTAGTTGTCTTACTATATTTATTACTATTCGTTTACTCACGACAGTGTTTCAGCCAAGTTTAAGCAAGAAAATGTAAATTAGCAATTTGATATTATTAAAGCTATTCCTATATTTGGATTAACCATAACTGAATATTTTTTATACAGGTACACTTGATAAAAAAAAAAAAAAAATTAGTAAACTTGTTTGACATATATTAACAATGATCAGTCAACAACTATGTGTTATATTATATAATAAGCTAAGCAGAATATCCTAATATGAAGAGCACAGCACTTAGAATTTGGCAAAGAAGCAAGATGTACAAGGGAAAATAAGACGTGACTAATTGCGCGTAAGGTACAGTTTCGAATGCGCGAAAAGGCAGCATGCGAAATATAAGTTACAAGAGTAATATGACGTATGTAAGTCCAAGAGATTGACTGGCGAGGGCGCGGAAGTGGATGCTCAAATAGCCTGCAGGAGTTTCCTATGCACAGCACATTACTGGATTACTATATTAATAATAAATTATTGTATTAAATTTTTTGAGAACGTGTATGTTTGTTTGTGTATGAAAAATATCTCTCTCTCTATATCTATCACTCAAAAGAATATATATATATATATATATATATATATATATATATATATATATATATATATATATATATATATATATATATATATATATATATATATATATATATATATATATATTCTTTTGAGTACATAAGCATACATTCTTCATACTACTTGTTATTAATATACCACTTTTACAATGCATGTCTATAAGAACTTTCTTAGATCACGTTTAAACTAAAAATCCCACATTATTAACTCAAAAGTTGAATACTTCTCTGAGCATCCTAACGGATATCGCTTATTTCCTATATCGAGTGAACAGCTAATTTGCTAGATATTAGCGGTACGCCAGTCGCAGGTAATAAATATACTGGTACGTGATTTATTTGTCATCCGGGCGCATTTCGCCCCGATATTATCTATTGGGGTGTTAATCACATTTATTTATGGCATATATGCTATCCTCTAAAAACTAATCACATTATGTGCTTGTACGTATTAAAGTATTTTTTTGTTCTTCAAAATTATTGGAAACAGATGTTGAATAGAAATATTTAAAATTTATTATCCATTCATACTAATATTATAAATGCGAAAGTAACTATGTCTGTCTGTCTATCTGTGTGTTACCTTTCCACGCTTAAAAGTATGTACATAGTTTGATACCCTGGGAGGGACATAGAATAGTTTTTTTTTAGAGTGGAAAGGGAAGTTTGCATGGAGAATCAGTCATTTCTCAAGTAAGGGATATAAAACTTATGTATATACTCCTATAGTAGATTCTATACTATGCATCAAAACGTACCTAGGGGTGAGTCGTTTATAACATAAAAATCCGGTGCGCTGTGTTCGTAATTCAGGACTTGGCCGAGTTTTAATGCTCTTTTTATTTACTTGCGAGATGGTTCCTAGCTCTCAATAGCTTAGTTATCGTTGGTAGTGTACATAGTAGGGGACGCTGTTGTTGAAATCCTTTTTTTTTAATTTTCTTAAAAGAACAGTCTGTACCGAACTACGTCTACCACATAGTATCAATCCATTTATAACTTTTAAAGATAATAAATAAGCGTAAGTTAAATATAACTCAGTATGATGCAAACATAAAATTTTAAATTTTAATACAATCTGACGTAAGCAGAATAATTTAAAACTGATTAATGGAAATTAAGCGCAACTAATACATTATTTTTTTCTTTCATAGAGGATAAAAAGTCAAAAGTTGTTACATATAAAGGTAATAAATTCACAAAGTAGGTACTATGTAGGCACTATAAATTCGGTACGGGTAGCAGTATTTCTACAGGTTATTCGTTGGCAGATCTTTTAAGCGAAGTGAACTTATGGCCGTATAAACCAAATTGAAACATGTTAAATTTATGCAAAAGAATTTGGTTTCGTGAATTAAATATTTTAGTTCTATGTCTCTGTAACAAGTGATTTATTTTTGAAAATTATAAAGACTCAATATATACTATAGAGTCTCTGTTCAACTCAACTTTAAAACTTTAAAGGTGAACTCATTTCACCTTCATAATATTTAGTTTAGGTTTTTTCTTAATTTTTTTATTAAATAAAACTTGATATATCCATACAAATAATAAATTTAGATACAATGAACAAATTGAGTACTCTTTTTTTGAAATCAGCCATAGAATGATTTTCGAAATTTACTAGTCGTTAGTTTTTATAATTTATACTAATATTATAAAGAGGTAAAGTTTGTCACTTTGTAACGTTGTAGGGGGTAATCTCTGGATCTACAGAACCGATATAGATGAAATTTAGTAGGAAGATAGTTTGAGATCCTAAGAAGGACATAGCATACTTTTTATCCCGGAAATCATCCCTTAAGGGGGTGAAAATGGGGATGAAAGTTTGTATGAGGAATCAAGCTAGGGACGAACCCGAGCGAAGCCAGGGTGACTCGTTAGTTATGACATAAAAATCGTCTTGATCTGAACTGTATGTAGATCATTACCGTCTAATGATAAATGGAAAACTTTTCACAACTATACTTTCATTCTAATATTTCTTACACTTTGAGTTCTATATAATATATGTAGCTTCAGAACGTTGTACATTGTTTAAATATTGTATTTCTTGGTAAATAACATAGTCGACTATATGGAAAATGACCCACTTTCCACAAGTAATATTACCTTGTACTATAATAATATAGAATCAATAGCATTAAATATTTGAAAAACTATTAAATAAAATAATTTTTATTCTTTATATTGTTTTATCTTTAAAAAAATTAAATTAAAAATGCATAAGTATCATTGTTATACACTCTCAATCCCCGAATGTGAAATCGTTACATTACAAGTGTTTTGTATAACACGACTACTTTATTATTATATATTTGACATTCGCGTAAGAACTGTAATTTTTTTTCTTTTTGGCATACCTTAAGGATTTTTTGATGATTAATTTGACAGTTAATTGATCAACTAAATAATACTTTTTAAATTGGATTTTGAATTAAATCAGAAAAAATATTTATGTAACATTTTGACCTTATGATATTTTAATAAAAAAATTAAATATTATTTCTTATACAGATTTATCTTTGTAGTAATTTATTTTGATATTTCCGGTTAAAAAAACATTATATATATATATATATATATATATATATATATATATATATATATATATATATATATATATATATATATATATATATATTTTTTCACAGAAATGCACATATAAAATTTTTACTCAATTTACACTTAAAAATGTCTACATCTATACATATTATAATAAAATTCTGAGTCGAATCTGTACATTAAATATTTTTTGGAAAATCTTATTAAATAGTCTTATTGAAATCTTATTGAATCTATAGTTTTTAGAATTTTTGTCTGTCTGTCTGTGACCGCAACAAGTAACAACTACTGGATAAATTTTGATGAAATTTGGTATTATGATAGCTGGTAATCTGGGTCAACATATAGTAATCCATATTAAATGTTAAAATGTAACTAGGGACGGACCTGAGCGGAGCGAGGGTGAGTCGCTGCTCGCTAGTATTATATAAATAGCTGTACATAATCTTTATGAAAAACTAGCGTTTCCCCGTGGCTCCGCCCGCGTATTTGAATTATGTATTACTATATGTTTGTAATATGTGTTTGTAATATATAGTATATGCATTACTTTAATATGAAATAAGCTATATATTACTGCAAATTTGATAAAGAGTATTAAAGATACATCCCCACAACTTTCGGTTTTGTATTATTAGTAGGATATTGCATCTTAATACCAAAATACTTCAGCGAATTCCGTCATACTAATATTATATTCAATGTTTTTGTACTGTAATTTAAAAATGTTTTATATATATTTTTAAACAATCACTTTACTCGCCTATACTTAAGTGGTTGTGTTATATTTAAGCAGCATATCGGCGAGAGTTAATATTTAGGCAAATTGAAATTTCAGATAGGTTCAGTAACGGTTATAGGATCGAAAAATTGTGATTGAAAATTGAAAAAGTATGGTATCTATAAGAACTATAATAATACAAAAATTAACATTTTATTGTGTGTTTAATACTTTTATTAAAAAAATAGTTAAATTTACAGCATCTATTAATCTTTAACTTAAATTAAACTTTAAATAATGTATTTTAATTAAACTTAAAATATTATCTAATAGAAGTATAAGTACCTATGTAATATAGTCTCATTATTTATGTATTTTTATTTTTAATCATTGTGCCATTTTTATTATTACGTAATTATCTCTTTATTGCTGTAGATGGCTCCTGTATACCGATCATTTATTTATAGGTTTAATTCCACGTTATAGCTGCTTTTCGAAATTACCGCTCAAACTCACTCTTATCTTTCTCTCAATACGTGACACTGGCCGAATGTATTGCGTCTGTTAACGCAACTCTAAGCCACTAAAGAAAAAAAAAAACATTCTATTGTTTAGTAGCGTTAGCCTGAATCGTATGCTACTTTTTTATTTGAAATATTGACAAATGCTTTAAGAAATATTGAAAATATTTAAAATCTTACTATCTTATCTTACTACTATTATAAATGTGAAGTTTGGATGGATGGGTGTTTGTTACACCAGAACGGCTGAACAGATATTGATCGAATTTGGCACAGAGATTGATTATAGTCTAAAATAGCACATAGGCTACTTTTTATCCCGGAAAAATGTACTTTTCCCGTGAGGTAGATTTGTTTTTGTTTTTCGTTAGTAATTTTATAAGTATGACTTTTCGTGTAGTATTAGTTAAATTCATAATTTTTAATTTTTTGACATAAAACAACTTCTATAACTATGCTAAAAAGAACTGTCAGTTAATTTTAAGTCTCAGAGGTTGTTAACAGCAACAGGACGTAGTATTTGCCGCCGTCGCTCGACATCCGGCGCCACTTCCGCTTCCTTTGGAACCTTTCCTATCTTGTGCTCGCAGTTTAAACGTGGAGTCTGGATTTACACTGAAATTTTGTTAAGGTTTTAGTAAGTCTAGTTAAATTTAACTGCATAATAACTCATTCGCTAGTAAAATTATATTTCATTGTTCCTTATTGCTTGGAGTTGAATATTATCTAAAAGATAACAGTCATGAGACACTTTGGTGTCTACTTGTTTAAGGTGTAACAACATTAGCCTTAGGACTTATTAGTACTAATTATGTTAATTTTTGTTTAAGTTAGGTTAACACGATGGTGTTATTCCATCATTTTAACTCTGATATTTTCAAGATGGCTAATTTTTTTTTTAATTAATCATATTGTATCCTTTAAAAGTCAATAGATAAAGCTAATACACAGCATGTGAATGCACGTTTAAAATAGAGAATAAATCAAAACAAAACGAGTCCTGAAAAATTGAAAAAGGATCAGTTGAGAAGTCAAATACTTTCCTACAAGTGTAAACTATTCCTGACATTATGCTAATGTATATAGGAATTAATAAATTATTTTTCCGCGTCGTATCTTTGTAAGCCATCATCAAAAAACTTTAATGATATGACCAATTTAGATATTTCATCAGAGAATCATGATATCGTATTATGACAAAACCATATATTTATTTAGATTTCCAAACGATTATATAACGTCATCTTGTCTAATTCTTAAATTATAGCTATTTAACATTAATCCTTATCACATTGCAGCGATAATCACAATTTAAGTGGCCACAAGCGACCAAACAAGCACGAATTAAGGACAACATTGGCCGGAACGTTTCAATCAAAGTTCTCACATGCATTATTCAAGAGGCAACACTCGAGCGTAGTAATTGAAATGCGCCAACCCTGCCGCGCGGCTCCTTCATGCTAATCACATTGACACCTCGCATAAATCACTAATAAACTATATCTATAGTATTACACACTTATTGGCTTGACCGTTTCAGGGTTTTTGGTTGGTTTATATTATTAGTTTTGAGATTTTGGTTTTATTATGGTTGCGAGGTGTATTTGCACCGATGAATATAGGTCTGTTTTTGTTACGTACATATTTTTGTTACACCAAAACAAGTATATATGTATATTTATTTTTGTCAATCAACTTCAACAGGAGGCTTAACGATTAATCTGCATATTTTAGTATTTTACGAATCATTTAGTGGTTTTTATGTTTTTTTTTTTAATTAGTACATTGTTTTGCATATTTTTTGAGAAAAAGTAACACCTTTGAGAAAGTAATAATAAATTTTAAAGTAGTTTGAAATTCAGCATACTTTTAATTTAGTTAAAAACTATTTTGTTTTGTTTCACATAACCAAATAAATAATTTTCATGATTTAAACGACACCAAAAATCAATAATCAAAGCCAATTCAACTATTTCCGTAAAGGAAACTAAGCAGATAGTTTTCTAATAAATCAGAACTAGCGGTAAGGGCGTAAACCGTGCTGATAATGACATTGGTAGGGTTTACAGTGATTTATGCGAAGTGTCAATGAGATTAGCATCGAGGAA
Organism: Brenthis hecate; assembly: GCA_951806755.1. NCBI lineage: Eukaryota > Metazoa > Arthropoda > Insecta > Lepidoptera > Nymphalidae > Brenthis > Brenthis hecate. The sequence continues at coordinate 3,092,456 of OX638263.1, forward strand.
CCGGTTTAGTGCATTTCAATTACTACACTCGCGTGTTGCCCTTTGAATAATCGAAATAACCGATTTAATAAGAATGTCCAAATCTATACATATAATAAAATTGTAACTAAGCCGAATCTGTACATTAATTATATATTTTTTTGTCTGTCTGTCTGTCTGTCTGTTACCGTATCACGAAAAAACCGCTAGACAGATTTTGATGAAATATAGTATGATGATAGTTGGTTATCCGGGTCAACATAGAGGATACTTTTTACTGCGGGAAAATATCTCATCTCTGAGCTAAACGTTAAAACGTAACTAGAGACGAACGCGAGCGGAGTGAGAAGAATATTATTTACTATTAGTTATAGCCCGCAGTTCTGTTCATCCAGTACGAATTAAACTTGTGTGTTAATCGTGTAAAGTGTATTTTAGTAGATAGATAATGTACCACAGATAATGTACCCTCTAATGGAATATTTTTTAATATAATGCACCTCCCTGTGCGTTTCTTGGCTTCGCGCCCGGCTGTATTGCCGGGCACTACTGAGCCCCCCCCCCCCACGACAAGGTGAACGCACGTTGGGGGGGAATATGCTCTAAGTCCTAAACTATTGGCGATCACGTTATATTTTTTTTGTGAAGAATTAAGATATTCAAAGCTTTAATTCAAAGTTAAAATATTGAAAAAAAAAATTATGTCGAAGTTACTCAAACATCCATTTGAAATCTTCACTTCCGGTTTACTATACGTAAAAAGAAACAAATTTGTAATTCGATAAAAAAATTAAAAACTGCATCCTTTTAACTTTCAGAAACGATATTTTTTAGATATTTATACAAATTGATTGATACAAATAATAAGCATTCAAAAAGTACGAATTTCATACTTCGTAGAATTTTGAAAGCTCATAACTCGGCAATAAAGCCTCATACGAAAAAAATAATGTATTTGCACATCCATGTCCACTAGAACTATAACTGACCAGAGTATGAACAATTTTCATAACCTCACTTTATTTTCGTTGTCCGCTTCACGTGAAATGCCCCATTTATAATATTATGTATGTATTTAAAGTTAGATACTCGTACGTGTAGTGTATCAACTATCTGGTATCCATAACATAATGAAACTAAATGGTTACACTTGGATGTTACTTAGATTATTTATATTTCTTGATTGAAACTTTACCAGTACTTATACTTGACCAAGTCTCTGTCTAACCACTATACCAAAAAGGTAATTATTATTCATAGTAGATACCTACTCCTGTAGTGAATCTAATATTAGAATAAGTATGAATATTACGCAAAAGATTGTCAAAGCTAAATTTTCCGATGGAACCATAATTTTGAATAATTTATACGAATTTAATGCCGCAAAAGTAATCAACATAAAACGTTGGCTTATGTTTAATACGGCCTAGGAATAATTTATAGATGTCTAACTATAATACATTTTTCGTTATAATTTTGTTATATAGAGATACTAGCACTGCCTTCGGCTCCGCCCGCGTTCAGATGACCAAATCCCAAATTCTGGTTCGGGTTTACATATTAGTATACTCTTACATTATAGTTTTTGTACTTTTTCTCAGAAAAGAGACATTTCCCGCGGTAAAAAGTATCTTATATGTTGACCCGGATAACCAGATATCATCATACCAAATTTCATCAAAATCCCTTCAGTGATTTTTCTGTGATGCGGTAACAGACAGACAGACAGACAGACAAAAATTCTTAAAAGTATAGATTCGGCCTCTGTATAATAATGTCTCTTTCAATAAAATTTTCCAAAAAATATTTAATGTACAGATTCGGCTTAGTTAGAATTTTATTATATGTATAGACTAGGTACAATTTTAACCTAAAAACTTTCACAAACTTTGCTTAGGTTATTCGGTCAGTTAGAGTAATTAACAGGTGTTAAAAAACAGCGATTAATTGTTACATTATCTACCTCCTTATGGTTTTGGTAAGATATGGTGGTACAAGACGCTCACAAGCCTAACGCTTATTTTATACTAACATTGCCCGCGGCTCCGCCCGCGTTCAGATGAGCAAAAAGCAAATTCTTAGGTTTTACATATTAGTGTACTCTTACAATGCAGTTCTTGTATTTTTCTCAGAAATGAGATATTTTCTTGCGGTAAAAAGTATCCTATAATTCGACCCGGATAACTAGCTATCACTATGCCAAATTTTACCAAATTCCCCCCAGTAGTTTTTCTGTGATGGGGTAACAGACAGACAAAAATTCTAAAAACTATTCGGTCTCTGTATCGATGATAGTGTTTATTTCAATAAGATTTTCCAAAAAATATTTAATGTACAGATTCGGCTTGGTTACAACTTTATTATATGTATAGATTACACTGTTAGCATAATAAGTTGCCTAAAATACTACGATAGTCTTTATTTAGTAGTAGATAATTAAATACATAAACAAACGTGTGCAAAACCACACCGTAAAGCTAGTTTAAATATAAACCTGACTAATGAGGATTTGTTTTTAGATCATTATTTTGCCTGTCGGAATCAATTTGGTCTATTCTATTACTTTGTACGTTAAGCTTGTAGGAATTTAATCAAATTACAGTACCGGTATTAGTTTGCTCTCGCGTCAATCGCGTGTTACATTTTACGAAGACTTCGAAGCTGAACAAATTTACAAGTGAACTTTGATATTGTACAGGAAATTTTGTAGCGAATTTTGTTTAGTTATTTTTCTTAAATAAACTGTTAATAGATTAGTGACCTGACATGCTATGCAGTGATGTTCTAGTATCCCATAAATCCGTCTTAACATTGTAAATGTGAAAGTTTTTGGAGTATGGATGTTTGTCACTCTTTTACGCCAGAACGGCTAAACGGATCTGGATGAAATTTAGCATAAAGATAGATTATAGTCTGGAATAATACATAGGCAACTTTTTATCCCGGAAAAATGTACGGTTGTCGTGGGATAGGTTTTGTTTTTCTTATTCTAGAGGTGAACCCGAGCGAAGCGAGGGTGTGCCGCTAGTATTATATATGTGAAAGTTTGGATGAATGTTTGTTACTCAATCACGCCAAAAGGACATAACAGATCTGCATGTAATTTAGCACAGAGGTATATTATAATCTGGAACAGCAAATAGGTTACTTTTTGTCTTGAAAAAATGTACGGTCCCCGTGAGATAGATTTATTTTTCTTTATCTCTAGGGACGACCCGAGGGAAGTGAGGGTAAGTAGCTAGTATGGATATTGATATTAAATTAAATATTTGTATGTAATAAAATATATAGTTTAGGTACAGAAAATTTATTAGATTAGATATTAGATTTATTTTGTTTAAATAATTCTAACTTAATGGTGTCGTGTTATAGGAGCAGCAATAAGCAGCAAACTGTAGCTATCTAACCATAACCTTCTTTCCAACTACAGGTCATACCTGATGGATAAATTTTATAAATTAATTTAATACTAGGTTTTACCCTCTGGTACACTCGGCTTGCTCAATTTAAATCTATACAATTACTTCAATCTTAAAGGCCCATTAAGTGCCACAAGAAATTTTCAAATTGCACTGATATTTATATATATTACACTACAAGACATAAATAAAAAACAAATTCTTTATGTGTATAACATAAATAGATATATGTCTATTATATTTTGAATATCCTGGACAGCAAGTTTAATACATCGTTTCACGAACACTTGAACGATAGAATCTTTCTAATTACAAAATTCCATCGTATTTGATAGAACGCAAAGCAACTCTTCCCAGGATGGGTGTAAATTGTAAAATGTGAATCGCTCAAATATTTACCGAATGCTTCGCCGGACGCGCCACCCTTTGGGAACACCGTCCGTTGAAAACATACGGCATAATAATATTATTTTCTCCGCAGAATATTTTGAAGAGTATTTTAATTGTAAGAAACATTTTAATGGGTCGTTCTAGAAAATTACTATTATGTATACAGTATAATTGGTCTAAATCTCACTATAAAATAGGTTATTAAGTAATATAATATAATTAGGAATTGAAATAAAAATAAATATTTGTTGAAATAAAAATTTATTGAAAATTTATATTTTTTGGTAATATTTTTATTCTACAGATATAATTTTTAAGAATAACTTGCTTTTAAACTATAAGCCAGAATACATTCATTAATATTTATGTATACAAAATAGATATGGGTGCAAGCCTGTACTATCCGTCACGGTAAACTAATTGTTATAGAATTTGCACCGACAGATAAGCTTAGACTACTTATGCTATATTATTATATTCATTCCTATTTCCGGTAATTTTGAATAAAATGGCTGTGACATGCAAACAGGTAGACCGACAGTCTGATACTGAAGAAAAAAATTCGTTTTTGCCTTTTGGCTACGGAGCCCTAAAACTTTTACTAGTACTAAAAACAATTTTTACTTTACTTTTATTACGGGTATATCGGTAACTACTTTTTGCCCACAGCTTCGCTAAGTGGAACAGAAATCAAAAGTAGCTTATGTCCGATTCCATGAGATATGCTCGCCAGTTATGAACCGATTATGATGATCCCTCAAGAGCGGTTCAATATCAATTTCATGAAAAATTCCATATTAAAATTAGAATTATACTTTGCCTATTTACCTTTGGTACATTTATTAAAGACAATTTTGTTTATTATTATTTCATTTAATTAAATAAAACAAAAATTTAGCTTTCCAGTTTTACGCTAAATTAAGCTAATAAAACATATTATTCGTTTGATAAAATGCGCGGGCATTACCGTAAATAAGCCACGTATGTTTTTTCCTCTTTTGGGTATGAACTGAGTCTAAACGGCTAGAATTATTTACGAAACTCGTTTCGCAGTCTTGTATTTGTATTCTTTCGATTGAATGTTCTATCAGCATATTTACTGACGTTATTAAATTGTTTTTGATAGCTATCCATACTAACGGTTATATATAATTAATTTTAACCTTTAATAGAGCAGATGTGCATGCAGATTATAAGACACAATATGAAGTATATAGACATGACCAGTAGAAATCAATTGCGTATGATCGTAGTCTTAACTTTCTCTCCAAAACACATGGGTAACACCAATCACTACCCCATTACGCGCTACCACTGTATACTAATTTTGGGATAGAAATCAAACTCAAACCCATAACTGAAAACTGCATTAAAATCGGATTAGTAGTTTTGAAGAAAAATGGCAACATGTATTTGCGCAAACAAACAAACAAACATCCTCTCACCCCAAACGCATATACCGTCTCCGTTCCGTCGTGGGTAAAAAAATCAAATAATATTTTGACCCTACCCAAGACTCGAACTAGGGATCCTCCGGGTCTGCAGACTCACGTGCTCTTGGTTAGGCTACGAAGCAGATAAAAAAACATCATGAAAGCGTGAGGCAAGTTCTGTTCAAGCTTGTCTCTTCTTTAAACGTTCCTATTAAATTATGAGATTAAATTAAAAATATGACTACGTTAGTATAAATATAAAGACCCGAATATATATTTAATTTTAAAAGTATATAAATAACTATAGATTTAAATAAACTGATACCGTGAATAGCAAAAAGGTTTATCATTTAATATAATTCATTTGTTACTTCGATAATAAAATAACTTCATAGTAATTTTGCTTAAAACAATAAAACTGGAGTCCCTTAAAAGGTCAGGTCAATGTACACAAAACACGCTTCCCACTCCAAATTCTAGTATCCCTGAATCAGCATTATAAGCAATTTTCACCTCTCTCGTACATAAAATGTATGAAAGAGCACCTATTTTCGTCTGAAGATAGCATTCGGTCAGCTAAGTTTCTCATATTTTTTACAATATCGATATTGTACATATTTTTATGACGGATCAGCCATGACACGACAACCAATAAAGTCGCTCCAATAAGTTGCCACCGAACGATTTTACGACGTGCGTCCATCTGTTCGTATTTTAGGCCTGATATAAGGATAAAGAATTGATTATAAATGAGTTGTATTTTTTTATCTATATATATGTGTGTAATTGCACATCATTATAAGGTGTTTTCATTGCAATACTTAAAAATATTTTTATTATACATAAATACAATACTGATTAGACCACTCATGATAATATTTGGATCGATAACATTTTTCCAATAATTGTTATTTTATTTACCACACTACAAATTGTCATAAAAATTCAACTAGACATTTTTTTATGATTTTTTTCTATAAAAAAATGTATGTTTTATATACATTTTGTATGAAAACGTAAATATATAAATTCTTATAAAAACGTTTATAGCAGAAATAACACCGAGATATCGTAACCAACGTTACATATGTCACAGTAAAAAGTATGACGGAAAAAGGAATCTAGTATTAAACAAACCGTATCCGTTTTGCCGTTTATTCTTGTAATATAAAATGTTGGAACTGCAACAACTCGAAGAATAAATCTTGAAGAAACGCCTTAAGCTGTATAAAATGGTACAACACGAAGCATGAAATTCAGAAACTGAGAGCAAGCTCTACCATCATTACGAAATGATTAATTATCTCACTGATATTATACACTACGTATGTTTCGATTTAACTTTCAAGTTTTAATATTATAGTAATCTCATAATAGGTATTAAATGAGTAATTCTTGTATGTATATAAATATGTTTCGTGTATCTCGGAAACGGCTCTAACGATTTGGATCAAATTTCGTATTTAGATAAGCTTTTGTTTTTTAAGTTCTTCTTTTAGATGTTTTTTCTGCAAAAACACAATTCACAAAAAAAAAACTAAAAACGCTGAGCGAAGCCACAATCTTAATTTTCTATAATATACTTGAACATTGATTCGATGTCGCTTTTCTAATTACTTAACTAAAATCTTAAATTAAAGCTAACTAATATAAATAAAGCGTGGTAATAGATTTTAGTTCCTACTATGATTTCTCTTTATGCAGCTGTCATCAATCAAGTTTTTTTTTTAATTTAGTGTTAATATAACGTCGCCTTGGTCCTTTTTTATTGAAACTACCAATATTAGTTGTACTTAACAGTAGAGATTTTTTTCTTACATTTTAAAAACACCGCTTAATTTTTAAGATTTAAATACATATGTATATAGATATAATAAATCTTTTCGGATTTTTAAAATAAAATGTGTATTTTAAAAGCCAAGTCTGTACCAAAAAGTCTTACGATAAGTTGGTTTTTTGGACAAATAGTATTGAGATGATAAATTGGTTTTTGAGGCAAATGTATAAGCAAATTTATGTAAATGGAAGGTAACTATATTTATATATTATTTGCAGTCCACACTCAGTCTACGCAGGCTTGATGATGACTTGATTACAAGACATCTATACCTATTTACTTTTATAGAATACATATATAGGTACATTTATACATCTACTGTGCTGGTAAATGCCTACTGCTCGAAATTCAACCATAATTATTGTTGAAAATTTGAGGAAAACAAGTAAATAAATATAGCTATGTTGGAACAGTAATACACAGCACCACTAGACCCATGATCAGCTACGAGACTTGTGTTAGAGATACCAGATAGTTGATACGCTACACATATATAACTTTAAATACATACGTATTATAAATATAAACAGCCAAGACTGGAGTGCAAACATTCGTGCTCAGCACACAAATGAACGCCCCCAGTGGGACTCGAACCCGCGACTGCTGACGCAGCAAGTAGAGTCACTACAAACTGAGCCAAACCTATGGTCAAATAGAAGTATGAATAGAATTTACCTATCTATATAAAAAAAAAACTAAACCGTTTCTAAATTTTTTTGTAGATAACATTAAACCTCGTTAAAAGGTACTAAAAAGAAAAAAAAATCTTTCTTCAGATAATAGCATATATTACCTGTATTATAATATCTGGAAGATATTTTATCAATGGCAGTGAAAAAAAATCGTTGCGTAGCTATAAACTAAGCGCACATCCATACTAATATTATAAATGTGAAAGTGTGTTTGTTTGTTTGTTTCTCCTTCTTTCACGTCGAAACGGAGTGACGGATTGGCGTGATTTTTTTGTTTGGAGATATTTGGTGGGCTGGAGAGTGACATAGGCTAAGACAGGCTAGATTATCTAATTCCCACGGGAATACACGTTATAATACAATCCGAAAAAATATTTATGATTAGAATTCATTGAAACTTAGTATTAATGTTCTTCAATAAAATTAAACAAATACGTATTTAAGCATTTGTCGAAATTCATCATATAGAGGGGTAAACTAGGGGACCTGCCTTTTTAGAGATGTTTTTGTAGTTTTAGCGCGAGCAAAGCCGCGGGTTCAGTAATATTATATAACTACATCCAGTAGTGAATATCGACTTTGTTTTTTACAATTTAAAGACAAGAAATTATAATCGACGCAGTCGTAATTATATTATATTAATTATTAATTATAATTTCTTATATTTTATATTCCCTGAGAGCTCCTTACTTTTATAACAACGAATAATTCTAAATCTCTAATAAATGTTCTATCTCAATTTAACGGACCACTGCGCACTTGTTAAAAGCTTGGTTAATGCTCAGAATAAGTGTCAAAAGGATTGAGGGCTCTCAGAGCGTCCGACATCGGTTTCCATTCAACCTTTGACATTTTCGAGTGACAAAAAAGTATTTTTTTTTAATATAAAGCAAGGATGTTCTTCATTTTTATAGTACACTTTATAATAATACTTCAGAGGTTTTACAAGAGGGTATTTTTTTATTATGTGCTAGTTACTGGTTCTGGGTTTGTTTCGTGCTTGATACAAATTATATACTTATCATGCGAGAATCTAGAATTTATAAATATTATTAAGTTCATATATAAGGCAGTGGTAACCCAGTGGAAACGCGCTTGATTGGTGAGTGAAGCGGGTTCAAATCCCGGGTCTTATAGCTCTGATATTTATATGTCCGAATCATTCCAACATCAATACCACTTGCGTTAAGGTGAAGGAAAACATCGGGAGGAAACCTGCATGTCTGAGAGAACTTAGTAAATTTTCGAAAGGCACGTGTCCAGTGTCCACCAACCCGCATTTGGCCAGCGTGGTGGCCTGATCCTCCTCGTATTGAAGGGAGGCCCGTGCACAGCAGAGAGATGTTAAAAAGGGCTGAATGTCCATATATGTAATATGTATCTTTATTTTTTTTTCTATCATTGTTAAGTAAGTCTACCACTCATTATGCTTGCATAAATAATGTAAATCCAACTTATGGCTTCTGTAAAGACAATCTGTAAAAACATCTGTGTATTTTTTATGTGTGAGCTGTGGATTTTGTATAATAAATAAATGGTTCCTTTAGACATAATACACAAACAATAAAGACTTTTTAACAAAAAAATAAAAACCGACTTCAAACAAAAGCACTTAAAAGTAAAAAATAACTGATTGGTAGTTTTCATTTACTATACATTCCTAATCAAATATTTTCGAAGTCGGTGTGCTTTGGCTAAGTAATTAAAGCCTACCTATTAAATACATACCTAATCAAATATTTTCGAAATCGGTGCCAGCCCATACAAAGCAAAGCACACCGACTTCGAAAATATTTGATTAGGTATGTATAGTAAATAAAAACTACCAATCAGTTATTTTTTACTTTTAAGTGCTTTTGTTTGAAGTCGGTTTTTATTTTTTTGTTAAAAAGTTTTTATTTTTCCCTTTTTAGTGTAGACAGTTGTAGCATAGTAAGGATTCTAACGTGTTAGGCTTTTCAAATCAAACAAAATAAGCCCAAACTCAAAGTATCTACTATTAGCCGTTGAAGAGTTCCACCTATCCACCTTCTGGGCTTGCCATCAGATCAGGTCAACAACACTGAACCACTGTACTATCAACGGAAATAGAACTTGCAAAGTTTCAAGTCAATATGACAATTAGAAGTAGGTTAAATTCATCATTAGTTGTTTTTCCACCCTTAGGGGTGGTAGTTTTTTTGAAATTTAAATGGGACCAATCTGGAAGTATACCCTTTCAAACAAAACAAAAATTGTCCAAATCGGTCAATAAATGACGGAGTTCTGAGGTAACAAATATAAAAAAAAAAAAAAAATATACAGTCGAATTGAGAACCTCCTCCTTTTTGAAGTCGGTTGAAAACTAGTAATTATCACAAAAAAAATAGGTATCATCATTTAGTATTGTTTAATATAATTAATTATAATATTTAAAAATAGCTAAAGCCGTCTTATATATATTAAGAGTCAGAGTGAGATCAACTGAATATGGTGAAAATGAACTTTTTTAAGTACACGTAGTATGCAATTTTAAATCTAAAATTTACCACTTCGTCAGTTTAAAGTTAAAAGAAAAAGAAAATCACGAAGCAAAGCTTCATTTTCTGTTCAAGAATATGTAGAAAAAGAAAATGTAGATAGAATTAAAAACGTTTGAATTTTTAACAGTTTTTAAGTGAACAATTATTATTCTGAGATATTTTCCGGCTATTGACTTTTGTACACATACATACCTATAATAAAATTTGACTTTTTATATATTATTAAGCTTGAAAATTTTTGGTCCACTTGAAAAGCGAAGAAATACTCAAGTTGGTTGATTTTGTGTGTACGTTTACAAGATATTTTTTATCAATATTTGAGATTTTTTTTTTAATGAATTGGTAACACTTAAAGCGGTAGAATATTTACTTTTAGATGATTTTGAATTTTATGTATCGTTTTAGTTAAGAAAAGTAATTTTGAGTTTTAGGTTATGATATAATATAAAAAAAACCGGCATTTATTTTGAACTACTTTGTAATGTGTGCACGCATGTCAGATCCTTTTTCAACAAGTTCTCGGTTTTTTTTTATCTTTTCTAATCTTTTCAGCAGTTTCAATGGTAATTGCTTATATACATACAAGCGACTCAGTCTCGCTTCGCTCGGGTTCGTCCCTAGCTTAATTCCCCATTCAAACTTTCATTCCCATTTTCACCCCCTTTAAGGGATGATTTCCGGGATAAAAGTATTCTATGTCCTTCCCAGAGTCTCAAATTATCTTATTACCAAATTTCATATAAATCGGTTCAGTAGATCTAGAGATTACCCCCTACACGTCACAAGATCTCACAAACTTTACCTCTTTATAATATTAGTATAGATAAACAAATACATTAATACCTCTCTGTAAAGAGTAAGATTTCGAGAATTTGTGTAACTGAAATTACAAGAAGCACTTTCATTTACAATTATATATATATATATATATATATATATATATATATATATATATATATATATATATATATATATATATATATATTTACCAAAGTAAGTAGATTCGTAAAAGCAACTTTCCAATACTACATACATTTTATAAGGTTTAAAATTAAAAACACATAGGTAAAACTTTCGGGGTACGCGAAAAGCACAGAGTACAAATTAGTGTAAAGCTTATACATACAAAAAAATTATAGAATATAAAGAGTTTAAGTTGCAAAATACTTCAACTCTAATTCATTATAAATAAACAAGTTAAAAAGTACTAAGCGAAACTTAAAACTCCTTGAAACCACTAATGAAGTTTAAGTATAAGTCAAGTAATTAAAGTCCAAAAAATCATTTTATTCTTTTTTAAATTTTGTTATATTATGTAAAAATACTTGAATATTTTTAAAAATACATTTAGGTTGAATATGAAACTGTGCTGGATGATTGGGTTAAAGGGGTCACTTCGGTAGGAGGTTTAAATTGTACCATATGGTTGCTACTGGTAGGAGAAGAGAGTGGATCATAAAAATAACTCCCTGGATGAAGAGAATGAAGGGATGACGGAAAGAAGTCTTGAGGCAGGAGCATCGTGGTTCCGTTGGGTTTTAATTGAAGGCCGTGGTATCTCAGTGGTACGCGCTCGCTTGGGAAACCAAGTGAAGCAGGTTCAAATCCCGGGTCTCCCACTTCTGATATTTTCATGTGTGATGTCATTTTCAACATGATTATCAGTTGTCTCACGTATTGAAGGTAGGCCTGTGGCCTACAGTAGGACGGTAAAAGGGTTGAATATGCATACTAGCATTTCTAGTACTACCAGATTCGGTTCGACGAAGTTGGTGTATTGTGTAAAGCGAATCTTCAAAGCCTCATTGCATTGTAAGTTCATGAGTTATCACTGGCCCGGAAGTCAGTTCGGCTAAGAAATGCTCTAGAAAAAGTCACCAGTTTATATGAAGTGAAATATATATATATATATATATATATATATATATATATATATATATATATATATATATCCAAATAAAATAAGTACATGATGTCAAAATAATAATATAAATATAATAATAGTTAATAGATTATTTTTTTTAATATTACATTACATAGAATGAAGAAGAATGAAAAAAGCGTGGTGAATAGAAAATATATAATCTCCTTGAAATCGATAATTATTGTAGTACTCAATTCTTTTCTCGGTTCGCTTGAGAGTCATTCAAGTATGAGCTGAGAGCCCTCAGATAGAGACCTTTCAGAGCCACACCAATAAAATAATAATATTGTGATCTTTTATACCTTTTAACACATAAAAAGTATATATATATATATATATATATATATATATATATATATATATATATATATATATATATATATATATATTATATATGTATTTTTTTTTAATTTAATAAAAAAGAAAAAAACATAACCCTTTCCTTGCAGTCGGGTAAAAATAACTTTCATCTATACTTATATTATAAAGAGGTAAAGTTTGTGAAATTGTCAGTTTGTGGCGTTGTAGGGGGTAATCTCTGGATCTACTGAACTGAAATTCGGTAGGAAGATAGTCTGAAGCCCTGGGAAGGGCATAGAATACTTTTTATCTCAGAAATTATCCCTTAAAGGGATGAAAATAGGGATGAAAGTTTGTATTGGGAAGCAAGCTAAGGACGAACCCGAGCGAAGCGAGGGTGAGTTGCGAGTTATAAAATCTAATTATCTCAAACTTAATCATATAATTCTATTAGATATAATGTAGAGTAATACAGCAAACAACTGAAATTCTTTTAGATTGTACAAGAATATTAAGTGTTTATGTCTATTCTGTTCTATATAAATAAAAATGAATGTTTGTACTCTATGCATTCCTAAAGCATTGGCCCTATTGTGATGAAACTTTGGTGGGCTTTTCTGTATACGTCTTTGAAGACTCCTGCCGCAATAAAAAGCTTATGGACGCACCCGAAAGAAACAAGGGTAAGACGCTAGTACTTATATTCCAATACTATAAAGAGGAAAAAAAAATTTTTTTGTCTGTTTGTTTGTATCGAATAGGCTCCGAAACTACAGAAACGATTTAGATGAAATTTGGTAAGAAGATAGTTTAAGACCCTGGAAAGTATATAAAATAGTTTTTATCCCAGAAATCATCCCTTAATGGGGTGAAAATGGGGGTGAAAGTTTGTATGAGGAAGCGACTTAGGGAAGAATCCGAGAGAAACGAAGGTAATTCGCTAGTTTCAAAGAAAAACATAAAGGTTATGAATAGAACTTTATTAATATTTAAATGGAAAAAGTTATGAAACCTTACGGCAAACTTGGATCCTTTTTCGTAAAAGGTAAACAGGTACGAAATCACGTAAGTATGTGTACTTTACTAAGTTTTACAGAAGTGGCTGAGTTAGTGTTTGCGAAGAGACCGAACGCTGACTACAAGTTTACTCTAACAGAAGACGTGTGCCACAAGAAAATAAAAATTTAGGGACCTATTGTCACTAACCACATCATCATGTATGGTATACCGTACTATAAAATTGTATACCTATATTATTTATAGACATATTTATTATTATAAATGTGAAATTTTGTGAGTATGTATGGATGTTTATGGATGTTACTCTTTCACGCCAGAACGTCCAAACGGATCTACCTAGATGAAATTAAGCACAGATATTGATTATAGTCTGGAATAACATATAGACTTCTTTTTATCCCGGAAAAATATACGGTTCCCGTGGGATAGATTTGTTTTTGTTTTTCTAGAAACGGACCCAAGCGAAGCGAGGGTAAGCCGCTAATTATTTATAACATTGTAAGGTATTTACATTACATTGTAATATTATAAATGTGAAGGTAAAGTTTGTCTATTTATTCTTATTTCACGCCAAAATACATAGTTGAGGGTCAAAGATGAGAGAGAGAGAATGAGAGAATTACTTTTCTAGCGGGAAAGCATCTCATCACCTCAAGAAAACACGTTATAACGTACGAAAATGATAATGAGTTAACATAAAATGTAGGAAAATTAATAAAACTAATATTTTTGTACAATAATATGTTAGTAATGATATTTAAATCACTTTAAAAAAATACATTTTCTTTATTCTTTCTTCGAGACGACTAACAATACTAATGTTATTTTTGTGTACAGTTTTGTTACCAGTGTTTACCAATTTTGTATTCTATTTTTAAATAAAAATAATGTCTCAATTATTTATACAACAGATAAATTGAAACTAAAGTTTAACGTTGAAACGGATTTTATGAAACAAGTTAACTAGAAAACTATATCAAAATAAATATTCATCCTAATAATAACTAGAAAATAAAAGAATATAATAATAATAATATAAATAAATAATCGTAAAATAATTATTTTTATCGTAAATAGCTGACTACAGTACCTATTCTCTCTAAATATTAATATTAATTCGTTTACAATTTGTGGGCTAATAACATTTAATCACGTAAGAACTCTAAATAGATTTCACACACTAATGCAAATTTCTATTATTGAACGTTAATTAATTAAATTCCGATATTAATATTTGCTAATAATTTTATTAGCATGCGAATGAATTTCGCGCTGATGAATGATGTTATGATGATGATAAATTATAGTACATATAAATCCACACCCATACTTCCATATCCATACTAATATTATAAATGTGAAAGGATTTGTTTGTTTGTTTATTTGTCTGTTTGTTTGTCTAGTTGTACGTTAAAATAACGTGTCGGATTAATGTGACTTTTTGTGTGGAGATAGTTGGAGGGCTGGAGAGTGATATAGGCTACTTTTACCGTGGGAGATTATCTAGGTAAAAAATAGCCTATGTCAGTTTCCAGCTCTCAAACTATCTCCACACAAAAAATCACGCCAATCCATCACTCTGTTTCGACCTGAAAGAAGGACAAACAAACATAATTTCACATTTATAATATTATATGGATAATAATATAATCTATCTATTCCATACTAACCGTTAAAACGTACCTAGGGACTAACCCGAGCGATGCGAGCGTGAGTCGCTAGTATAGTATAAAATAAATAATTAATAATATAAAATATTATGTATAAGTTAACTTATTATTATTATAATTATTTTTAACTTACTAGAAGACCTTATACTATAAAAGTAATCGGTTATTAAATAAATCATTTTTCAAGCATTTATTTTTTCAATTTTAAGCAATCATATCGTGCACGTATTTCGATACACTTTGAAGAGCAATGGCCCGCGGTAACGCTGAGAGACACGAGAGGGCCCTTGAATGAAAATGTAAAGAGGATGAAATTTCCGTATTGGAAATTTACAAGTAATGATAAAAAGAATCATAAAAGAAACAAAGACGCTTATATTTAATTAAGTGGCCATAATTAATAAAACGCATAATAAGTTCGTACATATTCTTATATTTTTAATAAAATAATGTACACTCAATTATAATGATTAAATACAATACTTAAAAGCAAAGTAAAACTCTTAGTAAGAAGATAAGAAGATATTGTACGCTTGGGAATCACCTTTTCTGCACACGGGTTCGTATTTAGGTGATTCTTTAAAATTTAAATTGATATAACATTTTATTAATGAACCTATTGAAATAAAACAATTACTAAATAGCAAGTGAAGCTTACTACAATACATTAGTGAAAGCAGGACCCAAATCTGTTAAGCTGTTTCTGAGATTACTGCGCACAAACACACAGACAAACAGATAAAAATTTCTAAAAATCATTGTTTTGGGTTCTAATGCGTTAATAAAGCTCCCCATCATTGTTTTTCTCAAATATCTTCCATATACAGACAGCGATCAGTTATACTTCTATAGTAATATTATAAATAGGTAAAGTAAATTTCTGAGGTTGTATGGGGTAATCTCTGGATCTACTGGACCGATTTAGATGAAATTTGGTCAGGAGATAGTTTGAGACCCTGGGAAGTATATAAAGTACTATTTATCCCGGAAATAATCCCTTAAGGGGCTGAAAATGGGGATGAAAGTTTGTATTGGGAAGCAATAGAAGCAAAAGTTTATTATATGTATAGATTGTTGTCATCTAGCTATTGCTACATTCAAATAGCTATCACATATGGTACAGTTAAATAACTCGCAATGATAAAGGTTTATTTTGATAATTTATTCCTAATATAAGTAAAACCATAATATTAGAAAAGCTTATGAAATTTGATTATCGAAGAAGAAAAATCCCAATTGATAAAAGAAAAAAAAATTATTTACAATTTCACATTCTACAGTAATCGCTACTCGCTCTTAAATTAAAATTACAGTTTAGCTAGTTTTAGTCTTATGGGTTTTATTTTCTGAAGATATTTGTATCTCATATATAATACGCGATATACTTTCTTTATAACATAGAATAAATAGAACATTTAAAACTAACAGCGTTGAATAGAATGAGTTTTAAGTGCTTTTGTTTTATATTTATTATTACAGTTATTGCACTAAGTAGCAATAAGTTGCTGAGATTAGATTTTTAATTGTTTTTATTTCTTGTGTTTTATGTAAAATATTTATCTCTGAACTTTGGATTCAATTTTTATGAAAGCTTCCTTATCAATGATAATTTTATCAAAATAATAAAGCTTATATTATTGTATTCAGTCCTTTTCTTAACGTCCCACTGCTGGGCGTGGGCCTCCTTTCAGTACGAGGGGATCAGGCTATAGTCCACTGTTGGACTCACATGTCCTGAAAACTTGCTAGGTTCTCTCAGATATGCAGGTTTCCTCACAATGTTTTCCTTCACCATTAAGATAAGAGGTAAACATGTTGGAAATGATTCGCACATAAAAATATTAGAGGTGCGACACCCGGGATTTGAACCCGCTTCACTGTTTCCAAAGCAAGCGCGTTACCACTGGGCTACTAAGGCGTATTTGCAAAAGCTTGTGTTATTACGTCATGCAGAAGAAACCGTGCTAATCCTGAAAATGATTTCACTAATATACAGGCAATATTATTATATAGAATTTTTCCCATAATATATATATATATATATATATATATATATATATATATATATATATATACATATATATATATATATATATATATATATATATATATATATATATATGTTCTAACCCTAAAAATATAAAAACGAAAAGTTTTTAAGTTCTGAAACTGCTTCCCTAATCAATCATCATATTTTTGTTTGTTGACAAACTTTTTCTTCTCTTTAGTTTTTCAAGAACTCTTAGACAAAAAGATTGTTTGGCAAAGATTGTTTGGCAATTGGAAGTTCATTTATATTTACTTTCATTTGTATTAACTATATAAAGTAATAATAATTAAATTGAACTATCTATACTATAATATTATAAGGAGGAAAGATTTTTGAGTTTGTTTGTATGCTAAAAAACTAAACCGATTTATATAAAATTTGGTAAGAAGATAGTACCCTGGGAAGTACATAAGATTTTGTTTCGGAAATCATCCTTAAAAAGAGGGTGAAAATGGGGATGAAAGTTTGTATGGGGAATCAAGCTAGGTACGAATCCGAACGAAGCGAGGGTGAGTCGCTAGTCCTTTATAAGGGGGTACGTACAAGTAGACAGAAGACTTTAAGGTGTATAAAAATACAAATATTATATGAAAATTGAAATAAAACTCAGTCATATTTTTAATTTGAAGGTATAATAATTACACAACCGTTCTTTGACATATTTATAAAAAATACTAGTTTTATATTACAAAATACCAACAATTATAAACTATTTAATATAATTCATAGACTAAATAATATAATCCATACTCAGTTAATAAAATTCACCCTTTGGCTTTAAACTTTCTTTAAAGACAACCCCAAAGTTTGTAGGTTTCTTAACTATGCGTGCAAGAATAAAATTGAAATACGTTTTTGTGGCCCAAGCCTCTATTTCATGAAAACATCTCTCGAACGTAATTTTTACAAGATATATTTTAAATTTCAAGTTTTAAGCCGTTATATTTTTATTATATTACTAAAATCTACTTTTGCTACTAATCTTACAATAACCACTTTGCGGCAACAGGATAAGTGTTCTAAGCCTAAGTGGCTTTCAGACCATGAAACTATCCCCATGAAAAACTAACGATATTTTGCAACTTCATTAAAACCACAAATATAGTATTAATTGTATAGCTGAAGATTCTTATTCTAATATTTACTTAATAATCTATTGCTAAACTTACTCTGTCTGCCCGTTTATCTGTCTATCTATCTATATTGCCTTCAAGGAGCTATCTTCAATACTGAAATAGAATGTCTTTTGATTTTTCAATAAATAATAATATTATTATTACAGCTGATTTCATAAATAATGTTATATATAGAGTCAATAAAAAAGAAATTGAGAGGTAAAAAAATAAACATGAATATGAGCTTTAATCATACAATAAATATGTTGGGACATTAACACACACCACCATCTAGTTCCATGGTAAGCTACGAGGCGTATGTTATGGATACCAGATAGTTGATACACTACACACATATATATATATATATATATATATATATATATATATATAATATTAAATACATGCATATTATAAATATAAAAAACCATGACTGGTATTTTATTCTCTTATAGGATGAATTTCGAAATATGCTAATACACGTAATAATTTAATTGTATTGAAGAGCATTAATGCCAAGTTTTAAGTAATTCTGTTAATTTTTTTGTTCCCGTTTCAACATAAAAAAAGGGCAAACAAACAAACACACTTTCACATATATAATATTAGTATGGATATAGAATGTAGGTTAAACTTGTAATTAATTAATCGACCTAGAAAACCTAACCCATTTGATTTTTCAATTAAAATCTGAAAGGTTAAACAAAGGCTGAACGAACAATAGCCCGAATGGCGTTCGCCGCGGTTTCATAATTTCCCTATTTGCAGATGTCGTCGAGACTTTTTTGTACTTTATTTTCGCTATCACAAAGCCTGGTGCGAATTACACTCAGTATTTACATTAAAATAGAATTTCCTCTTATAAAAAGGTGTTGATATGATAAATTGCATTGTTATTATCTCTATGTGAATGTCCTGGTACAGTTTTAGACGTATTTCATTATAATTTCATATAGAACTACTTACATATTTATTTATGAATTTTAGTAGTATGTTAGCTTTTATAAGATATTTTTGTAATATTCTATAGTGTCACATAAATGTTCATGTAAGTAAAATAGTAAATAAATATTGTTACTTGTATTTTATATTTAATATGAATCATATATGAAGTTTTAAAAGCATTAGTTAAAACTTTAATATTAACAAAGCTTTTACATAATAATCCTTCCGATCGCAATCACTTTTATAAAGCTACATTTTTTATATGTAGTACACCTAGTTTACATTATAATAAATGAGCGATACTTGTATATAAATACAAATAAATATGTTGGAACATTAACAAACAGCACCATCTAGTTCCATGGTAAGCTACGGAGGTTGTGTTATGGATACCAGATAGTTGATACACTACCAATAAAACTTTAAATAGATATATATTTATAAATGTAAACACCCATAACTGGAGAACAAACATTCGTGCTTAATACACAAATTAATGCCCCCAGCGGGATTCGAACCAGCGACCACTGGCACAGCAAGTGGGGTAGTAATTTTATTTCTTGTATTTCGGAATCGGCTCTAAGTATTAGGATCAAATTTGGTATTTAGATAAAACTTTGAATTTTTTATCTAAATAGGTGTATTTTCTGCAAAAGACGCAGTTTTTACACCTTTTACGAAAAAGAAAATAGGATTTTACAAACGCCGAGCATAGCTCGGTCACCCAGGTACCGTTCATTATACACAAAACGCTATAAACCAAAAAATTTTTCAATGTTCTCTCAGTTCACTCCACAAAATAAATAGTATCAAGCTATAAAATATAAATTCCATGGTCATAATTGAAGTAAAACATGTAAAAAGCCCAAAACAAAGCTATTAAACTACCTCAAACTAATAAACAATTCATAGTATTCTAATATACCAATTCTGTGTCGTCATTGTGTAAACTTTAATTTGCCCATAAATAATTCAATGTTTAAATATATGAAAATTAGTGCCTCTACTACAGGTAGCTGTTAGATATTCGATATCGAACGCGTAAAATATTCGTAGCGCACTACAACTCAAAGTTATCAAATATTACTTATGGAATACTGTAGAATACACTTAGAAAAGTATACGTTCTGACTTGTGTAATAAATAAAAAGTGCAAAGTATTTCTCATCGCCATCATAAGAACCTTATGTTACACTCTTAACTCGTCAAAAATTAAACAAACGAGCCAATACTTGTTTATTTACTGGCTAAATCGAAAATATTGTAAAATTTGAAATATTTACCATAATAACAGTAAGCCGAAATCGTTTGTTATATTTATTTACATAATAAGTTTTTTTTATTTACGTACAAACAGAAATTTTAAAAGTGTCATCGTTTAAAGCGTCTAAACAATTTGTTATACAGAATAATTCTTGTAGTACGATAATGTTGGCTGTGTTACATCTTGTTTTGGCTGACTTCAAAAAGATACAGAATTCTCTATTTTTAGTATCTTATATTTATCTTTATTAGGAGATATCTTATATTTTGTGCATAGTCATAAAATCTTACACGATACTCGTTAGCGAATTCTTTTAAGCATTAATGAGTATAGTAAACGAAATGTAACTTACAGACTCATAGTAAGGACACAGGTAATCATAGCGGTTAACGTGATTTATTATTAAATCAATAACTTCTATACTATTGTATCGAAACATTGTATGCATTATTAAGAGAATTCAACCACATAGTTATGAATTGTGATACCACAACCGAAATATATTTAGTTTGTAATTATTTAATTTAATTGTAGGTAATGTTGTGTAATATATTTAAAACCTATACTAATATAACTCATTTTCTGTGGCTTCACTTGTATGGTAAATATATGTCTTTTGATGTCTTTGGATAGATATACGATATAAGGCTATTTCTATTTTGATTTTCACTCAAACCGTTTGGCCGCTACAGCGTAAAGGAGTAAAATACATATTCTGTCATTATCTCTCTGACTCATAATAAAATGTTTACCTCGTTACCTTGTTATAGTCTAGTAGCTAGAATGTATGGCCGCAGATCCGGAAATCCTAGGTTCGAGTCCCGGGTCGGGCCAGTTATTAAAACAGTCCGAAGTTGGGATGTTGGCGGTACGTTAGTTTGTATATAATGTGCTAGATGGATGAATACGACTTGGAGTAACTTATAGGCTCATCTTAAGCACCTAAGGACGTTGCTAATTAAAGCGATGGTAAATCGCTAATTATAGAAAAAATTAAAATAATATTTCAAAAGTAACTTAAACGGCTTGATTGATTGAAAATGTAGCACATTTTCATAGTTAAACGGTTTAATCAGTTTGATAAAATTTCATAAAGGTTTGTTTTAGCACTTTTTATCGACTTCGGCAAAAGAGAAGTTTGTTGTACTTTAAGTACAGACATAATGGGCTTAAGTAGATTAAGTTCGAGTTTATAAAGTAAAATAGCTGATGTATGATAAGATTGTGATGTGAACTTAGCTCTTATAAATATTTGCATCTGAAATCCTTGTTTTGAAGAAAATATACAATTTAAGTAGTTTTTTCTCGCGGTTTCTTTCGTGTATGTCGATAAAAATATCTAATGTTACTTTTATTAGTGGAAAGAGAAAAAAAGAATATTTAGGACTAATGAAATCTCAAAGATATTTTTTATCAGTCCATAATTGTACAAAATTCTAGATTTTTATAAAAGAAATTTAGCTTAAAATTATTAATGAGTGTTTTCGGAGTTCGAGGATCGAACTACTGATTCCGATTTTATTATATAAGCTATCAACTTTAGTCGACATAATATCGAAAATTAAATACTTTCTTAGATTTACGCGAATACTTGACATTTTAAAATAAAACTATCTTTTCGGATTTTACATCTGGCTATCTATTGTGGAATGATGAATTCTACAAGCAAGTGGATGGAGTGGCCATGGGTTCGCCGGTCTCTCCCGTTGTAGCTGACATCTTCATGGAGGCCTTCGAGGAGTCTGCCCTAAACACATCACCTGTGACCCCTCGTTTCTACAAGCGGTATGTAGATGACACTTTCACAATATTACCATCTGATAAAATATCTGTATTCTTAGAACATCTTAACTCCATAAACCCTAAAATACAATTTACAATGGAACTGGAGTCTAATAATTCTTTAGCTTTCTTAGATGTATTAGTTATTCGTAACCCAGATAACACCTTGAGTCATACTGTGTATCGAAAGAAGACCCATACTGATAGGTACTTGAATGGTGAATCTCACCACCACCCTTCACAGTTAGCTACCGTGGGAAAATCTTTGTTTCAGAGGGCACGCGGGATCTGTGACGAGCAACACCTGGCCGGAGAGCTGCAACATGTCAAGCAAGTTCTGCGAGACAACAAGCTGCAAGTGCCGCGCCTACGTCACAGGGACCGAGTGAAACCAGCCACAGTCGAGCGCGTCCCTGCAGTCCTACCTTATATGAGAGGCGTCACTGACAAGATTGGCTACATTCTAAAGCGAGCTTCAATTAAAACTTACTTCAAGCCGCCAAAGAAAATTAGTCAGTTTCTACCACCTGTCAAGTGCCACATCCCTCTACAAGATGCAGGAGTTTACAAGCTTGATTGTGATTGTGGGCTCTCTTACATCGGACAAACAAAGAGATCCATTAGAACCCGGGTCAAAGAATACATAGCTGATGTGAAGCACCGTCGCAATGCAACATCTGCTGTCTGCAAACATAGTCAGGACCGCCCAAGCCATTATATTCGCTTCGATAGACCTCAAATCCTGGCGAAAGAAAACCGATATCGCCCTAGAATGATTCGAGAAGCCATAGAAATTAAAAAACATCCTAATTTCAATAGGGAAGATGGCTGGGTACTACCATCATCATGGGATCCTGTTATTAATATAATAAAATCAAATAATAAATATAAACATAACAGACAGGTAGATGTAGTAAGTTCTTACTGTGTAGATCAAAATGACAGCTTATCAGATTAAAATTATTTATTTTTCATTTGTAAAAGTATATAGTAATAGTATTGCTTAGTAAGTTTGTTTTTAAATAACAGCAAACTAGATTAAAATTATTATCCTTAATTAATTTTAACTTTTTAAATTACACATAGAACAATTATATGGCTTAAATAATTAATACTATATTTTATATTTTTCTTTATGGTCATAAATATAATAATGGCAACACTAAATATAGATTACTAATTAATATTTTAAAATTGTAATAATTATAAAAAATAATAGCAAAATTAAATATATAATATTCCATATTCAATTATAATTAAAATTATAAAAATGTTTTAAAGTTAAAAAATATTGTAATGTAATTGGTGCAATTTTCATTTTGTTAATTGTGGGTAGGCTGTCTGTAACAACTATACCTTCAAGACATGTAACACCTCAGTCTCTCCCGTGACCATGGATGCTGTAAAGCATTCGAAACGTCGGGAACCAAAAATCAAAATAAATTCGCGAAAAAATCCGAAAAGATAGTTTTATTTTAAAATCGAAAATTAAAATAATTGTAATGTGGATTTGCTACTTAATTAGGCTCGCATCAACTATAAAAAAAATATCATATCCACAGTTACATCTATAGAGTCATATTTCATATCGCAAATGTTTAAAATTTCACATTTTATTTCACATCTATAACATAATAAAACAGACAGCAATGAAATTGCAAAGGTAATTATTTTTTCAAAGCTCACTGGAGTGGTTCTGCAAAATAAATCACACTGAGAATATAAAATAGCAGCAACTTCAAAACTGTGAAAACTTATCTAGTACTTTTACTATAGTTTTATTCACTCTTCCTGTAAAAAGCAGAAGCTTTGTTTTAGATGTCATTCTTTAACAAGTTATTTTTATTTATTTTTATTAGAGTTATATGCTTTGTCTTTTACAAGAATTATTCTCTTTACATATTAAAATTTAAATACTAGAATGTACTACAATTAGATTATTTTTTTTTCTGCATTATATATATTTTGTTTGTCATTAAGTAAATATTTTAGTTTTTTTTTATTAATTAATAAAAAACATTAACCACCTTTTTTAAGTTAGGTTAAATTATATATTAGAGTTGTCAAGCTATCTCTGCATCACCATCGACTGTTATCATTAGCGACCGGCAATCCAGCCGGGCAGGAAGCGAAGAAACGCACTTGAAAGGTGACCAACTTCAGTTGACGGTGTACCATGCGAGTTCCTCCTGGTACTTCTCTGATAGCAGAGTGAACTGTGTGTGGAATCCCATAACAATTGTGGTCTGATCATGCGATATTTATTAAGACGAGTAAGGTTCCTTTGGGCTTTAGTGGGTAGTACTAACTTTTCTGGCCGGTGGGTCTCATATAACCAATTATACGTATGCAGAGAGTATACATTAATACATTTTTTCAACGTTATAAAAAAAGTTATCAAGCAATGCATACAAATATAGCGAGAGTAATATTAAATATTTACAATTTAAATGAAAATATATGTTTGTTCGTAGGCAAACGAAAAAGCTAAACTTTAAAACTACAGTTTTTGCTTGTGTTTTATTTTGTTTGTCTTTTATTGGGAGTTCGTAAAATACATACAAACTGAATTTAAAACCCAAACCATTCAACCCCTATATTCTGATAAAAATAAAAAAAATTGCACTCGAGGCCAGAATGTAGTCCATATGGAGTATCAATTATGTCATAAGATTGAAACAAAAGATTTCGAGCAAACAGAGAATACGGCAAATTATAACTGTGCCATAATTACCTGAATTGCAAATATCCAAAGTTTTTTCTACTATTCATTTTGTAACGTTGGACTAAGGTGAAAATATAAAATCTGGTTTTCAAATATGTAATATTTGAAAAATCGTAAGCTGTTTAAATTTTTATCTAAAACCAAGTTTATTTTTATAATTTGTCGTCAAAATAGTAATTTATTGCAATGAAAATTAATTAGATTCCTCCTGAAGTCTAAGAGAGAAAAATTATTAATTGTGAATGTGCTTTTTTAAAAACCTTCGCTCAAGTGCGTCCACAAGCTTGAATGTTTAAGAAATAAATATTTTTTTAGATCAGAAATTTTTGCAGCTATATACAGAATAACCTACCAGAGCTTTATCGCAATCGGATCAGGCTTAGGAATGTATAGAAAACAAACAAACGAACATTCATTTTTATTTATAAAAGCTACCAATCTTTGTCTTCCTTTGTTTTGCTTTCTTTATAACTTAATATTTCATTAAAATAAAACGAAAAATATTTATAATTGAGAAAAAATATTTTTTTGAAGTAGGGTTTATCGATAAATAATAATGTTTATTTTATATAGATATCTGATATAATTTTTAGAATTTTTGTCTGCCTGTGTGTCTGTCTGTCTGTTACCGCATCACAGAAAAACCACTGGAGGTATTTTGATGAAATTTGGTATGGTGATAGCTGGTTATCCGGGTCAACATATAGGATACTTTTTACCGCGAGAAAATATCTCATTTCTGAGAAAAAATACAAAAACTGCATTGTAAGAGTATACTAATATGTAAAACCTAAGAATTTGGTTTTTGGTCATCTGAACGTGGACGAAGCCGCAGGCAATGCTAGTACAATTATAAGAAGGCTGCAGTAATGTATTCTCTTTTGCTGGTATATTAATGATTTACGGTTCACTGTTTGTAATTCTATTTCATTTTATTACTGCACAGACGTTAAATGAAGAATTAAGCGAAAAGTTTAAATAAGGAAAATTACTTAATTTAATTCATCTCTATATTAATCTCTATCTCTATATTAATATATTTCTGTAGGCATTCTTATAAAATTATTATTTTACGATGTTCTGAGGAAGATACATGGATTATTATGAGCTTTCGACATTCAATCCATTTAAAAATTAGATGTTCCACTCATAATGCCAAACTTTCTATAGGAGCAAAGCAAAGGCCGGATATCCCTTTTCTGGTGCAAGTGACAGCTCAAAGTCAGTTGCCTTAGGCTCTAGCTCTATTTATTTATTTAGCCCCTCTTTAGGTATTGGAGAAGAATCATTGTGAAAGCCAGATTTATTCTCTCATATTCTCTCTCGGGGAAACTTTATTATTACTGTGGTCTCACCGTAGATTACTTCAGTTCTCTTCATCCAATTTTCTTAGCATCGCTAGCACAACTACAAGCACAGCATGGCGTACATTGGGATACATATCAATTGAGAAGACTCAATCAGCAATGTGGTAAATTGCCATCGTCTTCAGACTGAAATTTTCCACTTAGCCACGATCTGGAGTCTATTGAATATTATCTTTGAATATTTATGTATTGGTCGTTCATTCAAGTACATTAAGTTATTTTTCTTTTGTTGCATTCAAAGATTTATTATATTATATTTCAACTATATAATAAGATATCACATATATATCAAGTAAGCATTTGTTTCTTTTAAAAACAGTATTTAATATTAGAAAGTAGAAAACCGATGATCACAAATTCTATACGTTACAAAAATAAAACCCTCACTCTATTTCGTCGTCGAGTAAAACTAATACACTTATATAAAGGATATTTTAAATTTAATCAAGCGTATCGGTACTTTAGTTTATAGAGTAAGTTCAAAGTAAGTATCACTGGCAATAACAAAATGGAAATAGCATTGGACAACAGTAAATGTCTGTGGACGGAGTACTGTATTTGCTTAGCGTATAGAACTCCACACTTACCTAACAATACTTTTTGAAAGTGACTATTAATGTTACTTTACGACAAAAACTTTATTTTGTTTATTTTTTTATTTTAAACTAGCATTATCCGCGGCTCAGCCCGCGTTGAGATGACCAAAAACCAAATTCTTTGGTTTTACATATTAGTATCCTCTTACAATGCAGTTTTTGTATTTTTTCTTAGAAGTTAGATATTTTCCTGCAGTAAAAAGTATCCTATATGTTAATTTGGATAATCAGCTATCATTATACCAAATTTCAATAAAATCCCTCCAGCGGTTTTCCGTGATGCGGTAACAGACAGACTGATAGACAGACAAACAAACAAAAATTCTAAAGAGTATAGATTCGGCCTCTGTATCGATAATAATGTCTATTTCAATAAGATTTTCCAAAAAATATTTCATGTACAGATTCGGCTTAGTTAGAATTTTATTATATGTATAGATTTAGATAATCTGAATAAAATATTGTTTATATTTTGTAAGTTTTAATTTTCGATTGACGGACCCGACTTGAATAATGTGTGTTGAGAAGCGAAGCATAGCGTAGCTCCCGCCTTAGCTTTCTCGTTAGGTTTTTTTTGAATTC
This sequence comes from Brenthis hecate, assembly GCA_951806755.1. Taxonomy (NCBI): domain Eukaryota; kingdom Metazoa; phylum Arthropoda; class Insecta; order Lepidoptera; family Nymphalidae; genus Brenthis; species Brenthis hecate. The sequence goes on from OX638263.1 coordinate 3,120,068, forward strand.
AAGCCCCGAACCCTTAATATCATATACATATATATGTATATATATATATATATATATATATATATATATATATATATATATATATATATATATATATATGTGTAAAATAATAATTCGGGAAGCGATAATAAAATTCATGATTACTATATAACTAAAAAGGTTCGCCGACTTCAATATTACTTTGACAATTAATTACCTTGAAAGAGGGACTGCTTCGTATTTCTTTTCTCATAATTGAAAAAGAATCTTGGAAATGGGAAAACCTATAACAATTGGTGAAGATATCGCGTTTTGTTAAAAAAAACTGTGTCCTTCTCTTTTTTTGAAACCGGTTAATAATGTTTACTTGACCAATTTCAGCCTCGGCGGCCAATCTCACTGAGGCTAGCCAGATGCGTACGAGATATTATAGTGCACAAGTGTACGCGCACACCTGTGGGTGCGCTCTTTGTTCCTTTTACTCTGAAAATTCGATGGGACGGTACTTCGACACAACCGGTTAAAGATAAGGTGCAGGACCGACGAATTTACGTACTCTCCGAGGCACGGGGGTGATACACCGCCAACTTCCCAACTCCGGGCTGTTACTGAGAATATCTTAACTGAAAAACTCAATAATTAAATTTGGCCTGACCTGGGACTCGAACCTAGAACCTCCGTATCTGTAACCGTACATGCTTGCCACTAGACTACCGAGGCATTTAATCGGTTAATAACATACAAACAAACGTATAATATTATTTTTTTTTAATGTTGGGACTTTACACACAGCACCATCAAGTTCCATGGTAAGCTACGAGGCTTGTGTTATGGACACCGGATAGTTGATACACTACACATATATAACTAAATACATACACATTATAAATATAAACACCCATGACTGGAGCACAAACATTCGTCATCAAACAAATGAATGCCCCCAGCGGAACTCGAACCCGCGACCGCTGGCAACAGCAAGTAGGGTCACTACAAACTGAGCTAAACGTGTCGTCATACATATATACAATAATAACGTTGAACAACAAAAGCAGTAAAATATAATGAACGAATGAAAAAAAAGAAACGAATGTCTGACTCAATGAGAGGTCACTTACCGAGTCGAAACCTGAGGGAACATCTACCCTTTCGGTTAAAGCTCATTTTCGTTTATCTATAATAGCTTCTATACAAAACGTCCCAGTGATTGTATTGACAAAATTGATTGTTGGAAAGCCTTTGATAATTCAATGAGTCTTTACTAAGCTATATGTTAATATATTAAGAGATTAAGAATTTGTTTTTTGTTTGTTTAAAAGTGCTTACCTTTTTACGTTTTATAGCCTACTAGCGACTCACCCTCGCTCCGCTCGGGTTCGTCCCTTAGTACGTTTTATCGGTTAGTATAGATTTCTCAGAGATGAAATATTTTCCCGCAGTAAAAAGACCCGGAAAACCAGCTATTATCATACCAAATTTCAATAAAATCTGTCCAGCGATTTTCTCGTGAAGCGTTCCCAGACAGACAGACAAAAATTCTAAAAACTATAGATTCGGGCTCTATATCGATGGTAATGACTATTTCAATAAGATTTTACCAAAAATATTAATGTACACATACGACTCAGTTACAATTTTGTTATATGTATAGATTTATTAGAAGAGAAGCAGCTATTATACCGGATTAAGTCAACGAGAAAAGTCGCGGATAAAGTATAGCTATATAATACGAGCATGTTATGCAAAATATATCTCTTAAGCAGAAATGGAGTATTACATTATATTATATTACTAAATTAGAATAAATTATAATTTTATTATTGTGGGTATAGTTATTCTACTTTTTATTCTGAGTACCTTGGCGACCGAGCTTTGCATTTTCGAGCTCGGCATTTTTTTGGTGAAGATATAAAAATTGCGTTTTTTTTTCAGAAAATACACCTATATAGATAAACTTATACTGCAAAACCTTATCTAAAAACAGAATTTTAACCAAATCGTTAGAGCCGTTTCCGAGATTTTAATATTGTGCCCATATGTTAAGAGTAAATTGTTCAATATTTCTACGTCACAGGAGACCGAAGAGCTGGCAGCTACTTCGGACAAAGAATTAGTCTAGCCATTCAAAGGGGGAACGCTGCCAGTCTCTTCGGAACCTTGCCGAAAGGGACTCCTTTTAATAATATTTTTTAGTTATTATATTATGTATATATACTTAAGGTTTTTTTTTTAGTTTAATGTAATTTATCTTATTTATATTAAGATTTATCTAAGTCCCATATAATTTACTTATATCTATTTTTGGATGTTATTAATAAATGAAGTTAATATTTCTATTAAATAACATATAAATTTTTCGAGAGATTCATAAAAATTTAATATTTAATGTACTTTATATTTATAATTTATGCCATGTAATAATTTATGCCATAATTTTTATACTTGAAATAACTACTACGGCTGTTTCAAGAATAAATATATGTAATATTATGATATTTTTCTATTATATCTTGCTTCTTGATGGCTAGTAAATATAAATTATAACCTATGTATAAGCAATATTTTTGTAAAATGTTATCCAAATCTGTTAAGTAGTTTTTTATGTGAAAAAGTATCAATACTTCCTAACTATACGTTCAAATTTTAAAATAAAACTATCTTTTCGGATTTTTTCGCGAATTTATTTTGATTTTTGGTTCCCGACGTTTCGAATGCTTTACAGCATCCATGGTCACGGGAGAGACCGAGTGAGTGACCATGGATGCTGTAAAGCATTCGAAACGTCGGGAACCAAAAATCAAAATAAATTCGCGAAAAAATCCGAAAAGATTGTTTTATTTTAAAATGTGAAGTATTCGCGTAAATCTAAGAAAGTATTATACGTTCAAATATTAGTATTTATTACTACTCTATTTTTTACTCCTACTCTATTTTTTACAATTATACTACATTTTACTTATAAACTTAATTATCATTTAATATATTTATACTATTCAAAACAGAATTTACGAATTTATGTTATCATACAAACTTTGTGAGTTTGGGTTATTTTTGTAGGTCCAAGCGGAAATTGCGTGGCTTGTATCGATGAGTTCATTGACGCTCATTACGCCAAGTTGACGTTTCTTTCATTTCCGTCGCCACTTCGGACGCTGGAAAAATATTTAACTTATATTTATACTGTACAGACTTTTTTTATTAACTGTATAATATCTATTATTGTTGTTAAAAATTGAGGCAGTGGTAGCCCAGTGGTAACGCGCTCGCTCGGGAAGCTAAGTGAAGCGGGTTCAAATCCCGGGTATCGCACCTCTGATATTTTCATGTGCGAATCATTTCCAACTTGATTACCTACCATTTGCTTTACGGTGAAGGAAAACATCATGAGGGAACCTGCATGTCTAAGAGAACCTAGCAAGTTTTCGAAAGACATGTGAAGTCCGCCAACCCGCACTTGACCACCGTGGTGGACTATAGCCTGATTCCTCTCGTATTGAAGAGAGGCCCATGCCCAGCAGTGGGACGTTAAAAAGGACTGAATACGATTGGAAATATGTATGTCAATAATTATTACTTTACGTTTTCATTCTTTAATTGCTTTCATAATTAGTTTTAGATAAAATAAAATAAAAAGGAAATTTAAGTCCTATTGTTTAAAAATTTAACATTTTTGAAAAATATTCAATAAAAATATTTTTACCACAATTTGCTGTTACATAAACTTATTTCTTTAAAGCGTATTGGAACATCATTTTTGGGTTCAAGTAGAAAATATTTTTGTAGTGGAAATACAAAAATATTTAGGCTAGCTAGCGATATCACTTTATTATTATGTACATATATAAAATATATTTTATCTTTCTTTAAAAGCGTAGTCGTAAAGTTTATTTATTATGTTTTCATTTCTACCTTAAACTTAGTATAATAAAACGTTCTAGCCATTACACCCCATATACTTTCATTATAATTATAACGCACGTTTTCCCCTTATTTACGTGTACATGTTTCACATTTCCCAAGCAGAGAACGTCGGATGTTAATAGCAGACATAATTACAAGGCGATTCCAGTTAAGTGCATTAGTTAAATTGGACACAGTGCGTAGACACCTGACAGGAGGTAATCTCATCACTGATTGTGACTGACGTGAATATTTGGTGCGAGCACCGGGTTAATCTGTTTAGGATAAGTTTCAAGTTTTGAAATTTTAGTTTTATTATTCACTAGTGACTCATTCTCGTTTTAACGTTTAGTATATTTCTCAGAGATGAGATATTTTCTCGAAGTAAAAAGTATACTTTATGTTGACCCAGATGACCAACTATCATCATCATCAAAATCTGCCCAGTAGTTTTCTCGTGAAGCGTTCTTAGACAGACAGACAGACAAAAATTCTAAAAACTATAAATTCAGCCTCTGTATCGATAAAAATTACTATTTCTATAAGATTTTCACAAAAAAAATAATTAAATGGACAGATTTGATTCAGTTAGAATTTTATTATATGTAGGTATAGATAAAGTAATAAAAAATGTTATCTATATAATAATTATACTTATATATAAATAGTTTTCTTTAAATAATATATACTAAACAAGGAATATAGAAATTGTTAGTTTACAATGTAAAAGCTGAATCTTGATGACATGATTCCTGGAAATCTAAGGCAACATCTATCTAATTTTATTAAAAATATGTATCTAAGTTGTTAAAATAAGGTAAAAATATTTCCAAGCTCAAGTTCTCTGAATCTGAAATTAAATAAACTTATACAAAAGATTATTTGCTTTAATTGAAAGAGTACCAGAATAAGTATATAATACTAGCGACTCACCCCCGCTCCGCTCGGGTTGGTCCCTGGGGTGGGGTCTGGAAGGACCACCCTTATCCTTATTACTTAGGGGTATGGAAAATAGATAGTAGCTGATCCTCAGACCTACTGAATACGCGTATAAAATTTGGTAAAAATCGGTAAAGCCGTTTCGGAGGAGTACGGTAACTAACATTGTGACATGGAAATTTTATATATAAGGTTTAAATATGGCATGTGTGAATTGGAATTAAAAACAAAAATCTTTTAAAAAGTAGAGAAACAAATAAAAATATTTGACATAGCGACTCACCCTCGCTTCGCTCGGGTTCGTCCCTAGATTGATTCCCCATACAAAATTTCATCCCCATTTTCACCGCCTTAAAAGATGATTTCTAGGATTAAAAGTATTCTATTTCCTTCCCAGGGTCTCAAACTATGTTCTTACCAAATTTCATCTAAATAGGTTCAGTGGATCCAAAGATTACCCCTTACAACGTCACAAACTTACAAACTACTTCTTTATAATATTAGTATATACATATATGTGTTTCATGAAATATACTTTTTGATTATAAACATTAAGTATTATTTTTTCATGAAATTCATTCCCAATATAAACATTGCAAAGTCAAAAGTACGCCACATACTTTTTGTATATACTAAGAATATAGATACTAAGAAATAAGTCCTCCTATTTTATAACAAACTTTTACTGAGATAGGTCTTTGTTTCCTTCCGTACTTCAAACTTGTTAATTAATGAATTGTTTTAAAGAAGCAAAGTGTACTTTTTACGTTCTTTGCACCTTTGTTCTGACTTAGTTATTTTATTTATTATTTTAACGTAGCTTTTACCAAGAAATCACTGAGACTCAATAAAATATTTAATACGATAAGACTTCATAAAAGTTTGTATGTTTGTGTGTGTATGTGTGTTTTTGTGTATTCACACTTCACGCTGCAACGGCTGAACGAATTTAGTGAAATTCAGTCCATAGATAGACTATGTTCAGCCCGTTTTAACGTCCCACTGCTGGGCACGAGCCTTCCTTCAATACGAAGGGGGATCAGAATATAGTCCAGCACGCTGGCTAAGTGCGGGTTAGCTGAGTTCATATGTCTTTCGAAAACTTGCTAGTTTCTCTCAGACATGCAGGTTTCCTCACGATGTTTTCCTTCACCAAGATATTTGGAACGCAAGTGGTAATCATGTTGGAAATGATTCGCACATGAAAATATTAGAGGTGCGAGATCCGGGATTTGAACCCGCTTCACTCGGTTTCCCAAGTGAGCGCGGTACCACTGGGCTACCACTGCCTATAGACTACTTAGGCAACTAATAATTTACTCGAACAAAGCGAGCTTAAGTGGCTGATCTTGTTTCATGCGACGGATCAAAGAATCTACGTATTTGTTGCCCTGAGATTTTTTACGTATAATCATTGTCGGAATTTTATATCAGTACATTTGGTATATTAGTATATTGTAAAGCGTCGTGTCCAGTTATTATTTCGTACCCTTAGTGTTTATTTGTTCAAACGAACAATACTTATTGTACTTTACAGTGAAGAGTTATTTTTCTATTTTGAAAACAAAGTTTTATTTCTAGCATTTATCATATGAATATTCGTAGATATAAAATAATTTTTTTCGGCTTTATAATATTAAAATGTGTATTTACACCAATAGAATAGACTATTAAAAGTTAATAATTCCATATTAAAAACTCTTCCGGTAAATTGGTCGTTTGAACAAAAAAGCTCTGAAAATCGTTTCCTACTACTACAAAATGTTCTAGGGTGATATAATAATAGCTAGTTTTATTATAATAGAATTCAATGACATTTAAATATCCGTAAAGTAAATGTTTATAATAAATAGGAATGTTTTAAACAAACTTTTGTTTTAATATATTATGAATATAAAAGAAATTATTTCTACGGAAAATTAATTGAAACGAGAAGGTTCTTTTGTTGAATTTATGCAAGCTATAAAACATTTCGATCAATTTTTCAGTTCATTGAATACATTGTTGTATATTATAATCAGACTGATTTATTATTAAGTAGGTTATTTATAACGTTTTGTGAATTTAAATAAAATATGGGTTTATCGCGGTAAAAGCCTTACAATACATAATATCTACTTTATTTGTTTAATTGTACAGTACATAATATTATGTATCTCAATCAATCCTTAATATATCATTTATCCATAATCTCATATCTTTAAAATATAAATACAGTTATTTACAAGAAAAAATTATAAATATATGTATTTAACGATATCATAGATAAAACAAATAACTATACAAGTTATCTCTTGGCTTGGTCAGGTGCGAGTTGGCGGACTTCACATATCTTTTGTCAACTTATTAGATTCTCTCAGATATGCAAGTTTCCTCACGATGTTTTCCTTCATCGACAACTGGTAACCTTGTTGAAAATGATTTGCTCATTAAAATATCAGAGGTCTGAAACCCGGGATTTAAACCCACTTCACTCAGTTTCCCAAACGAGCGTACTACCACAGGAATATTATGTTTACAGTAATGCTTAATTTGTATACGGTATAAAAAATCTGGTCTGTTGTCATCATTTCTCATTTCAGAGGGATCAATAAGAGCATAAACGCCAAGAGAGCCATAACGGAAAATTCTATCTGAACTTCTTGAGCAAGAAACGGAAACGGAAAATTCTATCTGTCTTTTTGAGCAAGACAGTCCAAGAAGTTTATCTGTGGTCACAATGCATAGCAGTCGGAGACCTAAAGCGAAAGTGAACTATCACTATTGAGAAGTATATCGAAATTAATTATAGATATCAAGTACAGCCAGTAACCCAATTCTTTAACCGATGATACGAAAAGTCTGGCATGGCTTACATCACTTGGACTACAAAATTAATATTAAGTCTTATACTTAATATAAAAAAATATGTACCAGTAAATTTATAAATACAGACTATGCTAAATGTAACGAACAGATATTGGTTGTAATATTAGAAAGCGTCCAATGGTAAAATGGACCAGGCAAATAGGACAAGGGACAAAATTGATTTCGTACAGTACAGTGGTTGGACGACGTTTAGTTCAACGTTCCCACGAGAACGGAGACTCGAGATATAAAGCTATCCTATTTAGACAAATGTACTTAACTTAGCTTTAAGCTCTGATTGAAATACATATTTACTTAGACAATGAATTGGTATGCTCTTAAATCAAATTTATAGTAGTTCAGTATATTTAAAAATCTTAAGACTATTTTTCTGTGTAGCTTTTTCAGTTTTATGAATAACTAGTATTTTCTGGTTCCTCCAACATTGTCTATAATAATGTTAATCCAAGATATAAGCTATCTTTATTTCACACTCACACCCATTGACTAATTATTCAATACAAAAAATTAAATCTACATTAGCATTTATAATAAGGGGATGGTAGTGTAAAAGAAATTTAAATGATATAAATAAAAATAACAAGATTTTATCCATTATGCGATCAAAATCCTACAAAACCTTCGAGATTGGGCTCATTTAATTCGAGCAGATTAGTTAAAAGCTTCTTTTGCAAGCTTTTCAAATTCTTTAAACCGTAAATATTTATGATAACATAAATAAAATACATACATTCTGTATATCAGTAAATAATTAAAAGTTAACTTAATCACAGGAAAATAATTCAAATTTGTTTCTCTGTTCTTCAAAATCAACAGACTCAGTTTTCTATTCAACATTTCCGGTGTTTTTGGTTTCTATTGTGAATGAATTTGTTCCGCACATTTTGGCCTTTTAAATGTTAAACAATACAAAAATCGTGTTGTGAAAATTCAAGCTTTTTGTTAGCGGTCGTACACCTGTTTTTTATTGCCCAAATATTGAATAGTGACATGTTGATCTAATACGTACAATTTGTAACAATATTTTTTTTGTTTTGATGGATATTTGAACAATCTGTATGGATTTAAATTCGTGTGTGAAAGTTTAATTACAGCAGTGGCAAATTAAAATTGTTTCTATACAGTTAGAATAGAAACACAACAATTATTTCAAAATATATCATTAAATATTCTTCCAAAGACAACGAAAAGTGGAGAACGGCTGCGTATGAGCCGTAGGGTTAATTCTGCGAGGTAATTAACAAACAATTATTCATATAATAGTTAGATTTATTAAGATAATGCAATTATTTTCCTATAAGACCGCATAATATGTAAAATTAATAAAATATTGTATTTAAAAAAAATATTTTTTCTTATGTTGACTGATTTAAAATCAATACGAACAACGAAGTTTTAAAAACAAATAAATTAGACACTTGTGGGCAGCGGTAAATACCGTTAATCGATTTCCTAGCGATGCACAACGAAGTTTCCTGTTTTTTATCTACACTGAAATTAATGACCGTTTCCTAGGTGGCTAGCAATTAGACGAAATTTATGTGAACGTGTGGTCCAGAAGCTTTTAATTCGGCACACTCGATCTCGATTTTGAGGTAGCTAAATGAATTTCAATTACATATATAGCTGTTTACTTTAAATATTTTATTTTTTAAATAATAAGATGTAATGTAAGTGATGGTAACTCAGTAGTAACGCGCTCGCTTGGGAAACCTTGTGAAGCGGGTTCAAATCCCGGGTCTCGCACCTCTGATATTTTCACGTGGAAAACATTTCTAACATGAATATTACTGTTTTACAATGCAAGAAAACATCATAAGGAAACCTGCATATGTAAGAGAACCTACCAAGTCATGTGAAGTCCGCCAACCCGCAATTGGCCAGCGTGTTGGACTATGGCCTGATCCCTTCGTATTGAAGAGAGGCGCATGCCCAGCAGTGGGACATTACAAAGGGATGAATACAATAATAAAAACGTACGTTTCACACTCGTAGTAAATGAGAAAGTAGCTGTTTTTGTCTATTTGATACGTTAAGAATTTACTTAAACAGATTAGGTGTTTTCGTTAAAACTTATCTAATTTGATAGATTTCATCACCACGAAAGACATTTTTTGTCCTGCCCAGCTCACTAAGAGACTGATTCTGCGAGGGAAAGCTAATATTGTATAAATACTAAAGCGTATGCGAAAACGCGAATAAGTATATTATGTTTGCCACTCTTGTACTCTGTGACGGCTTTATGGATTTGACCAAAATTAAGAATTTGAAATATAGCTATCTTTTCAGATTTGTTTTGATTTTAGATTCCTGACGTTTCAAATGCTTTACAGCAATCATGCTCACGTCTAAAACCTTAGTCTCTCCCGTGACCTTGATTGCTGTAAAGCATTCAATAAATCAGGAACCAAAATCTAATTATTATTATTTTTTATCAATATTTGAAAATATATATGAGTAAAATGAGAATCCCGAGTCTTTACATACGGAACCCTCTATTTTACTTAATAGATATTTCATAAAACTGACCCAAAAATATTTTATAACCATTAAAGACGTTAGTTATTTTGTTTAGATTATCAAAACATTGAATTATTTCGTCGATGCAACATCGGTATAAAACTGGTGCCAGTTTATTAGTCCCACGTTCATAATAAAGACCGCCATTATATTCTAGGGCTTGCAAATTTCATTTGACATGTTATTTATATTTAACCAAATATTTGCTACATTTGTGTACTGCTTTTCCGAACTAGTTTTTGTCGCAGCTCCTCTCGCGTAATCCAAATGATCCTGAAATTCATAGCGTGACGGCAGATAATCTATAACCTACCTTAAGAATTGGGTTTTCATTATATGCAAAAAAAGTTCAATTACTGATAGTTTCAGAGATAGTAGTATATAGTGCATTAAAACCAATAAAAAACAAACAACTTCTTTAGCTTTATTATATTAGTATGATTTTTTTATTTTTTTTTATTTTAAAGATTTTTATTGAACATAATAACATACATAGTATGGATAACTATTTGAAGATATACTGACATAATATGTACTTGAATGAAAATTTGTATTTATCGTCCCAATGTTTGTTACAGCCATCTTTAATGTAACATCTGAATAATAACTTCAAACAAAAAACTGTTCAGCATTAAATTCTTTTAAATTTTATTTATGCATTATTACTAACTCAACTCACGTTAAAATGGAGGTCACTGATAACACAACAATCGTGGCTGAGTTTTGTGCTGACTCAATATAAAACTTGCCATCAACACGAGAAGAAGAAGGCTAACTCAACTAGTAACATAAATTAAAACGATCAAGTACCATTTTTGTCAAATTTTATGACTAAATGTAGCTAATATGGTATTTTAGGTTATCTATTAAATGGTCTGTGTCCTAAATTTCATCCAAACCAGTCCAGCCATTCGGGGTAAAGAAGTTATAAACAGACACAAAAACAAACTTTCGCATTTATTTTTATAAATATATATAATATTTAGTGATTATAAAATCTAAATACTGGTAACCCTGAAATAGCTGACATACGCTTAGCTGAATTAAAGCTGTATTTATAGAGGTCCACGCATCGATTCCCATGACGATAACGTGTAATTCCACTGTTTTGCTCAATAGTGTATGCCAGTTACTAACAAAATATGGGCAGTTCAGATAGCTCATTGGCCCTTTGCTATTTAAAAGTATAGCCTCGGATGGCAATAAAACCTTTAATTCGGCCTCAGCCGAGTCTTAACGACTGTTGCTAAAAGTCCTCACTGGACTCGAGGATGTAACAAATTAGTACGGTGTCGTAAATAGCAATAGATGTGGGCCGGTTTTCAAAAGGCAGAATTGATACTATTTCTAACTAGTTTTTACCCGCAATTTCCTTCACATGGTAAAACAACCTAGGTCCTTCCCCAGGAGACACTTTATGTCCTTGCAAAATTTCATCGAAATCTGTTCAGTGATTTAAACGTGAAAAGGTAGAAATAGATACTATATACATATATATATATATATATACATATATATATATATATATATATATATATATATATATATATATATATATATATATATATATATATATATATATATGGTGTTATATCAGAGATAGCAAGAGTGATAAACTAATATATAATCTCACTAAAGGTAAAATAAAACGACATATTATAAATCATTTTCCTTTTCTTCCATAAAAAAGTTATGTAATACATCTTTATAAATTGCTTCTTAACTAAATAACGTACAATGATTAAGAAAACTACTTTGAGACTAATAATTATACACCTAGGGATCACTCTTTTCTTGAAATTTATATGGAACTACCCTTAGGGTAGCTTATACAGCAAGACTAAGGAATTATATAGACAGAGTATCTTAGAACTAAACATGAAGCCTAACAATAATGTTTTAAAATAATATTAAATATATATATATATATATATATAGCGACTCACCCTCGCTTCGCTCGGGTTCGTCCCTACTTACGTTTTAACGTTTAGTTTAGATTTCTCAAAGATGAGATATTTTACCGCAGTAAAAAGTTGACCCGGACAACCAGCTATCACTATACAAAATTTCATCAAAATCTGTGCAGTAGATTTTTCGTGATGCGGTAACAGACAGACAGACAGACCGACAGACAGACAGTCAGACAAAAATTCTAAAAACTATAGATTCGGCCTCTGTATCGATAATAATGACTATTTCAATAAAAATTTTCAAAAAATATTTATTGCACAGATTCGGCTTAGTTACAATTTTATTATATGTATAGATAATGTTTTAAAACAGTATACAAATATTAATCGAATACTCTTGAACACTGTGTTAAGTACCTAAATAAATGGTAATAAATAAAAATAACTAACGAATTTTACTATAATAAAGAAAAAAAAGCTAATATTATATACTCTATCCTTACGGAAAGAGATATAAAGATAAAAATACAAAAGGATATAGTATTATTTTTATTGACGACTAATACATAATATATGAAAATTCCCTTATTATGTAAAGAAAGTAACCGATCTATAATTATATATTATATATTACATCACGCTATTATTTTAGCCTTGACTTTTTTCGGCGGACTCCATCTTATATGGACGATTCTTTAGTCTTAGCCGATACATGAAAAATAAGAAATATTGGGTCACAATTTGTAAACATAATAAGGGATAAACTAAAAATTGTGTTCTTAAATTTATGAAGTCGGTCAAAAATATTATACAAAAAATGGATTTTCTGACACTACTATTTTGTTATTGGGATTACCATGTCGTATACATTACGATAGTCATAAATTCTGTTCATCACAACCTATTTACTTTACTACATTTTACGTAAATGCCTATAATAAAGATAATATATAACAGAAAATAATATTCCACCTATGTATTAGTTTTACATAGAGGCAATAGATCTGAACTATGTTATAAGATTTAATTAAATTGAACATAATACTGGTCACTCAGCCCGCTGAATACAGACTTAATACGATAACTTCGCAGCAATTCATGTTATTCCTCTGTGGGCTCTTTTAATTACTGTCTGGCCCATGTATCATAAATTCTAATGGACTTTGCTCCACAACGGCGCAAATTGCATTTTAGAATATAAACATAAACAACACATGATGTGATCGAAAATTTAAATTTTAATGTTACATTAAAATTTCATATATGATATGGTTTGATTGATGCTTTTTATAATTGCTTTTGGAGTTAGACGTTTCATTTTATGAAAACAGGGTTGTAGAAGAGTTGAATTGGCCACAGTTCATTTATAAAGTGACTGGACGTGCCCATTTTTTCTAACGCTTGTCTCGTTTTAGCCCTGGATGGATAGTTTTAATTTAGATTAGTTTTATTACTTATCGTATAATAGATTCTTAACAAAATTATGTGTATTTTGTTTAAAAATAAGAACAACAACATACAATTTTTTGCGTAAGGTAATTTAAACAATTTAATATAATATAAACAGTATTCATGTATTAGGTAATAGGTATGTAGTATATAATGTACTAGCAACTCACCCTAGCTTCGCTCGGGTTCGTCCCTAGTTTGATTCTCCATACGAACTTTCATCCCCATTTCCACCCCTGTAAGGGATGATTTCCGAAATAAAATATATTTGATGTCCTTTCCAGACTTAGAAACTATCTTTTTACCCAATTTCATCTAAATCGATCCAGTCGTTTTTGAGTTTATTCATTACAAACATACAACAATACAAATCTTTTCTCTTTATAATAGTATATTATAGTGTAGAAGTGTAGATATATAATAGATATTACATATTGTATGCAATATTTCTAGTATACCTAGTTAAGTTGAAGGTATGGCGTAGAATATATATGTATTTATTATTAATTTCCCAAAGATTGAACTACAATAAAGTTCACAGATGTCTAAACTATAAGAAAATTATATATTATAATATAAACAAATAATACATCAAGAAAATATGTTATTTATCTTGACGCAATGCGACGTTTGACTGTGTTTACTACGATAGGGTCCCGCATTTGATTACTCCATCTTACTAATATTATAAATGTGAAAATTTAGATGGATGTTTGGAGGTTTTTTACTCAATCACGTCAAAACGGCTGAACAGATATGGATGAAATTGGATACAGGGATAGACTGTAGTCTGGAATAGCACATAGGTTTTTATACCGAAAAATGTACGGTTTCTGTGGAATACATTTGTTTATATGTTTAACACATTAAAATTAGGCATTGTGTGAGAAATTAATTGAAAATAATTTGAACATTACATACAGCAGGTACAAAATATAATGATTCAATTAAAGAAAAAAAATCACAATATTAGATCTATAGTATATACATAGACATTCCTTCAATTATAAAAAATAATTTATTTCGAATCCGACGCCATCCTAAATAACAAAACACAAAAAGATTCGGAAACATTCATTTATTAGCTTTTTCTTTACCCTATAGATTTACAATTAAGAACACTTAATGGCATCGTATTGTTTTTAGTACAGATCGTTTAAATAATTTTATGGCATCGCGTCACCAAAATTACCCATTCTCTCTTAAACATTGCCATTTATCGTTTCACTTCACCCGCGAACTTTAACGGGATTTTTACTTGCCACGTAAATCGGTTTATTCATTGATTTTATTATCTTTTATATAAAAATAAATGTTATGTTCTATGTTTATCACTAATTTAGAGTATTATTTTAAAATATGATCTTATGTAATAATTTAATCTTGACTTTCTCTATAAGATAGTAACTACCATAAAATATGGGAAGTACAAGTTCTATTTTGATATACTCATCTATTGATGTATAGTTGGATATATTTTAAGGTGAATAATAGCTTAGCATTTAATCTATACGTATAATAAAATTCTGAGTCAAATCTGTACATTAAATATTTTTTGGAAAATGTTATAGTTTTTTTGTATTTTTTGTCTGTCTGTCTATCTATCTGTCTATCTGTCTGTCTGTATGGGAACGTATCACGAGAAAACTACTGGACAGATTTTGATGAAATTTGGCACGATGATAGCTGGTTATGCGGGTCAATATTATATACTTATAGTATACTTTTTATTGCAGGAAAAAATCTCATCTCCGAGAAATGTATACTTACCGTTAAATCATACCTACCTGACAAACCCGAGCGGAGCTAGTGTGAGTCGCTAGTATATAAATAAAAATATAAAATAAAAACGGAAATCACTAATAATTTTGAAGTATTGTTTTGGTTCCTAACCTCCATCAAGCAATTCACACTTGTTTTTTCATCAAACAATATGCAATATCAACACAATTCTTTTTATTACATGCATAGATAAAAACTATCGCGGTAGGGCAAAGTTGTACACTTACGCTGTCATAAACACACAAATCGAAACAATAACGGTCCAAGTCAGATTTATTTAACGTTAGAAAGGCCAAAAAAGAAAATTGGAAGGGAAGGGTAGCGAGAAATATTTCAATATGCTATTCACATTTTTTACGATCGTCATGTGTGTTGCCTTACGATTGTGCGGTACCACAATATTGGGCCATCTTTTCTATGTTTTTCGTGTTTCTTTTGGTAGTTTATCGGGCGATTGAATAGGTGCTGAACCACTTTTATTATAAAGTGAGAAGATGTTTTTTCCTTTTGCGATTCGATTGGCTTTAGTTTAAATTTTTTCTACTATACCGTGTATTATGTATAGTAGTTCAAAGCGTCTCTTGAGGAGACAGCAGGAATCGACCAAGATATTACAATGAAATATATTTATATGAAATAATTTTCATTATAGTGTCTTGGTCCATTATTTTATAATAAAAATATCTAAATTATATATATTATACCCTCTATTCCAAACACCTAAGGCATAGTGTACATAAGATATGAAATCAATGTTTCTTGTACGCAGAAGCCGCCGTCTGTTTTGCGGAGATATAAACGCTTAATGGTCGGGAAGCGGCAAAAACAGCCACAAGTGCAACCCAGATTATAATATCAGAGTTTCAATTGCACAAGTTTGAACAATTTGCTATTTCACACTATCGTTCTCTTACAGATGTGCCTCCTAATGTGCATTCGGAGAGTATTTGATGCTAATGAATAATACACTTATACGGTAAACTGTGAAACATGATGAGAATTGTCAATCTTTTCAGTCATTTTACAAGCTTTTATTTAACTTGCAATATTTGTTCAGGTCAAATCTTGCAACTGAAATTTAAAGTTGTTATCTTCAACCGATTGAGCTGGTTAACATACACGTTAAGTTTAGATGACAATGTATGGTTAGATAAGTGATGTCATTCTAAGTCCAACATGGCGGACCAACCATGGCGGACCATGTTTTTATACAGCCCCATATTGTGGATATCAAATGAAAGGATTTGCTGAGAACAATATGAATAAATACCTAAAAAATAAAAATAATAAAAAAAATAATTAAATTAAACCCATTCTATTAAATTACACAAATTATATGATATAAAAGCTTGTTTTAATATTAATTTATTTGTTTAAATAAAAATACTCTATATTAAAGTAGATAATTTATGATTTATTCTAATATATTTAATATTACTAGTTTTCTCGCAGTGGTCAAAATTCGAACGTAGTTAATCATTTTTTTATTGATAACATTAAAGCTCGTTAATAGCTTCTAAACAACGAAAAAGAAAATCGGTTGATAAAAAAAGGAGAAAAAGGTACTGAACCGTTTTTTCTTTGCCTATTTTTATATACTTGGCATATGGATATTTTTTAACCTAACTTTAAGTTGGTACATATTGTATAACTCAATATGATTAATATAAAAAAGCGAATTATAAATTTTATATTATTGTATCGTAATCTTGTATTACGTAATGTATAGACAACGTACTTTCTGCATATCTATTTATAAATAATATAATAAAATTCTGAGTCGAATCTGTGCATTAAATATTTTATTTTAAAAACGTATTGAAATATTCAGTCATATTACCAATAATGCAGACGCTGAATCTATACTTTTGAGAATTTTTATCTGTCTGTCTGTCCGAGAACGCATCACGAGAAAACCACTAGACACATTTTGATGAAAATTCGTATGATGATAGCTGGTTATCCGGAGCACATCTGGCATTTTTACTGCAGGAAAATGTGTCTGAGAAATATATCTAACCCTAAAAACGTATCCAGGGACGTATCCGAGCGAAGCGAGGTTGAGTCGCTAGTATGTTCTAAGATAATAAAGTTCTCAGAGCATACATTCGACGTAATACGAAACTAAGGCATCAATCATATAACACTGCGGTAGACTAACACGAAAATATTTTCTTACCTACAAATATCCAATTTCCGAAGACAAACAAATACAAAAGGCTGCCAAATATGTATTTTACTGTTTTCGAAGATCTCATTTCTACCTGCTTCCAACAAATTTTATTTGCCATTTTTTTATAAATTTATAACGTGTTGACATTCAAATTAATTTCTTCTAAGGTAATTAATTACCTCAATCATAAGGTCATAGTTCAAGTGAAAAATAAGACATATTTTTGTGAAACAGTTCTTAATTGAAAAAAAAAACCCAGTTTATGGGCGAAAAGAGCAATTTAATTATTATAAATATGACTCTTGTCTATAATATAAAAATGAATCGCTGAATGTGTTGCAAGTGCACACGAGAGCAGTTGAACCGATTTCGCTAATTCTTTTTTAGAATATTCCTTGAAGTACGGGAATGGTTCTTACGGAGAGAAAAATTTAAAAAATGCCTGAAAAAGTCTAAAAACAACACTTTTCTATACTCCCATACAAAAGATTCGTAATAATACTTAAAAGTCAATTTGAACTTTAATACCATAACATAAAGTTTAAGTGTTAGTGGAGAGGTTCCGGGAAGGCAAAACATTGATAGCAATTGAGTGACGTTAGAATCATATAAATATTAATGTCAATATTTGTCAATTTCATTAACAAAAAAAAAAATTATATGGCTAACGCTGGCTAATAACTATTTATTTAGCGAAAACCTGAGCGAAGCGAGGGTGAGCCGCTAGTATTCTATATATATTAAAAAAACTAAAATAATAAAGGATCTATTTTCTGTTGAACATGACTCCAATAATTCTTAATAGTATTATAAATGCGAAAGTGCTTTTTGATTTTCTTCATACATAGTATTGAAAGAACAGTTCGGCTTGTATACTGAATACAAGTGTTGATAGATTATAGCTCTAGTGATATAGGATAATTTTAGTTACGAAAATTCCCATGAGAAATATGTGTAGTCAGAATTATTTACATGGGTTATTAGTATAATACAAAGTACTGATGAATGCGCATTGCGCAGTGCGTATAGTCTAAGTTAGGTCGGGTCAACAGTTTCCTAGTAAATATATAAATAATAATTCATCGATATATGGTTGACAAATTTTTGAACGCGGCTGGGTCGCAAGGTCGCAATTTTTCATCTAAATTCATTGAGCCGTTAAAGCGTCAAAAAATTAACACGTTCACTTACTTTTACATATTTTTTTTTTTTTATTGTACGATAGGCTTGCGCTTGACTACAATCAGCGTTGGGAAGCACTGATGAGGTCTAGGTTGGAGCGCGCTTGCCTAGAAAATGCCTATTCACTCTTGCCTTGAAAGTACTTAGATTATAAGTGGCAGGAAACACGTATGCTGGAAGGGTGTTCCACTCCTTAGCGGTTCGTTTCAGAAACGTAGAACTAAAGCGTTTCGTGCGAGTTGGTTGGATTTCTACCACATAAGGATGCCAGCGCTCACGACTTCTCGCAGTTCTGTGGTAAAACGGTGAAGGGGGCACAAGGTTGTGAAGTTCCTGCGCGCACTCCCCAAAGTATATCCGATAGAAGATCGATAGACAGGCGACATTGCGTCCGATGATGCTGTAGACTAAAGCAGTTTCGTCTGTGTTAGTGTTTGATCACCTATAATACGGCGAGCTCGGCGATCTATCGAGTCTAATGCATCGAGTTGATACTTGGCAGAGCCATCCAGAGGTGGCAGCAGTACTCCATAGCTGAGCGCACTTGAGCCTGATAGAGAGTTAGGCGCTGCTCGGGTGTGAAGTACCGCTTCACCTTGTTCAGGATACCAAGTTTTTTGGCTGCTGTTTTGGCCTTTGACTCGATGCATTTCCCGAAATTGAGATTGGGAGAGATGTCTATGCCCAAGAGCTCAATATGGTCGCTTATCGGGATGGATACATTTTGGAAAGTGGGAGCCAAGGTAAAGGGGCTCCTTTTTGCGGTAAATAAACACGCTTGTGTTTTGGTGGCATTAAACTTAAACTAAATTGGCGTCACCCCATTCGGACACCTCCTTCAGAGTCAAGTCAATGCGATTCACCAAGGCCTCTCTTTGCTCAAGGATCTCAGAAGCACTGGCTTTAGAACTGGACAAGTATCTATCCGTAACAGTGCTGTCATCAGCGTACCCAAAGATACCGGGTTTTAGAAGATCGTTGATGTGCAGCAGAAGAGTGTTGCGGACAGAACAGATCCCTGAGGAACACCGGCATTTGACAGCCATTAGGTCAGATGAGCAGCCGTCAACGACCACCCTAAATGACCCCTCACTCAGAAAATCAGATATCCAGCTACAAAAGCCAGCGGGTATACCCATATGCCGGAAGCTTGCTGAGAAGACTGCCATGCCAGACCCGGTCAAAAGCCTTCGAAATATCGAGAGACACGGCGAGTGCCTCACCGTGTTTTTCAATGGCTTCACCCCAAGTATGTGTGGCATACACTAGAAGATCCCCAGTAGACCGGTTTTTTCCGAAAGCCGTACTGGTGGTCGGACAGGAGATCATTTTCTTCTAAGTATGCTAGGAGCTTGTTATTGACCACACGTTCCATACTTTTACAAAGGATGGACGTGATCGCTATTGGTCTATAATTGGCCGGGTCAGCACGACACCCCTTTTTCGGGTAACTGGCTGCACGTTTGCAACTTTCCACGACTTCGGGACTTGAGCAGTTGCAATAGAGAGGCGAAACAAACGCGTTAATACGGGAGACAACTCAGGGGCGCAATTCCGCAAGACCATTGCAGGTATACCATCAGGGCCACTGGCTTTGTTCACGTCGAGGTTCCGAAGAGTTTTTTAGGACCTCTTGCTGGTGTATGCGTATCTCTGGCATAGAGGAGTCGCATGTTGGAACAGTAGGTGGCAATTTGTTTCCAGCATTGAGACGTGAGTTTTCTGCAAATAGAGACGCTAGAAGATTAGCCTTGTCAGTTTGCAGAGACAGCCAGTGATCCATCAGATTTCTGCAGAGGCGGCAGCGAAGATCGGCAGAAGTTCGATTCAACCGACTTTGCGAGGGACCAGAAAGCTTTATCACCACTGGGGTGTGTGGCTAACTACGCCCGATGCGGTTAGTACGGTTGAAACGAGCTTTTCCAGGACCCCAGGACCCTCTTGTAGGACTTGGTGGCAATATTGAATTCTATTTTTTTTTCGTTTTTTACGTCCGGTGCATTGAGAGCACGTGCGTCCGCCCATGCTACAAATGCCGATTGCTTAAGGGCTTCTGCAGCAGCGCACTCAGTGTTGTACCACGGAGGTGTCTTGCCATCGGGCGAAAACGTCAGAAAATGGTATAAAATATTCCATTGCCTGGCGTATCACATCCGATATAGCACTCTCACTGCTCGACGGATCGTTGGTAGAGAAACAAACTTGCCGCCAAGGGTAAGATGCAAAAGAAGTGGCCGCATCTCGTCCCAATCTGCTGCACTGTATCGCCACACCCGCCTCTTTACTGAGGAGTCTGGAGCAGGAGGGTAAAAGTTGGATACAGATTTCACTAGACAGTGGTCTGAGGTTCCCAAGGGGGACGAAACTGAGACCGAGAACCTATCAGGATCAGTTGTTAACAGAAGGTCCAAGCAGTTGGGTGTGTGTCCATCAACATCCGGTATCCGAGTGGCTTCCTGAACTAACTGAGAGAGATCTAGCGATAGTGCGAAATTGCGCGCCTCTCTCCCAGCATGATCAGTTTTTAAGAATGGGAACAGCCACTCCTGGTGGTGGGCATTAAAGTCTCCCAGAAATACCAGTTGAGCGGTTGGATATCGATGTTGGACGATGTCAGCTTTTTCGCTTAGGTAATTAAACAACTGAGTCGTCTCCCGGTCACCGCTATGTGAACGATAAACGCATGCATAAACTGTTCGCTCGAAACCTGTGTCAACCAAGCACCACAGAACCGAGAAGTTTGGAATACTAGCAGACCCGCGGCTTCGCTCGCGCTAAAATTACAAAAAAATCTCTAAAAAGTAATTTGGTGTAGTTTCGGTAGTTTCATACAAACTTTCATCCTCTATTTTATCCCCTTATAGCATGAATTTCGAAAAATTCTTAAACACGTAATTATTTAATTTTATTGAAAAGCATTAAATACCAAGTTTCAAGTAAATCTGATCATAAATATTTTTTTTATTGCATTATAACGTGTTTTCCCGTGGGAATTACGAAATCTCCCGCAGTAAACAGTAAGTAGCGTCAACTATTTCCACACAAAAAATCGCGTCAATTCGTCACTCCATTTCGACCTGAAAGAAGGACAAATAAATAAACAAACAAACAAATAGCACTTTCACATTTATAATATTAAGTATGGATTTGCATAATAAGCTTTTATAAAATATAAACGTAGAAGAAGTATATATACACTTTGTTACCAATAAAGCAAATTTACTACAGGAATTAGCTTACATGGTACGTGTTTGGTGTTTACCCCTATGAAATATTCAGTCTCGATCTGTCACGTCTGCTAGACTGACTGCCTGTGACGTAAGAAACTCCCAAACTCAATAACACATATAATATTGATGATACTTTCTTATACAATTACTTTATTCCAAAATAAACTGTTTTGTTTGTTTGTTTATTTAACAAATTATTGATATCACTTTTGAATCATCAATTTATTTCATTAATTTGTTCATATAGGGACCATATACATATATCTTGATATAATTATAAATATATTAACTACTTCAAGCTGTACAGATTTGGATGAAATTTTTTACAGATAGACTATCAGCTAAAGTAAGCATAGTTTACTGTTAGGCACCTAGGGACACTATCAAGCAAACCCAGGGTAAATCACTAGTAACTTATTATACTCTTTTTTGAAAATCACAAATTATAAAATGTCATGTTAGACATTATATTTTTGAGGCGTACTAATAAAATATTGTACTTATTATAGGCAAAATAATGATACTGGCATGAAATTCATGCAAAATTAGCTGAACATCGAAATTACTCGCCAAAACGATGTAATAGGCTGACATGATCCTAACAGTCCTCCTAAATATGATAAAATTTGCTATAACGCGCCATTAGTGAATGCAGGCCACCATTAGAAGTTAAAACACGATGTGGACCACGTTGCACGAAATACACGCTGCATTACAACGTTAATAAAGTAGCCAAAACAAATTATTTCTCCTAGTTTATTTAATATACCACCCTGGAACAGTGTGAACAGTAAATTTATTTTGTAGGGACATTTTACTCAGAACTAGCGCGTTTTTGAAGTTTTAGAAATCAAATTAGTTTCACGCTATGTGGGCACAGAACGCGGTGACTGAAAATTATATTTTTTCCTAAAATTAAAATAATATTATTAGGAAAGCTTATTATTTTTACCCCCCGATGCATAAAGGGGGGAGTTATAAGTTTATGCTATGTATCTGTTTGTGGCATCCTAGCATCAAAACGAATAAATCGATTTTTATTTAGTTTTTTGTGTGTTTGAAAGGTGACTTGATCGAAAGTGTTCTTAGCTGTAAATTAAAAAAAAATGTTCAGTCGTTTGTTAGCTATCAGCTGTTTAGTCGGTAAAAGGATATGAACAACTTCTACAGATCTAATCGATTCAAAACTTGGTATACCGTTACTTGAATCACATTGCAATAGTATGATAACTTAGGCCAGATGCTGCAGCGTCATCTGGAATCTACAAGATACTCAACACTTTACTAAAATACTACAAATACTCGTAATATATGGTTTTTAGGTTCATGGAGATGGCCTCAAAAAAATGGTTATTGTGTAGAGGTTTCTTAAATTTTTCTTTAAAAGTTATAATCTAATATATTTAAACGTTGATATAGCTTAGTATTATGATTATTTAAATTTTCTGTATGGGAACTATAGCTAATTCTATCACAAATGTAAATACTGGCATTTAAATCAAAAAAGAGCAACTGCTGAGTTCCTCAGCTAATTTGCATTCTGAGATGGGAGTTAGTTACTCGCGGACTTTCTGACTCTTCGCGAACTTTCGCTAATTAGAACGAATTGCGTGTAGCATAGGTTTACAATAATTATAAGTTAAAGTAAATCCACAAAATCCTACATAATCAAAAAAGCGAGTTTTTGGCTAAAAACAATTACGAAATAGTATTATATTACAAACATATGTTAATTTATCATGTTATTATTATTTTCGTAAGAGATTAGAAAAATATTTTTTAGGCCACCATTTTGAAAAAAAAAACGTTTTCTTAAACGCTGAACTATTTGTTGTCTGGTTTTTTTTGTTAAGAAATATTTGTAGTACCTCTGGGTCGAAAGTTCGTTTCGTTATGAGCGGCATTACACCTCCTCGGTGGGCATCTTAAGACGTCGTATCCACGCCCTGATCTTTCTCCGATCACTCTCAAATTATGTTCAATTATTTTATTATTAGTCAATTGCTCTTGTATCTGTGCACATATTTATATATTCAAAAAATGTCTCATAATATATATTTTGTGGTTTTGAGTGGTAAGATGAAAAAAGAAAACATTCAAGACGCACTCATCATTAAACTACACTTCAAATCAATAAAATAGCTATTATACCTAATAATACTACCTAATATATTATACTAGTAAATAAAATAATCCGTAACTTTTAAATAACTATCCCTTAAGTTAAATAAGTTACATCTAGTTTTTACAATATTATTCATATATACAATTCTAATTCTCTAAAAAAAGAAACTACCCTTTATAAAATTCTTCATAAAAATGAACAGGAACGAATATTACTATTTGATTGAATGTATTTAAGTAACTATTTAAACGAAAATTTTAATCAAATTATGAATCAAAATTTGAATTTCAAATTGATTGGCGAAGTCAGTTAGAGTAATAATATTTACTTTGATTACTTCACAAACTGTATGGATAACTGTTATCGTAAACAATTGAGTTGTGTCTAAGTTTTAAATCAATTTTCCCTTACATTTCACTTATTTTCACTTAGAATTTATATATTTTTGGCAATATACACAATAATATTATGTATATAGCCAAAAAATATTGACGAAAGAGCAAAATGTATTTGTGTATCATTTCTGTAAACAATATTTTTAATATAATTTTGTCTAGGAAGCAAGAATGCATACTAAGGATTCAAAAACTAAAAATTAATAAAAAATATATTGTAATTGTATTAAATTGGTATAATATATCAATAAAAATATACAAATAAATCATATAATATACTTACCTGATACTAAAATAGCAAATTATAGTGGTTTATTTCACTTTCTTAAAAATATTTTGAGATCTTAACTGTAACTTAACTTTTTCGCGCGCGTCAATCAAAAAGAGAACGACAGTCATCTTACTCTGTCATTTTCATCGTTAAGAGACGGCTGTTGGTATGTACGTATTCTTCTGACGAAATTTTTTCAGTTTATGTTAAAACTCGAAAAACGTAAATTTTGACTTAATTCAGTATATGAATAAAGGTGCGATATTTTAAATAGTAATAGTGATTGTTTTTTATTTATGAAAGCTTAAAATTCTTGAAGTAAAGATTCAAGCCTTGGGTCTCCGACACCGAGTCATGATAATGGCATCTCTGACATTTCCATGTGTTAATCTTATTTCCAATTTGGCTATCACTTGCTACTAGTACAGTGAATTAAAACATCGTGAAAAGACCTGCCTGTCAGAGAGAACCTAACTAATTTTGGAAAACGTATAAAAATCATAGCTTGCATTTTTCAAATGTGGTGGCCTATGACCTAAGCAAATCACATTGAAGGGAGGCCAGCAGCAAGGCAATAAAGGATTGAATTATTATTATAAGTATTATTATTTCTTAAGAAACATACATTGAACAACTTTTACTTTTCATATAAATTTTCATATTTATAGATAACAGTATACATTTTTTTTTAAATATTATGTATACACCTTTACTCTCGCGTTAATCGCACTGTATCCCAACACTGGCGACTAAGCCTCGACATATTGGTGCATTAGGTCTCGATGTATATCACGGGAGACCGTGCGCGGATTTGTGAAATTTATTCCTATGGCCCGCTCTGTTTCAACGAGAACAGCTGTAGAAACGCTGGATGGAATATTTTTTATTTGCTTCCATATTGTAAACTTTGTTATTAAATGATGATGTTGATTGTTTTATTTGTCAAAAGATAGCTAGCTTGTGTAAAGGCAATGTTTTTTTTGGATTTTTTATTATACTGCTAAAATTTTACGTTACATTCTCGTACTTTTTCATCATACTTTTTCACGCATTCTAAGAATATAATTTTCAGTTCCATGAGCTAAAAAGCATATTATAACGTATTTTAAGGTGGAGACAAACCTGTTTTATAGTGTTGAACTACTTTTGTGAGATAGTAATCAAACCCACTACCTATCTCTCACTGACACTACTGTACTACGAATTATTTACACAGAGTAGTTAACTTAGGATTTTTAGTTCAAGATTTGACTTGGCTAGTTTTTACCAGTAAAGCAAGTTTTTTGAAGAGTGAGACATGTTGACCTTACTTATAAAATACATAGTAACTTGCGTATAGCATAAAGAAGATATAAGTGATTAGACGAATATAAGATAACTCGTATGTAAAAATTAGCCAAGTCAAATCATCAACTTCAATGTATCCTAAGTTATCTACTCTGTGTAAATAATTCGACTGTTCAAATTTAAGAAGTTCTTTTTAAATAGCAAAAACTTATGTAGCAGAAAAAGAAAAAGAAGAAATTGTGTTTAAATTTATTTTAAAATGTTGTATAAATGAAAAAAAATCAGGATTATCTACAGAACTTGGTACCCATTTAGATCTCAATTCTTTTGTCGGTGGAGTTGACAACTACGCATATTCTTAATATAAAACTTGGCTCCCACTTTCACATTTATGTCTTTGATGAGATATCATGACTCTTATGTAAAGAAACTATTATTATTCATAATTCCAAAGTGACATGTAAATTTAATCTTTTTTTTTCATAATTTTGCGACTATTCGTTAGTGGATAAGGCGGAATAGGAAAATGTTATTTAATCATAATGGAACCTTGTTGTCCTAAAAATGAAAAAGTTTTTGATATTACTATGTTTGCTATTGCTATTATATTTCAAAAGGTACTAGGTGTTAAGCTATTGCTATTATTTTTTTGGAAGGCAAGGTGTTAATAAAAAAACTTCAAAAGCACTAAAAAGTAACTGATTGGTAGTTTTCGCCTACCTATTAAATACATACCTAATCAAATATTTTTGAATCGGTCCCAGCCCATACAAAGCAAAGCACACCGACTTCGAAAATATTTGATTTGGTATGTATAGTAAATGAAAACTACCAATCAGTTATTTTTCACTTTTTAGTGCTTTTTGAAAATTATTATTTTTCTTCAAATTTTCAAAATTTACTGTTTTTGGATTTTTCCATTTGTATACACACGATTACCCATCTGGATACTAAATTTTAATTTTCTGTTATCTTTCTGTTATCTGTTTCTGTTGTCTGCTAAGTGGTTTAGGTTTAAGTACTATATGTCAGTCAGTGATAAAAATGACGATTTTTAGACGTTAATATCTCAATAACCCTTTGAGCTGTATTTATGAAATTGAAAATTCTAGTTAATCTAAGAGGATTTAATAAATGACCCAAATTTCAAGAGTTTATGTTAAATAGATTTTGAGTTATTACGAGGTGAAAAGTAGCTCCAGATAGTTCGTGTAAAATATACACACAGAGCTGCGTCTCCAGTTTCTTTGGGTTGAACTTGGCTGGACACGCTACTGCGTGCCTCTATACTTTTAAAATTTCAAGTCGAAATGACGAGTGGGTTAATACTGACTTCTAGACAGACTTCATTACATAGTTGTAGGTAATGTAATAAAAAGTATATAAAATGGTCAATTGTAAACACTTAAATTAAATATTATGTACATAAAAGAAATATAAGCAAACAAGAAAATGTGTAAAAAAGTTAAAATTTTAAGAAATATACAAATAAAACAGACTTTTCATTGAAGGCCAAAGCATTGATTATACGAATGGTAAATAAAAAAATTGATATGCTAACATACATACAACTCGCACTTTATCAACCGACTTCAAAAAGGAGGAGGTTCTCAATTCAACTGTATTTTTTTTTATGTTTGTTACCTCAGAACTTCGTCATTTATTCACCGATTTGGACAATTTTTGTTTTGTTTGAAAAGTGGCTAAGTCATTAAACCCTACCTATTAAATACATACCTGATCAAATATTTTGGAAATCGGTGCCAGCCCATACAAAGCAAAGCACACTGACTTCGAAAATATTTGATTAGGTATCTATAGTAAATGAAAACTACCAATCAGTTATTTTTTACTTTTTAATGCTTTTGTTTAAAGTCGGTTTTTATGTTTTTTGTTAAAAAGTTTTTATTTTTATTGTCAAAGAAAGAAGTTAAGTGACCACTTATATAGTAGCTTAGTTTGTAATTATTCCTTACACTAGGGACTTACACTCGTTTCGCTCGTGCGCATCCTCAGGTACGTGCACATAGCGTTGCTACAGTTTTATAGGAAGATCCTTTTAAGAGGACTAATTTTGTAATAGGTACATTGTTTTCATATAACTTTATTAATTTACGCGGCGCACGCTAATAAAGCTCCAAGTCAGCATGATTTTTCTATCATCATCATATTTCAGCCAATTTATACAAAACCATAATGAATTATACACCTAAACCATCACAAATCACTCCATCTATAGGTGAAGAGCGTATGAAAATACGCTTCACGCGAGCTTATCGCGTTCAGACAGAGAGAACGATAGACAGACGCGACGGGGACTTTATTTTATAATATGTATTGATAATGAAAGCAAATATCACAATCTAAAAGTATATTATAATACTAATATTCTAACATATTCACTGAATAGACAAAATGTAAACAATAAAAGTAAGTATATTTTTCATGATTGTAGATCTGTAATTCCGTAACGATCCCAACGTGGCTATTCACCTCTGTACCCGTTCGATTACACTGACGTCATGGTTACAGAGAAAAAAGATAAGTATTGGCTCTTAATGCCAGATACGAGACGCGTGAGACTCGACCGGGATAAGGGATAGGACGTAACTTATCAGCTAATCGGACCGTGGATTTTATAGAGGTTGCTATTGTTTTGTCCATTTCGTTTTATTTAGATGTATTTTATTAAGCGAAATGAGTTAAAGTTGAATAGAATGATAAAGTTGTTTGTTGTATACATATTATAAAATTCTAAGTCGAATCTGTACATTAAATATTTTTTGGAAAATTTTATTGAAATAGTTATTTTATCGATACAGAGACCGAATCTATAGTTTTCAGAATTGTTGTCTGACTGTCTGTCTGTCTGTCTATCTGGGAACGCATCACTAAAAACCCACTGGAAAGATTTTGAAGAAATTTGGGATGGTATATATTTGGGTCAACATATAGGATACTTTTTACTGCTGGAAATAATCTCATCTCTGAGAAATCGATACTAACCGTTAAAACGTTCTTGGACGAACCCGAGCGGAGCGAGAGTGAGTCGCTAGTCATTATATTAATAAAAATTTTGTGCTGTTTGTTGGTTAGCGTCCCCTTCAAGAATAACAACTAATTTAGCTTAAATTGCAAAAACTAAAAAAAAAACTGATTTTACTTTTTAATGAAAGATGTTTGAATAAATTCAAAGATTGCAAGCAATTTTATTGAAGCAACGTTTGTCGGGTCAGCTAGTTTATTAAAATAACGAAAGGAATTGTTTGTTTTATAATTTATAAAATCAAAAACTTCATCTACATTTTGTATACTGAAATTTTACAAAATACATAGTATATGATTAACGACGAGGTGTTTGCATCAAAACAAAATCTTATCTTATAACATTAAATGAGCAATTCTTGTACATATGTATATATATTTAATTCTTATACATATATTTATTTCGTATATCTCGGAAACAGCTCTAACGATTTGGATCAAATTTTTTATTAAGATAAGGTTTTGCTTTTTAACTTTATCTAAGTACCTACATCATAATAATATTATACAAAATAATAAAATACAACTGTCTTTTCTGGAAAAACAAACGCAATTTTTATATCTTTTCCGAAATTCGCTAACAGTAGCTCATTGACCCAGGTAATGCAATAATATATACAACGCGAAATTTATTTTAAATTTATATTTTATTTAAATTCAAAGATAAAGGACAAAGGACCCTTGTGTATGAACCTTGGACCCCCGTCCAAACAGCGATAAGACCCACGTCATATGAAAGCTCTTAGGGTATATATGCTCCTTTATTCTTGAGCATCTAAGTTCGATTTCAGTACAAAAATAGTATTTTTAATAAGAATGTACTTTTATTTATGGTATTTCTTAAGGACATTATGAATAAAAATACTTTTTCAAACTGTTTTGAACGTACCTCAAAAGTATTTCGTATAAATTAGATCCTATTAGTTTTGAAAATGAACTGAGAATCAATCCTCTTCGAATTATATCTGTGTTAAGTTTTAATTAACAAAATGAGGTCTTATATAAAATAATCTTTGAAAATCTCTTATGCAATTTAAAAAAAAAAAGTATAAAAGCCTTTATACAAATATCAAAGACCTATTTATATTTAAAGCGAAACGACCTTTCGGATTTTTATTTTTGAGTTTTATTCTTGAATTTTTGACAAAAAATGCTGGCTGAAAAGCATTCGTAACATCGAAAACAAAAATTCAAAATAAAACCCCGGAAAAATAAAAAAAAAATTAAAATGCCAAACATTCGTGTAAATCTAAAAAATAAATACAATTTCTATTTCACTTTTCTCTTATTGAGTGTCACATCTTTTTTTAGGATTCCGTAACCAAATAGCAAAAACGGAAATTATATTACGTAATTATATAATATTGTGAAAATTATCAAATATAACTATTTTATGTCGTCCATAAAATGAAAATTGTAGATGCATTAATATTTTATTTTACTTTTAACCACAGATCATATAATTACTATACTAGTTTTAACGTAACAAATTAGTACGCTTAAACAAAACAAATTTAATGTTGCATGTTATGGAACCCTCGAACTCGATGTATGATGTTATTACATTATACCCGACAAAATATTAAGATTTAACGAATACTTTTTTACAATTTAAAATATAAAATTAAATAGCAATTCAAGTAACAAGTAAAACAAAAGTTGATTTTTTCAAAAGAAAAAGCCTGTATCTCTTGTTGAATAAAATACAAAAGTTCTAAGTTTCACCGACGAAAAACATTCAGATGAATTTTGAAATTAATATTGAACTCGCAAACGAGATATTTTAAAAATGCGAAGTTGAATCGAAATTTACAAATGCCATTAAAAGCTTAGGTAGAATTTTGTTTATTTTATGTTCGGATTGAATCATCGGTGTAACTTCTCAATCATCTTTATAGAAATATTAACGACTCACCCTCGCTCCGCTCGAGTTTGTCCCTACTTTTGTTTTAATGTTTAGTATAGATTTCTCAGAGATGAGATATTTTCCCGCAGTAAAAAGTAATATTTAGATTGATCCGAATAACCAGCTATCATTACACCAAATTTCATCAAAATCCCTCCAGTGATTTTTCCGTGATGCAATCACAGACCGACAGACAAACGAAAATTCTAAAAACTATAGATTCGGCCTCTGTATCAATATAAATGACTATTTCAATAAGATCTTCTAAAAAAATATTTAAAGAACAGATTCGACTCAGTTAAAATTTTATTATAATATGTAAAGATTATGAAAAATGTTATTTGATATAAATATAAAACTTATGGCAATATATAACTATGCAATAAACACACTATGATCAGAAATCCTTTTTTCGTATGCGCAACTACTAACTTTATTCGTGGGGCTACCATTCTCGTCTACGAGACCAGGTCTTTAAGCTTTAGCCTGAAGGAACCAGAATCAGGGCCTAGAATTTTGATGTGAATTTGGAGAAGTTTAGGGAAATAGATAAGCTATGGTTATACAAAATATTGTAGCCCTCAGGCCGTATAAAAAAATAATTTGTATTGTAAGTAATAAAAAAAAATTAATATTCGTCAAATCACATTTTTGTAATCAGGACTTTTTAACGTCTTTCGAAAACTTGCGAGGTTTCCTCAGATATGCAGGTTTCCTGACGATGTTTCCTTGACCTTAAGGTAAGTGGTAATGATTTGCACGTGAAAATATGAGACGTGCGAGAATTGAGATTTGAACCCACTTCACTCAGTTTCCCAATCGAGCGCGTTACCACGGGGCTACCACTGCCTTGTTAATTAACTTTTGAAAATTGTAATAATTTGAGCGTTGTAAAACTAAGCCGAATATTTGTAAAATTCTTTACCTTTCTGGAATCTATTAATTTGAAATGTTGAAATAGTTATTTCTTACAAAGTTAAAGCGAAGCAAAAAGGTGGGCTGTACTCAAAAGATAACTGTAACTTAAGCTAGATTTTATGTTTTAAAAAGAACACTTTGCTTACACAATAAGTATATCATCCGAACTTATGCGCTTTTATTTTGAAAAATAAATGTGTTTTATTATGATGAATAAGAAAATTACTTTTATTTCGGATTATTTCGCGGATTTATTTTGATTTTTGGTTCCCGACGTTTCGAATGCTTTACAGCTATCATGGTCATGGCGGAGAATAAGGTTTTAGACGTCTCAAAGGCTTATAAAGATCTTCCGTGACCATGATTGCTCTAAGGCTTTCGAAACCTCGGGAACCAAAAATCAAAATAAATCTGCGATATAATCCGAAAAGGTAGTTTTATTTTAAAATCTTTCACGTAATAGGCAGATGATAACTGATATAACATGTATGTGAGTTGTTTAAATGTTATTTATTATAAGCGGTAATAATGTACAACCAAATGCCTACAAACGAGTAAACCATAACCAGCATAACACCTATCGGTCCACAAAAACGGACAACAGAGCGTTTCAGTAATTAATTTTAATTGCAAAACTTGGCGCTCAGAGCACGAGAGCGTTCTGCTGTGTTCCTAATTCGGTGATACGTGTCGTAACGTGACCTATTGGTATTTTCTAAATGTAAGTACCGATATTTTCTACAAGGTCCTAAATAAATTAAAACTATATAATATCGATTACTTTTGATTATGTCGTCAAGTTATTGACATCGTTTTGTTTTCGATAAAGTCAAATAAATGCAAAGTAGTATGCAAAGTTGTAAGGCAGTGGTAGCCCAGTGGTAGCGCGCTCGCTTGGGAGACCGAGTGAAACGGGTTCAAATTTAGGGTCTCGCATCTCTGATATTTTCATGTGCGAATCATTTCCAACATGATTACCACTTGTCTTAACGGTGAAGGAAAACATCGTGAGGAAACCTGCATGTCTGAGAGAACCTAGCAAGTTTTCGAAAGATATGTGAAGTCCGCCAACCCGCACTTGGCCAGCGTGGTGGAATATGGCCTGATCCCCCTCGTACTGAAGGGAGGCCCGTGCCCAGCAGTGGGACGTTAAAAAATAAGCAGAATACAATGCAATACTATGCCATTATAATCATTGATAATATTAAAAAAAAAACAATTCACCTGTCAATTTAGTCATGTAGTACACTAAAAATTGGCAATAAATATTAATATAGTAATTATAATAAAAATTTTTACTTCAATGATCAAATGTAGTTCGATGATTTCCAAGCTTGAGATTGATGTAGACCACGATACATTAATACAATCGTAATTCGCTGAGTCGCTTATAGTCTCTACTGTCTATTTGTAGTAATTTGTTAGATAATTTATCTTTTAATAAATAATAAATAAATATATTGGGACATTAACACACACCACCATCTAGTTCCATGGTAAGCTACGAGGCCTGTGTTATGGATACCAGATAGTTGATACACTACATATATAACTTTAAATACATACATATTATAAATATGAACACCCATGACTGGAGTACAAACATTCGTGCTTATCACACAAATGAATGCCCCCAGCGGGACTCGAACCCGCGACCGCTGGCACAGCAAGCAGGGTTACTACAAACTGAGCCAAACATGTCGTCAACCGTCTTTAAGTCTTTTATACATAAATAAGGAAAGATAAAATAATAGTATCTTTTCTCCTCTGTCAACTTTTTTTTGTTAAGTAGCTATTAAGGAGCTTTAGTGTTATCAATAAATAGATTTAGAAACAGTTGATTTTTTTATATAGATAGGTTAATTTTCTTCATATAGATATGTTTTTCTTAAATTTTCTTTCATGATTACCACCAATAGGTGAACACTAAAACTTTTAAATCGGTGTAGACCAAGATGTACAAATACACGCGTAAGTTTATATGTAGTCTATAGTTAGTTGAGTCATTTGATAGCTTCGTGATATTCAATGGCAGAAGCATAACTGCTACCTATATAGGTATATAGTTAGTTACCTTTTACATAAAAATATATAAGAATTAAGAGTAAAATAAAATGCGATTAATAAATTTTCTTGATAATGGCTTCAAATCATGTCAGTTCAGCACAGATTACTTCGCCTATGTCACGTAGAATGGAGAAGACAATAAAATTACGATTATATTTACTTGATAATATATTATCAATAATCATCTTATACTATGTGATCTATTCCATCCAGCTTCACATTAATGTGTATAATGTATATTCAGTGGTATTGTTATTCATAAATAAATGTGTTTTTAGAAGTTTAATGTATTTAAAAAAAAAAATTGATATGTAATTTATTTTATATGTTTAATAAAACTGGTTTTAGCGTTATTTTTACAATTATTTTACGTTAACAGATTCATATTTTACCGAAATCATCTCCTTAATTTTAAACAATTTTGGTAAATTTAATTAACTAAACATAAATCGTATTCTAAGAAACATTTATCAAGTCGCAATAAGAACATACCTTTGCATCGCACTCGTATCGAACAGTGATAAATTGGAATTGTTTCGCCTCCATTACCGCTGGCTTTAATTGTGAACTATCTACTATATATAGCATCTATAAATTCCTAGCAATGTTGATATTGTATTGATAATAATGTACATTAATTAATCTGAGATATTATTAACTTATATTACATGTCTCTAATTAGTACGCATATTTGTATGTCCGTATGTAAATCCAAGCTTTTCACTTGCCTAGCTATATATAACCTGATACATTTTTTCATTTTTAACCGACTTCCAAAAAGGAGGAGGTTCTCTATTCGTCGGAATCTTTTTTTTTTATTTATGTTCACCGATTACTCGAAGACGCCTGAACCGATTTGGATTTTTTTTTATTTCTCTGGCACCGACTTCGAAAATCTGATTCTATTCTAAATGAAAACCCCCGTTTAGTTATTTTTTACATTTTAGTGCCTGGAAGTTGTTTTTTTTTTTAGTTTTTATCCACTAATAGTTAACAACAGCACAGTGGTAACTTACTCAGTGGTATAGAAATTATAAAGCGTAAAATACTTGCAACATTGTAGAAAAGATATTTCAATCAGATGAATTAGTTGACGGGATGATGAACGATTACGACGGAATAAGATGCATTTTTGACTTAGTAAAGTTGCATCTAAAATAATATATTTTCGACAAACTTACAATTTACATATGTACAATGTACATTAATCTTACAATTGTTCTGATCATATAAAATACATTATATTTTTAGTATTATGTGAGTCAGTTTACTTATTAGCTTAATAATTAAGAGATAAATTGTGTAATAATAAGTGCCATCTCTATTTCTGTTATTCTCAAATTCAGGCGCAGGAACAATGGCTTTACGTACTCTCCAAGGTACGGGGTTGAAACACTGCTGACTTCCCAAGTCCGGGCTGTTACTGGGACTTTTTTAAACAGAAAGACGCAATAACTAAATTTGGCCCTACCCGGGACTCGAATCCAACACCTCCGAATGTGTCGTAACACACCAAGGCAGTCAATACTGAACTATTTATTATCTAAACCTCCCTAAACTATATCTACAAAGTTCGAACCCACCCTGGCCTTCAATAAACCAAAACTAAGTCACCGTTATGAAACAACATTACCATTGGTTTAGCATTTTAAATAAATATAATGACATGTTTTTACG
The DNA here is from genome assembly GCA_951806755.1 of Brenthis hecate. Taxonomy (NCBI): domain Eukaryota; kingdom Metazoa; phylum Arthropoda; class Insecta; order Lepidoptera; family Nymphalidae; genus Brenthis; species Brenthis hecate. Next base: position 3,155,691 of record OX638263.1, read on the forward strand.
TAGAATACGATTGATTAAAATTAAATTAGTAATTTAATTCTCAAAAATTATCAAACAAACTGACATACAATTAATTTATAAGTATAAAAAATATTTAATAGACTAAATATAACTTAACCATTTTTTCTAATTTTTGCATATTTGTATAACATAACTGCTTACAAATAAAGTGATATAATGTTAAAATGCTAAAGTATAAGGAAGAAAAATGTTTCGTTCATTGAACACTTATTTGAAAAAATAACCAATTTTATAGAAAAACACAAAGATACACTCTTCAGCAACATAGACGAAATCAGAACGGAGATGAAAACGAGTACTTAATGTTAAGAAAGATCTCTCCTTGAAAAATAATTGACATGAATTTAATTCAAAAAATATTTTAAGGCAGTGTCGTCAGATTTTTAATATTTTCCCTTATACTTATTCAGTGTGAAGTTCTCGTTTTGAAGTTGTAACGCGTTGTTGCTCTGATTGCAATTCTCGTTTGCTAGACGCGAAAATTAGTTCGTTTTAAAATTTTTGTATCATTTTGAATTTTCACAAAAAAAAATTGAATAGATCCGCAGTTTTTTTGCAGTTTTACTTTGTTTAGAAATATGAATAATTGCGCATATATGGATGTAGGTTGAACCCGTGGGTTCGAGTCTTGGATTAGGCAAAAATTTTTGCACTTTTAAGTTTTAGGAAGTCATGTTATTGCTAGAAATAGTTTAATGAAATTTTATCAAGAAAATTATAATTAAAAACTTTAACTGTATTTATTCATATTGGAACCTTCTAAACAATACTAATAATATTACCTTAATAAAAATATATTATTTTGTAGCTTATTTCACATATAATTTTTGACGGTTCGCAGAAACAAAAGTTTTTTAAAAACCTTTCACTTGAATTTACGAGCATATTTGATCAAATATTATGTTAAAAACGTGTAATAAGCACTTAAACGCTATAATCATAAATACATTTTATGGGGCGCTATCATTCTCTACATATTCCGTTACATTCTTTGTATGGGGCGTTAAAAAATACATTATTAATTTTAAAAACCCAAAATCGTCTTGTTTAATCTAAATTACCGTTTTTATTTTCACATTACGACCGGGATTCTGTACTGATTTATAATGTTATTAATCAAGCTGAAATATCAGGTCCGCCCAATTATCTCTTGTTGAATTTTACTGGCTTTATTTTTGAGTCGCTTGTATTCATACTTATAAAATACTGATATCATCATTAATTCACTTCATTAATTTAGATATTAATATGTTCATTCAATTTTAAGACGATTTTTCGCCTTTTTGTATAACTTTTAATCGTACCTATTTAAATCTATATTATAAGTTTAAGACTAAACGTTATACTTTCTTATCCGAAAATGGCTCGACTGAATGAATTTCATGGGATTGTCATGGTTTTACATAAAATAGTTAAACACACAGCTAAATTTCATTTCAAATAACTCTATTAATGACATAGAAATAATACTTAAAAAACAAGTTTTCAAAAGCCGTATTTTTTAAACAGGCAGATGCATTTATAGTGCTCGCTCTTCTACTTGCTGGGCATTTGACCTAATATAATGATAAGTGAACTCAACATTGAGATTCTTCAAGTTGTTTTAAAGACGACAGTTCTATTACGTGCTCACTTCACTTTTCCCTTCACTTTTCTTTTTAAATAGCATCTCAATTTTGTAGCTTAGGAAATTTTAAGCAATATTATTATATCATGGCACAGTGGGGTGTGCTTGATGGGCATTAAATCTTTTACCAAATGTCAAACATTTTTCTTTAGAACCTATTTTTTACAGAAGTAAAAAAATACTCCATTTATTCGACTCCTTGAAAAGATATGAAGAGGGAAATTATTTCATAATAATTTTCGCGAACGTTATCATTTATTAGTTAAGTAGGATATATAAGTAGTATATCCGGATTATATAATTTGTATCTTACTAGCATTGCCCGCGGCTCCGCCTGCGTTCAGATGACCAAAAACCAAATTCTTAGTATACTCTTACATTGCAGTTTTTGAATTTTTTCTCAAAAATGAGATATTTTCTTGCGGTAAAAAGTATATTTTATATTGACCCGGATAACCAGCTATGATCATTGCAAATTTCATCAAAATCCCTCCAGTGGTTTTTCAGTAATACGATAACAGACATGCAGACAAAAAATCTAAAAACTATAAATTCGGCCTCTGTATCGTTAATAATATTTATTTTAATAAGATTATCAAAAAATATGTACAGATTCGACCTAGTTATAATCTATATATATATATATATATATATATATATATATATATATATATATATATATATATATATATATATATATATATATATATATAATAAAATTCTAACCAAGCAATAGACATTATTATCGATACAGAGGCTGATTCAATAGTTTTTAGATTTTTTTGTCTGTCTGTTACCGCATCACAGAAAAACCACTGGAGGGATTTTGATTGAATTTGGTTTGGTGATAGCTAGTTATTCGAGTCAACATAGAGGATACTTTTTACCGCGGGAAAATATCTCATTTCTGAGAAAAAATAGAAAAAATGCATTGCAAGGGTATAATAATATGTAAAACCTAAGAATTTGGTTTTTGGCTATCTGAACGCGGGCGGAGCCATGGGCATTGCTAGTTTTATTACATGTATAGATTTTAATGGCTTTATTTATGTGCCGCTTGTATAACTCGCGTCATCTAAAAAGAACGCTGGCTGTCAAGCTGCGCAGAAGCGATTTATCGGTCAAATTGGTAGTAAGAAGCGGGGCGCGAGGCGGCTCGGGGCGGCTGGGCACGCGCCGCATGGTTGTTGGCGCGCTATTGGTTCGTCAGTTTGAAATACCATCGCGCACACAAAAGTTTTTAATTAGGAAATGGTTTTATATATAGAAAAGAGAAAAATTGTTTTTGATGTATATTGTTTTACAAAAAGAGAGTCTAATAATAATGCAGTTAATAATAAAAAAATGTATTAAAAGTATTAAGTTAATTTTTTTTTAAGTAGATTAAACATTCTGCACTGAATCAAACATATTTTTTATACTGAATAGAATTCTATTTAATGATATTCTATCTAATATATTTTTCAATGTCCCTACCAATAACTAATATATGAAGCCGCGAGCGAAATGCTAAGAAAAATAAAGTAATAGGCTTAGTACTTTTGTGCGCGAGTATACCCATGCGCAAACATACCCTCTTCACTTTCTTCCAGCGTTCTTTTTAGATGACGCGAGTTTTACTCATACTTATAAAATATCAATATCATGTCTAGATTCATTAATTCAAATATTAATATGTTCATTAAATTGTAAAATGCAAATTATTTTATACTAATTTTGGCATATAGTTTATCTGGAATACAAGATATCTCCAATGCGAATTATGTAGCCCTTGAGCTATTGTAGTATGGAGAAATAAGAAACACACAAACTTTCGTGTTTATAACATAATAGTTTTTAATGCTAAGTACCGTAACATAAGCTCCTGCACTTTCACTTAAAGTTTTAACGATACTCGTTAGCATAAAATATTAAAATATTTAATAAAAAATTTTTAAATTAAAAAATATGAAATGTAAAATTACATATCTACTTTCTTTTGTTTTGTAATGATTTTATTTTTAAATAAAAAATGTTATTTCCGCTTCATTTTTATTACTTTTATATAATTTAAATGAACTTCATTTAACATTCAAAGATTTTTCTAAACGAGTAACTTAATGGAACAATAGTTCAGATACACAAATACATATTTTATAGAAAGCGTGTTCTCAAGTGGAAAATCAGCATGTAGTGTACATGATAGACTCAAGCCTGTGACGCTGCACGCACTGCGGCTGACGGCGCCATTTGTTTCCTCTCATAAATACCTTTATACGTCACGACCGGGCGATAACGATACGACCGACTAAAATTTGCTAATATTTTTTAACATTTTTTTAGTACTTTTACTGTGGTAATGTCTTGTATATAAATGAAAAAAAAAATATTTTTAATATTTGTAATAAAATAATTCATATTCATGAATCATCATCATGTTAATTTTTTATTTTATTACAGTATAAAAAAATCTGAGACTAAAAATATTACATATTAAATAGATATTAAGATATAGATATAATATTATAATATAACAAATAAAACAAAAAAGTATTTTACGTATTTTCAAGTACGTTTTAATTTTTATAAAATATAAAGCGTAATTTGTGAGGAGAGTATAAAATGCTCACAATCTATTCGATTCAAAGGAGGTTGTATAACGCTTAGGTTGAAAATCACAATTTTTCCCTGTTAGCAACAAAGGTGAGGCCTTGCGTAATTTATCCGGGATTTTCCCCTGATAGTGACAGATTATGCAGTATTGCCATAAAAAGAAATGTTTCATTGCAATTTGCATTGAAAAATATTTCATGAATATTTTATATTTAAATTGTTCATGTTTTACAGCTGCGTTATTTATTCCGCTTTAGTGTCAATTCATCTGAATGCAAGATAAATTTATTGAAAACAAAAAAAAAATATTTCTCACTACCGACTTTATCTGTACTATCACAGAAAAAATATATTTTGTCTATACGAGTAAATATCTATATAGTTTTACATAATTATCTAGGTATACAGCAGAATTAACAGAAAGTTTAATAATTTTTGTAACACTAGGAACATGTCCTTGTTTTGCTTAGGTTCTATCGCAGCATGCTTTCTAGTACCTAGGAATTAGATTTTTTTTATAATTATTACAATTATTTTTATCAAATCGGTACCTATACCGATATTAAAATCACTTTTTTAATTTACATAGCTCGCATATTTATGTGTATTTAAATTAATATTATAAAGACGAGAGATTTGTTAGTCTTTGTAAACTCTGAAACTAGTGAACCTATTTTAATTATTCTTTTACTAATAGATAGCTAAATTATCCCCAGTACCCAGTGGTAACGCGCTCGCTTGGGACTTTGGTTGAAACGGGTTCAAATCCCGGTTCTCGCACCTCTAATATTTTAATGTGCCAATCAATTACAACATGATTTCCTTCATCGTGAGAAAACTTGCATGTCTGAGAGAACCTAGCAATTTTCGAAATACATGTGAGGTGCGCCAAGCTGCACTTGGCCATCGTGGTGCACTATAGCATGAACCCCCTCGTATAGAACGGATGCCTGTGTTCAGCACTGGGAGATAGAAAGAGTTATGATTCGTCATGTTGAGGTATAAGTTTTTTTTTATATAGTCATCCACTAAAAACTTCTCAGACCAAAAAAAAAAAACAAAAATCACGTCAATATGTTGGACCATGGCTGCGTAAAAGTAGGATAAAAACACGCTTTTACATTCATATATAATTATTAACTAGCTAATTCAATATAATTTTGGTTATATTCCATTTTTCACTTGTTCCATTGCATATGATAATGCAATGTTTAACCATATGTTATGCGACATGTATGCAAATATATTACATAATAATTATATATTTAAATGTATCAAAATTTAAGTGACCTGACCTGAGATAGTAGTTTATTAAGAATGCGAATAAGATTTATTATTTCTAATATTTATTATTTCTAATTAAATCAATAGTAAACTAAGATGATCTAAATGAAGATATGTAGATTTAAAATTACAACAATAAGTCTCTAATAGATTGCATATAAAATGCGATTGATTTTTAAGTGAAATGAAATGAAATTATTATTGTATTTTTTTATCTTTCCATATAAGTAGGTTTCGTAAATGTAGTTTTCTAGACGTAACAAAATAGTAATGATGTCCTAATGACCTTTTTCGACCACGACTTTACGTACTCTCCGAAGCAGGAGGGTATAACACTGCCAAATTTCGAAGTCCGGGCTGTTACTGAGATTTTCTTAGCAGACAGACTTAATAAATAAACTTGGCTCGGGATTCGAAGCCCAGACCTCCTGACGTGCAGCCGTATATGCTAACCAATAAGCCACTGAGACAGTGACATAAAGACTAATTAAATCACAGTCTACCTTTTCCATATTTAAAATTGTGACAATTTATCATCTCTTGTACACTCATAGTAACCCAGCAGTTTTCTGAACCACGAGTACTAATTATGAGTTAATTTAAACATATATTTTATATGATATTTTAATAATACTGTATGATTGTTACATTATTTATGTAATAGTGAAATAATATACTGAACAGGTAAATAGGCTCTATTTAAGAATCTAACGTTCTAAAGTTCTAAGAATCTAAAGTTCATTAACAAATGAATCAGTATTTCTAAAAAACTTAGTACAAAAAGATACACATTAATTTAAAATCAAAAAACAAATATCACGGCAATTTATTGCTACAAATGCACTGTGAATATTAATTCTTGTCTCACTTTAAGCTGACTTCTTAATTATTAAATACCATTCTAAGGATAATCTGCTCTTCGAGTTCATTTATTACTTTACGATGCGCTACTCTGATAAATTACGAGAAATGTATATAAAAAAAAACAAATTTGTCTTTACTAAAAGGATACTGTGTTGACCTCTTTTTATTCTACGCACTTTCTCTGTAACAGTAGACGCATTTATCATCACACACATACACACACTCACATCACCAAATCATAATATTGTTGTATAATCTCTGTAAATATCAAAGCGACATCAAAACTGATGCATTAGATAAGGCTACGCTAGATAGAAGTGAAATGCGAATAAAATATAAGTGTTTATGGTCAAACTAAAAATAAAATAAAAAAAATCCAATGGTTTCAGATTTTCAGATCAATAACCCGGATACGAACTCGTAGACTGGTTACAGCGTGAAAAAAAACGCTCTTACGTCATTCAAAATATTGATTATTTGAAAAAAAAAACGTGAAAATGAATCAATAATCTATACATATTATAATAAAATTGTTACTAAGCTGAATCTGTACATTAGGTATTTTTTGTAAAATGTTATTGAAATAAATATTATTATCGATACAGAGGCCGAACCTATAGTTTTTAGAATTTTTGTCTGTCTGTCTATCTGTCTTTCTGTTTGACTGTCTGTCTGTTACCGCATCACAGAAAAACCACTGGAGGGATTTTTATGAAATTTGGTATGGTGATAGCTGGTTATCCGGGTCAACGTATAGGATACTTTTTACCGCGGGAAAATATCTCATTTATGAGAAAAAATACAAAAACTGCAATGTAAGAGTATACTAATATGTAAAACCTAAGAATTTGGTTTTTGGTCATCTGAACGCGGGCGGAGCAGCGGGCAATGCTAGTAAATAATAATATTCAATAAATAAAATGACCACTTACCTACACAAAAATATTTTCATAGTGTGTAATAATGTACAATAATTATAATTTGCTATTATAATTTTATTTAGCCTACAAATTGAGAACAAAATAAAAGCTAAGTCACAAACGTTAATTAGGAGAGATTAATTAATTTGTAAGTCATATTTAAGGACTAGCAGCAATTATCTCTAAAACGTATTAATTCAAAGGGTCGAAAAATATTAATATTTTCAAGTTTCTTAAGAGCGTCAATTAAGCCGCCAACTTGAGCGGTTATCTCGGTTCTTCAGACGCTATTTATTTATCCGTATAATAACATTTTTGGTGTGTTTGGTTTGCGTAATTATTATTTTATAAACTGTCCCTCCCATCCTGTATATTTTACCGACTTCAAAAAGTAGAGGTACTCATTCTGGTACATACGAGTATACTTTGTTCGGCAATTGTATTTTCAATTAATAAGTTGTTATATATATATAGTTTTCAAAAGACATGTGAAGTCCGCCAACCCGCACTTGGCCAGCGTGGTGGGCTATGGCCTGATTCCCCTCGTACTGAAGAGAGGCCCGTGCCCAGCAGTGGAACGTTAAAAAGGGCTGAATACAAGTTGTTATAAATAGATAATATGAACTATTTATAATATCTATGAATAAGATTCTACAAATCAAAATTTAGGCAGTGGTATCCCAGTGGTGACGCACTCGCTTGGGAAACCGAGTGAAAATGTTCAAAAAGCTTCCATCATCAAATTCAAAAGATTTGTTAAAGAAAGTTTGTGAGCTATAGGCTATTATACAATTAATGATTTTATAGAAGATGGCACGCCTAGAGAATGAAGTGATCGCCTCCAGGCTACTTTATTTTTATAGAAATATTGTAATTTATAACTAACTTTATAAAAAAAGATAATGAAATAATATATGTCCCGCTGAGTACCTTTCGCCAGTTCTTCTCAGGTCTGAGGCTTCTTCTTTCCGAACTGGTAGTAGACTCATGACGTTCGGTAAAAAATTGTAATAATTTAATGCTGAATAAAATATTTTTTTGAATTTGAAGCGGGTACGACTCGCGATTCTCGCACACTTGATATTTTCATGTGCGAATCATTTCTAACATGATTACCACTTGCCTTACGCCTTTTCACGTTTAAATCGCTAAACAGATTTCGATAAAATTTGATAAGAACATACATTGCATCTTAGGGATGGACATAGGAAATTTATGATCCTCACCGAGCCGTTACTATACGAGTTTGGCCATAAGCAAAATCTAGTCTCATATACATAAAAAAAAAACAATACATCCTTGAGCGGATAATAATAACTTTTGAAGCGTTTTTGAAATCGGTCCTTTTTAAATTAGAAGCAAATAATTATCATCTAATATTGTTTACATCTTTTATTTCGTTTACATTTGCGTAATAATTTAGATGTTTCGCTATGGTTCGTGCCATATAGGTTGAGAGGTGTTTTGTATTTTCTCGGTTCGAAGCCTACATACATAATTTTATAATTACGAATAAACTGGAAATGCGGCTGTAATTTGCAAACTTTATTTTTACAACTTTTAATTAGTAATTAACCGCCCTATAATTTAAAGCATAGAGTACTTTATATTATATTTATATATATTTTTCTCTTAAGTTGTATATTTATCCGATAGTTGGTGTAGGTAGTATGGATGCCTAAGTGTCTGGAAATATCTAATGCAATTACTTTTAATTAATATGTTTGATTACTATATAGGGTAAAGGCAATGGTAGCCCAGTGGTAACGCGCTCGCTTGGGAAACCGAGTGAAGCGAGTTCAAATCCTGGGTTTCACATCTCTGATATTTTCATGTGCGAATCATTTCTAATATGATTACCACTTGCCTTACGGTGAAGGAAAACATCGTGAGGAAACCTGCATGTCTGAGAGAACCTATCAACTTTTCGAAAGACATGTGGATTCCGCCAACCTGCACTTGGCCAGCGTGGTGGACTATTGCTTGATCCCCCTCGTATTGAAGAGAGGGCCCCTGTCCAGCAGTGGGACTTTAAAAAAGCCTGAATATAGTATTAAGTATAGGGTAAACTAAAGTAAGACGCAGTGGTAATACGCTCTCGTGTGAAACCAAGCAAAGCGGGTTTAAAATACAGATTTCGTATCACTGACATTTTCATGTGTGAATAAATTTCTACATGCCTTGAGTTGATGGAAAATATCGTGAGGAAACCTGCATGCTTAAGAGAAAATGCTTAAAAGACATGAAAATTCTGCCAAGCTATACTTGGCCAGTGTAGTCGACTATGGCCTTGTTTCCTTCGTATTCAAAGTAGGCCCTTTCTCAGCAATGGGACATTAAAAAGTGCTGAATAATTCTTTAATATAAATTCTTGTTGCCTTTATACAATGAAATAAAGCCTAAATAAAAGAGCGGTAAGACCTCATTTATTTCCTTTAACATACTTTTTGTAATTAATTAATATTCATAATAATATGTTGGGACATTAACCCACAACAACATCTATTTCCATGATAAGCTACGAAGCTTATGTTATGGATACCAGATAGTTGATGTACTACACATATATAACTTTAAATATATACCTATTATAAAATATATAAACACCCATAATTGGAGTACAAGCATTTTGTTCATCACACAAATAAATGCACCCAGCGGGACTCGAAACTGCGACCGGAGGCATAGCAAGAAGGCTAATTACAAACTGAGCCAAACGTGTTGTCAAAAGTAAAGAATTATTAATCGCCATCTAAATAATTGTCAGCCGTAAAAAGGGTATAACTGCCCAGGTCGAACTTATACCGGTTTACAGCATAGCGTGATACGATAGCATTAGGTAATATAAACATTCAACACAAATCGCATACAAATGAATCTAACTCGAATCGCGTAATCCTTTACACTTGTATACATTTAAATAAACATTTATTATAAATAAAATATTTTTGAACATCATTAAGTAAGCTTTATAAAGTCCGTAGCAATTAAAAAAATTACTTGTTAATGTAAGTGATATTACATTAGACAAACGTGGAACACGTTATGTAAAAAAATGACACTGCAAATAATGCTAAAGATCGCTTATTCGATTCTCACTCAAGGTTAATTTCGACTCAAAAAAAATAGAGACTATAATGTTATGATAAGTAAATAACGAATAATTATATCAATATAAAGTCACTTCTTTTAATGTATTTTACAAGAGGCGGATTTTGAATAATTAAAATAACTATTAAATATAGGTAATACTCATGGTAAAATTATTGACCCAAAATCAATTCCTCTAAGCAGTTGTAATAGATTCAACATCCAGAACCCACCAACTCAGAACTCAAGATCAACCACATAGCATTACAAAACAAAAATTAGTCTATGGTTCATTTCTGTTTATAAACCATGGATAAACTTTGAAAAAAACGCGTTTATTCTTTACTCGGTTATTGCTTAAAAGAAAGCAAAACCACCAAAAAATAAGCCCCAGACTAAAAGAATAATAGACAGAGCCTGCAGATGATAGTTATTAAAGCCTGCAAAGGTGTTTATTATAATTAGCTATATCATAATACCATTCCCACGGCTTTGCTCTGAGTAAAATTTTTAATAAGAAAAAAATATATAAATGTATATATTAAATAATGTATTTATGTTAAAAAAATACAAAAGTTATGAGGAACAAAACAATACAAATAAAAATATATAATTCTAAAAAGTATTTACTAGATTGACATTTTTATTTTGGACATGATTTTAGCTATTTCTTTGTTTAACGCGTGTAAATAAAGACATATTTTTTCGCATTTATAATAATAGATTAATTTGTAAGACAATATTGCCTTTTTTGTGAGCAATTCTACAATCTTTGAATATTCACACTGCAATTATGTTAATGGCAACCACCGGTGCATTTCATCCGCAGCATCCGAAGACTAGGTATTAACTGGGATTACGATGCTTATTACGCTCGGTGCTTGGCCGGTGTTTTCTATTTACCTACTATACATTTTTCAAAACTCTATACATTTTAAGGTTAAAAAATAGAAATCTAAGGTATTACTTAGATTGATGTTTGCTGTAGTCATAATACTCAATGTTTAATATTTTAGATTTTAATACTTATTGCTTTGGTTCTTTTTTTGTATATTATACATTTATATTACGTGATTTAAATCTCATCGATTATAATCCTCTTTTTGGTACAGTGGCTTATTAGTAGATGCTGGTTGTAAGGCACTGGGTTCGAGTCCTGGAATGGGCTAAAAAAAATGGTACCTGGATTCTTTTTTTTTTAAAACAGTTATTATTAGTAACTAGAATTTGGGGAGTTGGAAAACAAGGAAATACATATGTAGGTATGGCGCCAGATCTTTTTCCACTCATGTTCATTCCTGCGTTTATTTCTATTTTTGTTAAAATTCCTTTATATTTCTTTATTAAAAGGAATATTACAAAGAAAAATAAAACGTTACGATACTTATCTACAAATATGAAAAACTTATTAATATCTAAAAGTAGAAAACGATTCTCTCAATTATATTTCCTGATTATAATTTGATGATCATTATTGAAACCACAGATTAAGACAATAAAATCAAATAATCAAAATTAAGGCTATGATGTAACTTTCCATTTATGATATTTATGTAAAAACAAAATATTTTTATATTCTTATTCTAACATCATGTTCGTATTGCATGAATTCAACCCTTTTTTAACGTCCCACTGCTGGGCACGGGCCTTCCTTCTATGCGAAGGGGATCAAGCCATAGGCCAAGTGCAGGTTGGTGGACTTCACGTCTTTCGTATACCTGCTAGGTTCTTTCAGAAATGCAGGTTTTCTCATGATATTTTCCTTTACCGTTAGACAAGTTTTTTTTGAATATACATGAAAATATTAGAGGTGCGCTTTGACTCGGTTTCCAATATGAGATTACTTCAGTGGAGATATACAATAACTACAAATTCTTCTCTACATATAATTGAAAATCGATACTAAAATGCTTTAAAAGTTTTTTTTAATAAATAAATACTCATTTTTATGGTATTTTCGCTGAATACTTTCCATAAACATATTATTACAACCACAAAAATACAGACAAAAATAAATATAAGTTTAATTATGTAACCTTCTATCATTATGTGCTCTAAAATTAAAACTAGACCTAAGAAATAAGACAAAGTATTTAAATGTACCTATAAAAGAAATAAAAAAGGGCAGGTTAAAGGTATTTTTGATATTTTTATATAGACTTTTTAACGCTTACATCAAATCAATAGTAGTATTGTTTTACAATACGCTGTGTATCGCCGAAACTAAGCATCGAAGGATTTATTTTATTTGTTCCACATCGCGTCAGCACTGCCAGTGCACAAACTAAAAATACGAAGCTTATACGGACTTTATTTGCCAAAATATGCTTTCGATATCAAAAGAACGATTCATATAAATAAATTCATTTACGAACGACTACGTGTTAAAATTTTCAAACTTTTATGTTACATAGCAAAGCTTTCATAGTTAGTTCATAGTCGTATGCTATGAAACACAGTAAGCTCTATTATTTAATAGCTTGAGCTTTAAATAACTTGTTATAGTAGAGTTAGAATTTTTTAAATTAGACTTTACAGGCTTAACCTGTCAGACTGTATTTGACTTTTCAGTAAATGTTTTGAATATTATTTTCATATTATAATTTACATATTTACTATATAGTATACTAGCAGGACCCGAGGCTTCGCTCGCGCTGAAACTACAAAAAATCTCTAAAAATGTAGCTTTCATACAAAATTTTATTCCCTATTTTACCCCCTTTATAGGATGAATTTCGAAAAATTATAAAGCACGTATTTATTTTATTGTATTGAAGAGCATTAATACCAAGTTTCAAGTAATTCTTTTGATCATAAATAATTTTTTGGCTTGTATTATAATAACTAGTTTTCCCGTGGGAATGAGATAATCTCTCGCGGTAAAAAGTAGTCTATGTCACTTTCCAACTATCTCCACATAAAAAGTCACGGCAATCCATCACTCTGTTTCGATGTGAAAGAAGGACAGACAAACAAACAAACATACTTTCACATTTATAATATTAAGTATGAAAATATGGATATTTATAATTTATTTTAATTTTAGGTAAAAATATTAATATTTTTTAAGCTTACTGTAAAACAGAGCTTATTATGAAACATAGAGCATACAGTGTTTTAATTCAAAGTAAGAGGAAATCTGGTCTAATACGGCCATCACGAGCCTCTATCACGAACGTTAGAAATCTGGAAGTTTTCCAATTTCAAATTCGTGGAGCCATTCCAGAAAATTGGATTTCTTCGTATGCTCGCCTCTTAGTTCCAAGCTGTGTCATGATTAATTCGCCCTTTGTTTATTAAAGATCACTGCAGTTAGTGAAATGTCGGCAAACCAAAAGATCTCGCTAACAATATGATGGTTACTGGTTCGATTTTCACTTGAAACAATTTGTTGTATTTTCATACACAACTTGCGCACGTATTAGTATGTAAAGTACAGTTAAAAAAAGGCACTGTATATCCCCTTGAAATTTCACAAGCTTAAAACAAGGTATGATATTATAAGGCGTGATGAATATACAAATGTAATTATAAAAAATCGTCTAACTGCGAGTGAAACTTGCACACTGAGGATTAGCATCAAGCATTAAATTAGTTTTAAATTTGATTTTAGATAATTTGTTAGTAAAAAAATCTAAAATTATCCAATTTTTTATTTAATATTTTAAAAACACTCATTTCATTATGAAAAATAGTCAACACACTTTTTACTAAACAAATTTCTTTAAAAGTATTTTGGAAGCTCTATTATCGCAATAATTTTCAGAGTTCCAACCCATACTTTAAGTATTGAGAGGGTGGGTAAGTGGGTGACGGTCATACTACTAACGACCTCAGAAGCTAGCTAGATCTTTAAAATGAGATAAATGTTTGTTGTCTAGATATTTAGGAATACCCTTAGTATAATATTTAAAAAAATTCCAAGGAACCATTTCTATTTATTTAATTTTTCATAATTTAACTTCACTATTGAGTAAGTGGTTCACATTAGGCAGTTGCCTTTCAGCTCAATATCCTCAATGATCTTTAAATACAATTGCTGTATACAGATTTTTTAAGGACCCCGCTTTTGCCTTTTAACTATGAAACCCTAAAATTAAATATAAAGCATATAGTAACATAATTGACTATAAAAAAAAACATTTTAATTAAATTTTAAATATAAAAAAACTTATAAGTATAAAAGAGCTCCTTGAAAGTAATTGTAGAACGCTTTATTACTTTTCTATTCACTTTAATGACTCACTGTGAGTAGTAATTTAAGTCTTCATTTTAGATGACAGAATTTGAGTGAGTAATGTATTTATTGCTATGCTTGAAAACTAAATTCTTACTAATAGAAATGCTTTTTTTGTGCACAAAATATCGCTGTAACCTTTTTACATATTTCTAGTATTGTTATTTAAGTAATTTATTGCAAAAAAAAACTAATATGATAATGTCCCGGGAAACTGTATTCAACCCATTTTTACGTTCCGCTGCCGGGTAGCGTCTTCCTAATACGAGGGGGATCAGGCCATAGTCCACCACAATGAGCAAGTGCGGGTTAGCGGACTTCCCATGTCTTTCGAAAAAATGCTAGGTTCTCTCAGACATGCAGGTTTCCTCACGATGTTTTCTTTTACTGTAAGACAAGTTGTGTTATACAAAAGATTACTAGGCATTGAAAAGTTGTACTATCTACCTCTGGCTCTATCTAGGTCAGTTCATACCAAATTATTGCACTATCATATCATACATACATAGGATTACAAATACCTAATCCAATACCATAATCAGGCAAGTTTGATTTTATAATATAATTTAAATTTTATGGTTATTTTTTCTTTTTTTTTTGAAAACGATAACAAAAATATACGGTACCATCACTGGACTTACATCAATCGAGATGCCTCCGGTAAATATGTACATCGAGAAAGCTTTTTTAGAGTAAGTCAAAAAATCAGACAAAGAGAACAAACTAAGAAGAATATTTTAATATCTATAATTTTATTAATAACTAGCATTGCCCGCAGCTCCGACCAAAAGCCAAATTCTTAGGTTTTACATATTAGTATACTCATACATTGCAGTTTTTGTATTTTTTCTCAGAAATGAGATATTTTCCCATGGTAAAAAGTATCTTATATGTTGATCCAGATAATCAGCTATCATCATACCAAATTTATCTGTATCAATAATAATGTCTATTTCTATAAGATTTTCCAAAAAATATTTAATGTACAGATTTGACTTAGTTAGAATTTTATTATATGTATAGATATATATTTCTTGTGGTTTAGATATAGAAAAATAACAAAGAATCATTTCTTCTTCACTTTCCCACCTTAACAGGCAATTCGTGTTAGTGGTTTGCTATGTCTGGCTGCTATTCATTTAACACATTTTATTTCTTGTTCAAATACAGATTGGATATAAATTGCCAGTTTTATTTTCCCTTTGATATATAAATTTTATTTCAAACAAAGAGAGATTTAATCTCTGTATAAGGAATATTTAAATAAATTATATTTTGTAATTGTTCACCCAAATACATTTCACATAACAATATTATTAGTATTTTTTTAATTTAGAAATTTAATAAAGAAGTCAGTCAAAAAGTCAACATATAAATTGCCAAAACTAAACTAAAACTAAATACAACTGTATATATAATTGGACTATGTGTATATTATGAAGACATAACAAAACATTTTTTAATTTTAAAAACTTAAAACTAAGTAGTACTTTGCAGAAACAAGTCACTTTTTAAGAGTATTTCAAGACTAGTGACTCATTTTTCATCCCCGTTGCGTTTTAAAGTTTAGTATAGATTTCTCTGAGATTATATATTTTCCCGCAATAAAAAGTATCCTATAGTATACTCAGATAATCAGCTATCATCATACCAAATAATATTTTTCAAAAAATATTTAATTTACAGATTCGACTCAGAATTTTATTATATGTATAGAATAGTTTATTTTTCAATATTTGTACTTTAAAAATATATTTTTTACCATAGAGTCAGCCATACTATAAGTAATCCAAAAGTCAAAATAAATATTTTTATTTTATAGGATAACATTGTTCCACAGTTTTAGCAATAAAACACGTATCTTAACTGTTATAGCTAGCGTCGTTTGACTGTACCACAGTGATAAAAAATCGTAAACATTTCGAAATCGATTTGTATACGCGAACTGTATTTTGATAAAAAAAAATATTTCTGTATGAAGTTTTATAGACTGACACTTTTATAAAGCCTGTACATTGTACAATAATTGCAAAAAAAACACTTCACTTCAAAATACTATAGATTCGAAATATTATACCATTTGCTGTAGAAACCCTTAGCCCATTGAGTCAAAGTGCTAAACACTTCTTAACACCTCGTCTTATCGCCTCCACTTGTGAGTATGACAGGAGATCTGGCTCATTTTTTGCCCAAAGAATCGGCATTGCCATTCAGCGGGAGAATGCGGCTAGCATTCTTGCCACTATTCCACACCGACATACTTGTGTACTTGGGTAGGAATAATTAAGTGTACATTTGATTTGTATATATAATTAAGTATATTGGTAATTTCCTTTATTGTTTATATAGGTTAATATCTATACATATAATAAATGTCTAACTGTGTATCTCAGTCGAATCTGTAATTTTTTTTTTGGAAAATCTTATTGAAATTGCCATTACTAACGATACAGAGGTCGAATCTATATTTTTAGATTTATTGTCTGTATTGTGTCTGCCTGGGAACGCATTGCGGTAAGCCACTTGAAGGATTTTGATGAAATTTTGTATAATGATACGTCAACAATTATCCGGGTCATCATATAGGATACTTTTTACTGCGAGAAAATATCTCATCTCCGAGAAATCTAGCAAAACTTTAAAACGTAACTAGGGACTAACCCGAGCAGAACGAGGCTAAATGGCTAGTTTAATAATAAATATGTTAATACTTATATTATAAAAGTAAAAGTTTACTTATAATCAAGTTTATTCATAAAACAAGCACGTGTACTGTAAAGTAGTAAGTAGTGGCACGTGTTCGTTGAGAAACGAAAAATGTTCTACTTTCAAACAATATTTCGTAAATTAATGAATTTGTAAACTTTTTTATAAATTAAGTAATTTAGC
Source organism: Brenthis hecate (assembly GCA_951806755.1). Taxonomy (NCBI): domain Eukaryota; kingdom Metazoa; phylum Arthropoda; class Insecta; order Lepidoptera; family Nymphalidae; genus Brenthis; species Brenthis hecate. Next base: position 3,173,215 of record OX638263.1, read on the forward strand.
GCTTATTATCCCGACAATTTTGTGATTTTTGTGGAAAAAATTTTTTGTTTTTTTTTTTTAGTTGTAAGCCCGTAGATTTATTTTACAAGAATAACAGATATAAATTATACTAAGTTCTAAATTGTTAAATTATGTGTAGATTATTAATATTCTGTAAGAGTAAAGGAAATCGCAACAAAGAAATCTGAGTGAAGCAAGGGTAAGTGGCTAGAATATTATAACATACTAGCGACTCACCCTCTCTTTGCTCTGGTTCGTCCCAAGCTTAGTTCCCAATACAAACTTTCATCCCCATTTTCAACCCCTTAAGGGACGATTTCCGGGATAAAAAGTATCTAATGTCCTTTCCAGGGTCTCAAGCTATCTTCTCACTAAATTTCATCTAAATCGGTTTAGTAGAACCAGAGATTACCCTCTACAACGTCACAAACTCACAAACTTTACCTCTTTATAATATTAGTATAGATTATGTATTTGAAGCATTGTGTTACATAAAAATATAATATCACTGTTAATATTTTTATTTATTTTAAATTTGACAAAAAACTTTACAATAATAAACGAAATCCAGTAACAAAAAATATCGATAAACTAAAGGGTCTAAAGCAATTTTTCAGTATTCCCATCCCGAGAGGTCCGAACAAAACGATGTTTGCTCAACGAGCGCTAACACCCAATCACGGCGACAGTTACTGATTGAAGCGTATACGTTTTGCGGAATTATAATTCATTGGGTAGATTATACCGTACCTTGATACTGAACGTTTCGCGTTTGTATGGAAATTTATTTTGTTAGTGAACTAAAATCAAAAAAAAAAACAAAGAAAAAAATGCTAAAAATCTCATATTTTGAAGTAGGTATTTAATGTGAGCGAAATTGTAGTGGTAGTCCAGTGATAAACCGCTCGCTTAGAAAACCAAGTGAAACGGGTCGAAATAGCGGGTTCAAATCATGCAAATCAATCAATTGGTAATGCGGTGAAGTAAAACATCGTGAGGAAACCTGCATGCCTAAGTTTTGAAAAGACTAATGCCCGATTTCACCAACATCCCTTAAGCTACCACCTACGTATGGGATCCCTAGCTTAAAAGTTCCCCTAAACTAGCCCCTAAATTGAATTTCGTTTTACCATCGTCAAAGCCCCTATTTCTAGTACCTATATTTAGGTGGCATTTGAACATTTAGGTGACCCCTAACTGTCGGTGAAACAGAAACTGTCCCCTAACAGGCCCCTAACTATGCTTAGGGGATCTTTTAAACTTAGGTGACGTTGGTGAAATCGGCCATAAGTTTGCCGCAAAACGTAATTGATCCCCCTTATTACATCGAGGCAATACTCGTATCCAGTTGTTGGAAGTTAAAAAGGGCTAAATAAAATATATATGCATGTAATATAAATGTACCTGCATCTATTCTTAACCATATTCTTAACTATACTTTTTCCTACCTCAAGAGTATTTTTTTTTATTCTAATGTATTTTATATTTATCGATTTACACTTAACAAAAAACTTAGAATACATACAAAAATAAATCTCATAAAAATTACTTGTTTCTTTAATGTTAGTAACTTACTCTATTTCTCCGATATAATGTACTAATTAAATTATTTATGTCATAGGTCACAGGTTCGAGTGCCACTCGATGTAAATATGTTTCTCGCATGACTTGAAGTGATATGACTTGTTGTAATGTACTACCGGATCTTTAATACAAAATATCCTAGTTTAATTACTGAACTGTAAAATACAGGCTAAATCCCAACAACAGGCTCCTCTCTTGTCGCTCCTCTCCACTCCGCCCCTCTCCTCTCCTTTTTCTTTTATTTTCCTGCAGGAAAAGATATCTTAAATATCCTAACCCGAGTAATAAGTAATCAGGACACAAAATTTTGTTAAAATCGGTTCAGTACTTTTTTGTGAAACGCGCACACCCAAACGGACAAACAGACATACAGAAAACAGACATACACACAAAAATTTTCATAATCATTGTTTTGGGGTCTGTATGATACAATACGTTACAGTCATTGTTTTGAAAAAATATATCATGTATAAATTTCGCTTAGTTACTGTTTTATTATATGTATAAATATTAGTTATTAGTTAAAATACATATTTATTTATTAACAAAGAATCACTTCGGTTCAAAAATAAAATCATGCTCCAAAACATTTTTTCACCGTCATTATCGCGCTCACGCATTCTCCTCGCGTAAACTCAGCATCACAAAGGTACAACTTCTGTATAACCCATCAGTGATATTAACCTCCAATATTTTTTTAAATGTAGTCCTAAGTCATATCTCTAGGATTTTTTTTTTTGACCGAAATCGAGCGAAATGCGACTGCATTTTTCACATTTTTTCGATTTAAAAAAAAGCCTTTGAGTGTTTTCAGATATTTTTTTTGCATTTGTAGCCCTCATTCAGACGCGTCTTTTAACATCCCAAATCTAATCAACCACGTAGTTCCAAAATCCACGACACCAGGGCGATGTCGCATTTTCGCTGAAAATCGGGCCTATACTTAAGCAGCAAAAAACATTTTTCAATGTTAAAACAAATTATAGAGTACTAAGATTTAAGTTTGCTGGTACTTTAGTATAGCTTCAAACACCAAATTGTATTGAATGTAGTATATATTCATACCTTTAAACACCCCACTGCTGAGCACAAGCCTCCCTTCAATACGAAAAGGATCAAACCATGATAGTCCTCGACGCTGGCCAAAAGCGAATTGGCGGACTTCACATGTCTTTCGAAAACTTGTTAAGTTCTCTCCGACATGCAGTCTTCCTCACGATGTTTTCGTTCACTGTAAGACACAAAATTAATGCCATTAGTTTTCAAAATATCGTAAATTTTCTCACTTATGTACATGCAAATAAAATTTCTCACTTCTATTGCCCAATTCGTATTTCGTATAGAGAAAAGCAAATATTCAATTCAGCGTTCAGAACGTGAATCAAAATCCTTCGCGCGTCGATTACTAGATCGCTTTAATTGTTCACGTTTCATGTGGGCGATTGCCCGTCAACATTTATTTAGCAAACTAATCGATTAGTACTAATAAAGTCATTGATTCCATGTTATTCAAGTTTAAATAAGCAGATTGAAAATTAAGTATTGAGCGAGTTAAGAATATTGAGTGGGAATAGTGATGATTGTTGTCTCTTAGTAGATTCGGTCACTAATTCGATTACCACACGGTTTAAATAGAAAATAATAGTAAAAAATAGTGAAAAAGTTTACTCATATACATAGACAAACGCAAAACAGTTCAGTGCCTTATTCTCGTGTGTCTGCCAAGCTATTTTTTTTTTGTTTAGTAACTATTTACGAGCTTTAGTGATATCGATAAAAATACAGGTAGGTAAATCTATTCATGTACTCGTATGTATGTTTTCCTCTAATTTTCGTCTGGGTGAAAAATTATTTTAGTTATTTTACCTACTTTTCATAGAATAGTCTAAGTAAGGGTAGACTTCACTTCGTTCAGGCGGGTGAATTTATTTAACAGACTAATCCCATTGAAGCACTCTATGTACCGAAATTTAAATAATCTATATCTCTAACTATAATATTAATCTATGCAAATATACAAAATAACCATACAAATATTAAATTATTTTCCTTAGCCCATGGAGTCAAAGTGCTAAGCACTTCTTAAAAGGCATAAATAACGCCTCGTCTTATCGCTTCTACTGGTGACAGGAGAACTGGCGCATTTTTCACCCACAGAATCAGCATTGCCATTCAGTGGGAGAATACGTGCCATTATTCCACGTGGACATAACTTGTTAGTATATAAGAGTACATTTGTTTTGTATATATCATTAAGTGTGTTTATTATTTCCTTTATCGCCTATACCTAGATTATAAAGATTATTTATTTTCTCCTTATTTACTTCGCTATATAAAAAGAATATTTCGTATCAACTTTTACAAATAGCAAATAAGCACATTTAATGTATAATTTTTTTCTTCTTCTTTGTTGTAGTATTTCTGAAGCGTGTTGTGTTTACCTTAATATAGATTTACAATGTACCAATGTTATCTATGATATTAATTATAGTACTAGTATTAAATAATTGTAAAACTGCTGGTAGACCTTAAATAAATAAAATAAAAATAAAATGTAAAGTACTATGAAAAAGTTTTTAATATTATTGTAAGCGATTAACAAGATAATTGAATTAAATATAACGATACGTACTCAGCTAAAGAACAATAAAGGGCAATACTAGCTAAAATAAAACAATGGCTAGATTAAAAATCCACTCGCTACGCATTTCATGTAGGTAAAAACAAATATCCAATAGAACGTTAGAAACGTGAATCAAAATCGTTTGCAAACGAACTGTTACTAGTGCCGTACCATGAACAGATTTCTACACTAGATATCGAGCGCATAAAGTATTTATACAATAAATACGTGCATTTGTATCGTATTTGATACGTGTATTGTTAGCGTTAACAATTGTCACTATAGTAATATTATTTTAATACAAGAAACATTGAATATATTAATAGCGTAGAATTTATTACATATTTTTATAATAGACTATCCATGTTTTGTATAGAGAGATTTTAATTATTTTATTCAAATCGTACTTTTATCTATGTTATAAACTATTATATGTTAAAATGTTATTAGTATTCAATAGCCATTGATATTACTTAAAAAAAACTTACCTCATCCTGCAAATTCACAGTTCTTACAATTAACCGGTTTTTTTCGGTATAGTTCACGCAGTTTTTTTTTTTTAAGTACGCTTGAAGCTTTACACCACTAACAAGAATTAGAGCTTTTTGTTTGCGGGTGGAGATAAAATGTATACAAAAATGGCTATTTTTAATCTGTTATAATATTATTTACATTTATAAATTAAGTCTAGTTTTAAAAAAAACGACTATTAAAATTATTTTAATGCAGTCAACCATTTTTTTTATGATAAGCCACTTTGATATTGTTATTTTTGTACATAATGTTAATAATATTGTCATGACCAAGGACCACGATGCTGAATGTTAAGGCATCATAAGCAGATCGAACGTCATATAAAACAATAACTGAAGCCACTATTTCTACCGATAAGATAGCACAATGGCTCAAGCAACGAAAACAAGAGAACCTACGCTTTTGTCTCACTCAAACAATATGAAAAAGCTTGAAATGATGCTGCAGAGAACTTATAGGATTTATGAAGGCTTGATATTGTGATGTTATGAATGAAAATTGGATGCGTCATCTAATGAACGTGTTATATATATTTTTTAGACTTATTCCGTTTGCATTGTCCAGCAGATGGAGAAAAAATTGTCACTTTTTGCTTTTTTCCCTTTATCTAATAGAATACAAAGTATGCAATGTTTGGTTAACAATTTAATTAATGTGTTGAGTAAAATATGCGAGTTCTATCGTGTAGAATAATAATCTTCATATGCTTAGTACAAATATTAACATAAAAATTCTTCATGTCTATAACAGATTATCATTTTATACACACGAATTTAATTTCAAATGTTAAAATAAATAAATTACTTGAATAAAAGTTACTCTAAAATCAACTAGCGCAGACTATTACTTGAATATCTAATCAACTTTAATTATACCTCTATACCAGAAAGTTCAAATACTAACCGTCCATTTCTTTCTTTCTCGAGTGCAAGGCAAACTATCCTCGTTAAACTGACAGATCATATGTATCAATTACCAAAAACGATTCTCACGGGTATTCGAACTGAGAGAACTATCGCTACGGTTTCTGATACACTAGACGTTCTTTGATCATAGTAAATTACGAAGCCTTTTCCCCATCAAGCCTTCACATCTCTGAAATTAGAGCCGGAATTGCAATTTTTTTCGATTGTGAGCCAAAACAGTGGAAGGTTTTCAATTCGTTCCACACTTTTGTACGCAGGGAGATTACTGTAAAACAATGAAATGTCCGATTCATTTTTTATATATAAGAAGCTGTGGCCTTTTTTAGATTTAAATGACGTTTATGTTAAATTGAATACATGCTTTTTGATATTTTTTGAGGAATATTATACTAGATACATAGGTTCGGCCTAGTTAAGATGTTAGTGATCACCGAATGAGTATAAAACTATATTTATACTAGTGACTCACCCTCGCTTCGCTCAGATTCGTCCCTAGCTTGCTTCCGAATACAAATTTTCATCCCCATTTTCACCCCCTAAAGGGATAATTTCCAGTATTAAGTTTTCTTAAATTTTCTAAGTTTCTGCGCAATTTTCTAAATTTTTTTTTAATGTAGGAAACTTCTACGAAGTATTAGAAAACATTTAAAAAAAGATGAATGAAATCGGTCAAGCCGTTCTCAAGTTTTAGCTTGACCAGGTAATATAGGGGTTTATTTTTACATATATAGATTATAATTATATATATAAGAATAGGTTAGATTACATCAGTGTGTTACTTTTCGTCTTTGTCATGTCAATTATACTTCTTATTTTAAGTGCAGCAACAGTTATGTCTAGATATACTTTTTTGAACATTGCCTCATTAATAGACAAGGCGCAGCCTAAAACGCTCGTTTAGATTAATGAAGGACTTTAGAAAAATTATCCCCTAAATATGGTACATAAGGAGTATAAGATTGTATGGAAGTTCGTCATTTTTGAAGTTAGAACATATTAATTAAACATTTTATGTTTTACCGTCTATCTATAATTACCGATGGAAAATATCACTGGATTCAAGTATACAAAATAAGTGTAAAGTACAAAATACTATAACATAGTAGTTACAAGAAAATGTATCTTAAATTATTTCTTAGATTATTACCCGAAAAAAACATTAAAAATGTTAGCAAATGACCGCTTTTCAAAAAAAGATTTTTTTTTACAACATAATGAATGCGATTGTATTTTATAGATAAGATAGAGTTCTAACGCAATGCCACAGTCAATGGTAGTGATAAATAAAATAAAACCTGTATTATTAGATATTTTCATAATAAATCTTTTACATAGGTCCAAAATTGCTTTACATTTGACACGAGTTTATTACAAACTATCTAGTAAATTTTGATAATAGTAAAAAGACAAAGGCTCTACAAGACCTTTATTCATTAACCTAACTTTCGTGTGTTATAGATTGCCCTTAGGGATCTCTTTTATGGGAGTATGTGACATAACTTAATTATTATTTATAGCAATGGGGTCATTCAAGTAGGTGAGGAAAATGTTGTAAATAGGCATCATAATATTATTTAAAATATTTTTGTATTTAGCCCATTTTATCTGCTCACTGCTGGGCACCGCCTACTCTTTAAAAGGGGATCAGGACATAACCCACCACGCTGGCTAAGTGCGAATTGGCGGACTTCATGCTTTTCGAAAACTAAAGTATCATAGTGTTGTGTATTTGTTTTAATAATATGAAGGAAATACCTAAATTCGCACGCGTTTGTCCATCCTAGCCAAAGCCAAATATAGATCACATCTACCAATATAACCTCTGCTTGAAGCACTTATGCATTGTAGGCACGTTACCAAGTTCACTTGTAAGGCGAAAAGCACGCACTATAACAAACTATCATAAAGTTCGGTTCAATGTTTTCATGCTACCTTAAATTGATGGGAATATGCTATCAATTACATATGCACACAGGCTAGCAGGTCGGCACGCAACGCTCGCTACCACTCCAACCGTTGGCTAATTCGAGTGAAACTGGTTGAAGCGAGATATTACCGAATCGAACCGGTTATTACAAGATTTCAGGCAGAATTTTCGGGGTTTTTACGCTTCAGTCGTTTATGTTATGCAAGCGTTTTACGTTAGAGTAAAATGCAAGTGTAATTTTGATTTTTCTTTTATGTATAAGGAAAAAAATACTCAAGTAAAATTCGAGAATATTGTTTTCTTCTATTCAATAACTAGGACATATATATATATATATATATATATATATATATATATATATATATATATATATATATATATATATATATATATATATATATATATATACTTGTGTAAAGTTTTGAATAAAATATTAGTTTTGATATGATAAATAGGTTTAATATTTTTATTTCTTTAGAATTTTTCGCTTATTTTTCTATACAATAGCAATATTTAAATATAATTCATCAATCATTTTCATTCATATCTTTTTATAATATATCTTTTTAATATGTATTAATAAAATATTTTTTACAAAATATTTCTGTAATGATATTTCTTCTGGGGAAAGGTTTTTAATGAATCATTTCAAATTAATAAAATAGGAAATTGTTTATTTAAAGTAATTAAAAAGTATCAAAATTATACTATTTTTTTTATTTAAAGCAAATAAGTATACAATATTGCACATGAAAATTTTCACTTAGTTTGAAAAGTATGACATGTGAATTTCATACAGTGTATTATGATTCTACTAGAGAGGGATCTCTCTAGCATTTTGAATGCCGCTTCCAATTAAGTTATCCACTTCGTACTAGTTAGACGAAATTTCTTTATATGCCTGTGAAACATACTTGTATGGTTAAAAATAAGGATTACAAAAATATAATTCACGTCAAGAAGGTTTGCAAGCCCTGCAATTATTTTTTTATTATCTGTCAGTAAGTACGTAAGACAGTAGCTTTGACACAAGTCCAACCTCTTTGTCTTCTTTTTGCGTGATTGAATCAAATTCCTTTGATGACTGTCTCATGCCATTCCAGTAATTTTCATTGCATCAAATTTTTTGATCATTTTGTTTGATGAAAAATTGAGTCTCAGCTTATAACAGCATCGGCATACAAGACATTTTTCCATATATTGAACCAAACTGTCAAATTTTTTTGACACAAACAACGCAATCAGACTAGTGGCATCTTTATACAAGATCTTTTATATATTTTTTAGAAAGTTTTTTTGAAGAAATTAAGGCTGTTAAATACAGCGTCTTTTCTTTTTAGGATTTTCTAAGTTTTATATTTCTAGTGCTTTTTTATTGTTCGCTATCATAGCATAAGAAAGTCCCTTATCAACTAATGACCAAATACGGTACTATAAATATAATATCGAGGTTATCGCAGCAGTTTCTTTAACAAAAAGTTCAGGTAAAAAAGCACCTTTTCCTTTTGTTCTCGAGATTATTCTATTCAGTGCCCTCATAAACAAAGACATAAACAAGAAACTCATCACAGTCTATGATGTCCTTAAATCCTCAACCTTTTAAGACTTGAGAGATGGCATAAAAATTCTACTCGCAATCTCGATGGTTCATTGTTTACTTGACCTTTTCTGTTTCGTTAATACGGGTCAACCACTTCATAAAAATACGTGGTTGGAAGGCGGTTTTTTGATTTCATATTATGACAGTATGAGAGGTTCTAAAAGGGTTCATGAGGACAGATATTAATGTTTCTTAAGTGACCCTCTTTAATTCATAATAATGGCTATTTTTAGATTTGAAGTATATTTAAAAGTTAATTATAGCCTTGTTGCTAGTTTAAAGCTTCACAAGTTACGGATATTTGATTTGTGTAAATAATATTATTTCTACTAAAATTAAAATTGGCTTGGAAGATTGTATTTATAGTTTGAGAATGTAGCGCATGCGTTACTAATCAAAGTCATCACATCCTAACGAACATTAAAAACATAAATGTATAAATAATTATTGCCTACTAGCATTGCCCGCGGCTCTGCCCGCGTTCAGATGACCAAAAATAAAATTTTTAGGTATTACATATTAGTATATCCTTACATTGTCTCTCAGAAATCAGATATTTTTCCAGATTCAAAAGTATCCTATATGTTGACCCGGAAAACCAGCTATCACCATACCAAATTTAATCAAAATCCCCCCCAGTGGTTTTTCTGTGTTGCGGTAACAGATAGACAGACAGACGGACAAAACTTTTAAAAACTATAGATTCGGCCTATGTATCGATAATAATATCTATTTCAATAAGATTTTCCATAAAATATTTTATTATATGTATAGATTAGTTATCAGTTATTCTATACTTTTAGCAAGTCTTCATGAATTCTTTATGAGTCTTCGTCTTGAAATTTCAAAATAGGTTACGATATTGGTTAGATAATAAAAAAACTGTTTACTAATAAGCAAATTTATTATCCAAGAATTATTACACATATCTGCTTAATATTTACGATATGTCAAGAAGTCTTTGAAAATCACTGAAATCATAATTTATTTAATTAATTATTTCTTTGTAACTTAAAATATCTTTTTATAATAATTCATAGAAAGTCGATTTATTATTTACAATAAAAAATCTATTTCAAATAAATATTGACATGCAAAATAATATGTTACATTCGTTAGGTACAACATTTTAAATTTTCATTTAATTTATATTACTTTACATATAGTCTATTTACATTATAAGAAAACGGCAATATTCATTAAGTTTCATCCTTAAATTTATCTTAGGGTTGACAACGTATATTTAATTATTTACATGACATTCGTAATATTTTAGTTAACATTAAATGTAATAAATTTCATAGCATCACAGTGAATTCATTTTTATATTCATATAATACAAATTACACATTAGTGCAATAAATATAATTTTTCTAACAATATCAGGTGAAAGGGTTCATAGAAAAGATTTTTAAGTTTTATTTAAAATTGTGTATATATTATTATTTAAAGACATAGATATGATACAGATATGAACGTTAATTTAACATCGAACAACAGAATTACTGGTTAAGTAGTTATTATTTAATATCTACGCATTTTCACTTATTGTCCCTGTTTCATTTGAAACAATTCAAATGATTAATTCTCAAAATTTTTACATATTGAAATAAATTGTATTATTTATTTATGAAACATAAATTGAAAATGATTTTATATAATTTTAAATATTAAATCCTTATCGTTTTTAAAAAAATAATAAATTATTTTCCTAATATTTGCGTTTGCCATTACAGTATATGAGCATTTTTTCTATTTACATAGTTTAAAATTTTGACTATTACATTTATGATTAGATAAAAATATTCTCATAGACTATTTCTTTACAATATTACAATTTTTACAAAGCCTTTATTTACATCGAAGGAAACATTATAAAAATGAAGAAAGAAAACAAATTAACTAAGATATTCATGTCCCATATATAACAAAAAAAACCTACAAATAAAATAGTGCTTAAAAGCAAATAAACTTAAATATCACATTATTAAAAATAATCAATAACATACTATAGAGATATTTTAGGTATTCGCTATTTTATGAATAAGTCTACTCTAGAATAAAAGTGAGACAATTAGGGTTTTTCAAGAACCCAGTTCTAAAATGATATTATTATTTATTTATTAGTAGGTCGGTAGGAATTTTATTGGTAGGTACCTACCAAATAAAATAAATAAAAAAACCGACTCCAAAAAAACACTAAAAAGTAAAAAATAACTGATTGATAGTTTTCATTTACTATAGATACCTAATCAGATAATTTTGAAGTCGGTGTGCTTTGATTAGTATAGTTTGGCACCGACTTCAAAAATATCTAATCTGATTATGTCGAAGTACAAATAAAATATAAAGAAGATAGAAAAGTAATGTTTGAGCTCAATAGGTATAGACTAAATAATACATAATTGATAATATATAATACATATTATGTATAGGCGTGATGAGTTTAATATCCCTTACTCCATACAAACTTTCACCCCCTTTTCACCCCTTTAAGGTATGATTTCAGGGATAAAAATTATTCTACATTCTTCGCAGTGTCTCCGCTCGCAACTATCTCCATACCAAATTTTAGTTAAATCGATTTATCGGATTAAGCTTGAAAAGGTAACAGACAGGCAGACTAACTGTTATAATATTAGTATGGATTTAAAAGTACCACACGCAAGAGATCACAGGTTCGATTTTGATCGTACTAGACTTAAGATGAAAGATTATATTCATACTAATATTTGTTCTTTAACTAATGAATACCAATATTTTAAATGCGAAAGTAACTCTGTCTGTCTATCAGTCAGTTTTGATTGACATATTTATAATGAATTTAAGGAAATTTGATATACCTACCTAGAATTTTATTATCTATACATATAATAAAATTCTAACCGAGTCGAATTTGTACATTAAATATTTCTTGGAAAATATCATTAAAATAGTCATTATTATCGATACAGACGCCGAATCTATAGTTTTTAGAATTTTTGTCTGTCTGTCTGGGAACGCATCACGAGAAAACCACTGGACAGAGTTTGATGAAATTTCATATGATTATAGCTGGTTATCTGGATCAACATAAAGGATATTTTTTACTGCGGGAAATTATCTCATCTCTGAGAAATCTATACTAAACGTTTAATTTAACGAATCCAAGCAGAGCGAGGGTGAATCGTTAGTGCAATATAAAGATACCTTAAACATTAAAGAAAATCATTCACTTAACAAAGGCTAGATACTGAACGAGTGAATGAATTGTAAAGAAAAATCTAAATCTAAATTGAGATTTTTATGTAAAAATATATAGAAAACGAATTTATAAGTACTCAATAATGGCAAAACGAAGGGTGAAGTGAGCCGCTTTGTTTTCCCTGTCTACACCGCAAGGGGAAAAGCGTCATGATAATATACGCATTTTTACATTGAAAATATTTTTTGTTTGTATATAAATAATTTTTTTGTATTTATGTTTAGTGAACAAACTACGAATCATTAAGACGATGCTGACACAATATTTTATACAATAATAATATAATAATATTTATAAATAGATTGCTATATTTAATTAAGTCACACGCGTGAAATAAGTATCAGTAACCCTAAAGCATTCGTATAGTAAGCCGTGGTACTCTGCTCTCAATTTTCGTTCTCAGTTCATTTGATGCATATAACCGACAGGCTCCTTCAAAATTAAAATAGATGAAATAATTTGAGTTTAAATAATTAACTACGCGAAGAAATCAACATGAAGTAGCTTTTTTATCTGAATATAGCATAATTTAGTAGGTAATAGTAATAAATTAAAATAATTATTAATCTTTAAGTAATTCTTGCACGTAGAAATATATATTAAAAATATTTTTTTCACATTCATTAGTGTATGTATTGTTGAAATTTATGTAGAACTAGTTATTAAAAAAAATGATTAAAATTAATTCATAATAAACCGTAACATACGCACAAAAATATTCAAAAACGAAAACTGAGAACTTCCTCTCTTTGAAGTCGGTTGATAACAAAAGCCAAGATGACACAGATGACTAGCTGTAGCTAGTTTAAAATATACGTACGTTGGAAGTTTAGCGAGCTATTGTGGATACCACTTTACTTGCAATAGTCTGCCAACTCCATGTTTTATTCACGTACCGTGCACCGTTTGACGCGTTTTCCGCAATGATGCGTTCTGCTTGATACTCTTAGATTAATTCTTTTACAGTATAAAACCAGATTTTTCAACTTCATCATTTCTAAAAGAAAATTACATTTTTTATTGAATATAAGCATTTTCTCTTAATGTCTTGGTAATAAATAGTAAATGTAAAACAAATACGACGTGTGTTAAAAATTCATCTCAGTATCGCACTGAGCTTATTACCATTTCAAATAACATACACTAGCGCGTAATATTCACAGGGATGCTGTGATTAAGTTTATAAGTTTTAAAAGCTTTTTGATATAACTGTAGCAACAGAATTAACTTATCTCCATTACTTGACTTTAGATTTTAAATATAGACATTTCAAAATAGCATGAAAAGCGTTTAATTAGTTGGTTAAAGTTTTAATTAATAATAAATTATTTGATTAATAATAAATCATTTTTACAAAAAAAGCTCTAAAGAGCTTTTTTTGTAAAATTGATTACGCTGATAGAGAAAGTGAAATAGTTTACTAAATAAATACTCTTTAAATTGCCCATCCGATATATAATTGGAAAGTTTGTTTTTATTTTTATATTGCTCGATAATTTAAGTTGAAACTTAGTTCTTGTTTGAATACTTTACAGCACACGGTCACGGACACCTAAGTTACAGACGTCTCAATTGTTAAGTTAATATTTTAACATAACTAAATTTCCTATTGTTTTTTACTTAATTACTTTTCTAGAACTTTCGAATTCATTATGAAAGCTTCTTTACACGTGATAGTTTCGCTGCGCCGCGTCAATGCGACACGGGCTCCATGTTTTATTCACGTGCCATGCACCGCTTGACGTGCGTTGTCCACAACGATGCCTAGTTCTCTTAACACTTTTAGATTAATTCTTTTATAACTAGACCAAAAGACTCTGCCACTTGCTATTGTATAACTAAAAAGATTTCTATCTTAGTGTTATTATTGCAAGGCAAATAAAAGACATTTATTATAAATAGTATTTTATATGATATTTTTACTCTCCTTCCATGGAAGATAATAGAATGTGATGGCTTTGAATGCTTTATTTTAAAAAGACGCTATGTGCCTGTTTCTAATTCGAATATAAATCGATTCCGCAATCTCATAAATATAACTTTCTCTTAGAAAATTCAAATTGAGTAAATCATATCCAGAACACTTGATCACAAATGTCACTGCAGTACTTTTAATATCTAAAATCCGATGAAAATTTGAGTGATGAATATAAATATTGATCTAATCCGAGCATAGTGACCTTCACATTCATACCAGTTGGTTTTCTGAAAAATTCTTTCCATTTATTCACGTAATGTATCGTTCCAAATTCCTACTCCATGTCTATATCTCATGCATTTTTAAGATTATTGGAGCTAGAATACCCAGATTGCGCATAGGTGCATTTTACTGTGTTTTGTTATTTGTTGTTTGAATCCAAAATGGCGCTCTCCGTCCTCGCTTTGTGAGCGAGCCTTTTCTTTATTGCTCAAAGAATTACTAGCGCTCAAAGCAACTGTTTTACAATTTTCAACTATCCGACTAAAATACGCTGGAAAAGTTTCGTAACGTTAAAATTATATTAGAGTTTTTAGAGCGAAAATTATGGTTCATGGAATGATCTTTCACTTGCTCCGCTATAAAATTTTATATGGCAAATACTAGAAGGCTATTTGTATGTTTTGAAATAACAAATAGAATTTTGTTTAAAAGAAAAGATTTAAAAGTTATATGTAAGTTAAAACTTTTGAAATTACATTAGGTTCTTTTGAAGTTTCGTATACTTTAATGAACCTGTAAGACCAATTTTACTTGACGTATGTTTGGAGATTCAATCTACGAAGTAATCGTATTACTTTTTCAATCTTAAGCCAATTTAATATGCTTTGAGATTAGTTGAGGTAATGTGTTTAGAGAAAAAAGGCTATTTAAATTTTATATAAAATCATTTAGAAACAATTTTACCTCTAATTGAGATAATAGAATATAATATGTTTTTTTTTTACATAACAGAATCGTTTTTATTGTTAACTATTCAGTTAAGCATTTCTAATTAAGCTTTCATAGGCGAGGTAGAAATATCTCATTGTAGTCCTAATGAGAGAAATATCTTTTTTTACTTAAGAAATAATTATTAAACCATAAAATATAAATTTATTGCAAGCTTTTAAATAAAACTTGTAGATAAAATAAGAATATTACATCTTGCAACATTCACCTGCAATTCATAATTTAGTACCTTGTACTAACTTTATACCCTTAACTGTCGCTGCGTTTTTTGTGTTATACTTAAAAATATTATATTTCAATATTATTTATAGGAAGAAAGTTCCTTATCCACGTTAATTGGCACACTTGTCGAATGAGAGCTAGATGGAAAAAATCGAATGGGAGCGAAAGGAATTTCGTTTCTACTAAGTGTCCTACGACACTTGTCGCCTTTTTAGAGCTATATTTGTGTTTTCAATATACATATATAAATATATTCGGGTGGAAAGCTTCGATAGTTTATAAGAATTAAAAGTGGATGTTAATGTTAGATAAACGAAGATAGTAAATAAAATTGATTCAGGGTGAAAATAACGTTAACAATATAATATTATTAATAAAATATTTCTGTACTGAAATATGGTTTGATAATTTTATATTATTTTTTCTTAGTTATGATTAAACCATTAAATCTTTGTTTTTTTTTAAATCATAGAACAACAAAAAGCTGCTTTTGAGATTTTGTAATTAAGGAAAATTAATATAGAAAATATATAAATCTCATATTTTACTATATTTAAAGGTTATATTTATAATGTTTCTTTCGATTTAACATAAATATACATAACAGTCTACACACAGCTCTCTCTTGCGTTGGCTAAGAGTGGAGTCCTCGTTGTGACGACTTCTCTTCTCCTTGACAACGTACCACTTGTCACACTGCGACGGTCATCCGCTAATGTACCGATACTCTAAAAGAAGGAAAATTTATTGTAATATAAATTATAGACTTATAAACAAACTAGCGGTTGATTCCCCATACAAACTTTCATCCCCATTTCCACCCCCTTAAGGGATGATTTCCGGGATAAAACTAGATACATATCCTATGTCTTTTCCAGGATCTCAAACTATTTTCATAGCAAATTTCATCTAAATAGGTTCATCAGTTCGAGAGATTACCCCCTAAAACCTCACGAACTCACAAACTTTACCTCTTTATAATATTAGTATAGGTAAGTATAGCTTTTTAGCTTATATTTTACTTATATTTTAGAACGCAATAAAGAAGAATTTACATAGGTTATCTAAAAATACCTATATATTTGTGTTTTCAAAATTCAAATATAAAAAAAATTGTATGTTTGTCTTTTCTTCTTGTTCTTTTGGTAGAATTCTATGCCAACCAAAAGCATATTGAGTACCTAAATATCTTTTATCTAACTCCATCGATATCGATAATGCTGTAGATGACACTTTACCTAATACACTGATCATAATAATCAAAGTTAAATATTACAAATTCAAATGTTTGATTTTTGGTTTGTTAGTGTATACTTCTACACAGAAACCAAGCCATTAATTAGATTATTTACACAGAAATGTACATTGACCTCGAAAAATGAATTTAATTTGCTGTATTTCTAATGATTCCCGTCCTTATTAATAGGAAAATCCAACCTATAACTTCAGAAATAATAAGCTGTGCAAGTTAATTCAACCAAAAAGACATCTAAACATACCAAAAATAAAGCTAATTTAAACACAGCATATGGCTACTTTATATAAAACGGAAAATAAATATATAGAACATTTTTATTACGCTTTCCAACTTTATCATACAGGCTTTACGATATACGACACGGGGAATGACAGTTCCGTAGGGAGTTTTCTTGTTTCCCGCAGTTTCTAATACTTATCTGTCGTGTGTCTCATTATATATGTCGAGCATTTGCCATTATAATAATTAAAGAAAAGATTATTTATTTATTTAACAAAACGATAAATATTTCAACTTTAATATTTGAGAGTTGTATAAGTAAAATGAATCAACGATATTTATTTTAGGCATCTTGGATTCAGTATTGGCTGAAAGTCGGGTTTTATTATCGGAAGGGGTAAATATTTCCATGATACTTTAAAAGTTTATTTTTATTAAGAACAGGCTATAATATATTTGACTCTCAACTTCACTACGCTTCTTGGATACCGATATATACCTCCGGGTCAGAGTCTATTTATGTTCCTAATTTCAGTCAAATCCGTCCAGCCGTTTCAGCGTGACAGAGTAACAAACATACATACATTCATACACACAAACTTTAATAAATAAATATGTTGGGACATTAACACACAGCACCATCTAATTCCATAGTAAGCTACGAGACTTGTGTTAGGGATACCAGATAGTTGATACATTAAACATAAATAACTTAAAAGATATAAAAATTATAAATATAAATACCCATGACTGGAGTACAAGCATTCGTGCTCATTACACAAATGAATGCCCCCAGCGGCATTCGAACACGCGACCACTGGCACAGCAAGTAGGGTCACTACAAACTGAGCCAAACGTGTCGTCAACTTTCGTATTTATAATATTAGTCTGATTAAATATATGATAATGTATTAACCATACAAACCTGCGCATCAGACATGGGCGTGTTAGGCGTGTGTGGTGTATTCGATCTGTCGTGGAGACTTTGCACACTTCTGGATGAGCCTACTGGCGGTGATACTACCGCGTTGTAAGGCGGAGGTTCCGGTGGTCGCTCCGAATCTCGCGTGCAATTGAAATCTACATAAATATAATATTAATATTTTTGTTTGTTTGTTTAAACACATTTAATTCGGAAAAAACAAGATAGATTGAAAAAATCATTTTCTAACCTTATGAGTGAATGTACGTATGTTATGTACATACATATGTGCGTCATCTAGTAAAACTAAATTATATAAATAAAATTGGCGATTAGACTTTCAGGAAAAAGATAGTTGAAACTTTATAATTAACAAATACTCAAAGGCTTGTTACTTTATGTTTTTTTCTATAAACACTTTATTTTTGTATTCAGTATTAAATAATAACAATTTAAATTAAAAATCAAGACAGAGTCACATTCACGTCAAGTGAATTAAAAATCAAGACAGTCAGAATTTAAATTAAAATATCTACAGCTAGTTGGAAAATAAATTGTATTAGTCCTGAAAAAATTAGCTAAAGAACAAAAACATTCCAAATATAACAGATACAGCTAAAATATACGTATAGACGAGCTTTATACACGAAAATATAATGTCAAAATCTAAATATGTTGTTGTTTACATAACAAATAGGAAATACAAAACTTACAAGTCTGTCAATTAGAACATGACATGTTGCCTAAAGTAGACACTAGATATGTTAACTAATAAAATAACTAAAATCCAAACAAACACAACAAAAACTTGATTCATATATCAAATGTAGTTTGAATCTAAACAAACCTTAGAGATACTTTAAGATACAGCATCATTGTTCTTTCATCTCGACCTCAGCTAGGATAACAATTCCCATGCAAACAAATGCACTCACCTTTCCCAAGAGGCACTACATCGGGATTCTTGTCGTCCGGTTGTATAAGGGAATGGTTTGAACTATGAATGCCCTTATACGCCTTCGCCATCTGCATTGGAGCTGAAACAAAATATTCTCTAGTATTGTATTTGAATTTTATTATGACTCGAGATAAATTTTAACTTACTCCTTTTGTATGTTACTCTTATGTACGTTTTTAAATTGGCGTAGAAATATTACAGTGGATTTTTATTTATGAGACGGTATATTTAATATACTTGCTCTCGTTAGTGACTCCGTTCAAATGATAATCATAAAAAATTGAATAAACTAGAGTTTGACTCACACGCCAGAGGTTCCGTAGCATGAAACATTGATTTATTTGAAGTTTTAAATTTTTTTTTGTTTTAATATACTTTTTTACGTTAAAAGTTAAATAAAATATTTAACCATGTATAATATTCATTTTATTGACAACTAGCGACCCAGCTCCGCTTCGTTCGGGTTCGTCTCTCGTACGTTTTAACGGTAAGTATGGAATAGAAAGATTATATATTATATGATATAAAACCTACAGCTTTCCTCAATAAATGGGCTATCTAATGCTAATATATAATAATCTAATTAGTAGTTTCCTGAAATAAGCGCGTTCAAACAAACAAACAGAAAAACAAACAAACTCTGCCTTATAATAATATTAGTAGAGATATAGACAAGATTGTATTTCATAATATTACTATTATATCTTTGTCTCTTGTTAATTGTATGACCGAACGCGTAAAATATTTTAGTTCTTCAGTAAAAGTACTTTTTGGGTTCCAATAGAAGTCAAATAGTAGTATTTTTTTGTTTGGACAATTCGTTTGCGCTGTTTTCGGACAGATACTAGACGTGTTGTGAAACTTTTAAAGTTTTTAAGTTTTTATTTAATTCAACAACTCAACAGAGTTACCTATACGAAAATGAAGTTAATAAAATACTCTTGAATTCAACATTGCATGTGAATACGTATACATACGATTTTATTGTTTATTTTATACATTTACAGTATCGTATTTTAATTTTCGAGATTTTCTTTAAAATACGAATATCGTTATACCTATATTATTACTAGAAAATTGAAAGAATAAATTATAAATAAATAAATATGTTGGGGCATTAACACAGCACCATCTAGTTCTATGGTAAGCTACGAGGCTTGTGTTATGGATACCAGATAATTGATACACTACACATATATAACTTTAAATACATTCATATTTATACATATAATAAAATTCTAACCAAGCCGAATCTTTCCACTGCGGGAAAATATCTCATTTCTGAGAAAAAATACAAAAACTGCAATATAAGAGTATAGTAATATGTAAAACCTAAGAATTTGGTTTGTGGTCATCTAAACGCGGGCGGAGCCGCGGGCAATGCTAGTTTTAAATATAATTATTATAAAACAAACAACAAAACAAATTATTAAACTACTAGAACAATAAGTGAACCCCTATTGAACAGCTAGTATCACATACATATAAAATTGTCGACAGCTTCAGAAATAATATATGCAACATGTTTGCCAAAGTTATTAAAACGTCATATTTAAAAATTTCCCCGTACACGTACGGTAAACCGTTAAAGTTATATTACTTTTCTGACCTTTCACTTAGAATATACTTTTAATAATGCAATATTGCAGTGAGGTTTTGACATTTCGTGCACAAGACACTGCAGGCTACAAATGTCAGTGGAAATTTCTTCATTGTCTAACTTCACTTATAGTTCATAGCAGTGCTTATATCGTGAATTGTGACGTTGGTGTATATTATAGCTATTTATAATCCTCTAAGAATATAAATTTTAAAATATGTGTGTATGTGCATTTGTTACTTTTACGCTGCAAAGATTGAAAGAATTTAAGTTAAATTCGAAACGGAGATAGCTTATACATTGGATTAGGCTTTTTATTGATGTGCTACGCATGCAGAGTCGTGTGTGGAAACTAGTAAATAAAATTTAATAGTGGTATTCCTTATAATATAAAACAAATGTGAGTGAAACTAAGTGTAGTATTTAATATTATCTAACATTGCTTTATAGAAGATTTATTTAAACTACTAAGACAACTGTGATGTCTTTAAAAGTATATATTCATTATTCAGCCCTGTTTATCGTCCCACTGCTGGGTATGAGCCTTTAATACTAAAAGCCAGGCCATATTCCATCACACTGGCAAAGTGCAAGTTGGCAGACTTCATATGTCTTTTAAAAACTTGTTAGGTTATGTCAGACATACAAATTTTGCGATATTTTCCTTCAACGTAAGCCTAGTGGTAACCATGGTAACAATGATTCGCAAATAAAAGTATCAGAGATGCGAGACCTGGGATTTGAACCCGCTTCACTTGGCTTTCCAAGTAAGCGCAATATCACTGAGCTATATCTTTTGTCCTTATACAATCAAGCAAGTGAAACCAGGTTACAATTACATTGTAATATTGTATTACAGTTAATAGAAATTATAAGACAGTTATTTGAATCAAACAATATTTAGTGTGATTCCCGATATTTAAGTTCTATTGTTACCAATATTATCTATTGTTTACGAGAAATAGTTATTGAATTTCAAAGTTACCGTCAAGTTTTAGGTATTCAATCGTAAACTTATGAAACAAAGATCTAAAGCTCAGTAAATAAACCTATGAACGTAGACACAGATTTCGAAATATGTTCCATATACATTTCCTTTATTCCTCCAGAACGTTTAATTATAAAATATATGAAATAATTAACAGAAGCTATAACAATGAAGGAAATTATGTTACATAAATACATAGAGACAGTGGTAGCCTAATGGTAATGTGCTCGCTTAGGAAACTGAGTGAAGCGAGTTCAAATCCCGGGTCTCGCACCTTTGATATTCTCATGTGCAAATCATGTCCAACACGATTACTACTTGTTTTACGGCGAAAGAAAACATCGTGAGGAAACCTGCATATTTGAGAGTACCTAGAAAGTTTTCGGAAGACACGTGAAATCAACCAACGCGCACTTGGCCAGCGTGGTGGACTATGGCCTGATCACCCTCGTATTGAAGGAAGGTCCGTGCCCAGCAGTGGGACGTTAAAATGGGCTGCATATAATATAAATACAATATGTGTTACCAAAAATATATAAAACGAATAAGAAAATATTGTAAAGTAATCGATATTTTGTGTTAAAATGATGTAAGATTGTTGTTTGTCACGCAAAATTACGCTTTCATTCAAAAGAAACAAGTCCTGACATAACCTGGTACAGAAAAATTAAACCGTTGAATAAGCCATGGTGTCATAAAATCTATAAAATAAAAATATTATACATTCTAGTTTTTTTATTGACTGCCTCGATGGTGTAGTGGCTAGCATGTACGGCTGCACACCCGGAGGTCCTGGGTTCGAGTCCCGGGTCGGGCCAAGTTTAGTTATTGATTCTTTCTGTATAGTAAGCCGCAGTAACAGCCCAGAGTTAGGAAGTTGGCGGTATTTTACCTCCGTGCCTCGGAGAGCACGTACAGCCGTCGGACCTGCGCCCTAACTCTCGTTGGTCGTGTCGAGTAGTCGTCCCACCAGAGTATGAAAGTGACAGGAATAGAGAGTGCACTTGTGTCTATGCGTACACTTGTGCACTATAATATCTCCTATGCAGTTGGCTAGTCTCAATGAGATTGGCCGCCGTGGCCGGAATCTGTCGGGAGAACATCATTATTGAATATACATCCACTCACATCTTACCGTTGTTTTAAGCGTTTAACTTACCTTTAATATATATGGAACTAGCGACTTACTTCGTCTTTCTTCCTCCAAATTTCATCCCCATTTTAACCCCTTTATGGGAAGATTTCCAGAGCAATTCATTCCCAGGGTCTCAAACTATCTTCTTACCGAATTTCATCTAAATCGGTTCAGTAGTTTCGGAGCCTATTTGGTACAAACAAACAAACAAAAAAAGTTTTTCTCTTTATAATATTAGTATAGATGAAAACGCTGAAGAACTTTGGATCATTTTTATAAAGAAAACTTGCATTTACACACACTGTGTCTTATTATTTTTCTTTAGTTTTTATAAAATAGTTAGAAAATGGTATAAAGGTATCTTGCTTACCTTTTACCTGAACCTTTATACGTGATACTTTTATACCATTTTCTTCGCCGTTTATACTTTTGCAGTATCATCGTAGCCATAAGAATTGTTACTAAATAAATAAATTTCATTTAAAATCACTTTATTCATTGTTTAGACAATCGCTTGACTCTAAGAGAACCCACGACCAGTGTGGTATCAGAAAAAGTACTCGCACTGCGTTACGATAAACTGTCCAAAAAAGTGTTTTAACTATTTGAATAAATAATTTATTATTTAATTAATTGTTTATTCAATAAATTCATACCATTTTTTCTACTTCATTACCCAGTAACAAATTGCTTTACGCTACATTTAATCAAATTTCCAATAACCTATTATAAAGCAAAAACGAATGGTGTAATATATATGTATAATATATATTGTTATTTATATGCTTACATTATAATAATACGTACCTATAATTTGCATTTGATATCGTTTGGAACCATCAGTTTTATCTTTGCAGACTGAAATATCAAAATTTTGATCATAAGCTGTGTTCTGAATACAGTTTCATCCGCGTTTCTTATGTTTTTTCTCTTAATGTTATTTTTACCGTCATTTATAATTGATAAGTTCAGAAATAAGTTACAAAATGTTACTTAAAAAATATTAAAGTATACTATATTATGTTAGTATGGGAAAACCAAATTCATATCCACACTATTGATAGCTTATTTTTTTTTTACTTTTTTTTGAATAAAAAGTGTTTTGAATAAAAAGAAAATTGCAATAAAGTATATATGTATGCTTAGTTGACATTTAAAAGAGTCTATAGAATTATTTTTCATGCTCCGTATACGTTAAAGTCTCATAATATTTATATTAATATTATAAAGTAAAAAAAAATCTTTTAATTGAGGAAATTGATGGATCGAGATTCCACTGCAAGATTGCTACGTTCATAGCGTATTTAATTGGAATCATTTTTTTATATACAATTATTAAAGGGACAATATGTTTTGACCGGGATGCCTATACAAATTTATCCGCTAGTATGTTTAATAAACTAAATAATAGTTGACTTTTTGGTATAAAAACGATACATTTGTTATTACAATGAATTATACTCCACTTCACAGAACTATACGTAGAGATCTTGAAAAATGATAGCTGCCGTTGCGCATTTGGCCGCAACCTCTTCGCAGTCAGGTTTAAGCGGGTCATATTTTGGGACGTTTATACGTTCATCGCGTATGTCCATCATTTATATATCAAATTAAAGGTAATTTTTTTCTGTACCTGATAAACTACGTCTGCCTATGTAAAAGTGGCCGCAAAAGTGGTTGCGAGTCATTAAAAATGTTTTTGTTATCTTTATACGTTCATGGCGTATATTAATCATTTATATATCAAATTAAAGCTATTTTTTTTCTGTGCATGATGAGATACCTCTCACCTATGTAAAAGTGGCCCCAAAGGAAAGAAAAGAAGGAATGAATATAATATTATATATCATTGGTCAGACAGTGGGGTCTTAGTCCATGAGGTTAAACGCTATCTAATATCAAAGTACATCTATTAGACGCAGGAAAATTATACATGTAAATAAACTTTGAAAACTTACAGCTTCCATATTGCTAATTTTACAAGTGTAAGTATAAATAAATATGCCATGGGACACACAGCACCATCCAGTTCCATATTAAGCTATGAGGCTTGTGTTATGAATACCAGATAGATAAGCTACACACAATATATAACTTTAAATACATACATATTATAAATATAAACACCCATGACTGGAGTACAAATATTCGTGTTCATCATACAGATGAATGCCAACAGCGGGACTCGAACCCGCGACCGCTGGCACAGCATGTAAGGTCACTACAAACTGAGCCAAACGTGTCGTCAAAGTCTATATGAATAACATATTTTTTAAGTTTAAGTTTATCTCAAAATCGACGTAAGTGAAGAATACAGTAAATTACTATTTATTTCAAACTAGTCTAAATAAGAGTGTTGTTTAAAAATTGTTTTAAAATTGTTTACGCACAGTAAATGTTATTCAATATTTAAACATAATTTAACTTGTTGCCATTGTATGGCATTTATGATTATTTTCGTTTTATGTTATTAATTTTTGTGTAATAAGAACGTCATCAAATAAGTTTATTAGTATCTAAACTTTAATTATTTTTTACTTTCATCTAATATTATGCATAGTCTGATTGTCTGTAGGTGGCAAAGTATTTAATCAATGTACTGATAGCATAATATTTAAAATTGTCATGTAATAATGTGTTTTCTGTTGACGATCCTAAATAAATAAATAAATAATTCAAAATATACCGTATCTGATTATAATAAACTTTCTCCTATATTTTCATTAACCGATCTTTCTTCTAAATCTAAGCCAACAAAACTAAAATACGTGCAAAGTCTTACGAAAATTCGATATACGGAAAAGTGCAATCTGATATCTATTACAATTTGAAATTTAACACTGCACTTTGAATATCTGAATTCAAACATGATTTTCCTTTTTGCGGTTTCTCAAGGGAGAAAGCTTAATAAAAACGTCACCAACTGACGAAACATCTGCGATATTTGTAGAAATGTAGAGGGATATAAATCATATTTGACGACACGTGTGGCTCACTTTGTAGTGACCCTACTTGCTGTGCCAGTGGTCGCGGGTTCGAGACTCGCTGGGGGCATTCATTTGTGTGATGAGCGCGAACGTTTGTATTCCAGTCATGGGTGTTTAAATTTATAATATGTATATATTTTAAATTATATATGTGTAGTGTATCAATTATCTGGTATATATAACACAAGCCTCGTAGCTTACCATGGAACTAGATGGTACTGTGTATGAATGTCCTAACACGTGTATTTATTTAAAGGCAGTGAAAACGGTTGAACAGCAAGTGTTTAAATACTAAAATTTTGCTTGCATCTAATAACATTTAAGTTTATTATAAAGTTTTTAATTCTGGTATGGCGCAACCATCTTTTTTGGATATTGGCCAAAAGCTTTCGGATGTCCGCCACCAGCTTAGTACCCTGGTATTATTTACGATGGAATTTAGAAGTCATCTTCATTTCGGAAAAAAAGATTCAACTTTTAATCCGGCTTCACCGTTTAGAATCCTTAGGAAGATTGATTAATTAATTTCTTTTTCTTGCGGTCCACTTTTTATATTATTCTTAGTGTCTTTTTAGTATTTTTTGCCTCCTCTCTTAATACTCAATCAAACAAAACATAAATCACGTTGGGAAAATTGTAAATTATGTAAACTTTCTAGAAAAACATAATTTTTTTAGCCTAAACTCTCGAATTAGACGCTTCGTTGCTAAATAAAAGTTAGCATTCCGACTACAACATAAATAATGTAAATTAAAACCTACATTTTTACGCAATATCTATTAAAGCTTTTATGTCTGTATGTGTGCTTTGATTTGTATCGGCTGGCACTGACTTCAAAAATATTTAATTAGGTATCTATAGTAAATGAAAACTACAAAACAATTATGTTTTGCTTTTTAGTGCTTTTTTTTTGAAGTCCGTTTTTTTTAGTTTTTATTTTTCTCTTTTTAGTGTAGACATAGTGGTGGCAAAGTAAAAAGAAATTATTTTAATAAAATATTCGCTTAAACCGTTTGAGTTACTTTGATGCCAATTTTTAAATGAAGACTGACGAACTAAAATTCACTTTTATTAGTAACACTAAAAATTCTGGCTCTTAAATCCGATTCTAACGTAATGGGCTTGTCAAATCAAACAAAATAAGCCCAAACTCAAAGTATCTAGTATTAGCAGTTGAAGAGTTCCATCTATCCACCTTCTGGCCTAACCATCAGATCAGGTCGACAATACCGAACCACTGCTCTATCAACGGAAATAGAAACACTTGCAAAATTTTATGTTAATATGACATTATTAGAAGTAGATTAAATTGATTATTAGCTATTTTTCCACCCTCAGGGGTGGTATATTTTTTTTAAATTTAAAAAGGTCCAATCTGGAAGTATACACTTTCAAACAAAACAAAAATTGTCCAAATCGGTTAATAAATGTCGGAGTTCTGAGGTAACAAACATTAAAAAAAACAGCCGAATTGAGAACCTCCTCCTTTTTGAGGAAGTCGGTTGAAAACAGACCAACTTAAAAACAATTATAAACCTTTCACGAGAGTTAACCTACAGTTTAAAATAATTTTCATGTCTAACAAAACATAAAAGCGTTCTTTAAACTAATTTCCAAGCTTCAACTTTGATTGCAGTATAATTTTCTAATTACAAAGGCGACTGCTACATTATTTGTATATAAATTGCTTTGTCACTAAAGGTGATGATAATGGTGTCATAAAAATTCAAAGTTAGCCCATTTCCACGTTAAACTATAGGTATTCTACACGCGAACCTCGACAATATACGAGTATGTTTCTACGGTCGAACCACTAAAACCTCACTATGAGATATTACAGTTTGGAATGGGTTTGTAAAATGCTTTGTATATTAACTCTAGAGCAAAAAATATGGCACTTTATATGATAGAATTTTACGTTGCAGATATGAAATAAAATAAAATTTAAAGAATGTGAGTATTGAGTCATATGACATTGTCCTTAATGAATCAATTTTTAATTAAATTTGTATAAAGTCGTGGCCTATAACCTTTACTTTTATATTATGATTTCTTTTATTACTAGCGATTCACCTTCGCTGCGCTCGGGTTCGTCCCTAAGTACGTTTTAAATTAAAATGGATATAGTATGTTATCCTTAAGAGATAGACATATGCCATCGCGGACTTTTCTGTAGACCTATATCTTAATACACAATTCCACCATACATTATTTTGTTATATCTCAAAGCTTCCAAACGTCTTATTTTTTCCGACACCTCCAACAAATATCGTTATATTTTAGCCAATATATACAAAAACTTAACAAATTATATATTAAAACCTTTCTCTTGAATCACTCTATCTATTAAAAAAACCGCATCAAAATCCGATGCGTAATTTTAAAGATTTAAACATACAGAGGGATATAGGGACAGAGAAAGCGACTTTGTTTTATACTATGTAGTGGTTAAAAAGCTTACTAGCCAAAAAGTCTCTAACATATGAAAGGTTATATTCATAAAAAGTTACTGAAGTGACTTATTGGGTCTGATTATAAGAGAACGTAGGCGAATCGTTAAAGTTTCTATGTTAATGTACATCGCTAATAACTATTGTACAACGTATCATATATTGACCTATATATTAAAGTGATCCTAAGCGTATGTATGTCATGTGGATTTGATTCCACAAAAATTAGATGTTAATATTAACTATACGAGTAGATTGATGCTAGTGTAATGCTACCGGGAAACGTTGCTCCAATTCATAATGATAAAATCAATGGAAATAAAATATATCGTGTTCTGGAGATGAGTAGGTACTATATTTTATTTATTAAATTAAAATATATAAGTTATTGCCGACTTTATATGACAAATATTTCTTCAATGTAATAAAATTTCTTTCTTTAATAATATTATCCATATCTTACAACATTTTAATGTAACACAAATTTAGAAATCTCTGTGTTATTTAAAAAGTAAAATTTTGTTATTAGTGACTTTTACCCTCGCTTCATTCGGGTGTTTCACTAGGTACCTTTTACGTCTCGATACAAAAAAATCGACTTTTCTTTATATATAAATAATACGTATGTGTATGTGGAATGTGTTTTCGTCTTTTAGCAAAAGTTTAGAACTTTTTGTATAGTAAATATCCAAATCCATCCAGCTTTTTCAGCATGAAAAACTAACAAACATACACAAACAATATTTCGCACTTATAATACTAGTGGGATTAATCCATCCACGACAGCGGACACACCGGCGTGTCAATTAACAATAGATTTCTTAGAATTTTGATTAATTTCTTAGAAATTTACCTGACGGTGTTAAAGGAAATACAAAAACTAATAATTTAAATATTTCAACATACATTGTACACTACCTTCGTACTGTAGCGGCTGATGTCGTTTTCTCGCCAGCAACGCAATGATCACGATGAACAAAAGCGTGCCCACAGCACCAGCGATAATGCCCAAGGCCCAGCTCGTATCTATATTGCCTGTACTCTTCGCTTCTGTGGCAAATAAAAAACGTATTATAATTTAAATAGCAATCAAAATTTCCCTATTTTATATAGTACTAGCTATCATCATAACAAATTTTATCAAAATCCCTCCAGTGGTTTTCGGTGATGCGGTCACAGACAGAGAGACAGACAGACAGACAAAAATTCTAAAAACTATAAATTCAGCCTCCGTATCGATAATAATGTATATTTCAATAAAATTTCCCAAATAATATATAATGCATAGAGTCGGCTTAGTTACAATTTTATTATATGTGTAGATTATAATTATTTAATAGTTTCGCTGTAGACTAAATAATATTCTATACTAGTTCATGTCTAGACAGAGAATTTAGTTTAAACTAGATATAAAGGGGATTCAAAGTCATGTTAAAAGTAATTATTTTATCCTTAGGAATAGAACTAATTAAATCTTTGTTTGTCTTCAAAATAAAATAAATAAAACTGCTGGAACATTAACACACAGCACCATCTAGTTCCATGGTAAGCTACGAGGCTTGTGTTATGGATACCAGATAGTTGATACACTACACACATATAACTTTAAATACAAACGTATTATAAATATAAACAAACACGACTGGAGTACAAACTGAGCCAAACGTGTGGTTTAAAATGTTTAATTTTTTAACATTTTTAATGTTAGATTTATTATTTTTTTTAGTATTGTCTAAGCATTAATAACTGTAGCGTAAGTTATTTAAACCACACTATGGCTTAATATTATCTTAAAGTTCTATGTTTTTATTGCATCAATAACCCTATATTATAAAAAAAGTAGACCAAAGTACCAAATCTCTTTCAAAACATAACATTCTACTTCGTACAAGGCCGAAATTTGATGCTTTGTATGCTTAAGTTCTGAACTTTAACCTTTAAAGCGATATCCTTATTTACTATAAATATTAATTTTCAAATACAAAAAATCCTAAATGACGACAATTATTTTACAAATATTGGGAAGGAAATTTAACTGTTAATAATGTTTATATCTATCATACTGTATAAGGCAGTGGTGGCCTAGTGGTAACGTGCTTGCTTGGGAAAACAAGTGAAGCTCAAGTCTTTGGTCTTGCACCTCTGATATTTTCATGTGCGAATCATTTTCAACTTGATTACCACTTGCCTTACGGTGAAGGAAAACATCATGGGGAAACCTGCATGTCTAAGAGAGCCCAGCTTTTCGAAAGACACGTGAAGTCCTCCGCCCCACAATCGACCAGCGTGGTGAACTATGAGCTGATCCCCCTTGTAGTAAGTGTGCCTACTAGTGGGACGTTAAAAAAAAGTCTGAATACGAAAATATCACAGAAATGTCTAACCACACCTCTTAGTAACCCAAATAATATTTAAAAGAAATATTCCTTTTCTAAGAACTCACTAAAATTACCTTATATTTGAAAATTGAATTTCTAATGGCTAAAAATAAATGTCAAAGTTCGTGAGGATCAATAGATCATGAATAAGTCACGGCAAATCTGAGAATATGGAAAATATTTTTTGCACAATACTTAAAAAACTTGTTTACCGTTTATTCTTTTGTAGTTAACTGGATTTATCATTTTATCTCCGCCTACACTGTGATGGCAATGACGTAAAGCTATAAATATAAACACACCGGCATATTTAGCGGAACATAAAATAAAGGTTTGATATCAGTATCATATAAGGTTGCTGGCTGGTTTATACGTCATTTAATTTAAAAAGAAATATTTTCAAATTATGAAAACAACTGAACATCACATTTTATGCAATTGTTTTAATTTTATTCAAATACACCTTATCTGGAGCGAATTTCGAGTATTTCTTCCTTCTGAGTTTGATTTAAAATTTCATTGAAATACTGTTTTTTGTTAGTTTGTTTTAATCGCGTATCTTTTTGGAGTTAAGGACTGAATTATGCCTGACTTAGCCCCAACGGAGATTGCCAGGGCACTCGAAATGCGAAGAAATGGTCAAACCTACAGAGTGATATCCAGAGATCTTTGTCGACCAGTTTCAACGATCCATCGCAGTATCCAACGGTTCAGGGAAACCGGTACTTATGTGAGAAGAGCAGGACAAGGCAGAAAAAGACGCATTTCGAGTAGGGATGATCGTTTCATTCGGCTTCGTGTACGTAGAAACCCCCGTTTGACAGCCGTCCAAGCCCGGCATGAGTTAGAAGCAGTGCGGGGTGTAACCGTAAGTGAGCGTACGGTACGAAGAAGGTTCGAAGAAGCTGGTTTGGGTTCATTAGTGCCCGCCAAGGCTCCAAGGCTCGAGGTAAATCATCGTAGAAACAGGTTAACTTTTGCTCAGGAACATCGACTTTGGAACGCGGACCAATGGAGTAAGGTATTGTTTAGTAATGAGTGCAGAATTCTCTTAAATCAAATTGACGGCAGGCAAAGAATATACAGACGCAAAGGAGAGCGATACATTCAGACAAACTTTGAAACTACAGTTGCAAATGGTGGTGGATCAATAATGGTTTGGGTGGGCATTTGTTTGGGAGCTCGCACAGACTTGGTAGTGATTGACAGAGAGAGTCTGACTGCAGACCGCTATATCAGAGAAGTTTTAGAAGAAAATTTCGTACCGTTTGCCCCATATATCGGTGACGATTTTATTTTTATGCAGGATAATGCTCGGCCGCATACCGCTCGGGTAACTCAAGCTTATCTTAATGATATGAATATCACTGTTATGGAGAGGCCGGCGAGATCACCAGATATGAACTCAATAGAGCACGTTTGGGACTTACTGAAAAGAAAAGTTAAGTCCAGAATTCCAGCTCCTGCCAACTTGGGTGAACTGGGAATCGCCGTAGTTGAGGAATGGCGGAGACTATCCCAGGAGACCATCGATAACATCATTCTCAGTATGCCTAGACGGATAGAAACTTTAATAAGAACAGGTGGAGGAAATACGCGATATTATTCACCATTTTTCTAATTTAATTAATTGTTATTTTAATATTAATTTTCACTTTTGCCGGTTATATGAAAAGTTCAAAAATGTACCATTTTTCACAAATAGCCTTTACTCGCAAAATCTGTTCTTAATGTGATCTCATTTTAAGTAAAACAAATGAAACTTTAAATAACAAAAGAAGTGTAGTAAGTAGATTTTAAAATAAAACCATATGTTTTAATAATGGACCTTTTTTTGTGTTCCGCTAAATATGCCGGCGAGTGTATTTTACAATAATTCTGGATAGCTTCCCTCTAATGTACCAAGAATTAAGTTACCTCAGAGAAATAAATATGAAGTTCCAGCAACGTTATCCCTTTGAAGTATAGAATTATAACTAAAAATTTATTTTTAGTATAAATTATATTCTTAAAATTTTAAATCTTACAAGTAATTCAGCCAATATAATTTGGTTTGTAAAAGTTTTGTATCATTTTAAAATTGAAATAGTTCAAATTTTTATTCATATTTTGTACATTCATAGATATTACAAATTAACGGGACCCTAATACATCATCACCAGCTAAACCTACGAAAGAGCTTTATTTATATTTTAACTATTTAGGCTAGTGGCTACTGACTAGCATGTACTGTTATAGATCTGGAGGTTCTGACTTCGATTCCCGAGTCAAGCCGAGTTAGTATTTTAGACAAATAAATTGTCAGGAACTAAAACATAGAAAATATAAATAGAATGCATTACAATATATCCTGCGCAGATGTCTGGATAGATATTTATAATATTTATTATTTATTTTGATAATTTGCCATTATTGAAATTACATTTGTTTATGGTAGCACCCGTTTTAATGTTCAGTCACGGTAGCCAATCTCACAGACACAGGCGATACTATACTATATACAAGTAGGCAAGGGCGGCTAGAAATAACGCTGCACAAGCGACTTTACAACCTTTTTAAAAACACCAACTTCTCAATATATTCTACTACAATTTTTTATCAAAATTTCGTAAAACTGTATCGAAAAATCGCTTAGATCGGCCTAGAGCTCGAACCCAGGACTATACGAATTATACATAAATATAATGTAATATAATAATACCTGTATGTAATGCCAGTCTCGATAGCGTATGTATTCTGAGTGTTGAAACCTCAGATCTCCCTCTGGCATTATTCGCATAGAACACAAGTGTCAGTTCCTTTCCAGAACCGAGCCCTTGCAGCTTCCATATCGGTGTTATAGTTGATACGTTAGCAATTAACGTATTCATCTCCCAAGCTTCTACAAAATATGTTGTTTGGAGACCGCCGTCGTAACCTGAATAAAATACGATACCTTTTTAACTAAAAATTATTGTGCATTTAAAATCTTTTATTCCTAGATATGTATTTTTATTGACATTTATTAGGAACCTTCAGCTATAGTCTATTTTTTTTAAAAAACTTCAAATTGGGTACAAATATACATATTATGACATTCTCAGTATGAAATGAAATGAAATATTCTTTATTGCACACCATTATTTTACATTACATAGTTGAAACAGATTAAAGAGAAGTAGTACCATAGGCGGCCTTATCGCTAGAGAGCGATCTATTCTAGACAACCTTTGGGTAGAGAGAAAGAAGGGAGAAGGAAGGGGTGTAAACAATCTTAAAGAGAGGTACAATGAATACATACATACATACATACATACATACATACATACATACATACATACATACATACATACATACATACATACATACATACATACATACATACATACATACATACATACATACATACATACATACATACATACATACATACATACATACATACATACATACATACATACATACATATATACATACATATATACATACATACACACATATAAACATTCTCAGTATTTACCATAACAAAGAAAAACTAAGGGTTTTGACGTCTCAATAGTCAATTCAGTTCTTATGTTCAAAAGTCCTAGCTATTACAGAAAGTGTCTATCTACAAAATTAATGTATCGTCTGTAATTAAAGGAAAACAGAGCTCAAAAATAAAAATCTGAAACAAAAAATAGATATATTCGTCTTTAGATTTTCTTGATTTACTTACTTAGGCAAGTATAATTAATTATTCAATATTTACCAAAAAGTAGTTTAAATTACTCACCGGCTAAACATCTCAACTCCGCCGAATCATCTGTGAGGTTGACACTAGTGCAGTTAGTAGGCGGATCCGGTTTCACAGCCGGAAGGAGAGTGTACCTACACGGCTCTATTTGCTGCCCGGCTAGATTATTGGCTCTACACGCAAGTGACCCGTAGTCCGTATCAACAGTTGGCGTGTATGTTAGTATGGAACGGCCAGATTTTTCTATTGTGTACTTGCTCTGTATGAAAGAAACAAATATTTTAATTAGCTTTTTTAGTGCGAATGAGTAAAAAGGTTTAGTTTGTATATTTTAAATAAAGCAACACAGAGATAAACTTATAATGACGTAAGAATATGTAATTTTTGACATATCGACTAATGTTTGATATATTTATTCGTATTTATTATTTATTAAATTGACAGTAAACTAAAGAAATTCGGTAATTTCAATTAATTAATAAAATTCTTAATAATAATACTATATACAGAAATCATGGAAACAAAATATGTATTTAGCATGGGTTGCTATCTAATTAAGTTCAACGAAATATTTAGTTTAATACCAACTGCAATTTTGCTTATAATTTGTAATTTATAATGATTGAAACATAATCTTCTATAAGGATCCAACGGCTTCAATAGTTCTTTTAAGGCATATGGGTGTGATACTGCCTTATATCCAAAATACTCTAATTTGGTGACAGAAAAACCAAGACCTGGGTTTGTGTTAAGGTTTCATTAATTGTACCACAAATTAATATAACAGCCCATTAAGACACTAATAGCATTAAAATCGTTTAAAATTACTTAAATTGCGTTTGAAGAAAATTTTTAATTTCAGTAATTTAGAAAATTAAATTAGCTTAAAACTATAGAATGAAATAATAAAATCACTTATAATTGGTTTCGAATTACTAGAACATGAAGAAGAACAATTATGTATATGAATTCATATTATAAAAGTTAATATACTCGTATTATACAAAGCAAGTAACAATTAACAAAATATAGTCATTAGGTTTTATTGTTATATAAAATAAACAAAAGCATTCAATGAATGAATAAACAATTTGTTGTATTTTGTTTGTATGTACATAATTATCCAAAACAATATTATCTAGAAAAATAAAAATATGACATTGTTTTTTTTTTTATTTTAGGCAATTTGTGGTAATTTCTAAGGTAATTTGGGTTATTTCTTTATCATTAATTATCATTAATGACTAAGCTAGACTAATTTTCTTTGCTATCTATAAAGATTGTATCTATCGATCGTTGATGAAAATATTCTTTTTTTCATAACTATTGACAATAATCATATTTTCATAAAGTAACTTTCATATATTATAAATAAAATATAAATATATGAATTTAAATATTATCTTTTGGAAAAGTGTTACGTTATTTAAAACTAGCAACTCACCCTCCAACCAGGTTGCTTCCCCATACAAACTTTCATCCCCATTTTCACTCCCTGAAGGGATAATTTCCGGGATAAAAAAACCTATGTTATTTCCAGGGTTTCAAACTATCTTTTTACCAAATTTCATCTAAATCGGTTTAGTAGTTTCGGAGCCTATTCGGTACAAACAAACGAACAAACAAACAAACAAGTCCTTCCTCTTTATAATATTAGTATACATTTTTCATGTTTTTTTTTTTCACTTTTTATGCTTAAAAAAACGCCATTTCAAAATTAATTTCAATAAGTAACCTTATGGAGTTAAATTTTCAAAATATTCGAATTAAAATACGCTATCGTTATGAAAATCAATATGCGCACAATTGGTGCATATATCAAATAACGTATGTATATACGAAACAATACAATTTCTTGAAAATGGAATGAAGATTACATTAACATATAGTAAGTTATATTTAAAACTCGTTTATATACTACCTTACAAGATAAATCCTTTTAAATTTGATAATAGCCCTCTGATATGCTTCTACGAAAACCTATGAGATTATCGTAATAAATATGAAATTATGTACTGGGATAAAACATCTAAATAATGAAGTTTTTATTGTTATCATGAGCACAGCAACAATTTTGATATTAGTCAGTTTTATTTATATTATGTACATCACAAACGTCAAAATACAATTTACAATCAATATTATATGGAAGTGTCCTCGTATAAATAACAACATAAGACGAAAGCCTACACTCTACAGTATTACGTAAACTACTTTTTAAAATTAAACATGAGCTACAATGATTACTAAATATTACCGAAATCCAATTTTTTATATAATAATATCGTTTAAGGTAATTATGCTCTGTTTTAGTAAAATTAACTATCGATTTCCTTGCTTTTCCTAGCTTTACGCTTTGACTTATGTATTTATAATATTATGTATTTTTATTAATTTGTTGCGGTTTTTTAATTAAACGAAATTATTTTTTTAAGAATACCATACATTTGTAAATACCACAAGTTATTAACTTACCGTTGGCAATTCAACAGTCCCCAAAGAATTGTTTAATGTCCACTGAAAGTTTTCAGGTGGTGGGAAAGCGTCGACCTCACACGCGACACGGGCGGCTTCATTAATAGCCGCGCCTACTATCGCTGCAACTTTGTTCTTGCAAACAGGCTTAACTGTGAAAATGTTAGTAATTTGAATAAAATAAATTAATTCGATTTAAATTTTAGTTCATGTTGCTGTAACTATTGTGGCGTAGGACGTAGGATCATATCTCGTGTTTGTATTAATCATATTGGTCGAGGTCTAGTTCAATACAAATCTAATATCTCAACATTACCACAATTAATATGTTATTATTATAAGCCTGTTGTAACCCACTGCAGAGCAAAGGCCTCCCTACTCTTTCTCCGCTGCCCAATATTTAATCAAATTACTATTTCATTCAAATATACTTTTTCTAACATATTATCCTTTTTATACTGTAACCTAAGATTAAGCCTATTCTATATATACTATGTATATTGTATATACATACATAGCAAATAATACACTCACAATAATAAATCAACAAATTCCATAGAAAGAGTAACTGACTTCCAACAGAACGGTCTTTCTATTGTGCTAGATCGTGTGCATTTATAGAATTTCAGACTAAATGTGCCCTGCACTGTTCTGGTATTACATATGGTTTCTTTATAAAATACTAATACTAATAATGTAAGAGTAAGAATCATATTATAACTGTTACTTAA
The DNA here is from genome assembly GCA_951806755.1 of Brenthis hecate. Lineage (NCBI taxonomy): Eukaryota > Metazoa > Arthropoda > Insecta > Lepidoptera > Nymphalidae > Brenthis > Brenthis hecate. The sequence continues at coordinate 3,210,620 of OX638263.1, forward strand.
ATACACACACACACACACACACACACACACACACACACACACACATATATATATATATATATATATATATATATATATATATATATATATATATATATATATATATATATAAACTTAAACAATGTATGTCATAACTCTCTATTTGTAAAAGGAATTATAAATTAATAAAATAATCAAATAAGGCATATCATTTAAGGAAAGAATATAATATTATACTCGTATATCATTTGTCAGTTGACAACACTGACGGTTACCATGGCAACAAACAGTTATCAGCTAACTTTATCATGTCGCTTTTTGGCAGTCGGTGTGCGCGTACATCGTAAAAATTTTACTCTCATAATTTTTTCCAAACGTCATGAAAAGAAGTAAAACTTCAATAATTTTATACCTTTTTTTTTAGTATACTTAATGGCAAAATTGGTAAATTTTATGTAACTAATGTTCGCCTAATGGTCGAAATTCTATCATGATCATTATTGAAAATTTGAAGAAAATATATATGAATAGAATTTACTATCTACTATGAAAAAAACTTACTGTTGAATGACTCACCCGCGCTCCGCTCGGGTTTGTTTGAGGAAAGCTCTATTAGATTTACGCGCTTGTGTTTAATTCTAGCATCGGGGAGACTAATTTCTCGTATAGGCGGTCGTAAAGGGTTACGTGACAGAAAATCAGCATGTGACATGCGTTTTCCTGATCTATACTCAATGTCAAAGTCAAAACATTGCAGGTAAGACCACCATCTGTATACTCTAGGTGTCAAATCCTTTTTAGATTGAGAAGCCTTTAGGGAATTGCAGTCTGTTACAATCAAAAATTTACGGCCATGCAAATATTGTCTAAAATGTTTGATAGCATTTACGACTGCCAATGTCTCTAATTCATACGAATGATAGCGAGACTCGGCGGGGGATGTTCGTTTGCTAAAATAAGCTATAACATGTCGTTTATTGTCATGAATCTGAAATAATATAGCACCGTAACCTTCCAAGCTTGCGTCAGTGTGTAATTCAGTAGGTAGGACAGGGTTAAAAATTTTTAATATTGGGTCATTTGTCAGTATTAGAATTACTTTTTGTCTAATTTCCTCATGTTTTGCTTCCCAATTAAAATTTCCTTTAAGGGATGTTAGTTTGTAAAGTGGAGCCATTAAAGAGGCAAACTGTGGAACAAATTGTCTAAAATAAGAAGCTAGGCCTATGAACTGTCTAAGCTGAGTTACTGATTCAGGAGGTGGCAGTGCCGTAAGAGCTTCTATCTTTCGCTTATTTGGTCTTACATTGCCATTTTCTACTTCATAACCTAAAAACTCTATTTTAGATTTTAGAAAAGAACATTTCTTAGAATTTAAGGAAAAGCCACATTTTGTGAGTACATCTAGCACTGTGTCAAGTCTTTCTAAACCTTGTTCTAAAGATTCGGCCAGAATCATGACGTCATCAACGTAAATAATAACATATTCCCGAACTAGAGTTCCTAGCGCATTTACGATAGCTCTCTGAAATACAGTGATAGCGTTTCGCAAACCAAAGGGCATAGTAAGGTATTCGTACTGACCATCAGGTGTTATGAAGGCCGTACGTTCAATGGAATCTTTATTACAAGGAATCAAATGAAATCCACTCGCGCAATCTAGTTTAGAGAAATATTTGGCTCCATGTAATCGTGATATTAGGTCAGTTATCAGAGGTAGTGGGTATCTATCCGGAATAGTATTTTCGTTAAGCTCTCTGTAATCAATACACATTCTATCTGACCCGTCTTGTTTTTTTACTAGTAAAGCTGGGCTAGCAAAAGGGGAACAACTTGGTCTTATAATATTTGCACGCAAAAGTTCATCTACCTTGTCACGCATAATATTTCGCTCTTCTACAGATAACCTAAACGGACGCCTTTGAACCGTTTTGTTTGGATCTTTTAATCTAATTTCTAATTCACCCGTTGTAACGCGCGTAGTAGGCATACCCATTGTGAAATAATTAGAATAACGATTCAACACTTCCAAAAGCTTCGGTCTATATTCTAGAGGTATATCAGTATCAATTTCATTTAAATTAGGTATAGAGTTCCGAATGGTGCAGCTATTGACAACTTTGTTTTTTAATAATTTAACATTAGTACTTATCATAACAACTGAAAAGCCTTGATACATAATTTCACGACCAATCATGATATTACTTCGTAAATAAATATCAGGTAATACATGTAACAATAATTCTAGCGGATAGTCATTAATTATAACCTCACATAAAATCTGTTCTGTTGATTTTACACTACTTTGTCCAATACCAGTTAATGAAACTACTTTTCTAATATGTTTACCAGAAAATTTTGTTGCCAAGCTTTCCTTAATTAATGAGCACTCAGCACCAGAGTCATAACTAAATAAGTAGAACTCACCGCGGTGTTGAAGCTTCCCAGTTGGAGGATCTACTACACATAGATCAACCCGACGTTCAGACTGCCTGCTAGGGGTGGTATCGAAACCTCGAGCAGCTGTACAGCGGCTTGCAACATGTCCCACTGTCCCGCACTTGAAACACCTGATGCTAGATGTTGTAGCTTCGTGTTGAGAAGTAGAAACCGTATCCGACTTTATTGAAGATTTCTGCCTGTAGTTTTTAATTTTTGCTCTGCATTCTGACTGCCGGTGACCTATTTTTCCACAACCAAAACACTTCAATTTCAAGATTTTTGGTCGTTTTCCGTCGGGTGCTGATGATCCTTCTACGGGTGAAGCTTTTCGCTTTTGATACGAAAAAGCTTGTAATTCTTTTTGCAATTGTTGTCGACAAGTGATTTCAGTTGTAAAAGCAAGTCGTTGTAATCGTGAATCGTACTGGGAAAGATGCGCCAAGACGGTTCCTACCGCTACCTTCTCTATTGTGTAATCTTTCCATCGACTCATTAACATGGTAATAAGTCGACTAGCACACGCAGCCAGCGACTCATTATCTTTTAATTTTTCATTTTGTAAGTTAATGAGGGTACCTGCACATGTTTGCATAGAAATAAATCTGGTAGCAAATAGGTCTTTGAATTCCAACCACGTTATCCCAGGGTATGATATCTGAGATAGCCATGCCGATGCGGTCCCTTTCAGAGCCTTGCTGATGATTACTACCAGTTGTCCTCCCTGTGGTGGATCGTCTTCAAAGCAAAGATCTACCGTGGCACACCACAACCGAGCGTCACACTCTTCTTTATCAGGATTAAACTCTGGCAGGGTGAACTGACGATTTGATACAGATGGGCGTAGAGTAGAAATCAGTGACATCATAGTTTCGTTTTGTTTCTCGATTAACTGGCGCCATATTTCATCAATACCAGACGTTTTTTCAGTTCTCTCGAATCCCACTTCTGATCTCGAATCCTCATTATTTTCCGCCTCACTCATTGTAGTGTACAAGGGAATTTATTTAAACGTCAACGCACAGTAAATAACTTTATTGATTTATGATTAAACACTATAATACACACTTTATTTAGAAATTACACACGATATAACCCACACGATACACAGCACAGTTCCTAGGCTTAACACTGACTTTTACCAAGTGAGGAAACAAAATGAACTACTCAATTTTAATTTGATCACAACTTTTTATTAACTTTTCCCCACCCGCCTAGGCTCTGTACACGCCAGTATGACGTTTGTGTGTCGTTGACGGTCCGTATTCATTTCCCGTATTTGACATATATAAACTTAAACAATGTATGTCATAACTCTCTGTTTGTAAAAGGAATGATAAATTAATAAAATAATCAAATAAGGCATATCATTTAAGGAAAGAATATAATATTATATATCATTTGTCAGTTGACAATACTAACGGTTACCATGGCAACAAACAGTTATCAGCTAACTTTATCATGTCGCTTTTTGGCAGTCGGTGTGCGCGTACATCGTAAAAATTTTACTCTCATAATTTTTTCCAAACGTCATTAAAAGAAGTAAAACTTCAATAATTTTATACCTTTTTTTTAGTATACTTAATGGTAAAATTGGTATATTTTATGTAACTAATGTTCGCCTAATGGTCGAAATTCTATCATGATCATTATTGAAAATTTGAAGAAAATATATATCAATAGAATTTACTATCTACTATGAAAAAAACTTACTGTTGCTTACCAAATTTTCTTATTGATAACACTTAAGCTCACCAATAACTAATAAACAAAAAAAAATGGTTGACAAACAGGAGAAAAAGGTACTGAACGGTTTTGTCTATTTTTCTCTTGCCTATTAGGTATGTATAGATATCCAGACATAATTAAAGCATAAATATTTTAATTACTAGCGACTCACCCGCGCTTCGCTCGGGTTCGTTCCTACTTTAGTATAGATTTCTTAGAGATGATATATTTTCGGGCGGTAAAAAGTGTCGTATATGTTGACCCGGATAACTAGCTATCATCATACCAAATTTCAACAAAATCGCTCCAGTGGTTTTTCTGTGATGCGGTAACAGACATACAGACAGACAGACAGATAGACAAAAATTCTAAAAACTATAGATTCAGCCTCTATATCGATACGAATGTCTATTTTAATAAGATTTTACAAAAAAATAGCTTATGTCCAGATTAGGCTTAGTTAGAATTTTATCATACCTATGTATAGATTTCTGAAAAATAGATTTATTTCTTCATAGTTAACATTTATTATAAGTTTCTTGTGTAATTTTATAGATCATATAAAGATGAATGAGAGGAAACGGCAAAAAATAAACGAGCTCTAAAAGATCGCTGTAAACCTTCAATTTATTGTACTACACGCCCTTCAAAACTTTTACGATTTCAAATGAAAATAAACAGCTAACGTAACAATTTACTCGCGTGTATCGTATGCCGATGAAGTTAAATTACCAAAAGAAAAAAGGTCTTTCCGAGTTTTTTTTTTCACCTCCGCTTTGTTTCTGTAAACTTTTTGGATCGCATTCAATGAGCCGTTGAATGGTTGTGCGAAACTTCTAACGATAAATACTTACAGATACTCTTAGGGATTAGGAAATTCGAGCAAATAGGAAAGGAAAAAACTATTCAAAAACAAGGTAAAAACTGTTAAATATATTAAACAAGCTAATTTCAATCCAACATTTAGTTTATTGACTTTTATATATGTGTTTTTATATGTACGAGTATATGTATAGTGTATATGTATGTTTGTAAATCATTTATGTGATATGGTATTTAGTGGAACAACTGGGCTATATTTGGATAGAATTTAGTATACAGCTCTAAGTATCTCAGAATTAGAGATTTGTCATGATGATATGAAAAACTCTTATCTATCTCTTATTATATACATACAATATTTCTCTACTGTGGCAATTTTAATAAAACTTTTATTTGATTTAGGCAATATCTTAAGGAAATATATATATATTTCAAATTTAGGTTATCGAGTAGATTTAAAAATATGGCTTGGGCTTCATGTTCTATGTACGCGCCGGATATAAAATGAAGGTCACTTATACAAACTGAATATTAGAGGGAAAAATATACGCAGATGAGCTCGAACGCAATAGCAAGTCCATATTATAATAATAAATTTAGATACAATCCACACTACTAATTCACTGCAATCGTGCTGATTACATGACAAAGCCAATTTCGATTAGGTTCGATATAATGGATGACCTAAATCTGTAATTTGACGTAAATTAAATAGTTTAACGTTGTATCAAAATAATGATGAGTAATCATTATTGCAAAGAGGAAAACATGAATTTAAATTTTTAATAGCTATAACTACTAAAGAAAAAAAAATCATTTCCTTCTTTACCTATTTATATATAGACTAGCGACTCACTCTCGCTCCGCTTAGGTACGTCCTTTGGCACATTTTAGCGATTAGTGTACATTTCTCAGAGATGAGATATTTTCTCAGACTCAATGATTACTTATAGAGGCAAAATAATAATCTATACGTATGATAAAATTCTGATTGAGTCGATTCTGTACATTAAATATTTTTTGGAAAATCTTATTGAAACAGTCATTATTATCCATACAGAGGCTAATCTATAGTTTTTAGAATTTTTGTCTATCTGTCTGTCTGTAACCGCATCACGAAAAAACACTGGACAGATTTTGGTGTTTGGTATGATAGCTGGTTATCCGGGTCGATATATGGGATACTTTTAATGCGGCAAAATATCTCATCTCTGAGAAATCTATACTAAACGTTAAAACGCTAGTTTAATATATAAAATTATACAACATTGCACATTTATTATATCGTGGACATTTAAAGAACATAATATTCTAGGTCGTTTATCATCTCACCCTAGTTTCCGTGATAGCTTCTGATCTTGAATTATATAGACTAAAGTATATAAGTAGGTGTATATGTGTGTACTTTAATGGTCAGAGTACCTTGTAATTGTAGTAGGATATAATATAATTTGCCTGATGGATGCTGCCTGCTTAATATATATATATATATATATATATATATATATATATATATATATATATATATATATATATATATATATATACACTTAGATTTACGCGAATTTTTTACATTTTAAATAAAGCTTTCTTTTTGGATTTTTTGAAGAATCCTAGTCTCTCTCGCAGTGCTTGACTGCTCTAAGCTGTAAAGCATTCGATACGTTAGAAGCCAAAAATCAATATAAATCCGCGAAAAAATCCGAAACAATTGTATTTTAGTTTAACAATTTTATTATACCTATAATAGGTAGTAAGATGTTGAAAGTAAAATGCGAGCAAGCTTCATCGTATTTATATGTTTCAAGTATCTAATGTTACGTTTAATCTTTTCCATATCATCTCGTATAGATTTCATAAGAAAATTGTTATTATTATATACGGCAATACTTTCAGTATAATTTAACTTGCGATACACTTAGCTCTCGAAACCTCTATATCGATAACCTCCAATACAATCCTTGTAGCAATTGTTATCCTGGAATAACACGAAGCCCCATAGTTGTGGAATCTCGATCGAGCTTATGTAAATACAAGCGAAGTTAACTACCAAGTTTCAATAGAGATTTGCATGTGACTGCATATTACATCGTTTCATGCCCGCGGAATTATCACGACAATGTATTGAATTGTCAATTATATGATAACGTTAATAAATAAAGATTTTTTTAAATAAAGAAAAAATTGTTCAACGAGATTTCTTGTTAATTATCATATATCCGATGGTGATATTTATATTGTTATGTGCAATACAAAGTGTGTTTAGATACTCGTAAAATCTAGTTACATTACAAGTGATTTGATACTCATATTAAATCTGTTAAAATAGAAAAAAACTATGCTTTCGGTGTAATCTTTTGTTTTTGTAAAAATAAAACGTCAACTCTTAAAAATTTAGTATTTCAACAACCAATACTAACGAAAAATGTTTAAAAACATAAATTACAAATTTCTTCATGCCGTGAATCTTTCCAAATCCATTCGGAAAATATAATACATTTCAAATTCCCAATTTTCTACAGAAATAAAATATCTAGTTACAGCTTTTTTCGGTGAAGACATAAAACTCGTAAGATTGGACCTGCTTCAAGCCATTAAACTGTGCAGTAGCGTCACGTAGCGCGAAATTACAACAAAGTGCGGTGTCCACACTAATCTTTTTCTGGCGCAATATTGCAAAGTTCGTCACGAGGAACAAGTTTCAAATGCTGCGATTGCTTTGGTAAAAGAAATACAAGCTAAAAACATTTACATATAATTTTCTATTTTCTGTTTTCCTTTGTGTAATTTAAGAATATTTTTTTTAGATCTCCACTAGAAACAGTAATACTTCAGAGAAATGAAATTTAATAATCCAAGTTTCAAATTACAATTTATTACAAAAAAGTTGCCTTAAATAAACGTAGAAAAAAATATTCTTCCAAAAAATTAAATCATGTTATAAAGTTAGGGGCCACTCGTTAATTACGTAAGGGTCCTGAAGGGGAGCGGGGGAGAGGGGTCTTCAAAATCTCTACATGCCCTTATTTCGGGAGGAGAGGGAGTGGGGGTGGGGGCTGCCATTCTTACTTAATCTATACTAAATTTATAAAGGTAAAGTTTGTGAGTTTGTGACGTTGCCCACAATGGTAATTTCTGGATTTACTAAACCAATTTAGATGACATTTGGTTTGAAGATAGTTTGCGACCCTGGAAAGGTCATAGGATACTTTTTATCCCGGAAATCATTTGTTAATGGGGTGATGAAGTTTGCATGGGGAATCAAGCTAGGAACGAACCCGAGCGAAGCGAGGGTGAGTCGCTAGTATTTTATAGAGCGAAATGTGCGATTTGTAACATAAGAGTAGTAGTAGCATAACTTTTAAGTATAATACAGTTAGAGTACACTAGATTTTAAATGATATAATCGTCGTCTAAATCTAATAATAATATAATGGCATAACCTAAAATCTTACGTAGGAACGGGGAGAGGGAGTCTAAGAAATCTTGTGTTCTTACATAGGGGTAAGGAGGGGCGGGAGGGGAGGGTGTCAAAATTGGCCAAAATTGTCCTTACGTAATTAATGAATAGCCCCCTTACACTTGCATACTAATAAATTAAGCTTATACATTTTATATACAGCAGGTGTATCACTAAACGTTGATGATACTGTAACAAGTTGTCAAAATTTTATGACATAGACAAACTTTCAGTTTTATACCTAGATTATACCATTATAAATTTTATATTTGTAGGTTTTTCTTTTAGGGGAACTATCACAGCAAAGGTTTGGATCGATACCTAATTGCGACAATTGTTAAAATATATATTAACTTTACTCTATTGTATTATAACTTTAGATTTTTAGTATTAAAAAAAATTGCTACTTACTCATATTATAAATTGGTACATTCGCCTAAAACATGTCATAATAATTTGCTCAAACTAAAAAAAAAAACCTTGGCCGAAAAAATCCGTGGAGAAATGTAAATCATTGTAAAACATACGGCATTATTTTATTTTATATAGTTAATTATCTGTCCCTACCACTGTTATTTTAGCAAAATTAGGGGTAAGTAATTCTAAATATATTTTTTACATATATCTTCAGTTTTTATTTTTTTTTATATACATAAAATTAGTTAAGAAAATTCAAACCCTATTTATAAATTTTAATGTTTTATAATTTTTTACCCTTATTTTGTATTCATTTTATTTTCTTTTTATATTAGCAGTGCATGTATGTAATTTTGTTGGTCAGTGCTATGGACAACTGTAAGTGACTAACATACTAGAACTTGTGTATTATGTTGTTAGTGTTCCTAATAAATTAAAAAAAAAACATGTAAAACACATAAGCATGTGAAGACAAATATAAACATTGTGATCCCATCCATCCCTAAAGGCATACAAAATAAAGCATAAAAACATTTATAACAATACTTACAAATCACGTGCAAAGTAACTGGTGCTGATCTTCCATCCCCTTCTACATTGGAGGCAATACAGACGTACTTGCCGGCTTGTTCCCTCGAAACACCCTGTAGAGCTAAATGTGCAGACCCTGCTATCACTCCCGCTCGCTGATTGTGCTTCATAATTTGACCCTAAAACAAAGATTATTTTTAATAACGAACTGGGCCACCCTTTCCCTAAAGGGTAAATTATAATTAATATCAACTGCGCAAATTAAATGAATTTTAAGCCAAGTCGTTAAACGATCTTTCATGCTTACTGTTAATTATGTTGAGTGAAATGTGTTATAAACTGGAATTATAAGAAAATTCATAAATTGTAGTGTAGGAGCTGGTGTATTATCTGCTTAGAGTTTTATACGGATGGTTTGTACAACGAAAACTAACCTTTGTCTATTGATTGATGAGTGTTAATTTAGTATGTTTATTTTTATTGATACAAAATATAATAATAAGAAAACCTCTTAATTTTCTTATAATCAAAAATGTAACTTTATTATGAACACTTTTCAGTATTTGACAAATTTCTGTGAAAGAAACACCACTTCTTATACTAAGTACATCTTAGGCTACGGCCTATTGGAAAATTAATGTTATTTATAATGTGAATAATTAATAAATAACAAAAAAAACTCATTTTTACATGTCAAGTATGAAATAAAAGTTATATTAGTCTTAAATTAGGATATATATTACATTATGTACGTACGAAATGGTAAAGGACTTAGAAGTAGTTAAGTAATTGATCCTGTTAAAACGTGAATTTCTCTAACTTTAAGTAGCTAAACACTTTATACTGTGCAGACATTAAGCCATTTTACTCACATTATGCTCCCAAACAACTTTATAAGCGCTTGGATTTGCGCTTACAATACATTCGAAGTACATGTCGTCGCCTTCTTCTATATCGTTTGGGTTCATCTTGGAACCCATCCTTAGTTCAACTTTGGGAACATCTGTTAAAAATAAGAAAGTTTTGTTATTTCTGGGTAGACTGTCTGTAAAAACTATATAATACTTTTGAGACATCTAACACCTCACTCTCCCGTGACCATGATTGCTGTAAAGCATTCGAAACGTCAGGAACCAAAAATCAAAATAAATTCGCGAAATAATCCGAAAAGATAGTTTTATTTGAAAAAAAAGTTTGCATTTACTTATGGCTACACTATATTCCTTATTGGGTGGGCAGGACACTATATCACTATATATTTTCAAGTTAATCAATTTTAATTTCGGACATGATAATAAAGTGATATTGGGCACATCACTCCGTTCTTAGCTTTTCGCCAATGTCAATCCATTGTGTAATCGGAAGCCATTCTGAATATCTCGCTTTATGTTAATTAGACTGGGGTCAACTCTGTATCAAACATCGTATCAAGATCTGATGACACCTTTGGCTCAGTTTGTAGTGACCCTACTTGTTTTGCCAGCGGTCGCGGGTTCGAGTACCGCTGGAGGGCATTAATTTGTATGATGATCACGAATGTTTGTACTCCAGTCATGCGTGTTTATATTTATAATATGTATGTATGTATTTAAAGTTATATAGTGTGTAGTGTACCAACTATCTGGTATCCATAAAATAGGCCTCGTAGCTTACTATGGAACTAGTTAGTGCTGTGGTAATGTCCTACCATATTTAATTTAATAACATCTGTATGATGAATTTAACTGTTGACGAACGAGCATCGAACCTACGATAAAATTAGGCAGAGATAAATAATATATGCCTTATCAAATAACAGTTTCTAACGAAATATTAATGGTATTTTTAAAAATACATGCAACACTCGTTGCAACAAAGTTATGTACAATTTCTTTTGCTCTTATAAAGTTATTCCGTCACTAGCGGAGTTACTTTAGTGTTTATTTGATGATCCTCCTTTGCTACTTTTACAACTACTTTGATAAGCCGTAATTTATTACATACTAATATAATTCAAAAATCAATGGATACTTAAAAAATTGGTCTCTCTAGAACATTATCGTTTTAATAAATGACTTTGCACTATTTGTTTTTTTACCTTTTGTAAACCGACTTCCAAAAAGGAGGAGGTTCTCAATTTGTCGGAATCTTTTTTTATGTACTCGTATGTTCATCGATTACTCGAAGACGCTTAAACCGATTTGGATTTTTTTGTTTCGAACGGTAGGTATACTTTCCAGGTTTAAATAATAACGTTTAGTATATATTCTAAATAATAAGCCCCGTTTAGTATTTTTTTACATTTTAGTGCCTGGAAGTCGATTTTTATTACTTTTTTTAAAGTTTTTTTAATGGTCTATATGATTATTATTAAGCTTACTGATATGTATTAAAAATAGACTAAAATCTATACATAGTGGTAATGAGATCGATTTTATAAATATTTCTATAGTGCTGAGAGTGACATACAGAGAAATTGAATACATCGTCTTTTTTTTTAAATCACGTAATAGGTTTTTCTGCGTTTTTGATATACGTAGTATTCTCGAAAATGTTATATTATGCCTTAGCTTTTATTAATTTAAATAAATCGGTTATGTTATAATTTGACAAAAAAAACTTAATTACACATATTTGCCATCTCACTGAGACTAGCCAACTGCGCAGGAGTCATAGTGTACAAGCGTACACGCAGACACAACATGCACTCTCTATTCCTGTCACTCTCAAACTCCGATGGGACGACAATTCATCACAGACTGACAAACGCCTATAAAGTCTACGTCATAATTAGTAATTACAAACTAAAATCTCTTCGGACCGGATGGCCACATCGGCCAATCTTATTGATGCTAGTTTCTATATATTATGCAGATTATAAACATGTATAGGTATCAGAACAGGTGCACTAAATATTATAGTCTGATAAACGACAAACCAACACGACTGGCGGGAGGTAAAATTTATGAAACTGTGGCTTCTTTCTCTTCTTCTTCGCACGGTTTTTTCGGGCTTAAGCAATTTATAGCCCTATGGGACATCATTTTAATTTACGTGCCCTCGAAAATACGGGACTGCGATTCAATACAACCTAGCTTTGACCTGCCATTAAAAATTAAATGATAAATAATTTCAATACCTGTCTTAGCCTAACCTGGGATTTGAACTTATTACCATATCTACTGTACAATAAGGCAAACAAATAAACACGTGCACGATACAAACGTTACTATAAAAAGTATAAGAAGCGAAAGTTATACAGATAATATTACTCGTTGTTATTAAAAGTTTTGATGTGTTGTTAAAATCATAACAGGTATATAATTGAATCCATTTTTAATTATAAGTTTGATTTTTCCTCTCTTCATTAAGAAAGTCTATGTCTTGAACAGGTGCAATTTCCAATGATGGAATTATCACATAAAAGATTTTATTATATCTTTATTAAAGTCAGGAAACGAGAATAAACTTGAGATTGAAAAATATATTTCATTTCAAAACTACTAGAACTTGAAGGAATTCAAGATGATATTGTTATATAATATCATTTTCTTTTTCATACAAAGTAAGTTAAAAATTATACCGTTTGAAATTATAAAATTTTTATTTGTACGTTAAACTTGAATGAAGCAATCACTTTGCATATTGGCACTTAGTAGAGCGATGATCTCGTACAAGGTTTGGATATACAAATGTACACATATGACTTAAAGGGAGGTTTTTATCTATACATTTAATAAAATTGTAACTACACCGAATCTATACATTCAATATTTTCTGGAAAATATTATTGAAATAAACATTATTATCGATACAGATGCCGAATCCTTAGTTTTTAGAATTTTTGTCTGTCTGTCTGTTACCGCATCACAGAAAAACCACTTAAGGGACTTTGATGAAATTTGGTATGGTGATAGCTGGTTATCCGGGTCAACATATAGAATACTTTTTACCGTGGGAAAATATCTTATTTCTAAGAAAAAATACAAAAGCTGCAATGTAAGAATGTACTAATATGTAAAACCTAAGAATTTGATTTTGGTCATCTGAACGCGGGTTAAGTCGCGGGCAATACTAATCCTTTTACAAATTAAAATAGAAAGTTATTTAAAGAGCTAGTTATGTGCCTAACAGTAATTATAGTATTATTCTAAGTAATCTTCCAAAACATTACTTCATATTTTAAAATACTAAACTGAAAATGCTATCTCTATTTAATAAAACCTCTTTTCTCTTACTTATTTCTCATTTATTCATACTGACACTAATATCAACCTTATCAGCCACAGAAAGGCTTTTATTTTTCATTATTATGTATAATGAATGTACAGCTTCTTTGTACGTGACAAAGAACATGCAGAATAAAACAAAGCTATATTAGTTTATCGTTAGACCTTTAAAAATAATTAGTTTTTTATATATATTCATATGTTTAGTTGTATTGTGTATTATAACGAAGTTTTTAATATAAAGTAAGATTTTTCATATAACCCTATAGTAAGCTTAAGAATTTAGTTGATGTTATCTTTTAGGCAATATCTGTATAGGTATGTATAAATAATATGAAAAGATAACGTATTATAAAATCTATCTTTTTGCAAAGTTTTGTATAAATAAATTTGTAAGTTAGTGTAAGAACCTTGCACTTTTAAAAGAAATCAAATATATATATATATATATATATATATATATATATATATATATATATTATATATATATATATATATATATATATATTTGGTGACAATCTCCTTGGGTCGTGTTTCTTACTATCTATGTTTTATAGCTTAAAATATATATTTCGCCTGGAAAGAGAACGAAGGGTCCACCTCATAGATCGGGATCTAAGTACACGTTAGGTTAAATAACATGTACCATAATATCTACAAACTTTACACTTATAATACTGTTGTAGTAGAATATTAGTTTAATATTGATACACGGTGAGTTTTTCAGAATTATCCGAGATTCAATTTTTTCTAGAAATTATTTTAGATTACATGATACTGTATAAATTATGTAGATAATTGCCATGTAGTTACGGAGTGATGAGCTTTTGGTGAGCGATCAGAATTATATTTTTAACCATGTGCGTTTTAAATAGATATAATTAGTTAATAGCCAGCGTTAGCCATAAAATTTTTTTTTTCGTTAATTTTTCTGATGTTTTGATACTTATTATCCTATTCCGGACTAAGAGAAATCCAAAAAATCTAATATCATAAAAATTGGTCCAGCCGTTCTTGAGTTATAAATGGTGTAATTAACACGACTTTCTTTTATATATATATGTATATATATATATTATATATATATGTATATATATATGTATACATACATAAATATTTACCTTATTTTATATTATTTCTTTTTATTAAACGTACGAACGTACGAGCGAACATGCGAAAAAAATATTAGCTGAATTGGTCGAGCTGTTCTCGAGTTTAGCGCTTAGCAACATTCATTTTTATTTATATAGACTAGCGACTCACCCTCGCTTCACTCGGGTTCGTCCCTAGGTGACTCTTTAAATTGACATAACTGTAAATCAGTTTATGAACCGATTGAAATAAAAAAAATACTAAATGTTAATTGAAGCTTACCACAATACAATACTGAAAACCGTACTCAAATCGAATCAAATCTCAGTTACACTTTTATTATATGTATAGATGACAAAGCTCCTTAGGATTTATTTTTGATGAAATTCAAAATGCAGTTATATAATATTTGATTCGAGTAAAAGTGTTTATAAGTGTGTATCAGTTAGAGTTATAAATAAACACATATAAAAACCAAACAATACCTTAAAAACCATCCAAAATGAAATTTGAAGAAAAACTCCACCCCTTACATGTTTGTTTGCTATGTTCATAGCAATTTCGAAGTCGTTATAACTCTAATCAATAAAGTAATTAGCATTGTTGCTGGTGCAATACTTAAAGCATTTATTATTCTTATATTATACTTGAAGAAACGTAAGTTTTATTATTTGAAAATTTTTAAAGTTCACCGTCTAACTTTTCTTACGTAAACGGAGTCGCTCAGTCAATTTGAGCTTTATTGTAAAAAGTTTTCTAAAAGGAATAGCTAGTTTATACTGACATACCTACAGCGATGTTTACAAAGAATTGAATTAAATAAAGAGATTTTAACTATTCGTATGATCATAAAAATATACATCTAATAAATTTGCCTTTTTTTCTCAGAATATATTATTTTATTCGAGTTGATTGAATTAAAATTATAAATAGAGATATATGAACATAACAATTTATATAACATATATAGTATAAGAAAATTTCAAAGATTAGTGTATTCTAACAAATAAACAAAATAACTATTGATATATTAGTGTAGAAACGTAAATGCTTTATAAATATAATAACCCACTATATTAGTACGTACAATGCAAATCAAGTTTTATTGAAGATTCTAGCACTGAATGATCGAGTTTTTCATGAGTCGCCTTGCAAGTGAGAACTCGGCCATTGTGTTCCATGCTCGGCGTCCATCGTAGGATTGAAACCGTCTCGTTGCGGTCCTCCGAGTTCTGAAATAAAATATATGATTAATTCCATAGTTCTGCGTTTTCTCTGCCGCTACTAGAACCCAACAGAACCTCCTCCGTCTTAATGGGGCGCTTAGAACCTAGTTTCACTCTGCTGTCAGAGAAGTAATAGAAGGGGTAGGGGGTCAGAGGGGGGGGGGGGGGGGCATAAATCTTGAATCCGACTTTATTTTAATAATTTTTTAATATGAAAGTTCATCACACATTAAATACGTTACAGACATAGGTCTTGTAGCTAAGCTTTGTCTTTTTTTTTTTACACTGTTATCCAATAATTAATATGAATTTTTGTAAGTCATTACGTCAGTTATATACTTTAATGGAGACTAATAAGTCCAATGAAATATTAAAGAGCTATAGGTTAGTAGGAATAATTATAAAGACGAGTAAGTATAACGAAACTGTTGTGACACGATAATTCCATTATCGTGTGTAACGTACATACAAAAATAAACATACACTCTAATTTACTTCCTTCTTTTTCAAGTTGAACAAAATATTATGAGAAAGGAATACAATATCTGAGAGCATACACATATCGCATAGCCAATAAATGTCGATATTGGAAAACTTTGAACATAATTAAGAAGCTTTTGTTTCGTGAATCTATACTAATATAATATTATAATAAAGAGGTAAAGCTCGTAAGTTTGTGAGGTTGTGTGGGTGGTAATCTATCTGGATATACTAAACCGATTTAGATGCAATTTGGTAAGAAGATAGTTTGAAATCCTGAAAAGGACTATAGGATAGTTTTTATGCCAGAAATCATCCCTTAAGGAGGTGAAAATGGGGATGAAAGTTTGTATGGTGAACCAACCTAAAGAACCCGAGCGACGCGAGGGTGAGTCGCTAGTTTACAACAAAACTTTTGTACAATGAATACATACAAAACGTATGAATGATGTAATAATATTGGTTTGTCAGCTGTATTTATTAGTAAGTTATTGTATAATAAAATTCAAAGTGGTGTTTAACAAATTATTTTTTAACTAAATTACTACACTAAACTTACTGTTCCGGAAACTCCGGTAACATTATTTTTCCCTTTTTTTAGTCATACCTATTATGACGACAGGTTTGGCTTAGTATGTGGTGACCTTACTGGATGTGCCAGTGGTCGCGGGTTCGAGTCTGCTGGGAGCATTCTTTTTTTGTGATGAGATCGAATGTTTTTACTCCGGTCATGGGTGTTTATATTTAAAATATGTATATATTTAAAACTATACATATGTAGTCTATCAACTATCTGGTATCCATAACACAAGCCTCATAACTTACCATAGAACTAGAATTACTAGATGGTGCTGTGTGTTAAAGTCCCATATAAAAAGAAAAAAAATATTCTTCTCTTATATTCTACATGTAAATGAATTAAGATATTTTGTGTATGAATAATACAACAACAAGTAAACAAAGTGTGTAAAATCTTGGCATGTTTTTTCAGTTATGATGCATATAATTAAAACTACATAGTGAGAGATATCTCATTACCATACGATAACAGGAAGCTGTTTATGGAGTTTAACTTAAAGCAATTCCTATGCAAAAGCGTTTTATTTTAACATATTCATATTACGTAAATGAATGTGCAAGAGAATAACAAAATGTTATAATTTTTGTTCTTTAATCTTGTTTGTTTTATTACTAGCGAGATATTCTTGCTTCACTCGGATATTGTCATCGGTGTAAATTGTAAATCTTATTAATAGCAATAACCTATAAATTATTCCAGGTCTATCTTCTGTGCACTAAATTTCATCTGATCTAAATCTGTCTTACCGTTCCAGGGTAAAGTAATAACAAAAATACACACACACACACACACACACACACACACACACACACACACACACACACACACACACACACACACACACACACACACACACACACACACACACACACACACACACACACACACACACACACACACACACGCACCTACATACAGTTTTTTTCTTCTGTAAGGCACATAGGAACAAACTCGAGCGAAGCAAGGGCAAGTCGTTAGTATTACATAACATTTAAAATAAAAACATAAATTAGTCTTACTTTTTGTGGATCAGTCACAATAATTTGCTTGTCATTGAGCCACCACGTGATGATTGCTGGGGGTCTGGCACCGACCGCCCTACAAGCAAGCTCGGCTTCTTGACCGACGGATAGCGGTTGTTCGCGTGCCAGAATTTCCACTAATAATGGTCGCACTGTAACAAATATATTAATTATTATTGTATAATATAATAATTTAGACATTTTAACTTCACTCTATTGGACCAGACTCTATCAATGCTAGAAGTTTAAACTGTCCATAATCCGCTAGCCAAGTACAGGTTAGCGTATTTTACCCGTTCTTCAAGGACTGCTTGGTTTTTCTTAAGACTTTTCCTTGTTTTTTCCTTATTGGCAAGAAGTACTCGTAGTGAAGTCGAAAAATTATTCGTATAACAACAATCCTAATGTAAAACCTCCCCATTTAAATCTACTTCACCTGATTTTCTAAGCGAGCATTAATATAAGCATAAACATGATGATAAACTAATAAAGACGTCAAAGTTGTTTGGGATATAGGTAATTCTTGTTTAATTATGTACCAATCTAGAATACTTGGAGAAAGTTCAAGATAAAAGGCATATTTTTTTTCTCTTAATGGCTTATAGCTGCGTGGACAGACGCAATTCATTCTGCCAGTGTTACGTTTTATGAGAAAGACACGAGTGAGATTGAGCGGTAATTTTGAAATTTAGCAGATTTAATGTAGAATTAAATGCATAAATGAATGATCGGTCTACAGGAGTAATCTACAACAATAGAAAGATAATTACGCAATACAAAAATGATACATTGATTGACATAAAATATTCAAAAGCTCAAAAAAACCTGCTCGTGTCACAATTTTTTGTCATTTCAATTCTAAGGCGAATCCTTTACATAGAATAAAAATATATTAAGTAGATAATATATTTACGCTATGTCACTTAGATCTAGACAGACAGATTTATAACTCCGTTTTCTGAATTCTGTTATTTTAAAAGACGCTTGACAACGGCTGCCGCAATTGTATTTTCAGTTTGAAGAAATATATCTCTATTCTGAGTAGAAACGTGCGTACCATATGAATATATTTTAATTTTAACATGTCGTTAAGGGACGAAATAAAAAGCAGAGTAGTGCTGTGTTTTGTCATTTATATATATATATATATATATATATATATATATATATATATATATATATATATATATATATATATATATATACTTTTTAATTTATGGATAATGTGCCTTAAATTGCAAAAGTTAATCGAAAGACACGCTGTGTACTTAGGATGAGATATATGATCTGATAAAATAATTAATCAAGAAAATTTTAAAAATATCATACCAACATCAAAATTCTTTTAAAAGTTACGTTTCTCTGGCAAATTATAAGAAACCTTTGATGTACCTATAATTTGTTTATAAAAAATAATAAGGAGTATCCTCATTTCCTCTTTTTATTAAGTCTAACGTACACGTTTTTTCTTTTGTCAATAATAATTCTTTAATTTTCTTTAAAAAAGAAAACGAATGCCTATATATTTATGTATAATGTAAGCAGAAATAACAAACAAATATTATGTTCACGTCCACGGAGCGCGGCCACTTGTAACATTTCTCGACAGTTCTAGTTTGTAAGTATTCATATTTCTTAGAAGTTATATAGATGTTAATAAAGAAGGAAAACAAGTTAATTTCATGGAAAAGAATGAATTAAAATTTATTAGAATAATATCAAGTAACAATTATTATAATATTTTAAGCTTTTATTTTTTCAGTTGAAGGATTTAAGTTCTGAATAAAATATTTATGATTAACCAAACAAGAATCTGTAACGATCTAACTGAATAGAATTCTAAATATATCTCAAGTTTTTGTTCATTGAAATAAGTCTTTTACAGCTTATTTTATGAGAATTTCTTGTTGGAGGAGGTCGAAATGTCCATTATGGTTAGCATTATCAAATACACTGTACAATGTATATGTATAACAATGTATAAGGTTTAAAAACTTTAATCTATTGATATCTGCCGCATCAAAATTAATTATTATCAAAACTTACCTAGTTTTAGATGTTCTTAGATATTATTACAAAGTCCTATTAAGAGGGCATCGAGCTTTTTATTATTAAAAAACTGATGAACTTCCTTGAATTATTTACGCCGCACTAAAAGTTTATTTTGTTTTTTAGAGATCATTTTGGATTTTTTTTTCTATCGAGGAAACTACAAGTAATCGTGTTTCTAAAGTGTATGATTTATAGAATAAATCCTTAAATATCCTACATATTAATTGCATAATTAAAGTTTTAGTAATCACAATACAGCAAGGGATCAAACGAACGCAATTATTTCGTAATTTCCTCGGGGCGCCCTTAAACTAGAACAAGCAATATTCAATGTAGAAACAAATTCTTAAGTTCAGGATGTTGATACACAGTATGCCATATCAGAGTGTATACAGTTCATTGACAAAACTTGTACATCAGTTAGTGACAGTTGTCATATCCCGTATAATGTGGATATATTATAGCGACACAGTATATTTTGGGCCCTCATAAATGGACATCATATTTTTATTTCATTTGGTAGATTAAATAATTAGAAATGAATGACTAAAACTCTAATGTGGCAAAATGAGTAGTTTTTTAAATATGATTTTTAAAAATTTTCTACCACTTTTATCCGGTTTTTACGAACATTAAAAATAATTCAAATATCTTAAAAGACAAAATATGTTAAGTTATTAATTATTCATGTATTTGTGCAATGAAGACAGATCTCTTATCATATATTTCGAGGTTATTGAGGAACATTAGATTTCAGTTTTCTTTTTTATAAAATATCACGTATATAATTCCGTGGACTATTCAAGTAAAATTAATTCATAAATAATAATTAGGGTTGTCACTACAAAAATTGTATCATGCTCCGATTTGAAGATATTTATCTATATACATTAATATCATTAATATTACCCATATTTCTTATATATTTGTCAAAACTTATTATCCTCAAAAATTTAATTCGAAACGTAACCATAAATACCGTACCGTGGTACCGAAAAACGTTCAACCAAGAAAAGAACAATTCGTGATAGCAAAGCCTCAGGCAGAATCTATTTAAAAATATCATTCAAATTTTATAATATAAAATATATAATAATATAAAAGACACGATGCTGTTAATATGATATGCAAAGTAATAACTAAAAGATCAAAGTATTATATAAATAACAATGACGCGACATCGCGTGATAATACTCTCTGCTCCAGTAACATTCACAGATATAATCTCAGAAAAATGTTGTACATTTTTGTATAGATGATTAGGTTACAAATAAAATATTTTTACGTACATTAAATACATAGTATATATATTTTTAGAGCAACGAAAGAAACCTTAGACAGTACAATCGTAGCATTATTTTTTTAATTAGACTCTTGTGATAAATAACTACATAAAATTATAATTTTACTAGCGACTCACCCTCGGGTTCGTCCCTAGATTGATTCCCCATATCAATCTTCATCCCAATTTTCATCCCCATAAGGAATGATTTTTGGGATAAAAACATCACAAACTCACAATTCACAAACTTTACCTCTTTATAATATTAGTTTAGATTAGTGGAGAATAACAATAAGTGAGTACTATTTAAATATATATTGGTATATTTTGAAGATATATGTTAAAGGATTTATATTATATATTTACTTTACATCACCTACCTATATAGTCTTCCATCGTTTAGGTTTTTTTATCAGTCTAGACATTTTCACTGGGGAAGGAAGACGAGCTGACATCTCGCTTTGGTATGTTACGTGAAACAAATCAGTAGTTCCAGGGGAATGGAGTCCTGTGAGGTTTGGACAACAGCTTGTGACGTACTTCTATTTAGTATATATAAAGTATAAAGAAACGCTTTTTTATACTTTTTATCATTAAATATTATGTGACATAAAGTATCACAGACAAACTATTTATATAATGCAATAATATTTTAAGTATATATATATATATATATATATATATATATATATATATATATATATATATATATATATATATATCACTTTTAAAGAATTTGATGGAGCTATATCGAAACGATCAGACAACTTAAAAAGATTCCTAAAAATTGTTTCAGATACTTTACTCTAAGATTTTCCACTTATTTTTATAAATGAATTCTTATAACAATCATACCTTTTTTTTTTGATTATGCCATTATACATTTAGATTGCCAAAAATGGCTAAATACTTTCTATGAGTTTACTCGGTTCATTATGCGAGCAGCACAAGTAAATAGTGATTTGATTTCAATGCTAATTTTAGATACATGAAAAGGGAAATAAATCCCTTGTATTACGCAGTTTTTTTGTTAGTCTTTCTGTTTTACTATTAAGATACTATCTTATAAGCCGTAAGAGAAAAGCCATCGAGATCTACTACATTAAGTCAATTTTAATGACTGCTACTTTTAAATAATATATGTTTTGGAATTTGGAACCTCTTATAAAAATTCTAAGAAAATTCCACCCCTAATGATGGAATGAAAAATTGAAAGTAATTTTAAATAAAACTATCTTTTCGGAATTTTTTGCAGATTTATTTCGATTTTTGGTTCCCGACGTTTCGAATGCTTTACATCAATCATAGTCACAGGAGAGACTCTTCCGTTTATTTAAAATGTCAAATATTTGCGTAAATCTAACGGTGTAACTTTAAAGTTTAAAAGTTATTATTATTTAATATGACCCACTGCTTAAAACTTACACAGTGTAGTTGCACAGAACCTTTAGTCCGACTCGTACTTGACCGCATTTTTATATGTACCTAACGATCTACCTAAAAACTAAGCTAAACTTCACGGTAGACTCCACAGAGTGAATCTAAAAGTTTCACACTTTAAGCTCTGTACACAGCGGTCGCATAATGATCTTTAGATTGTGCACATAATTGAAACTAGTCTAAATACAGTATTTAATGAAGTTGTATATTTTGAAAAAGTATAAAAACCTTCATTACTATACAAAAGAATATAAATTTATAGAATATATATTACGCCTTTTAACGAAATTCAAAGTCAAAAAAATGCATGATTGGTAACACACTCGCTTAGGAGACCAAAAGATGTGGGTTCTAGCCCAGGTCTCGACTTCTGAGTTTTCAGGTGTGCATCATCAGTCAGTCAGGGTCTTTCATTTCAACCAGTTGCTAACACCGTGAAATAAAATATTGTGAGGAAATCTGCATGCCTGAACTAAATAGTTACTTAAAGACATGTGAAGTTCACAACCCTGAGCTAAATTATTATTATTATTGTCGACAGGTTTGGCTCAGTTTGTAGTGAACCTACTTGCTGTACTGAGGGTCGCGGGTTCGGGTCCCGCTGGGGGTATTCTTTTGTCTATTGAGCACTAATGTTAGTACTCCAGTCATGGGTGTTTATATTTATAATATGTATATTGTATGTATTTAAAGTTATACATGTGTATCAACTATCTGGTATCTATAATACAAGACTCGTAGCTTAACATGGAACTAGATGGTGCTGTGTGTTAATTTCCCAGCATATTTATATTATGGATAAATAAATTCTATAAAATGTATAGAATTTATTTTTCCAGTTCATACTTACATTTAATGTATGAACCGCTGATCAATTTAAATGGTTTTCGATTCAGAATTGACCACCTGATATATGTACATATATTATTGAAATCTAAACACAAGATCTAAGTATATTCTAATTATAATTTGTCAAGTAAGAAAATTAAAATACAAATGATTAATTACATATATAATAATTCTAGTTCAAAATGTAACTAAAATGAGAATATAATTTATTTGGATGTAGCTGCGTGATTATTCCACATGTATTTTAATTTGCTTCATGGAGGCCTTTTAGTTTTTTCCAGTCTGAGCGCAATGCGAATTCTAGCGAAATTTTTCATTAATATCTCGCTATAATGCACCCGATGAAAAATTTATGTTTTTTGAATCGTAAAAATTGCTAGCATACTATCAATGTAAAACTTCAGATTTAAAATTAGTACAATGCTGACTTGTTATGAGACAAAATTACAAATTATGTATATCTCCTTTTTTGAAATCCGTTATAAAAATATAATACTTCATACAAAATAAGCAACTGTTTTAGTTTTAAAAGATATTGTACCTATTTAGCCCTTTTTAACGTCCCGACTGCTGGGCACGGGCCTCCCTTCCATACAGGGGGATCAGGCCATAGTCCACCACGCTGGCCAAGCGCAGGTTGACGGACTTCACATGTCATTCGAAAACTTGCTAGGTTCTCTCAGACATGCACACGATGTTTTCCTTCACCGTAAGGCAAGTGGTAATCATGTTAGAAATGATTCTCACATTAAAATATCAGAGATGCAAGACCGGGGATTTGAACCCGCTTCACTCGGTTTCCTAAGCAAGCGCGTTACCACTGGATATTCATATCATAATAAAGATAAAATCCACCTTCATTAATATCGCAGTAAAATGTTAACGAAAAATAAGTTAAAAGATTACATTTTACAAAGAAGAGGCGATAAAGTATTACAATAATATTCAGAACACGTCCGTACAATGTAAGAGCAGTATAATATCAAGTCAAATTATAATGACAAAACGTAAAACAATGCTATTATAACACAGTCACGATTGTTCGACAAAGAGCCGCTAATGTCTTCCATTAAGATTAGTTGAAAAGTAAAATTTAAGTCTGTAATGACATAATGGAGCAGTTCGATAATTATAGAGTCAGCTTTAGCCCCAATTAGGGTGCAGGTTCCATTCTCGCGGGGTGAATTTATTAATGCTGCCCTACTTCAAATATGTACTATTCAATTGCTTCGTTGGTCTGGTGACTTGATTATATGGCTATATGTTTTAAGATCATGAATTCGAGTCCCGGGTTGAATCCAATGGGTGTCATGTGTTTTTTTTTTGTTAAGAAATACCTACTAAGTAAGCCAGCAAGTTAAGAACTTTATTAGAGTTAGTTGACTAACTTTAGTGTACTAGACGACCTTCTTCGGTCTTGGCCGTAATCGTAATAAAATCTGTTAATATTTCTGACATTAAATAAGAAACAAACTATTTATAAACACGTTAAATACCAAAAGAAATAACGCTTCAATGTAAACAAAAGTAAAATAGCGATTTTCCTTGATCATTAATCTCCGTACACTTTATCAGATTTTGCACATGAACGGAACTGTTTTAGACACAAAACTGTAGTACAATAAAGTGATTTATCTTTATATAAGTGGAATATTTCATATTGCATTCTTCTGCATGTTTAAAGCCGAAGGTACGCGGGGACATTTCTGAAGCGGGGCTCTGACACTACTTTGTGCATTCATACGTTCATTCTCTTGAAACTTGTACATTGTTTATCTTCTTGTACACACGTATACATCGCGTTTTATTTGTCAAATGCTAAGTTTTAAAGAGAATGTTATTTATTTTATTACTCATTAATTGTACCTTAAATTTTGTTCTTATTTAGATACTAGCGACTCACCCTCACTTTGCTCGAGTTCGTCCCTATGTATATAATATACTAGCAAGACCCGCGGCTTCGCCTGCGTTGAAAGAACAAAAACAAACTCTCTTAGCTTTACAATAATGTATGGAAGTCTGTCCGCTTGGTTGACATTTATGATTACTGCTCCCCTCCCCTGGGTAGTAGCATGACGAAATCCTCTACAAACGACCTATTTAATGCAAAAAAATCAAATCAAATTGGATGAGTTGAGATCTAATCTCGAAAGAACAACAAGCGTTCAAAAAAATAACAAACAAACAAACTCTGCCTCTTGATAATATTAGTATAGAAGTTTAGATTTTATAAGTAAAATGCTTTTTACATTAAAAAGTATCTATTATTCCCATGATGCAATATATAGCCTTGTCAAAGTCCTGCAATATTTTTTTTTTTGACGTTTAAGCATGAAAAAGTAACGAAAAGACAGATAGAATTACGCATTTCTAATACTAAGTAAGTATTACCCTCGCTCTTATTGCCCACTGTGTACCTTGCTTGCAAATGTCTAATATTTTTTTTCGAAACACCTGTATTTCTAAAGATTACAAGGAACACCATACTGTACCGTCTAAAATATGAGAAAAGCTCAAAAATTTCAAAACTGAATTTAAAAGCTGCCATTGCAATGAAAACATACAGACCTAAATGGACAATACCATTTCACTTTATCCATACAAAGATTATTGAATATCTACATCAGCCAGTCTATACATATAATAAAATTGTAACTAAGCCAAATCTGTACATTAAATATTTTTTTGGAAAATCTTATTGAAAATAAACATTATTATCGATACAGAGGCCGAATCTATAGTTCTTAGAATTTTTGTCTGTCTGTCGCATCCGCATGTTACCGCACCACAGAAAAACCATTGGATGAATTTCGATGAAATTTGGTGGTTATTCGGGTCAACATAAAGGATACTTTTTACCGCGGGAAAATATTTTATTTCAGAGAAAAACAAAAAACTGCATTTTAAGAGTAAACTAATATGTAAACCTAAGAATTTGGTTTTTGGTCATCTGAACGCGGGCGGAGCTGCGGGTAATGCTAGTCTTATACAAAATAAATCATACAAACGAGACTCATAAAGTCGACTAGATATTCCAGCCATAGCCATTCTTGATTCACTATGATTGCAAATAGATTTAAGTAAAGCCGCGTGATTAATCTAAATCAGATAGTATACAGATTACAGGTATGACGACAGCTTTTTCTTTTGTCCGTCGCTCAAGCCATTAGTTTTTATTTGTGAGTTCTTTTGTTCTGTATAACACCACTGTCCTGAAATAGCGGGAAATTATTCTCCATTATCATTATATGACTCGTGATGTGATCTTTTTGTACACATTAAATGTAAATGTGTGGGACAGATTTATGTAAAGAAATATACGTTATGTACATATACGATTATGTTAGTATTATTTTATGTTTTTTTAAGTTACGAGTAAGTATTTTAACACACATTTAATATTTTAATTTGATTTAGTACAAGTTGGCTGTATTTATTGTTGTTTAGGTTATATTAAAAATATAACATTAGTATATTTAGACTTTTGTAGACCAAAATATAGACATACAAACTTTTTAAATGGATCTTTAAGCTTAGGTAAGGTATAACAAGAATAATAATAATAATATCCTCCGGACCAATTTCGGTCACGGCGGCTAAACTCATTGAGACTAGCTATTCGCGCAGGAGATATAATGGTGCAGGTGCACAAGTGTACGCGCAGACACAAGTGCACTCCCTATACCTGTCACTCTCATACTCCGATGGGACGACTACTCGACACGACCAATGAGAGTTAAGGCGCAGGACAGACGGTTTTTCGTGGTTGAGGCACGGGGGTAAAACACCGCTAACTTCCCAACTCCGGGCTGTTACTGAGGCTTACTGAACAGAAAAACTCAATCACTAAATATAGCCCGACCCGGGACTCGAGCCCAGGACCTCCAGATTTGCAGCCGTACATGCTAGCCACTACACAATCAAGGCAGTACTGTACTTATAAATATTAGTTTGAAATTAGACAAGTAGTTTATTTTTATGTTTTAGTAGGTATATATATATATATATATATATATATATATATATATATATATATATATATATATATATATAAAACGGTTATTATATTATCATCTATATGTCTATTGAATTGTATTTGTTGTTCGAATCTAGTGAACGCTGTGTATAGTAAATTATAACACACTGTTATGTAACAGTGCATGAAGCGTACATATTCAGTATTCTATATGTAATATATTATGTAATACTTACTATAAGGCCTTTACCCTGCAATGAATTAACACTTAGGTGTATTGTATACCTACTAATGTTAAGTCTGAGAATTATCCCTCGTGGCCTTGCTTTTGTGTAATATATCACAGTTTGAGTAAATATATTTGTTAATGTTAAAAAAATACAGGAGTCATGATGAAAATGTCAGATTCCAGTCAGATGATAATTCATGTGAATTATTTAAAATATTGACATAAACGTCTATTTATTTATGTGCAAGATATGCCAACAATACATTGTACCTACATACTAAATTATTATATTATAAGGTTACTTATTCTAACAAGCATTAATTATAGGCATACACAACATTTATTACACTTACGGCTTTAAAACAATAGTATATGACATGTTAAATATAATTTCTAATAAATATTTATAATAATAACAATTAAAGAATAACACATATTAACTACTATAATTAAATTAATCATAATATAAATTAATGTAAACTATTGTACGCATTCCTTGAAAACACTCCATTTTAAGTGGTTTCATGTGGAAATCGAATGGGGAAATTTATCCATATTTTTAGTTTAATTCAAGTTATTAAAATAAAATCTAGCTTGATATTTAATTTTGGTTTCCTCTTAAAAAAATTATGAACACCCGAAAGGAATTTTACCAGCTATCCATATAATAGCATTATTTCAATTTTAAATTGATGAAAATATTGGGAATTTCAAATAAGAATCAATTTTTTTTATTATTAATAAAATCAAAAAAAATATTAAAATAATGCTTACTGAGACTTACGCGAATATTCGACATTTTAAAATATAAAACTATCTTTTCAGATTTTTTCTCGAATTTATTTGGATTTTTGGTTCTAACGTTTCGAATGTTTTACAGCAATCATAGTCACGGGAGAGACTAAGGTTTTGGGCATCTTATTATATACTTGCTAACGTCGGGAACCAAAAATTAAAGTAAATCCGCGAAAAAAATGTAAAAGATATTTTAATTCAAAATTATAAAAATAAGTTTGTATATATTATATATTATAGGTATTCATTATTCGTTATTAATTATTAAATGTATAAAGTATAATTACGAATAAAGTAATTTAATTATCTTACCTTGGTATAGAAATATCAATTATATGTAGAAAGCAATAGGAGAAAAATATTTTTATGATATAGCCTACATTTTTCCATTTATCTATCTGTTTATATTTGAACAGACAAAAGCCTGACAGCTCATGAGCACAAATTCTTATTTTCCCCTCACTACAAAAGTACTGAGATAATTTTCCAACTGGCTCAAATCTCTGAGGCACCGAGCATCCAATTTCGTACCTTCAAATATCCACACTCATTTCGTTCTTTAGAGCATATACACTACATTACAATGTAAGCGGGGTTAAGTCGAGGGTATTATGGCGACGTTTCACCTTCAACCCGCAATAACGTGGAAGGACCGAGCTGTGAATTATTGTTTCGAAAATTAGACGGAATCTTCATCAGTGACATCTTTTGATTTATGTGCCGGCTGGTTAGCGCCTGTGACACTATTGGCAATAGGAATTTGGATTAAGAAATAAATGTTCAAGTATAAACTCTGTTTATTTTACTAAATTGTTAGGAGTCATGATGAACTCTCCCCAAATGTTTGTACACCTTGTCGCGGTGGAGCTTATTAGTGTCAGGCAATCCGACCGGGCGTGAAACCAATAAACACAGGGAAGTGGCTTACATCGGTGGTATACCATGCGGGTTGCTCCTGGTACTTCTCTGATAGCAGAATGAACCGTGGGAGCAACCACATGGTTGTTGTGGTCTGCTTCGGCAGACTTGCCGTTGAAGCGTCATGGTTAAATTCATAAGCAACCCTCTGACGCCCTATTAAGACGGAAGAAGTTCCATTGAATTTTGTAAGTAGTACTGGCTTTTTTAGCCGGTGGTCTCCACATAGCCACCTGTATTGTATGCAGGTGGTATGAGAACTCACTCATACCACCTGCATACATTTCCCAAGGTCAAAAAATACAGGAGTTATGATGAAAATTTCAGATGTCATTCAGATGATCATGGAAATTATTTAAAAGATTGGCATAGAAGTACTTAAAAACAATCTTTCTATTTTAAGGCAAGACGTGTTCCAAATTTTATTATAGTTTTATAATGTCAGCTTTAAAAATCTAGAAAGGAATATTAAAGTTATGTTTATTTTTTATTTTACGTTTAACCCAACAAATTAAATAAACAACAAAATGCACCATCGCCTATTTTTCTGACTTGTTATTTTTAATAACCGTCTTTTTATTTTGTGGAATGATCACATTGAAAAAAATCTCCTTAGCATATTTGAACACAGTTATAAATTACAACAAAAGCGCATTCTACTATAGAAATGAATTATAGCATATAACATTAATCCTATTATTCTGTAAAAGCCCGTTTTCCGCGTGGGATTCAGATATTACTTAGCCATATTCAGAGCGTAACTTCACTTAACGATGAACTTTTCTAGATATAAAAAATATGAGTTATATTATTTGTTAATACTTAACAAATGTTTATTGAAATTCAAAAATTTTAAGGTAGATTAAAAGCTACAGCAACTTTCTATTATTGATCGACTTCAAAAAGAGAAAGTACTCTTTGGTGGTAGGAGTATATATTGTATTGTCTTTTTGTGAATATTTTACGCGATTTCGTCAGTCAATTTTTATGATTCTTTTGTTAATGAAAAGCTCATACTTTAAAGGTAATTTTAAATTTAATTCTAAAAAATCCTGCCTTTAGGGACGGAATAATGTTTTAAGTTGACTTTGTAGTCGACACAAACCTTTTTATTTAACATTTTAAAATAATTTTGTTTTGAATTTTTGAAAATATCTTACATATTGAATTTCGAGATATATTAACTATTGAATAATTCTATACAATGATATTTGAAAAAAGGTGTACCTATAAGGATACCTATACGGAAGATATTATAATATACGATATTATTAAACAAATAAAATTTTGCATATGTACATATATACTAATATTATAAAGAGTTTGTTTGTTTGAACGCACTAATCTCAGAAATCTCTGATCCGATTTGTTTTTTTTTTGCATTAGATAGTCCGTTTATTGAGGAAGGCAATAGGCTATATATCATCATGCTTCTACCAAAGAGAGCGAAGCAGTAATCATAAATGTCGACAAATCCGGTGGACATCCACACATTATTGTAAAACTAATGCTTGTATCGGAAGTGTGTACGTCGGCGAAGCCGCTGGTACTGCTAATTTTATAATATAAATACAAATTCTAAATAAAGAATTTGTTAGCTGGACAAATTGCCATGTGTCGTAATATTTCGTTACGTTTCTTATTTAAATAATACAAACGGTAAAGTTATAGCGTAGAATGTAGTCGCTATATTATTAAGAATAAATTCAAGGTGATTTATGAAGGTATAACCGGCTTTTAAGGGATATATGGACGGTGTATATTTTTTAATATAAGCTTTTGCATTGTTTTACTCTTATTTGGGGTACTCTGTGAATTTTTTTTTCGTTGCTGTATGAGAAATGATAAAATATTTATAAATATATAATAGGAAGTTTACCAAACGGAAACAGTACGTTAAAGTAGGAAGTGGTAATGGGCTTGCTTTGAAAACCAAGTGAAGCGTCTTCTAATATTTTCTTGTGGAAATCATATTCAACATAATTACTATTTACTATACTGTAAAGGAAAACCTTATGACCAAACCTCAGCAAAGCTCAAATAGCATTGTGGACTATATATTATAGACTGGTCACTTTACGAGGTTTTTTTTTTTTTTAATTTTATGAATATATATTAAAAAATATAAAATATATTGCATATACATATGATGTAATCGATTACCTACCCCTTTATATCTAATTTTCACCAACGTATGTAACAAGTTTACTCTCGTTTTCGTATCAACATTTTCAATCTATTTTAATTATACTATGTACATACTACGTATACAACCATATTTGATTATAAGTTACATATTTTGAATTCCACTAATATTATAAACGCGAAATTTTTTTATTCTTTCACGCCAAAACTACTTAACGTATTTTGATGAAACTTGCCAATAATATAACTTATACTGATGTATATTACATTACAACATCTGTATAAATATTATAAATGTGAAAGTTTGTGAGTATGTATGGATGTTTGTTACTCTTTCACGCCAGAACGGCTGAACGGATCTAGATGAAATTTAGCACGAAGGTAGATTATAGTCTGGAATAATACATAAACTACTTTCTATCCCGGAATAATATATGATTCTCGAGGGATAGATTTGTTTTTGTTTTTCTAGAGGCGAACCCGAGCTAAGCCAGGGTGAGCCGCTAGTAGGTTATAATTTATAAAAGTAATACATTATTAAAAAACGCAGGCCAAGCCGTGGTAAAACACTAGCATAACATTAAAAATTATGATATAATAAAATGTGGTATACTTACAATATAACTGAATTTGAACGTTTACACGTAACGGTGGCACTAGGGCGGTGTTATCCGCTGTACACGTGTAGACTGCTTCGAAATAATCTCTTGAAAGCTTGGGTATCCTCAACTCAAGGAGACTCAGTCGAGTTTCGTCTTCAACTGGCTCCAATTTCGAGATGACTTTATCATCTCGCCACCACCGTAACCGGGGCATCGGTTTGCCTGTAAAAATGCATACTAATATTATAAATGTGAAAGTGTGTTTGTTTGTTTATTTGTTTCTTTGTCCTTCTTTCACTTTGAAACGGACTGACGGATTGGCGTGATTTTTTGTGAGGAGATAGTTGGAGGGATGGAGAGTGGCATAGCCTACTTTGTATCCTTATATTACAATCCAAAAAAAAATTATGATCAGAATTACTTGAAATTTGGTATTAATGTTCTTCAATAAAATTAAAAAAAAACACGCATTTTAGCATTTTTTGAAATTCATCCTATAAGGGGGTATAAGGCGGATAAAATTTTGTATAAAACGAACTTTTTAGAGATTTTTTGTAGTTTTAGCGCGAGCAAAGCCGCGGGTTCTGTTAGTATGTGATAACTTTAATTATTGCTCATCATAATACTTTCTTAGATTTACGCGAATACTTGACATTTTAAAATAAATCTTTTCGGATTTTTTCGCGAATTTATTTTGATTTTTGGTTCCCGACGTTTCGAATGCTTTACAGCATCCATGGTCACGGGAGAGACTGAGGTGTTACATGTCTTGAATGTATAGTTGTTACAGACAGCCTACCCACAATTAACAAAATGAAAGTTGCACCAATTACATTACAATATTTTTTAACTTTAAAACATTTTTATAATTTTAATTATAATTGAATATGGAATATTATTTATTTAATTTTGCTATTATTTTTTATAATTATTACAATTTTAAAATATTAATTAGTAATCTATATTTAGTGTTGCCATTATTATATTTATAACCATAAAGAAAAATATAAAATATAGTATTAATTATTTAAGCCATATAATTGTTCTATGTGTAATTTAAAAAGTTAAAATTAATTAAGGATAATAATTTTAATTTAGTTTGCTGTTATTTAAAAACAAACTTACTAAGCAACACTATTACTATATACTTTTACAAATGAAAAATAAATAATTTTAATCTGATAAGCTGTCATTTTGATCTACACAGTAAGAACTTACTACATCTACCTGTCTGTTATGTTTATATTTATTATTTGATTTTATTATATTAATATCAGGATCCCATGACGATGGTAGTACCCAGCCATCTTTCCTATTGAAATTAGGATGTTTTTTAATTTCTATGGGTTCTCGAATCATTCTAGGGCGATATCGGTTTTCTTTCGCCAGGATTTGAGGTCTATCGAAACGAATATAATGGCTTGGGCGGTCCTGGCTATGTTTGCAGACAGCAGATGTTGCATTGCGACGGTGCTTCACATCAGCTATGTGTTCTTTGACCCGGGTTCTAATGGATCTCTTAGTTTGTCCGATGTAAGAGAGCCCACAATCACAATCAAGCTTGTAAACTCCTGCATCTTGTAGCTACCTAGTTCTCCTACTATTTATTGATTTGAAATAATTTAATGGTTACGAGTAAAGCTATTCATGCCTTGTAATAAAAACTTTTATAATATAATATTACATTATTACCATAAATATATCACGATATTATAAATATAATAAATAAATAATAAATATGTTGCGTCATTAACACACATCACCATATAGTTCCATGGTAAGCTACGAGATTTGTGTTATGGATTTCAGATAGTTGATTACATATATATAACTTTAAATGCGGCAAGCGGTACCGAGAAAGCGTTTCAGTTCCTTTTTGCTTGTGGGAACCGGAAAATTTAAAATTGCTTGTACCTTTTCTGGATCCGTGTGTAAACCACGAGCATCTACTACGTATCCTAGGTACTTAAGTTCGCTTCTGAAGAAATTACACTTTTCGAAATTTACTGTTAGATTGGCCTGTTTTAATTTCTCTAGGACACGCAGCAGATGAGACACGTGTTCTTCGAAGGTTGAGCTTATAATTATGATATTATACATATAATAAATATAAACATGGACTGGAGTACAAAAAGTCGTGCTCATCAAACAAAATTAACGCCCCCAGCGGGACTCGAACCCGCGACCGTTGGCACAGCAAGCATGTTCACTACAAACCGAGTCAAACGTGTCGTCAAACAATATGAAGAAGTTGAAAAACAAATAATAATAAATATCATTAGGAATTATATCTCAGTATAGCAATTAACGCAGAGTGGTAGCAGCACTCGAGTTCGCTACGTTTTTGGCACGGACCCGGACGTGTCAAGCTTAGCTTGTTATGTGGCTGCATTGTTTTGTTAGATCGTAGAAGATATAGTTTCGTCACGTCCTTTCATGTGTCTTCGTACTAGTTTAAAGCAATTTCTATATACTATAGCGCTCAGACACTCTGTTTTTAGGAGATTTTTAGTGCATTCTTACCAAATTTATTTATTTTTTTACATAATACAATATTATTATATCATAGATACGACTAATACTTTTAAATTTTAAAATACATTGAAATTGTTAATAAATTATATAAAAAATAGCCACTCAAATAAAAGAATTTAAAATTACACCATAACGGTACTAATTAAAATCAAGTAATTATCAAAGTTGTAAGATATTTCATTGCCATTTGCTTTTTTCCTTAAAATAATGTATAATTTTGTAGGTAGGCACCTTACAGCAATCATGGTCTTTCCTATAACCATGACTGATGTAAGGCATTCGAAACATGAGTAACCAAAAATCAAAATAATCCACGAAAAAAACCGAATAGATAGTTTTACTTAGATTTGACTAGAACGTCGTATCTATCTATAGGTAAGCCACGAAAAGATTTTACTATAGAATAGTATTTGTATTTATTTTAAGATAATATAAATCTGGGACATAAATTATTACATTAGGATGAAATACCTACTATTTGTAGATTTTTTAACAGCTTCAGGTAAATTTCTAAGAAATCTATTGTTAACTGTAACGCCCGCCGGCGTGTCTACGGTCGTGGAGGGATTATTAGCTTTAAATATAAATAATGTGTGAGATTCTTTGCACTGTAATTTTTGTTGTGATTAATATAGATGGACAAAAATACTATAAGACCATATAATATTTTATCAATTCTAATTTAGTAAAATATATATAAAAAAAATATTCAAAAATATTTTAAAAACGCCATTATTACGTACATAGTTCCGACTAATTTGTTCCACAAAATTCCGTTATGCAGTACAATGCAATAGTTATTATTTAATATTTGCATGCGTTAACATGCAAGTGTACAAAAAGTGTCCCCTTTTGTTGTATATTAAGTCACATTCTGTGGTATTTTTAAATTAATCACACCGTTTAACGGGTCACGGTAGAGTAACAAAAGGTCGAAATCGCTGCTATTCTGATGCCATTGTATTCTGACGTGAATAAAAGTTAAATTTTCTAGACAATTATTACGAATACAGTGAAGGAAATAGTTAAAGCGGTTTTATTTTGGGCGATGGAATTGGAAAAAAATCTTTATTGCTTTGATAGTAAATAACTTAAGTGACGATTGAGTCCATATATTTATGACTAGCATTGCCCACGGCTCCGCCCGCGTTCAGATGATCAAACACCGAATTCTTAGGTTTTACATATTAGTATACTCTTACATTGCAGTTTTTGTATTTTTTCTCAGAAATGAGTTATTTTCCTGCGGTAAAAAGTATCCTATATGTTGACTCGGATAACCAGCTATCATTGTACCAAATTTCAACAAAATCTGTCCAGTGGTTTTCTTGTGATGCGGTAACTGACAGACAGACAGACAGACAGACAAAAATTCTAAAAACTATAGATTCGGACTCTGAATCGATAATAATGTCTATTTCAATTAGATTTTCCAAAAAATATTTAATTTACAGATTCGACTTAGGTACAATTTTATTATATGGTATAGATTATAGAAATGATTGTCAAAGTCGTTAGAGACATTTTTATGGTGTTATTGGTGAAACATTCATTTCTTTTTTCTTTTAGTTAAGCGTGAGTTGACGCATGCGCGTTCTGATTTACATTTACTCAATACATTTATAACTCTACTATTAATCTAACACTTTCTTAGATTTATTATTTCGCGGTTCTATTTTGAGTTTTTGTTCTGTTTTTCATAATTTCATGTTAGATAATAACGCTGAACAATAAAAAAATCTCTTAATATACAAACTAAATCTGGTTATTATTTTATCTATTAACTTAGTAAATGAGAACAAAATATAACTAAAAATATACATTCTTATTATATAATACTCATATTTAAAATCAAAATTGTAAATGAAATGACTTTAAATGAAAGTTTTATAAGTTCATGACGTGATTTTACATGTAAAATTTATAATTGCAAAATAATAACAATTCGTTGTCACGGATACGGAAGATCAGTTACTCATTTTAATAATATATATGGTTCTTCACAATGACTGGAATAGTATTTAAATTTCGTTTAATCACGAATAATGGTATAAAAGAGTATATTATTAAAGAAAAAAGTGTGTCTAAGTATGTCCTCACATCTCTCTTTTAATATTCCCTAGACTTAGTTTATACAAGGAGATAAAAAGCAGCCACTTAGAATTCCTAAATATTTATTCGCTTCGCTCAGGTTCGTCCCTAGGTAAGTTTTGACGCTTAGTGTGGAATAGATTTTTATTCAAATAATTTTTTTTCGAGAATTTTTCCGATGTTTGAATAGTTATTCTGCTATTCGGGGTGAAGACAAATCCAATAAAACAAAAATCATAAAAATCGGTCCAGCAGTTCTCGAGTTATTAGTGTTGTAACAAACTCTACTTTGTAATATATACTATATATATATAGATATTATACCTATTAAAATAACTTCAACGACAATATTATATTTAAAGTAGATAGCGTAATAAAAAGACATTTTCACATAAATGTGTACACTAATTTTACCTCCACTTACAACACAGGTAAGCTTCAAACTGGTATCTTCTACATAGGGACCAGCGATGCCAACTACTTCTTTATCTTCCTCGTCAAAAATTCTTGGCTTTTCAGGCAATTCTGTCAACAAAACAAAAACATTAAATAAAATATATCACGTTTTATACAAACTTAAATTTTCATTTTTTTTTAATAAATATTACATGAGCAATATAATAGTTTCACTCCCTGGACTTATAGTTTTCACATTTGTATTTTGATTCAACTTAATTTACCTAATTAATCAGATTGACGATAAACTCTGCATTGTTAATAAAAAACTTAAGCTTATAAAACTACAGTGAAATATGTAGGTCGATGAAATTAAAACACAATATTATTATAATTTTTAGGTCATATGATAAGATTTTATAATGTATAGATATAATTTTTCACGAATGAACCCATAAAAAACAAAATAAAAAGGAATAGCCAATAGATTGGCTTCCTGAACAGTTATAAAGAAATAAGCACGCAAAAAAGCAATCTACGCTCGCGCACAATCCAGTGGATCCAATCAAATTACAATGATATTATCTGAGGAAATTTTCACATTGTATTGAATGATAAGCTTAATTTAAGTTAACAAGGATTTGTGAAGCTATTTTTAGCTAACTATATATTATACGCCAAATTAAATTCATTTTGATATTTTTTTTTTATTTAACACACATTACCATCTACGAGTAGTGCCATGGATTATGTATACCAGATAATTGATACACTACACATATATAACTTTAAATACATACATATTATAAATATAAACACCCATGACTGGAGTACAAACATTCGTACTAATCACACAAATAAATACCCCCAACGGGAATCGAACCCGCGACCACTGGCACAGCAAGTAGGGTCACTACAAACAGAGCAAAACGTGCCGTCGAATATAGTAAATTTTTTATTATAACTACACAACAGCAACTATGTAGGTACAAAATACTCAATACGTGTAATATAAACTTTTTTATCCACTTATTGCACTGTAAAGAGGAAACAAAATTATTATAAGTCCAAAGTGGAGGCATTTGGAGTCAAGTAATCGGTATAATATCTGGCAGCCGACACCAAAAAATGTAATGAAATTTACATAATAATGTAAGACTATGCAATGAGACATTGAAAAATCAACAATCTACTGACCTTCTTTTGCTCTAGTTAGAGCAAGCTTTATATTGAAAGTGTGAAGTGAGGTCATGACACATTTAAATCCCAAGACCGACTGCTAACTTCTTAAAAGCTTAAGGTTTAAATAAGAATATTTTGAGTGGAAAGAAAAATTCCTAAACATGACTGCGAATTAGCGTTATAAAAAGCCTTTAAAAGGCAAACAAAACTGAATATTTAAACGCGTTATTTGAAAATGGCTTTTAAGATTACAATGTTAATGCTTATTTTAATAAATTACTAGCAACGTTTCTTCGTACGCTTGAACGTGTTCATTGTATATGTCTTTTGTAATTATAATATACTAGCGACTCACCCTCGCTTCGCTCGGGATCGTCCCTAGGTTGATTACACTTACAAGCTTTCATCCCCATTTTCACCCACTTAAGAGATGATTTCTGGGATAAAAACTATCCTATGTCCTTTCCAAGGTCTCAAATTATCTTCTTACCAAATTTGATTCAAATCAGTTTAGTAGTTTCGATGCCTATTCGGTACAAACAAATAAAATACAATACAAACAAAAAATTAAAAAAAAATCCTCTTTGTGCTATTAGTATAGACTAGCTACTTACACTTGCTTTGCTTAGGTGCGTCCCTGAACTTGAATAGTTTAGGAACGCATAAAAGACAAACTATTGTTTATAGTAATTATAATATTATATTTGGCAATTATTATTACTACTCTACGTTCATGGTATACCTATATCTATCTGTACTAAACCTCACCTAAATCGGCCCAGCCGTTTTAGTCTTAAGAAATAACAAGCAAATATACACAAGCATTCTCATTTATTATTATATATCCAGTAATGTGAATAACAATAACATTCTAGCTATATTCTAACACAACTAATTAAGTTTTAAAGGCTTCGAAACCAAATGTCAAAACAGAATCCTTATATTAACCTGATTCTGATTTCTCAATCACGTTTTCATTTTTACCAATCAATGTGTTTGATGAAACGTTTGGTAACGTCGCTATAAGAAAAGCCTTTCGTGAAAATTATTTCTAGTATTTTCGCTTAATAATACATTTACATTTAGACGACACGTTTGGCTTAGTTTGTAATGTACCCTACTTGCTGTGCCAGCGGTCGCGGGTTCGAGTCCCGCTGGGGGCATTCATTTGTGTGATTGTCACGAATGCTTCTACTCCAGTCATGGATGTTTATATTCATAATATGTATGTATTTAAAGTTATATATGTGTAGTCTATCAAATATCTGGTATTAATAACATAAGCATCTTAGCTTACCATGGAACTAGATGGTGCTGTGTGTTAATGTCGAAACATATTTATATTTATTTATTCACAGTAACTAGTTGGCATAGCATTCGTGATTCAAAAATATGAATTTTCATCGCCAGCGTTATTGCTATATTAATGAGGCATCGCGTTCAAACTGGAAAATTAAAAGGAAAATTGAAAAATTATGCTGTTTCGTTCTTATAAAATTACTTACTATTAAAACCTTTGAAAAGTCCGGTCATATTAGGTAC
Source organism: Brenthis hecate (assembly GCA_951806755.1). Lineage (NCBI taxonomy): Eukaryota > Metazoa > Arthropoda > Insecta > Lepidoptera > Nymphalidae > Brenthis > Brenthis hecate. The sequence continues at coordinate 3,250,638 of OX638263.1, forward strand.
ACTAGACTACACACTAGATATATTGATAATGATATACATGAAGTTTTTATTTCTCTATCCATAGCAACGACGTACAACGCTATATCATAGCAATGACACTATAATAAATTATTTTTTTTTTAAATCTATTTATCTATTTTAAAATAATATAAAGAGTAAAAATTTGTTTTATTGTTTGTTTGTAAAAAATCGGTCGACTCGTTTGAGACGAGGTTCAAGTCAGTTGGACATATGGGAATAAAAGTTGTATATCATTTAATATGAAGAGTTTGTTTATGTTTTTGGTATCATTGAAATCTACCTATCCGTAAGTTTCATGTTAATCGGCCAAGCAAATCTAAGGATTCATTTGGCCACTGTTTAAAGATGGACCATGCAAATACCATGTTAATACACAATATAAGTGTCACGTGATACATTTCGCGCATTCAAATCCCTACTTTAATAGTAATATTTGACATGTGCACAGCTCGTCGTGGTCGAGTGCTTTAGCGATCTTACCTCCATCTTAATGGGGAGCCCCCATACAAATGGGAAGGTTCCGTTCGATTTTTGTGGGTAGTACAAGCTTTTCTAGCCGGTGAGTTCCAGATTACCTGTTTGTATGCGGGTGATATGTGTATTTCATTTTCCAAAGTTAAAAAAGGTTGGGACCTTCGAATCAATAGGCAGTCAGTATCATTCGTGCGAATAATCTACTATCCTTAACGTAGAACACCTACCTATACTATATTTTAATGAAATGTAATAATAAGGTACAACAATACTTAACTAACTCTATCACCAGTATTGATTAAATCTCAATATATATCCATTCCTAGAAGCTCTTCTTAGAGGATATTCTTGAAAGTTTATCTAAGAAAGTATTCCCAGTCAATGCGAAAGGGCGCTTCGATGGCTTATCTTGGTTTAATGTTTTAAGTGACTTCATCAAAGTGAGTGCTTTAGTTAAATATGTTACAGTTGCAAGAAATGGGCTATTCAAGTCTTACTACAATTGTGCGAACAGAATTGTTACAATGTATGGTGAGATTTAATAAACTATTTTCTTTGAAACATACACTTTTCATTGTTTTATATCTATACTAATGCGAATAAATGCGATATTGTGATGGTTGGCATGGTGTTTCGTCCTTTTCCATTTCAATGAAACAAGGTGATTTGTGCGTATAGGTTTATGAATCTGGGAGTGGTATCGATTAGCTTAAGCATTTTAAATAAAATTATCTTTACGAGTTCTTTCGTGGATTTATTTAGATATTTGGTTCCCAATTTTTCGAATGCTTTACAGTTATCGTTGGCACATGAGCGACAAGTGTGATGATTGTTGTAAAACATTCGAAATGTCGGCAAGCAAAAATTAAAAGAAATCCGCGAAAAAATTCGCAAAGATAGTTTTATTTATAAGGTCAAATGTTCGCGTAAATCTAAGAAAGTATTATTATTTTAGACAGTTATAAAAAGTTAATATATAGTAATATATAGGATAACTTAAGCAAGAGAAATTATTTTACATAGTATACAAATTTTTTATAAGAGTCGGTTATTTTACAAGATCATCAATATTATAGACCACTGACAAAATACCAAAATTATTACTTTCCTTGTACTTAGCGAAGCTTCAAATATCATTTCAAGGTAGATAAACTTAATATTTATGAATTTAAGTGAAAACCATAAGTGGCAATTTTAAAATACCTACTATACAATTCATACTTTCATATATCTTAGTGATTGTGTACTCAACCTTAAATATAACAACAAGTGACATTTTACGCTACTCAACTTTGCCTTTTCGTTCGGTTGTACATGGCTAGCAAAATAATGGCCTTTAAGAAATAAAAATCTCAACTTCCGTTATAGAATATAGCAAAGTAAAAACGTACAGTGCCACAACGGTTTCAAAACGAGTTTCATAATAAATTGGAAGCACACAAGGTTAGGGGCCCATAATTGAGTTACCCTACATTAAACTTTTTTTCCTGCCTTATATTGCTAAAATAAAAGCCTGCAACATTCGTCCCGGACACAAATTACTTTAGACCCGAAGCAATCTCATCATCGTTATTGTGATTTTTGAGATAGCATTTTTCATTCGGAATATGAATTTTGTTTTAAACGTTTAGAACTCTACTCATTTCAAGTGTAGCTATAAACGATTACTGTTACTACACTTTGAGGTTGTTTGCTATTCAAATGAGAGTCATATGAATTAAAGCTAGATAGTACTACGTAGTTGTACTAAAAATATATATTATTTTGCATTTTTCGTGTATATCTGTCTGACTTTTAATGTGGCTACATTTCATATTTATTTATATGGACACATAGATGAAATAATTTCTAAAAGAGTGCCCGTATATGACAAAAAGTCAAAAATGTTTTAACGACGTAGAGAGCTGAATGAAAGAGCTACCGATAAAAATACTAACATAAATTATTAAATGAATATAAATATTAACTATACTTTTTCGTTTAGTTCTTATATTTGACATCCTACTAATATTATAAATGGGAAAATTTGTATGGATGTCTGGATGTATAGATGTATGGATGTTTGTTACTCTTTCACGCAAAAACTACTGAATGGATTTTAATGAAACTTTACAATAATATAGCTCATACATCAGAAAGAGTAACACATAGGCTACTTTTTATCCCGAAAAATGCACGGTTCCTGTGGGATAGATTTGTTTTTGTTTTTGTAGAGGCGAACCCTAGTGAAGCGAGGTTGAACCGCTAGTTTTAAATAAAACTATATTTTTGGGAGATTCTCCTCCATGATCATAGTTGCTGTAAAGCATTCCGAAAATCGCGAAACAGAAATCAAAATAAATCCGTGAAAAAATTCGAAAACATAGTTTAATTAAAATAAATATTAATTAAAAAGACAACTAACATATAAAATATTCAGTTCAAAACAATATTTCTAACATTTCATTCTCCCCACGTTATTTGCGATACTTCTTCACAAAACGTCCTTTATATTCAAAATCACTGAACATGGAAGTAGGGTTCTCATTAAAGTAAAAGGGGTTCGCGAAATTCACACACTCAATGAAGGGTGGTATTGTTTGATCGCATTCAATGTACCTCTCTACGTTTTTTTTTTAATTCTTTCCACACCCCATTGAATAAGTCTAGCTTATTGTCACGTCCCCATTATTTTCGGTATCTTTTAATGAGTTTTTTTCAAGAGGAATATCTGTTTCGCGAAAGGCGTAAAGAATTACTTGTCACCGTTGAAAACTTTCTAACACTTTTATCTATATTAGAATCGCTTAGAAAAATTTGACCGTGGCGCCCTAAATAAAACAAACTAGTCAAAATTGCAGAGCTCTATACTTGTACTTAGTGAATAGTATAATTTAAAACTCCTGAGTCATAAAATTTAATATTTTATATGAAGTTTCTTTTTATATGCTATTAATATACACTAAGAAGGATGTTCATAAATTCAATGCTTAAATGTTTCGAGAATCTTATTTTGTCTCTAATATAGTAATAATAGATGAAAGGCAGTAGTAGCCCTGTGGTAGCACACTCGCTTGGGAAACTGAGTGAAGCGGGTTCAAATTCCGGGTCTCGCACCTTTGATATTCTCATGCGAATAATTTCCAACATGATTACCACTTATCGTACTATGAAGGTACACATCGTGAGAAAATCTGCATGTCTGAGATAATCTGGGACGTCAAAAAGGGCTGAATACATACATACATATATCTATACATATAATAAAATTCTAACTAAGTCGAATCTGTACATTAAATATTTTTTGGAAAATCTGATTGAAATATATATATATCTCATTTCTGAGAAAAAATATAAAAACACAAAAACTGCATTGTAAGAGTAATATACTAATATGTAAAACCTAAAAATTTGGTTTTTGGTCATCTGAACGCGGGCGGAGCTGCGGGCAATGCTAGTAAACAATAATTTACTGTATAATATATTACAACGAAATATTTCTCTTCAATGCAATCAAATTACAAATAAAGCTTTCAGAGCTTTTAAAAATGTTTAAAGATAAATGTTTCTGTTTTATGAACTGTATATAGTATATATAGTTATAGCATTTGGTTTTATCATTGTTCAAAATTTTGCTTTAAATTTTTTTGTTGCTTATGGTTATTATTAGTAATTTTAACGAATATTTTATGTATATTTAAAAATTACTATTTTCAGCTTTCCATTCAAATTATGTTACAATTTGTCTTACTGACATAACACTGATATTTTAAAACTAATAAAAATGTATATTTTCGTTCTATTTTACGCTGTCAAGGTTTAACGTATTTGATGAGATTTGGTGAAAGCTTATATTCTTAACTAATATTCAATACAATATATTACACATAGTTACAAAATTTTCCTTTTTAAAATTTTCCGGAAGTTTTTTTCACTTTTCCTTTAGTATTTGATACAGTGAATTCAAATCTATTAGCCGTTTTTATCTATCAGCTTTTGTTTCCCGTACACAGCTTTTTGGTATTTTATGTGAGGGTAGGCGCATATTTATGAATATAACACAGTTTTGATATCAGTCAAGATAAAATTATCGCGATGTCTACATCAAGGAGACGTTGTTTAAACGATCCAAAGTGTTTTTGCTTCATTTGTGGTGAATATGTTTTCAAAAATTATAGAAAATCGGTGACAGATTTTGTAAAAACCGCGTATAGCGACTATTTTAAAGTACAATTGTGTAATTTGGACAAGCCGTGGGTGCCTAAAACTGTTTGCCAAAATTGCGTTGTTAGTTTGCGACAATGGTCAAGTGGAAAAAGAAGTTTTCTGAAGTTCAAAACCCCCATGATCTGGCGAGAACCTAAAAACCACCATGATGATTGTTATTTTTGCGTCGTTAATGTAAATGGCATTAATTCAAATAACCGCAGTAAATGGATTTACCCTGACTTACCATCTGCTAAACGACCAACTTTGGTATCTATTCTAGCTCAAGAGCCTATACCACCAGTTTTACCTTCGACATCTACAACAGCTTCTGACCAAATGGAAACAGACGACATAATAGACGATGATAACTCAAATGATCCTGATTTTATCTCCAATGTTCCGACCACAGAACTTTTTAACCAAAACGAGTTGAATGACCTAATAAGAGATCTCAATTTGACAAAAGAACAGTCCGAGTTACTCGCCTCTAGATTAAAAGAAAAAAAAGTACTTGCACCCAATACTAAAGTCACGATATACCGTACGCGCGAAAAGGATTTGTTAAAATATTTTTCACAAGAAAATGATTTAGTATTTTGTCAAGATGTTAAAGCTTTAATGAATAACATGGGTTTACAACAGTATAATCCACATGATTGGCGTCTTTTTATAGACAGCAGTCATAGAAGTTTGAAATGTGTTTTGTTACACAACGGCAATAAATTCGGTTCTATCCCTATTGCATATTCCAGGACATTACAAGAAGCTTATAAAAATATTTCTTCTGTTGTGGAGAGAATCAAATACCATGAACATAACTGGCAAATATGTGTGGATTTTAAAATGGTAAATTTTCTTCTAGGACAGCAAAGTGGGTTTACAAAGTATCCGTGTTTTATTTGTCTTTGGGACAGCAGAGATAGAGAACATCATTGGACTCGGAAAGAGTGGCCTCTAAGAGAAAAATTAGTGCCTGGAAAGCAGAATATAATACATTCTCCGCTCGTCAACAGAGATCGTATTATTTTGCCACCACTGCACATAAAACTTGGTATAATGAAGCAGTTTGTCAAGGCTCTTGATACAAATGGTGACTGTTTTGAGTATATAGCACAGAAATTCCCTAGCTTAACTACAGAAAAATTAAAAGCTGGAATATTCGATGGACCACAAATACGTTTGCTAGTTAATGATGAAAATTTTGTTAAAACAATGAATGAAAAAGAGTCTAAAGCATGGAAATCATTTGTATCAGTAATGAAAAACTTTCTTGGTAATACTAAAGCACCAAACTACCAGGACTTGGTCCAACATATGTTAATATGTCTAAAAGATCTTGGTTGCAACATGAGCGTAAAACTTCATTATTTACACTCTCATCTGGACTACTTTCCTAAAAATCTTGGCCACTTTAGTGATGAACAAGGAGAAAGATTCCATCAAGAAATTCGCACCATGGAGGAACGATATAAGGGCAGATGGGATGTGCATATGATGGCAGATTATTGCTGGAGTTTGAAACGAGACCTACCACAAGCATCTCATGCAAGAAAATCATTAAAAAGATCATTTTTGGCTGCTTTCGAAAATTGAATATTTTTTATGGTATTAATTTTTTGTACTTTTCTTCAAAATTACACATATGCCATATCTCCAAAACTAAAGCTGATAGATAAAAACGATTTTTATTTTCAGAGTCAGGATGCCATATGTCTACATGAAAGCTAATTAACCGTCTGGAAAAAAATCTTTGTAACTATGTGTTATCGTATCAATGTGCCATAGATTTGTAAGCTTAAACTTCAGAGTCGTGAGTCAAAACAACTTACAAGCTATCTAACGAACTACAAAGATGTCTACAGGGAAGAGAGGTATCTGCCAATAAACAAATATGACATCCACTCGCAAAATCTTCTGTATATACCATGGTACTTGTAACAATGCCGAAATATCAATTCATAACAATGAAAATCATGTTAAATATACCATTTTACATCACAAAAACTTCTACGTGCATACCAAGCGAGTGGAGCTACGAGCAATCACTAGTTCATTATAATTCTTCTACACAACACGAAAAATATTATAACAATTGAATCTGTTTGAACTATACACAGATATATACAATATACATAGAATGCGAAACAACTAATAAAACAGTGGTACAAAATTAACGGATCGTTGACTTCAGCTTGGTTTAAATTAAAACGCATTATGCAATGCAGTTGAAATAATATATTATGACATGGTACAGCATTTTTCATCTCGTTGTTTTTAATTAAGGGCAGGTTGAAATAAAATTGGTCAAATTACACCCCCAACTTTGTAATTACATTTCGAGTCATATCAGAGTAACGATAATTCTTCCCTACACTTCAGTCATGGGCGAGAGCTTTTAATGGTTTTGGTTACAATTTTGTATGCAGTTAATTACTATATTTTCTTTAGATAGAGCTTTTTATTTAACAGTTAATTTACATATCATATGGTATAATGGCGTGGGTAGTAAAAAATGGATATGTTAATGCCATAATTAGCAGTCATAACTTTGCCAAATAAATGATTCTGTTTGAATGTCCCAACATATTTATATTTATTTATATGAAATACCACCCACTTATCAATCGAACGCCGACTTGAAAGACTTAATTATTTAAGGAAAGGTTTTTTGAACAATTTTAGAGTTCCAGTAAATAAAAATTATAATTAATCTTTTTGAGTTTTTGATTAAAAATGACGACTATTCTAATTTGAAGTTTTAGGCAGTAGGTACTTCCTCTGGGGATGACAAATAGTGTTTGATGTAGAACTTAGGAGTGGAGTAGATTATATACATATATATTTCGCTACGCGAGTGTAGCCCTGAGGAAACGCTAGTTAGATATAAAAGGGCATGATATTTTTCAACCAAGTTTATTTTCATTATTTAAAAAATATATATTTTTTACTTAAAACATTCAATTTAAATAGAATTGCATTTTATTACTTTATCATGATTCCAACACAGCTAACAAACCGGTAAATGCTATTTTACCAGCGACAAGTTTATCTTAGCCACTGGCAACAAAATTAAGATAATAAACAAAACTAAACCTCAATATTTTTGACATTGCACCCATAAACAATTTAGTCCAAAACATTATTTTATGCCGCATTGGCAAGGAGCTCGTAGTATAAACCGCTACCGTTTGGCATCGTTCCGATATTCCAGCACATAAATTTGTAGGACATCCGGCCCAGGTGACTTGTACGTTGGCAACGCAGCTGATACAGGACATCAAAACTGGTTTATGGAAGCTTTTTTTATGAAATACATTGCGTTTCAGCTTCAATAACTGCTCTCCAAAATATATGTTTTGATAGACACCATAATGCTCGCGAATAAATTTAGTAACACCGTGATAATTATGGTTGCAACAGTACTAAACTGCTATGAAGTATTTATCAAATCGCCCTCTCTGAAAAGGCAAATGATGCAAAGATATAGGTTTAATTTTGGTTTTAAGTAAGTATGAAAAATTTCAAATTCGATATTTTGCATTATTCTATATCTAGTCAAAGACAATGTAATATCTGGCTTAATAGCCAGATACCTATTTTCCATTAATTGACAACCTTTTATTTTAAACAGTCTATTACTAATTATAATATTTAGACGGAGTTAATACAATAAAAAATCTTGTGGATATCAGGTTTGCAACTCTTTTGCTTACTAACAAACCATCAAGTCAAGAGTCTCAATAATTTTGGGCACCACACTAATAACTCACGGAATCTCACTATCTGCAAAAATCATGTCAATCGTTTACTCCATTATTGTGTCAAATAATGGCAAATTAAGAAACACACTATCGCATTTATAAAACTTGTTTTCGTCCACGAGTCACGTGATTGACCTACCGCATGAAAAGGATAAATAATGTTATAATCTGCTACCTCCTTCGATGTGTAATTAGTGTCTGGCAGCTAAGTCAAGAAACGCACTTGGCAGCGGTCCACCTCGCATGTTAGTGTTGCTCCTGGTACTACTCTGATATCCATGTAGACATTGAGAGAATCCTCTTGGTTTTTCTGGTCTTCCTCAGAAGGCCAATCATTGGGGCATCGTGGTTGAATACGTAAGTGATCCTGCGGTACTCTATTAGCATAGGGAAAGTTCCGTTGGGGTTTAGTGGGTAGTACTGTTTGTTCTGGTCAGTGAGCCCCATATAACCACCTGTATGTATGTCATTTCCGAAAGTTAAAAAAGGATATAATCTGCTATAAATCTGTTAAGCTGTAATAGCTTTAAGGATTTTCGTGCACTATGACTCACACATCTTGACCTCTATAATATTTGTGAAGAGAGTGGTGTTTTTAGTGAAAACACTGATTAGACATAAACCCCGCATTTTAAATTTAATAAAAATATACATACATACACTATAACTTATGCGGGAAATATAAAGTATGGGAAGTAATTCAGCACTCAATTCTCTGCTGCCAACGTTATTTATAGTTATCCCACTTTGCTGTAATATCACACAGTTGTCGTCTTATAAAGAAGCTACCTTCATTAAAAATATTTTATATATTTTTATAGAATTATTGCGGTTTTCATATTCACAACAGGAAACGTCTAAATAATCACACTTTCTTTGTAAATAAAATAAATCAACCAAAATAGTTGGTTATAAATGTACGAGTACTAACCATGATTTAAAATATTTTTGTCAATTTGGTTATATATGTATGTGTACTAATTACAAGAACTCAATAAAAATCTTAGCGTGACTTTTAGTAATATTGAGGTGAAAGCTAAGATAGAGAAAAAATCTTTACAAACCACATTTTTCTCTTGGAAAGAAGTTTGGTTAGAACAATTGAACAGCAAAGAAAAAAGACAGAGTATTTTCATCAACATAATACTCAAGAGCAGCTGCGTACAAAATCTAGTCTATAATTCATATTACGTAATATTTACTGCAATATAATTTACTAGCATTGCCCGCGGCTCCGCCCGTGTTCAGATGACCAAAAGCCAAATTCTTATTTTTTACATATTAGTATACACTTACATTGCAATTTTTGTATTTTTACTCAGAAATGAGATATTTTTCCGCGGTTAAAAGTATTCTATATGTTGACCTGAATAACCAGCTATTACCATACCAAATTTCATCAAAATCTCTCCAGTGTCTCCTGTATCGATAATAATGTCTATATCAATAAGATATTCAAATAAATATTTAATGTGTAAAATTCGGTTTAGTTACAATTTGATTATATGTATAGATTAGCCAATACAAATTATAAGCCAATGGTAATAATTTAAAATAATAGCAGGTACTTTAGTGTAAATAATATTTTATAGACGATATATGTAAATTTTATATTTATTTTTCACAAAATATCATCAGAACATCGCCGCAGGCAAAACAAAATACGCGCTAAGCTTTGACAGATTATATTGATCCAATAAATTTTATATTTCCATTTAACGTTTGACCTCAAGGATTCAACTTCACACATACGCTTAAAACTCAGTGGGTTGAAATAATTTATCGAGAAAACACGAGAAGTTTAAATATTTTTTTAAATAATATATTGTAATATGTTTGATTTTCAACCGACTTCAAAAAGGAGGAGGTTCTCAATTCGACTGTATGTTTTTTTTTATGTTTGTTACCTCAGAACTCCGTCATTTATTAACCGATTTGGACAATTTTTATTTTGTTTGAAAGGGTATACTTCCAGATTGGTCCCATTTAAATTTCAAAAAAAACTACCACCCTTAAGGGCGGAAAAATAACTAATGATGAATTTAACCTACTTCTAATTGTCATATTGACTTGAAACTTTGCAAGTTCTATTTCCGTTGATAGTACAGTGGTTCGGTGTTGTTGACCTGATCTGATGGCAAGGCCAGAAGGTGGATAGGTGGAACTCTTCAACGGCTAATAGTAGATACTTTGAGTTTGGGCTTATTTTGTTTGATTTGACAAGCCTAACACGTAAGAATCCTTACCTTGCTACTACTGTCTACACTAAAAAGGGAAAAATAAAAACTTTTAACAAAAAAATAAAAACCGACTTCAAACAAAAGCACTAAAAAGTGAAAAATAACTGATTGGTAGTTTTCATTTACTATACATACCTAATCAAATATTTTCGAAGTCGGTGTGCTTTGCTTTGTATGGGCTGGGACTGATTTCAAAAATATTTGATTAGGTATGTATTTAATAGGTAGGCTTTAATTACTTAGCCGTTACTAATAGTTGATTAGGTATCTATAGTAAATGAAAACCCCGTTCAGTTATTTTTTACTTTTTAGATTTTTTTTTAAAATGGGTCTAATTTTTTTAAATTACTTTTATTACAAACAGGTTTATTATTATTACTTTTTGTTCATGCAACGCTCATGTACGCTAATAATTATGAATCCATTTCTACAATTATTTCTTTAATAAACGGTTAATCATATGGTTAACTATATTATGTAAAAATATTATACGTATATTACTACTATAAATAAATATATAAGGGTAACTCTTTAAAAATTTAACAATATAATTTTAGCCCTAGTTATTTATAATTAATTCATAATAAATGAATACAGAGAAACAAATATATTCCTCCGGAATCGTATATTTTTCCAGGATAAAAAGTAGGCTATGTGTTACTCCAGACTATAATCTATCTCTGTGCCAAATTTCATGCAGAACCGTTCAGTAGTTCTGACATACGTAACGAACATCCATACATACTCACAAACTTTCACATTTATAATAGTATAGATTTACTTATATTATAGAAATGTGAAAGTATATTTATTTTTGCTTTTTTACGCAGTAATGAAGTAACGAATTAACTTTTTTTTGCCTCGAGATAGTTCTTGGGCTGGACTTCATTTCAATATTTCGCGCTCCTTTGGGATTTAATAAGATACAAAGCACAACTTTCTCAAGTTAATATTTAATAATATTTAAAAAGTGGGGAAAATATTCTTTGCATATGTCTAGGTACTAAGAAAATATTATAAGAAATTCAGTTCCCAAGAGGTTAAGAATGAGTGTCAAATATAGTATGAAATATTAACACTAGAAGGCGAATTGCAATGCTCCCAGCATTTTTTTTTTCATAATTTTCAAATTAATAATTAATTTTAATTATATTTTTAGACGGAATAGTTGTCGGTAAAATATTAGCTTGGAAAGAAATGTGTTTCAATTATTTTTATCGTGATTGTAAATTGCTTCTAAATTCCAAGAATAAATTGCAAGAAAACTTCAATACCTTAAAGAACCTAACTAGTTTTAAACAAACATAATAATTAAATAGTTCTCTAGGAATTGGCTAGTGTGACTATGGCCAAATCCCTCTCTCGTATTGAGGGGAGTACCCAACAATGGGACAGTAAAAGAGCTGTTTTATTATTATGATCATTTTGTATAAAGATACATACATCATATTTCTGTAAATTTATATTTATTTACAATTGCCTTTACTACCCCAGAGTCTAACTATTCTATTCCATAAATTAATTTAAACTGGTCAATATTTTAAAACATTTAATTAATAGTTACGGGAGCATATTGTGATTAGTAGACTTATAATCTAGGACACTAACATAAAATGGTCACGTTTTTAATGGTCACAATCCTTGTAATTATTAATTTAAAAAATTAAATAATTAAAACAAATGGCTTATAAAAGACTCTCTAATATGGCGTCTGGGGAGCAACTAAGCTGATTTTAGGTCAATTTCGAGTTCATAAGCTGAATTATACATTAGAAAGGTTGTGCCGATCAATATATATTAAATATACATGAAAATTAAAATCCTATTTGTTTTTTGTTTCAAATCAACCGTCTATTAATATTAGAGATATCTTTTCAATCATCCATCATTTCAATGAACTAATAATGTTTATGTTTTCATTTACTCACCTATCATTTTTTAATCATATTTTCTGTGTATTTTAAGAAAATAATAACTACGAGTACTGTAGAGTAATAGGCACTTGGAGTTAACATAATATATAACACGACGTCGTTATTGTTATATTAAAAATTTAATTAATCATTATAGTTGTTACTCATGATTGGATATTACCGTGAAATAGTGCTTTCATATCTAAGTCGAGTTCATCTTTCATAAACATTCATATAAGTTTGTTACGCCCTGATTTCGACTCTGCATAGTGAATAACTCCTTTAAGGGTCTTAGTATATCTACGCAATTATACATATAAATAAAATTGAAGTGTCTGTTTGTAATATCAAAATAACAGTTTTTGTTTGTCTTAATGTATATTAATGTTTATACAGTACTTTTAAGAAAATGTTTGTCTTTTCGTCTATTTGTCTTTCTATCTGTTTGTGCCGACTAATTTTCGAAACGGCTGGACCGATTTTGACGGGACTTTTACTGGCAGATATGTGATGTTATATGGAGTAACTTAGGCTATTTTTATTTTAAAAAATGAATTAGTTTCACTCAAAAAAATTATAACCCCATATTTATTTTATTACCGCACAGATTTTTATTAAAACAATATAACATAAAATTAAAAAAAAAAACACACTTCATCAATAAAACCTTCAGGCAAGTGATTATACTTCAACATATGCAAGTTTTCTAAGTCATTTAAACTCTCACCCTACTATGTATTCAACAATTTAAATGAGCTATTATTTCATTCAACTAAAAAACAATATCCCCAACTAGGGCACTTTAACCAAAACAAACACATTTAAATCTCTTTTGTATGTTCATCAGAATTCTAATGGCGAGAGACCACCATTTATTTTACGAACCCCACACACAGACAGTATTCAAGTGTTTATACGCCATCAGCAATAAAAAGGGATAGACGTAAAATGTTCTATTATTGTGAAAGATAAAACGAAGTTTAATAGAGGTTTTATGACTCAGGGGAAACTTAAAACTGTGTTAGTTTTATGGAAAATAATGACATCATTTTATACTGATTATTAAGGTTACATAAATAAATGCATATATTTTTACAAGGATATCAATTTAGATAATTTACAATTATTTTGAAGTTACGTTAGAAATTTATTAAGTTAACTAAGTTGTTAAATGTTTTAATGATAATTATAAGGCAGTGAATAATGTATTTTAGACAATTCCACTTTGTATAAATCCCATTATCTCAGAACTATACATATAAATGCGAAACTTTGGATAGATCGATGTTTGTTAGTCAATCACGCCAGAACGGCTGAACGGATCTGAATGAAATTTGACAAAGAGATAGATTATAGTCTGGAATAGCACATAGGTTACTTTTTATCCTGGAAAAATATACGGTTTATATGGATTTTTTTCACAGAGCAAGGGATCAACAGCTATCTATTCCATAGAAACCGTCAAAATGTTCCTAGAGACGAACCCGAGCAAAGCGAGGGTGAGTCACTAATAAATGACCTAACCTAATAAATTATACCAGCTCGTCTCATACAACCGTTGTTACTACGACAACTGGAAATCTTATAATGTTTAAAACAGTTTTAAAACTTGTATTCCTTTGTTTGTAGAAGATAATATATGTTTCTTCTGAAAATTCTATCCATGACACTATCCCTGAATAACAAAATGTATTTTTAGTAACGTACACGAGGATAGAGATACCACAAGAATAGACGAAAAATAGTGCTATGTAGTTTTCAAGGGAAATTCTCTCTCTCTCTCTTTCTCTCTCTCTCTCTCTACTTATTTTTCACTCTTGGGCATAGATCTTTTTGTTTTAGTACCATCACTGGCAGATCTTCTCTAAACTCATTTAAGTGATGCAACAATTATTATGGGTATTTCTCGGAGAAATACCCTTATATGGTCTTTCCTCCTCGCTGTTTTAAACTAATGACGTTACTGTATCCAGAACTTAGATATTAAACAGCTTTGCTTATTATTAAAGGAAATGTTAAGAAATAAAAATTATATAAAATTCAAAATAATTGCTTTCATAATATGAATATCCATACTATTATTATAAATGTGAAAATGTGTTTGTTTGTTTGTCCTTCTTTCACGTAGAAACAGAGGGACGAATTGGCGTATTTTTTGTCTGAAGATAGTTGAAGAGCTGGAGAGTGACATAGGCTACTTTTTACCACGGGAGCTTAACTCATTCTCACGGGAAAACACGTTATAAAACAACCCAAAAAAATATTTATTATAGGTATTAATGCTCTTCAATATAATTAAATAAATACGTGTTTTAGCTTTTTTCGAAATTCGTTCCATAAGCTAGTAAAATAGGGGATGAAAGTTTGGATGAAACTTACGTTTTTAGAGTTTTTTGTAGTTTTAGCGCGAGCGAAGACGCTAGTTCTGCCAGGTTCTAATAAATCTATGTAACGACAATATAGAGAAGTAAATAAGAAGTTCCTATGTACTGTGTTCCTTCTTGAACCAAAATCAACTTTTTTAGTGCAAGAAACTTATATTTGAATGAAAAAGAAATGCAAAAATATTAGAAATTGATTGCATGCATCTATTATAAAGTTTAAATAGAATTAAAACTAAACTATATTTTACTATGCATTCTATTAGATAATGGTTGCAGAAAAGCTATCGTATTATAAATTTGTTTGTTCTTGTAAGTACTTATTAGTTTATTTTTAATTTGTTTTTATTGCATTCTAGTAGAGTATCAGTCTAATCTAAGGGTACTTTAATCAATATTTTATTTTATTATATCAATAACTTGATATATCAGTATCTTTATAGTTTTATAAGAAGTAAATGAGACATTTAAACAGTACACCAATTTATAAACCCACGTCTAACAAGTTGAAATTGAATTGAAATATTTTTAAATAACTTAAAATTGTAATAAAGTTGAGTTCATAACTGAATATTCAGTACGTTGCCGAAGCGAGATTGATCCATTAAATAAGTCTGACGTTTCTAATTTAACAAGAAAGCTCATATTTTAGAACGGATTTGAATATACAAGTCGAAGTCCGATTGTTGAATTCGCCAAACAGTGATTTGCCTAGATTTCTTGGAGTAACTCGCCATTTCAGAAATTGGCTGATTATTTTTAATAGATTGCTAAATCATGAAATGATGACAAAATACAAGAATGAAAAACTTTAACTTTAGTTATTGAAGAATTTCTTATCTTAAATTATTTTTAAACAAGTTGTATATATTTTTATAATCGCCTCTTAAAAGCCTGTATTTTGAAACGCCACTCGATTGATTCCGATAAAAAAAATTAAGACACAAATTGGCGCCTAATATCTGCCATTTAGATCTTTTTAAACAGTATTTTTACCACTATTATATATTTTTTAACACTACACAATTAAGGACTTTTGGGTTTTTGATACGAATCTAACGGTACCTTAACTGTCGCAATCCATCTAGCCGTTTGTAGGATACGAGGTAATAAATAAATTTACAAACATACATAGAAATATTCAAGACACGCGTGAAAAACATAACCCTTCCTTGGCAGTCGGGTAAAAAACCTAGGTAGATCATGATCTGGTGAATTTAATGATTGAACATCAACATAATATATTAGTGGAAATAAGTTATTAAATTATGCCATTATTATAGCATGCCATTAATTTATTTTCCATTTTCATAACACCCCAAACAATATAACACTGTTAAAGATTATTTATATGGTAAACTAAACTGGTTAATATTGGTAGAGCACGTCTAAAGAAGTAGACCTTACTGCCATATTTAAACATTAAAATAAGTTTATAATCGCAAAAATAATTGTGCACAAAGTACAAATTTGCAATTTTTGGATTTTTCTCTTTCACTCTCTGTCTCTCTCTCTCTCTCTCTCTCTCTCTCTCTCTCTGTCTGTCAATATCCTTATTCTCAGGAATACGTAAAGATGTAAAGTTAAAATTAATATCAAATATTCATGTCGGCAATCCGTTAGAGCTGTGAAAAAGATCGAAGTTCCAAGTCAACGCTATCAACAGATACAGCGTTTATGCCACATATTTTTACACTCGCAAGGAAATCAAAACCTTTATAATATTTCCCGTTGATCTAGAATCATAAAGTTTGGCAAAAAGCAATGTCTCATAGCACAAGTAAAAGAAAAGATCTGAAACCCTTGAATTTATAGTTACATCACAAAAAAAATATTTTGTGATTATAAACTTATCTTAATGTTTCATGCCACGGAACCCCCCGGTGTGCAAGTTACACCCGTACTTGTCCGATTATTTCCTTTGAGGTATGGAACCCTAAAAATATTTTTTTAATAGCATTAAACGTTTTGATTTACAACTATAGTAACTACCCGGATAACCAGCTATCATAATAGAAAATTTCATTAAAATCTGTCCAATAGGTTTCTCATGATGCGTTTCCAGACACACAAAAATTCTAAAAACTACTAATTCGGCCTCTGTATCGATAATAAAATTTTCCAAAAAATATTTAATGTACAGATTCGACTCAGAATTTTATTATATGTATAGAAGATAATAGCGTATAGTATAAAATATATTCAAACCCATAATGTATGTATCTCCTGGGGACAAAATACAATTAGTTGCATATACCAGTATATGTACATTTGACGTGGGTCTCATGAATAGAGTAAAGATCTTTTCACACAAAAAACTAATGGAACAGTGATTCAAGATTCCAAAGTAAAATGTTCCCGCTTTCGTCGTCAGCTCTCCAACGAGTGATTGATTCGTTTTTAACTAAAAGGTTATTTATCAAAGTGAACATCTCGAATCCTTGTTCAAGAGTGACGGTGATAATATCAGATTAGATTACAAGGAGATTTAAAGTCTGCGTGATTTTAATATTATATTTTTTAACTCGCCATCTTACTACTGTTTTATGCTGACCCTACCCTCTGCACATCACTATGAATACGTATTAAATACATTAAAATAAATATGGCTCGTGTAAGTAGTTTACTTAATCATATAAAATTCTAACAGTCGAATCCGTACATAAAATATTTTTTGAAAAATCTTTAGAAAAGTCATTATTATCGATACAGAGGTCGAATAAGTCTGGAGTACCAACATTTGTGCTCATCACACAAATCAATGCTACCAGCGGGATTCGAACCCGCGACCGCTGGCACAGCAAGTAGGGTCACTACAAACTGAACCAAACGTGTCGACATGTACATTTTAAAGAAGATATTACTTTTTTATTTCATGAAAACAATTAAGATTAAGTGATTACAAATAAAATAAAGTTTTATTATCATGAAGCAAACGTGATGAGCATCGTGTTTGAAGTCGTTTATATAATTCTTTACGATGTTTCACTAGTTACGTCATTATTTATATAAAAATTGTAATCTTTGCAATGTATTATTAAAATTTTATTTATTCATTTTTTATTCAGCCCTTTTTCACGTCCCACTGCTGGGCACGGGCCTCCCTTCAATACGAGGGGGATCAGACCATAGTCCACCACTGCCTGGCCAAGTCCGGGTTGGCGGACTTCACATGTCTTTCGAAAACTTGCTAGGTTCTCTCAGACATGCAGGTTTCCTCACGATGTTTTCCTTCACCGTAAGGCAAGTGGTAATCATGTTAGAAATGATTCGCACATGAAAATATCAGAGGTGCGAGACCCGGGATTTGAACCCGCTTCACTCGGTTTCCCAAGCGAGCGCGTTACCACTGGGATACTATTGCCTTCATTTTAACTATAGTATTTTCCTACACTAAAGTATAATACATATATGGGAGATCTGAATATATCTTTCTCGTCAAAATTATGCCTTTATATTTTGTAGTAGAAAGCTCTTATATCTCATCTAGCTTAGCCCATGAAGAAGGTGATAAACACTTCATAAGCAACGTCTCATGTCCTTTGTTGGTGACAAGACAGCTGGCTTGTTATTCGGTCTATTTGGGCAAAAAATGATATAATTTCACTGCTTTAATTTTCAATGCATTTTTAAAATTAAAATATCTATAAAATTATGTTCTAATTATATCCACATTTATGACTTATTTTTCTTACTATAATTATAATTTGAGTGAAAAAATGTATCTAATTGACGCCTTTAGTGGCTTAACGTCACATGATTTCCTTATAGACCAATCGGAATCCGTTTATTTTTGAGAGAAAAAAAATATATTGAAAACCTGAAGTTTTATGATTTTAAAATATTAGCAGGTATATAAGGAATATAAATTCAGATATTTTCTACAAAAGTTATAGGTCTAGTAGAAATCTACAACTTTTAGAAATAGCACTTTTTTTACAATAACCTCAAAGTTTTCGAGATATTTGCAAAAAAAAACTCGGTTTTAAACTTTTTCTTTGTTTTTTATTTTTAATCTCTAGTATAATCATTCGTCATATTTCTAGCATAATTTTTTCGAATTTACCAATATTTTATTACTTTTTGATCGATTTTGGAGTTAAATTTATTGATTTTTTCTGAAAAATTTGATTTTAAGGTAATTACAGAAAGAAATGAAATTCATTCGTAGTCTAATCTTGTTTATTCATTAGTTAAAAATATAATTAAAAAAAATAAGTTGATGTGAACAAACTTGTATCCCCTTTTTCACCACCTTGGGGGTTGAATTTTGAAAAATCATTCCTTAGTAGATGCCTTCGTCATATGAGAAATACGTATGCGAAATTTCAATTTTCTAGCCTTAATGGTTTGGCCTGTGCGTTGATACATCAGTCAATCACTTTTGCCTATATATATATATATATATATATATATATATATATATATATATATATATATATATATATATATATATATATATATATATATATATATATATTATATATATATAGATAAGGAATACTGTTTCATTTATATGAAATTAAAGAGCAATAGCTTAACTTTCGATACGAATACATACCAGACAGGAGTAAGTAAGTTCAAAAATAAACTAGAAAAACTTAGTTAAATTCACTCAACTTCAACTTAGAACCGACTGAAGTTAATTTTCAATCGAACTCAATTTCGATAGCGAATAGTGGACCTAATATATTTGGGCGAGATACGTGCTTTACCAGCTTCTTTGACTAACTTGCAGGAACTGCACCGTTTTATATCGCAACAAGTAGAACTACGAGATTCGATGCACAAAGTTTATACTGATTACGTATATTATGAACTTGTTCGTAGGTAGGCGATACTTTGAAATATATTACTTGTTTCATACTAAACGAAAGGAACTTTCGTTAAAATATCATAATTTTGGTATGGTATGGTATGGTAAGTTCGGGCTGTTTTCCGCAACTCGACGACTATGCGCCTATTTTGCGTAAATATCATAATTTTATATTTTATGTAAGCTTATAAAACTAGTTCAATTCAATTGAAGACAAAATATTATTTCATTGTCCATCTATACAGATAAAAAAATTGAAGTGTCTGTTTGTATTGTCAAAATAACAGCGTTTTACTAAATGCATATGAAATTATATACGGTACCTAAGTAGGTACGAACTTATAAGAAAAACACATTTTTTAAATTTTTGTCTGTTTGTTTTGGGTAATCTCTAAAAGGGCTGGACTAACCTTGACGGGACTTTCACTAGAAGATAGCTGATATTATAGGGAGTAACATAGGCTACTTTTATTTTAGAAAAAGAACTAGGGTTCCGCTCAAAAAAATTAAAACGTACCTAGGGACGAACCCGAGCGAAGCGAGGGTGAGTCGCTAGTTCACAATATGTATTGTTAATATTAAAAGAAAAATTACCTTTACAATTAAACTACCTTATTTACCCTAAACTGAAAGCTGTTGAATTAAATAGACTTTTAAGCACTTTATCTTATGGGAAAGTCAGAGAACATGGAATGTTTTGTATTCATCGATTTTTACTACTTATGAGGTAAGGTATACATGTTAGGAGAGGATCCCTAATAAAAGTAAGTGGCGTACTTGATTTGCCGGAATTCGAAAAATCGTGCCGAAGACGGTTCTTATAAAGGTTTTTTTTTGACTATACATATATTAGTGTGAAATTCCTTTATTCTATATATGTACACTAACGCTTGTTTGCAACTCCGCCTATGACTGCTTCGCTTCTTAGTTTCGTAGTATGATGTTAAATAACCTACAACCTAAGCTTTCTCAATAAATAGTATATAGTGTACTCTATTTTTTTTTAAATCGAGCTGGTAAATAACAAAACCTAAAACAAAATAAATAGCCAGCTTTGCTTTAGCCAGTTATGCTTTAGTCCTATATGGGTTATTGAAAAAAAATTCAACCGTCCAGCAACCAGAATAGAAAAAACTATATCAATTTCAATCAATAGAGCGTAGCATTTTAGGCGTTAAATTAACTGATAAACTTAAAAATGCCGTAGTATGCTCCGAAACACAAATTACTGACGTGGCTCAAAAGCCAGAAAACTTAAATGGGACTGGGCTGGGCTGGGAAAATTACTGTGTGGTCCAAAATTACTACAAAGTGGAGCCCTGAATGACAGGGAGGCGGCGTCGCGCCATACCACGAACTACATGTCGAGGTGAATTGGACAAATTCGACCCAAATTGGCCTATACTTGCACAAGACTTTGCCCAGAAGTGGGATGATGTAGGTTAGCAATAACAATAACAGTAATTTCAACCAAAATCTTTAACGTTCTAGAGTGAAAGGTACCCTGTAACCTTCTCAGCTGAATCGTCTATCGTACTGTGCTCATACAAACATATTTTATAAGAGTTTCTTTGTATTTGCAGATGGGTTTTTAATTTGGGTTATATCTAGTAATGAAATAAGTGAATTAGCTGTTAAATGAGACGTGAATTTGAATTTATAATGAATATGTGGTACATATGCAATATAACGTATACTAGATTTCAACTTTAAAACTTCGTTAAAGCTAACAATGAAGATAAATCATCTTTCTCGAATATAAAACTAAAACTTATTTAAAATTCTTACCAATAACATGCAAGACGAACTTTGAATTTCTAGTTGGAGATACTTTGAAGTCAACTCTACAGCGGTAGAGAGCACGGTCTGTTGGTACAACGTCTCGTATGCGTAGGGCGGAGTGCGGTGAAGCGTGCCATCTCGCTCGACCCGCGAGAGACGCGTCTGCCCAGTGCGCTGTCGGTCCTTTCACACGACCGTCGTAACTGTGAACAATGTTTTATATATTTTCATATATATTATGTGCTAAACACCAGTTTAAGACAAATAAGTAACTAAGACTAAATCTAGTTTTTTTTTATAAATAAATAATAATATAATTGAGTTTTAGTAAATTTTATTATGCGGCTATAGTTTTTAAGGTACAATAATAAATGATGATCACTGTATTATTAGGATACATAGTATTAATTGCTTTAGCTATATTTTTGATGTTTATTTATATACATTTGAATGGTAGTAGCGTAAATAAACACGTAGCTTATATGTTTAAATTACATTTAAATATGTTAAATCAGAAATTCTCGATCACAAATGGTCATATTAATTATATTACTTTAAATATATAAGCAAATTGACTTTGATATTTCCAGTTTTTCAATAAAACGCTACTGGCAATACTTTTACTGCAACAAATTCTAAAACATCTTTTCTGACATCATTAGATATTCATTTTCTATGGTATGTGATTTTATGTTGTTTATTTTTATTAGACCCAACAATAACTTATTTAAACTAACAAAAGATCAAAAGGAAATGGCAATTGCAAGGTAACCTATATTTTCTTTGAATGAAACTCAATACATTCTGAGATAAATTCGAATTGAACGAAAGCCTTGTTAGAAATCTCAATGGACAAAGCAACTCAGAAATCCTTGAAAGTATTTTCTTCAGGTTAAAACAAACAATAGTTATTGTTCAATATCCTTTAACGAAATGACATTTTAAATAAATTTTGTCAGATTTTTGCCAAGTAGCGTTATATAGAAGTAGAACTACATAGCATAGTCTTTTGAAGACATTTTTCTACTTTTTTTAACCATAACCAAATTCAATTAATATGAAGCTTTCATTATCAACATTTTATTTCAGTTGGTCCAGTGAATGCTTTTGCATCACACACAGCACAGCACAACTATAAAATTAACATTCAAGACTTATTAACAATAATACTTTATTAAATACTTATTAACAATAATAACTTCTATTTACGTGAATAATTGACATTTTAAATAAAAGTATCTTTTCGGATTTTTCGCGGATTTATTTTGATTTTTGGTTCCCGGCGTTTCGAATGCTTTACAGCAATCATGGTCACGGAAGGGACTAAGGTTGTAGATGTCTCAAACGCATTATATATATATATATATATATATATATATATATATATATATATATATATATATATATATATATATATATATATATATATATATATATATATATATATATATATATATATCTTTATCTTCATATATATAATTCTTCTGTGAGTGTGTATGTCACTGAACTTCTCTCAAACGACTGGACCGATTTTGATGAAATTTTTTGTGTGTGTTCAAGGGGATCTGGGAATGGTTTAAATTCACAATTTTGTCCAAAAAAATTTGAAATTTTCAAATTAAAGACGTGTAGACAGGACAACGTCTGTCGGGTCCGCTAGTTTATATATATAATTCTTCTGTGAGTGTGTATGTCACTGAACTTCTCTCAAACGACTGGACCGATTTTGATGAAATTTTTTGTGTGTGTTCAAGGGGATCTGGGAATGGTTTAGATTCACAATTTTGTCCAAAAATTTGAAATTTTCAAATTAAAGACGTGTAGACAGGACAACGTCTGTCGGGTCCGCTAGTTTATATATATAATTCTTCTGTGAGTGTGTATGTCACTGAACTTCTCTCAAACGACTGGACCGATTTTGATGAAATTTTTTGTGTGTGTTCAAGGGGATCTGGGAATGGTTTAAATTCACAATTTTGTCCAAAAAGTTTGAAATTTTCAAATTAAAGACGTGTAGACAGGACAACGTCTGTCGGGTCCGCTATTTTATATATATAATTCTTCTGTGAGTGTGTATGTCACTGAACTTCTCTCAAACGACTGGACCGATTTTGATGAAATTTTTTGTGTGTGTTCAAGGGGATCTGGGAATGGTTTAGATTCACAATTTTGTCCAAAAATTTGAAATTTTCAAATTAAAGACGTGTAGACAGGACAACGTCTGTCGGGTCCGCTAGTATATATATATATATATATATATATATATATATATATATATATATATATATATATATATATATATATATATATATATATATATATATATATATATATATATATATATATATATGTACCTAGTTGTTACAGATAGCCTACCTACAAAATAACAAAATGAATTCAAATAATTTAAAAAATGGCGCTGAAATACCTTACAAATAACTGTTCTGTACTAATATTACAAAGAGGTAATTTTTTGTGAGTTTGTGAACCGATTAAGTTTTGGTAAGAAGACAGTTTGAGACCCTGAAAAGGTCATAGGATACTTTTTATCTCGGAAATCATCCCTTAAAGGGATGAAAATGGGGATGAAAGTGTGTATGGGAAAGCAATCTAGGGACGAACCCGAGCGAAGCGAGGGTGAGTCGCTAGTTAACATATAAATTCGTATACAGAAAATTGTTACGGTATAATACTAACAAAAATTCGTTTTAATTATATATAATCCCAAGTCTATTCATTAAAACTAATTGATTCAAGAAACAAAATTAAGTTTTGGAGAAACGAGGCTTCAATTAAGAGTAGTTTATTATAAAATATATTCACGTATTTTCAATATTAAATTTCAAATTATTAAGGAAAAGCACGCAAAATAAACTCGTTTAAAGACTGTTAAGGCTATTCAAACAGTCGTCTTGCATTCGTTCTAAACATAATTATGAAGAACCATTTATATTCCTCAAAAGTTACCTTGGAAATTCACGTGAAGGCATAGAGCTTCGAAATGAAAACGTTTTTACTCATAAATATTTCATAACTAAGCGGGCTGTAGGCGACCTAACTTTTACCACGTTCTTTGTACGGCGTAATGTAATGCCGTCGTATTGAGAAAAACTTGCGATGATAGTGTGGAAACGAATTTGTATTTGAATTAGAATGTCAGTGTCATCCATTATATCGCATATAAAGATGTTCACATCTTTATATATATAATTCTTCTGTGAGTGTGTATGTCACTGAACTTCTCTCAAACGACTGGACCGATTTTGATGAAATTTTTTGTGCGTGTTCAAGGGGATCTGGGAATGGTTTAGATTCACAATTTTGTCCGCTGGACAATGTTTTTTTAATTAATTTTTAATTTATTAGTAGTTGTTGATTTTGGAATGTTTTACATTGGATCCGACAGACGGCGCTACCATCGCAGTGTCAAATTTTGAATAATATTAGAATTTTAATTTTAGTCTGTCCCGACAGTTAGCGCTGCTATCAAATTAAAAAAAAGTTTTGTTATCATTGTGTTATTGTAGACCATGTGCTGGATCAAATATTAAATTAAAAGGTACTGAGTGTTTTGAGAAGAGTTTTGAAGTGTGCCTAAAAAACTATACATTTTGCGAATTTAGTGCAGAATCGAAGTGCGTATATTTCTTATAATTTTTTTTATCAAATTTATACGTGCGTTAGTTAATAACTAACCTAACCTACAAATTTATTTGTGTACTATCGGCGTCATTAATTTATGACTGTTTCGAGATTTAAGGGAAAATAAAATAGTATGCAAATAAAATTTAAATAATTGAATATAAATGAATAAAAATATATATGACTATCGATTAGTCTAATTGTAATAAATTTACATGTAATGACGTTAGATATTGTCATAACATTTAAATAATAATTTTCATCAAAATTATCCAGAATGTTTTAGCTTATTAAAAAAAGTTTGAAATTTTCAAATTAAAGACGTGTAGACAGGACAACGTCTGTCGGGTCCGCTAGTTATTAAATAAAATCGAATATTACCGACTCACCCTCGCTTCAAACCGATTCCGAACGGGTGGTTAGGTGCCTTTTGTAATTATAAGATTTTTGATCTATTTCAAATAACTACATATACCATGGCAAAATCATAAAATAGAGTAAGTATGGATTTTTGTAATTATAAGTATTTTATATGGGATGGGAGAATCACGAGTGTGTACCTATTTACTTCATTTTACATATCCCAACAGTAAGTCAATATGTAATATTATTATCTACATATATATGTTATAAATATGCAAAGAAAAAATAGTTAAGTACCTTTTCCTCTTGTTTGCCAGCCGATTTTATTTTTACGAGCTTTAGTTTTATGAAAAAAAAAATGATAAGTTAGTTTTTTAATATATAACATAAATAAAGACAACACATTTCGGCGTTATTGTTAATAGGTTATAAATTATCAATAATACCGTCGAATTTCGACCAATGGATGAACATTACTATTAATAAATTAACGATACACGGGTCTACATATGGCTTACACTTTATATTAATCATATAAAGAGAGTTTGTTTGTTTGTTTAATCTCAGAAAATATGAATCCGATTTGAAAAATATTTGTGCGTTAAATAGGCCGTTTATTGAGGAAGGCTATAACCTTTTTTTTTTTTTTTTTTTAACGTTGGGAAATGCATTTACGCACGAGGTGTGGGACTCACCGGCAAAGCCAGTACTACCCACTAAAACCCAACAAAGCCTTCCCCCGTCTTAATGGGGCGTCGCAGGATCGCTTACGCATTCAACTACGACGCCCCGACGGCAGGTCTGCCGAAGCAGACCACAACAACCACGGGGTTGCTCCAAGGTCCACTCTGCTATCAGAGAAGTACCAGGAGCAACCCGCATGGTACACCGCCCTCCGAAGAGGGCCACCTCCCACCGCCCACCGAAGTGGGCCACCTCCCTGTGCGTTTCTTGGCTTCGCGCCCGGTTGGGTTGCCGGGCACTACTGAGCCCCCCCACCACGACAAGGTGAACGCACGTTGGGGGGGGAAGGCTATAACCTACATCATCCCGGAAAAATGTACGGTTCCCGTGGGATAGATTTGTTTTTGTCTAAGGACGAGCCCTATGCGAAGCGAGGGTGAGTCGCTAGTGAATAATAAAAATACCTTTTGAACAATCAAGTTTCAATGTCATCCTTACATTATAATTATTTAGAAATGTATATCAACTTAAAAATCACTTTAAAAATAAAAATGATTATTACACCCTTGAGGGGTTGCTTCATTTCAAAATTTATATGAGTGGTTCCATCCCTTGAGTTACAACTTAATGTATACACAATGCATAAAAAAACATGCCAAGTTGAGTAAAATACCAGAAATCTGTATTTATTTCCTTTAAAGGTCATATGCTATGAAAAATATGTGATAAATTTCGAGATCTCATATTTTCAATGTAGATGAGAAAAGTATATTTTTTAAGAATCAATAATAATCTCTTCATAGAGTAAAATTGCTTTCATTTCGATAAATAAGGCTTAAGTAAAGCTGTAACTAGTTATTTACTAGAGCATCATCAATCAAAATCAATGGAGCAAGAGTTTCCTATAATATATAAATTCGTCATAATCCGTCATTGCTACGTGCCTTGTTAGTATGAGAGTTTCGCAGTAAGTCAAAATTTAATTTAGTATAAAAACGTATGTAATAACTAAATGCTTGAAATATTTCATATCAAAAACATATTGTTTACTGGTATTTGAATGATTAAATTCAAATGGCATGTATGAAAAAATAAGTGCTAGATGAAAGAATAGTCGATTCATTCAATAGTGAGTTGAAAAATAAATCTCATAATAATATTAATATAACAAATACTGAAGAAACATAAAGGAAAAATATTTTTTTACAGAAATAAGTACACCTAAGGCCTATTGAAACGCGTATCCCAAATGGAAAATAACGCACAAATTTTTACGTACTCTGCTGCCCTGAGTTTTTTTCCTTATTAAGATTAAATTATTTACCAATGATTATTACAATGCGAACTGCTTCCCTACCACTAATCTTAAGAAATCTTTAATTTTACATGATTAAAATTAACTTGTTCGAGTTTTAGGTTTCTACAGCCAGAAGTTTAAAACAGATGCTTTATAAATTTTCTTATTTCCTACTCATACGTCACAGCCATTTCATTCTGATATATTAAAGCTATATTACGAAAACTTGATAGGTGTTACACATTAGATGTAAAGGCAAAAAGAAATGAAGTCCGCATAAGCGTGTTTTGTGGTATATTTGGGTAGGTTTTTAGCGACTACGGAACTTATTTTAAGCATTCACTTATTATAAATACCTACCTACCCTTGGATTTAGCTATCTTATCGCTTCGTTTATATCCTCGCTTCGCTTAGGTTCGTCCCTAGGTACGTTTTAACGGTTAGTATGGAATAGATAGACTATATATTATATGGTATATAGCTTATATTATTATATATTTTTTTAATTTTTAAATAGCCTGCCTCAATAAACGGGCTATCTAATGCAAAAAGAATTTTTCAAATCGGATTATAATATCCTGAGGTTAGCGCTTACAAACTAACAAACAAACAAACTCTGTCTCTTTATAATATTAGTATAGATTACGATAGGTTTTTTTTCTATAACATATACTTTAAAAATTAAAAAAATATATTTAAAAGGTTGTCTTTTTATCGATATATTAAGCGAACGAAGACACAAGCAATCGTTAGCGCATAGTAATAACTGTAACTATCTTCGAAAGTATACGTTATTTCATCATCACTTATTTGAATTGGTATCGAGTATTTACAGGTAATTAATCTTATCTGAAAAAACCAGAGTTACCGAAATATTTTAGCCATTTAAATTGAATTATTTGTGTTTATTCAAAATAAAATTAACAATTACTTTTTTATGTTATAGGTACTAGCGGCTCATCCTCGCTTCGAGGGGTTCGCATCTAGGAAAACAAAAATAAATCTATCCCACGGGAACCATACATTTTTTCAGAAAAAAAAGTAACCTATATGTTACTCCACACTATAATCTATTTCTGTGGCAAATATTATCCAGATCCATTCAGCCGTTCTAGCGTGTAAGAGTTACATACATCCATACTCGCACACTCACATTTATAATATTTATACAGATTGTTATTTATAACTTTTTATATATTTATAAGAGATTTTTAATTATATAACAAGAAAAGAGGTATCATTAATGAATAAAATAAAATATAATATTTTCTTCAAACTAATAATAATTAACAAACAAACTGACCTATCTAATCGATCAATAGTTACTCATATTGTATAAGTACTTGAAATACTGCTTTCCTATATAATTAAAGGTACTTGATAGTTACATGTTTGAACATGAAAGCATGATAATGAGCATAGTGAGACACTCATACTCCGTGGTGTTTTAATTACTTTAATAACCTAAGTAACTTAAACCGGCAGTTATAACAAATTGTAGGGCGTTACTATGTTTTGTTTTGAATTTTTGATACCTATACTATCCGTATTAATATTATAAATGTGAAAGTTTGTGAGTATAGATGTTTGTCACTGTTTTACGCCAGAACGGCTGAACGTATCTGGATGAAATTTGGTACAGAGATAGATTATAGTCTGGAATAATACATAGGCTACTTTTTATCCCCAGAAAATGTACAGTTCCCGTGGGATAAATTTGTTTTTATTTTCCTTGAGGCGAACCCGAGCGAAACGTGGATGAGTCGCTCGCTAAGCATAAAAAAACGTAACAAATTAGGATGCAAATTATCACACAAATAAATCATTTCCTAGAAAAGGTACAATAATAATATATAAGATAAAAATTTAACTATACTTTAGTATTTTTACAAAACATCAATTTGGCCTTATTAATCGATGGCCTTTCTCTAGAACATTAAAAGGAAAGAAATGAAACTGCAGGCAGAAATTAGTATACCCGTAATATAGTTAGAAATTAGTTTAGAAGTTACGGATGATACAGAAAATATATTAGTGAATAGCATACTCATAACTATATGTGTATTCAGCCCTTTTCAATGTCCCACTATGTCCACTATGTTTCAAATGCTGGGCCATAGTCTCCCTTCAATAAGTCGGGGATCAAGCCATAGTCCACCACGCTGGCCAAATGCGGGTTGGTGGACTTCACATGTCTTTCGAAAACTTGTTGGATTCTCTCAAACATACATACATATTTCCTCACGATGTTTTCATTTGCCGTAAGACAAGTGGTAATCCTGTTAGAAATGATTATCATATGAAAATATCAGAGATGCGAAACCCGAGATTTGAACCCGCTTCACTCGGTTTCCCAAGCCAGCGCGTTACTGGACTACCATTGCCTTCATAACAATATACATATGTACATTTATTTATATTACTTATTATAATATTTGTGCTTACATATTTAATGTATGTGTAATAAATTAACATATTTTACCCTTTTGTTTATAGTAAACTAAATAAACCAAGCTCTTTTATTGTTTTAGTATTTGAAATCGAATGTGTCAGTTCTGGTGTACAATTTACATAATATATAAGCTAAGATAAATAATGACTATGCAAGTTGTATATAACATTATCAGGGCAGCCTTTTTTCCCTAAATTATACGAAAATATAGGCCCATATTTTTAGAAGTTAAATTAGATTCACCGCAACATCAAGACGTGAATCGTGTAAAAAATTCAAAGCCCATCCACATGACGTATAATTTTCAAGACGAATAAAGGCATGTACATGAATTTCCTTCTAAGTTTGATTAAATAACCATCGTCTATTTTTTAGGGTTATAGATATTGATGCTCTAGGTTTGATTCTGGATTTGGGTAAAAGAAACATTGGTTTTAATGCCAAAAGATATCTGTAACAGGCTGGAATTACCGAAATTTTGAACCACAGCTTTGGAGATTACAAAGAGTCCTTGTTGCACCTAATCTGTTTTTGTTTGTATGGGACTTCCATCCCATTGGACTCCTATGGGACTGATGGGATAGATACATTTATGCTTACACACATACACACTTTTGTACTATAATGTCTGATACTTACATGGTTACTTTCAGTGAGATTGGCCACCATGACCGAGATTTGGCTCAGCTGGAGGACAGTACTATATGTACGAGTATTAATATAGTACTTTTTAGTTTACTGCTGCTGATAACATGTTCTCTGATTGAGATTTTGTTTACGCCAAAGGTATTGACTTTAAACCAAGCAAGCACTTTATTAAAAATCTACATTTTATAAATGTACAATGTTACTTTGTTAATGTAAATACATACACATATATTAATTGTAACCTCTCAGACCCACCTGCTTTTTACTTTAATTTGATACAACTATTTCAGGCGAAGAATTTCAAAAAAATTCTTTCTAGTAATTACCCATGTTGTATCCTGGTATTATTACTTCTATTCCTAAATAGACTGTCCAACTTTCAGACAGAAAAAAATACTCAGAACTAGATAGTAGCAGAATCTTATAATCAAACTGAAAAACAATCTGAAAAATTATCACAAAATATTCGAATAACAATTAACCTCTTATAAATTATATAGTATCCCTGTGAAGGTACATAAACCATCTTCAATTTACCGTGAAATAATGGGTCGCAAAACCCTTACTCACTATTTCACATTGTATGTCATACCGTTGAAACTAATTTGACATCACAGAACGGTCATGCATAACATATAAGCGCCTGAGCGATTTATAAAATATGCACACACTGTCGGATTGTGATTTACCCGTGAATTCTGACGACAAGAGCAGTAATATTATGTTGCTAGTTGAAGATGTACTGTGAGAATATATAATGAGATGACAGCTATTACTATTTACGTTTATATCTCGAAATAGAGAAAGTAGAGTAGAAAATAAAGTCGCTTTGTCTGTCGATTAGTTTGTTAGGTTTGTTTTTTTTTTAAATACACAAGGCATTTAGATGCAGTTTTTGTTAACCATTTATGACAAAATTACCTGGAGTAACACAGAGTAAAATTTGCAAAAAGTTGGCGCTACAATATTATAGATCCAAAAGACATCCAAAGGTACATTTGTGCAAAGTGATGGTAAATCGCTAGTTACATTCGTATAACTATATGTATCTGGCCTTAAGCTTCTGAAAGTTCTCAAATATGTATATGTATATAATGCAAAAATTGAGTCTTTAAAAGGTCTACAGAAAAGCTCATGTTGACATATTATATGATTGTCTCATAAGGGTCGAAGTAACCATTTTTATCTTTTACCTATTTATGAAAAGCTATTAGAAACTATATATAAATGTACTTTGACCAATATAAAACTGATTTTAAATATAATTATGTTAGTTACTGTGAGCATCTAATGTACATTAAAACAGTTCCTTTAATTGACACTTTAATGAATAATTTTGGATATATCATAGATTACAGTTTTCTATAACGGATTATAAGAAACCAAAGTAATTATTACTAATACGTAAAAATATAGTGTGTTATGGTACGTCTGTGTTATACCCGAAGAACGGTTAGACGTAATATTTTCCATAATTTGTAGGGCAAAAAGCGAATGATTTTGACTACGTTTTATCTCGGAAACATTTTATTTATATTTTAATGGCAACGCTTTCTTAAGATTTATGATTTTTCTCCATTTTATACTTACCTTTCTTTTATTGCGAAAAGATAGTTTTCAAATTCATCGTAGTGTTATAGGGAAATATTACAAAGAATCTGTTGCTTGGTAAAGAAAAAAAATACAAGAAGCGAGCATTATTTAGAAAATCTTAGATGTTTTTTTGTAAACTCTGCAGTAGTTCTTATATTTTCTTTCATCTTCAGCCCAACTTTTATAATAATAGGTATCTTAATATCTATCCATATACATATTCGTACGTATAGTCAAAACACTAAAGTATTACCGAGAAAATACAAATTTTATTATTTTCTTAGAAAATTGCTCCTAAGCGCAGTAGATCTGGAGAGCAGTCATTAAATTTTCAAACGTTTGTGATATAAGTGGGTGATTCATTTTTGATGCGTTGACAGGTTCATGTCATACTATTCTCATATTGTTCGCGACATGACTGACGCTATGAAGAAAAGCTGACTTAATGTACCAAAACGCGAAGTTACAAAGCTAACAATTTCATTTACCAGCAAAAAGTAGGATTGAGGTTTTAATAAAGAACACTCTGAGGACGTCTACAAATTTGACAATTGGCCCACTTATTTGAGTAATCTTGTTTCGCAAACCAAACTCTACATGAGCCAAATTATAATCTGTTGCATTATAATAAAGTCGGTTTTTGCTAAACAGCCATTGTTTGACAAGAATATATCAGGTAAAAGTATCTTTGCCTTAATTAAAAAAGTATGGTCACATTTTTCATTGTTGGATTAACAATGATTTCTGGTCACAGACTAATTAAGTGAGTTTTTTTACTGTTATTATAGAAATACTAGTTCAAACTTTTTCCATTGAGAGCGAAATAAAGAGATAATCATAATCCCATCCATATATAACATCTAGTAACGTTGTAAATGCGGAAACTTAACTGTCCACTTGGTTTACATAGCAACATTAGTTTTATGAAATTTGATAGGCGCATGCATACCGTTACCCCTAAAGCAGGATATAAACAACTTTACTAAGCCCAAACATATTTAAACAATTTGATGATATCGAAAAATTGTGTTCAAAATATAGAAATCTAAGCATATAATAAAATTGTAACTAAGCCGAATCTGTACATATTGTTTGGAAAATCTTATTGAAATTAAAATTATTATCGGCACAGAGGCCGAATCTACACTTTTTAGAATGTTTTTCTGTTTGTCTGTGACCGTATTACGGAAAAACCACTGGAGGATTTTGATGAAATTTGGTATGATGATAGCTGGTTATCCGGGTCAACATATAGGATATTTTTACTGCGGGGAAATATATCATCTGTAAGAAATCTATACTAAACGTTAAAACGTAAGTAGGGACGAACCCGAGCGGAGCGAGGGTGAGTCGCTAGTGAGTTAATAAAATCACACTTCTACTACTATTACAAATGTGAAAGTTTGCATGTGTGTATGTTTGTCACTAATTCACACCGAAAGCTAAATCGGCTGGTCAAACTTAGATGAAATTTATTACACCTTTAGTAATCAAATTTGCCCATAGGTAGCGTAGTTGAAAAGCAAACTACAAAATAACTAAAAAGGTAGTTTTCATACAAACTTTCATTCTTAAATAAAACTATCTTTTCGGATTATTTCGCGGAAATAATCCGAAAAGATAGTTTTATTTAAAAATGTCAAACATTCGCGTAAATCTAAGAAAGTATTATGTGAAACTTTCATTCCTTATTTTACCCCCTTATGGTATGAATTTCGAAAAATGCTAAAACACATATTTATTTAATTCTATTGAAGAGCATTAATACCAAGTTTCAAGTAATTCTAATGATAAATATTTTTTTGGGTCGTATTATAACGTGTTTTCCCGCAGGAATGAGATAATCTCCCTTAGTAAAATGTAGCCTATGTCACTCTCCAGCCCTCCAACTATCTCCACACAAAAAATCACGCCAATTTATCACACCATTTCGACAATATACTAAAAAATTGTGGGTCTTGAAAAATCCTACAGGAAAGTTCTGAATAGTATATGTATATCTCCTAAGCAATATCTATTCTTATCTATACCTATAATACTAAATTAGTCAAATAACTAATACTAACTTAGTCAAGTCGATGTGCGCGTTTCACGCAAAAAGTACTGAACCGATTTTAACTAAATTTTGTATAGTGATAACTTAGTACTCGGGTCAACATTTAGGATACCTTTTACGACAGGCAAATTATTCATTCCCACGGGAAAACACAATAACTGGTTCTATCGAATTGTCCTTAGAAATTTGTATGGCTAACGCTGGCTCAACCTTAAGAGATAGATCAAAACATTGTACAAGAAAATTGTAAGTCTTAAAAAGGTCGATAGAAAAGTTCTCAATAGTATATGTCTATCTACTAAGCTACACTCGCTATAACTATTTTCATTATTATATATTACAGCTTTATTATACGTTATTTATTCTATCTATAAATATAATTAAACTGTAGAGGTCAAATGTCTGTACATAGAAATAAAATGCTAAAAACCGAGTCAGTTATCTTCTTACATCCGGTAAGAAGAAAAATAGAACAAATCCAGTTTTTTTTAATTTTTTTGGTTCTCTGTCTGTTTGTCTGTTTGTATGGGCTAATCTCCTAACTAACAAAAACTATTGGACCGATTTAAATGAAATTTTGCATGGTCGTACCTTATATCCCCGGTCAACATGTAAGATACTTTTCATTCCGGAAAATTTCCGAAAAGCTTAGTACACAACAACTTGTCCACCTAATTTAGTAAAATTTGGCATGTTGATACCTTATTTTGCCGGTTAAACAAAAGGTTACTTTTCATCCCGGAAAAATGAACGGTTTCCGTGGGATAGATCTGTTTTTGTTTGTTTGTAACGTATTATGTACACAATATAGACCCCAAAACAATAGTTATTAAAATTTTTGTCTGTTTGCCTGTATGTCTGTTTGTATGTTTGTACGGGCTAATCTCCGAAACTGTTGGACCGATTTAGATGAAATTTTGCATGGTGGTACCTTATATCCCCCGTCAACATATTAGATTCTTTTCATCCCAGAAAATTAAGGAGTTCCCGTGGGATAGTTAATAAACTATATTATCTTATACAGCTTAGTACACAACAACTTATGCACCTAATTTAGTAAATTTTAACATTCTGATTCCTTATATTGCCGGTCAAACAACAGGTCATTTTTCATCTCCGAAAAATGAACGGTACCCGTGGGAAGTAATAGATTTCCATTAGTGTTTTTCTAAACCTATATAATACTAAACCTTTCTCAGTGGTTTGTCTAATATATTTAAACGAGCAATTCTTGTATATTTATTTATACCGGTGATCTCGAAAACGGCTCTAACGATTTCGCTGAAATTTGGTATGTGGGTGTTTTCGGAAGCGAAAAATCGATGTAGATTAGTCTTATGTCTGGGAAGATGCGTGATTTCGAATTTTCATTTCTTTGGCATTTTTCCACGCAAAATATGGTCGCTAATTGAACACGCTCGGGCATAAGCATCGTGGTCAAGCGACCAAGGCGTAAGACTGACGATCACAGGTGTCCGGGTTCGAATCCTGGTTAGATACAAAGTTTTTATTTTAAAAAAAATGTACTTTTGCCCAAAATAACAAGCAAAGCTCGATCGCCCAGGTGCTTTTATAATATTAACGGAGCAATTGTTGTATATATATAAATTTTGTCTAGCTCGAAAACGGATCTAACGATTTGGATCAAATTCTGTATTTATATAAGGTTTTGCTTTGTAAAATCTATATAGGTATATTTTCTGGAAAAAAAACTTAATTTTTAAATCTTTTCCGAAAAACGCCGAGCGATGCAGTCTCCCAGATACTCAATAGTGGTATCAGTATTTAACCCTTACCTGTATATTGGTAGATCGTTTTTATACCACACAACGAGCAGTAACGAGTCGGGTGGCTGTGGCGAGTGCGTATCGCATGGTAGTGTCGCATCTCCACCCGACACTGCTGACAAATTGACCGCGTCGAGAGATTCCGCCCACACAGTTTGACCAGGACGTAGACCTGTTGAAAGAATTATATTTAGAGTACGGATGTATTTAGTGGGTATTTTTTATGTTTTTATAATATAGTTTTCCTTTCTGTTGGTTAGTTTTAATGGTCAATGCTCTATGTAAGAGTTAAATAACGGGGAGCATTTTTATTATGTTTATAAAAACAATAAAAATGCATCAAATGGATAATATTTTATAGGTATTTTTATAAAACATCGTTAAAATAGAGCCATTTTCAAGGAATTTAATTATGTTGGTACTAAATATAGCTTAAATTAAAATTATTTATATGTTTCAAGTAAAACACATATATGTTTTGAAATCTATACTTAATTGTGAAAGTGTGTTTGTTTGTTTGTTTTACTTTCTTTTTTTATTTTTGATTTGATTGGCGTTTTTGGTGTGAAGA
The DNA here is from genome assembly GCA_951806755.1 of Brenthis hecate. Classification (NCBI taxonomy): domain Eukaryota; kingdom Metazoa; phylum Arthropoda; class Insecta; order Lepidoptera; family Nymphalidae; genus Brenthis; species Brenthis hecate. Next base: position 3,287,307 of record OX638263.1, read on the forward strand.
TTATTAATTGAAGAACTGGAGAGTGACATCGGCTATTTTTTATCGCAGGAGATCATCTCATTTCAACGGGAAAATACGTTATAATACAATCTAAAAATTTATTTCTGATCAGAATTACTTGAAACTTGGTATTAATGCTCTTCAATACAAATAAATAATTACATGTTTTAGCATTTTTCGAAATTCATCCTATAAGGGGGTAAAATAGGGGATGAAAGTTTGTATGAAATATACGTACTACCTTTTAGAGATTTTTGTGTAGTTTTAGTGCGAGCGAAACCGCGGGTTTTGCTAATATTAAAATTATTTTAAGAGAAATATGAATTAAAATTAGAATTCATAGAACATTTTAACTGTATATTATCTGTGATATATTTGTGTACCAAAAAATGAGAGTACGATTAAAGGGTAGATTATTTAAAATTGATTGACATTTTAATTATTACATTTTGACAAGTTAATTGCAATCATTTTGGCATTTTGAAATTAGTTATATTTTGTCGGATATGTACTCGTAATATTTTCAACAAAACATAACCTCAAAATGAGATTTTTTAAAATTCATATGTAAAAAAAACATTTCCTCCACTTTTCCTTTGCGGGGGGGGGGGGGGGCTACACTCTACCCTTCTCACCCCCAAATATATACACATGCTGCTACCCTTATTCTAAAGTCCTTCCAAAAACTATACATATTTTTTCAACTCGTACGAGTGGTATCTGACCTTATTATTAATATTATAAAAGAGAAAGCTTGTAAGTATGGATGTTTGTTACTCTCACGCCAGAACGGCTGAACAGATATGGATGATATTTGGCACAGAGATAGATTATAGTCTGGAATAAAAGGCTACTTTCTATCCCAAAAAATGTACGGCTCCCGTGGGATAGATTTATTTTATAATTTTATTTAGGTTTTCTTTTGGATTAGTATAGCTTATTTCTTTAAGAAAAAGAAAGTAAAATCCAATTCATATATTGGGAAGAAGAACCGAGTACCTCTTATTTTTTGAAGTCGGTCAAGAGCTAGAGTTTAGTTTAAAAAAAATGTTAAGTTATCTAGCCAGAATAGCCACTATAAATTCTAAATGTAGAGACAATCTGATTATACGATAGTTTTAGGAGTGATCATAAATTAAACCAAAGTAACAGAGCTTATGCGATTGTACTAAATTTAACGTCGCCAAGCACGCTTGGTGAAGTAAGGTAAAGTATTACAAACTATATTATCTCACTGAACGTTAACTATAGAAATTGCTATCGTTAAATAACATTACTATTGCTACTAACGAGTAGTTTAGATATCGTTAATCGCTAGCGAAGATGTTGACTGAGTAATGGTATCCATTTAGAAACTGCTGCGCTTTTATTAAAAGCAGATATTATGAGATAGTATTTTTACGATGCGGTATACGAAAAGAAAGTATAGACTAAATCCCGTCGTAATATAAACGTTTTAATACTAATATCTACGAGTAACTACAAAAAAAAACATCTTAAAACTAAAAATATTTTTTAATGTACCACTATTATATACTGGTTTTTTTTAACTGAAATATTTATTTTATTACTTTGTAGAAAAGACACGATATGTCTGAACATCATGTGAGTATTCCTATTTATTATTTAATTGAAAAGATAATTTAAACTGTAAGTAAGTATTAATATTTAATAGTTAAAAAAATACCTGAAATTATAAGAGATACAAATTATAACAAATTTGATTACTCTTGTATATTCAGAATTTACGTACCTATATTAGTTTTAAAAAAACATATAAAATCAATTTATGAGTTCCAAATATCATAGATATACATACACAATTACATACAAACAAATTTTGTATATATAACTAAATAATATCAAGCAATAAGAAAAACGTTGAGATAATATATTCAGCTAAATAACCAGCAAGGTTTATTTAGGTAAACCAACCGTCTGGTGTCGAGCGTGAGCAATAACAGTTTGGAAACGGATTGGCTGAATTAACATTAGTCGTTATTACTCAGTCCAAGGAACCGCGTCTCGTGCGAAATTGTTCGCAAAATTTGAATCGTTCGTTTGCAGTGAATACCAAGCGTGATCGTGACAAATGGCCCGATTAACAATCCAAGTCCCGACGAAGGAGATGGCGCGAGTAACGAGCCAATATATCAAAGGATTTTTCTGCACCCTGACGAGATTCTGAAGCAATTTTCTGTTTATTAATGAACGTAACGATTGAGTTCAATACGCTTAGAACCCTTTCCTTTCTAATGTTGATTCGTGCGTGCTTTTTGCCCATGTACCATATGTTATTGATTTTGTGTTTTTATGGCTTTCGGCGGGGATTTGATATTTAACTTTGTATAATAATTTTTGTTCTGCTGCTAAGGGGCATATGTTGTTATAAAATAGCCTGTAACTTTTCTTAATATATAAGCTACGACTAGTGATTTATCCTCGCTTCACTTGCGTCGATTCCTAGGTACTTATATAATATAGCGTCACTACAGTTTAATAGATCTTTATAAGAATAACTTTGTAATACATTGTTTTCATATAACTTTATTGGCTTACGCGGCGCATGGCTGTTAAACTCCCAAGCAACATGATTTTTTTGACATATTCAACAATCATTGTAATATTTCTGGTCAATATACACAAAATCTCAATGAATTATACACTTAAACCTATCTAATGAATCACTCCGTCAATTGGAGAAAACCGTATACAAATCCATTGGGTAGTTTTTGAGTTTACTGCGTTCAGACAGACAGACGCGTCGGAAGAACTTTGTTTTATAATATGTAGTGATAAAATTCAAATATTTTTATTCTGAATTAAAAATAAACAAACATATATCAGCTTTATGTCTTAGAAATCTTAATAAAAAGTATTTAAAGTATATTGATATGAAAATGCTATAACACCTATTATATTTTTTCCCAAGTCTTTATGAAAAACTATTGTTTATTTGAAAATATATTTATGACATCTATATAGGCAGTGGTAGCCCAGTGGTAACGCGCTCGCTTGGGAAACGGAGTGAAGCGAGTTCAAATCCCGGATCTCTTACCTCTGATATTTTCATGTGCGAATAATTTCCAGCATGATTACCACTTGTCTTAATGGTGGAGAAAAACATTGTGAGTAAACCTGCATCAAGTTTTCAAACAGACTTGTGAAGTCCGCCAACCCGCACTTGGCCAGCGTGGTGGACTATGGCCTCATTCCCCTGTATTAAAGGGAGGCCCGTGCCCAACAGTGGGAAGTTAAAGAGGACTGAATACATAATTATATAGTTAAATTGAAAATGTTATAAATACTATTTTTTTTATTTTAAATGACCTTTATTATATTTTATTTAATTTTGGTTAAGGGCTCTCGTTAATTACTTAATTAGTCATTTTCCTTTGTGTATAATATCCTCTTACATTTATGGAATAAGGCAAATAGAATTTACCTTTCACATTAAAGTGCCACGTTTCGTAAAATGGTATTTTAAGATCTTTATAAGAGTTAATTGATCCTTTTATCTAGAACCATAAATTATTTTGTTCACTATAGGTACTTATTATTTTTTATAATTAAGTAATTTCGAATATTTTTATTCATGATTATAATTATTGATTTATAATTTTATTGATGATTAATAACTAATGAATACGGAAAAACATATATTTTAAATACACAGTGTTAAGATTTCATAACAGGTTAAGAGTACAATAACGGCGTTATTTTTGTATTTATACAAAGTATTATCGCTTACTAGCAGTTTAGGCTTTGCCCGTGTTTAAACTTCCGATCGCTGCCAAATGAAGATCTCATCGCAGGGCTTATCTGAAGATTGCATTAAAGTTTCATCAAAATGTTATTTAAAAATATATATATATATATATATATATATATATATATATATATATATATATATATAAGAAACAGTACAAAGATAATGTCATAATATAAAAAATGTAATTACTAAGAGTGTGCACACAATTGCACGAATCAGTTTGTTCGGAAATTTTATCGAAAAACGACGTGACCCAGATTTTACTCTGTTTTTCAAAATATGTAATAAATAATGTAGAAAAGAAATAGCGACCGAAGGTTTGATATAATGTTTGTAGGTAAATCAAAGTAAAATTCATAACGCGTAGCTCGCTTAGTGGCCGGAGGGCTTCACCACTCGTATGAAAAATGTCGTCGGACCTTATGGCACTTTAAAACTTCTTTTATTTAAATCTAGCGACTCAACCTCACTCCGCTAGGATTCGTCCCTACTAACGTTTTAACGTTTAGTATAGATTTCTCATAGATGAGATCTTTTTCCGCAATAAAATGTACCTATCTTATATGTTGACCCGGATAACCAGCTATCATCATACTGAATTTTATCAAAATTCCTTTAGTGGTTTTTCTGTGAAGCGGTCACAGATAGACAGACAGAAAAATACTAAAAACTATAGATTAGATTGTCAAAAAAATATTTTATATACAGATTCGACTCAGTTACAATCTATACAGATAAATAAAATTGAAGTGTCTGTTTTTAACGTCAAAATTTTTACGTCGTTTTACTAAATACATATAAAATTATATACGATACTTACAAGAAAAACAGATGTTTTTAAATTGTCTGTTTGTTTGTTCCGAATAATCTCTGAAACGGCTGGACCGATTTTGACGGGAATTTCACTGGAAGATAGCTGATATTATAGAGAATAACATAGGCTACTTTTATTTTAGAAAAAGAATTAAGGTTCCGCTCAAAAAAATTAAAACGTACCTAAGGACGTGAGTCGCTAGTTTTATTATATGTATAGATTTTACTTTAGTAAATGCAGGCATCTAAAAATACTAATGCTTAAATACGTGACATTAATATGTATTTAATGACAAAAAACATTTCAATTTGCTAAATTTAATAATTTAGAAACTAACTGAAAATGTGCATGTATGATATATTTTAATCTAAAAGTGTTTTAGGCATACAAATGGAAATCGTGATGGAAATTCAAATAAAAATTAATTCAACTCAAAATCAATAAATAATAGCATGCATTTTATCGAAAATGGGTGGTAAATAATTTTAGTAATACAACTATTACATATTATTGTAATATCTGTAAATAAAGTAATGTAATTAAAAAATGGAAAATTCCTTTTTTAATTATGTAATGTAGCAACACTCGATGTCTTGTGAAACACAGAACAGTTAGCTCTAAAAAGAGCTGTTTGTGTCCGATAAAACAATTATTGAATAGACAGACGAATCGAAACACGCATTCGAAGCGTGTAAAACAAGCATAATTTACTCGAGCATCTCTGGTACCAAGCAGTACACGCTATGTTCACCGACGCCTCAGAGAAATTAGCTGGAACAGTAATACAGTAATATAATTAATTGACATCCTGCAAATATTTTTCTAAAACGTTTTATAGCCATGTATGTAGCTAGCCGTCCACCGGTGGTAGGACTCTGTCAAGCCTGGGGAGTCCGACTGGATGGCTCCATCCCCTTATCTATTTCTCCCGCCAAGCAATAATTATTATATTGTTGTGTTCCGGTTTGAAGGATACGGTAGTCAGCGCAATTACAGGCAAGAGGCATATCATCTTAGTCCTCACAGTGACAACGTACGTCCGGTTCTGCATTTTTGTACATAAAACCTAAGTGCTGAATCGTAGGTGTTATGGACGACACGTACGGCTTTCCATCAGGTGGTCTGTCTGCTCGTTTGTCACTGAACACCATAAAAAAATAATAACTCTCAATTGTATATAGAAAATCACTCCGTAGGTAGTCAAAGATTGTAGCCGTAGGTAACGTGCACTTCTGCTGTTGCCCGTACGTAATTATAAAATGCTTATACAGGGTCAAGTATAATAAGAACGAGTCGGTTAGAATTTTTAGTTATTTTAGTTATTTTTAGTTAAAGTTATAAAATATGATAATAGCTGGTTATCCGGGTCAACATATAGGATACCTTTTACTGCGGGAAAATATCTCATCTCTGAGAAATCTTTACTAAACGTTAAAACATAACGAGCTCAGCATCCGAGCGGAACGAGGGTGAGTCGCTAGTATTAATCTTACTGGCACTTTCAGATATTAGAGCAGTTTTTCTCTTTAGTTTTATAATATAACGTTACTATAGATCTCTAAAACACATAACCAAGAACGAAATTCCAGGCGTTAGTGTTGCGAGGAAGTTTTACGAGCGCATTGAAAACAACTGTTCCCGCACGTGACGAGCGACGAATAGATACAATTGTTTTAAGATGGCGATAGATGGCCGTTTTGAACCTCGCTAGTGATTTATCGTTTGATAAATTGAATCGAAAGAATGTTATACTACTTTTTAGCCAACTTTAAAACAAGAAGGTTTTCAATTCGGTTGAATATATTTGTTTGTACAGACTATAGACATATGTACATATCAAATTGTGTTTCTTGCTTCAATTTTGGTAAATGATATACCTATTTAAAAATCTAATATATAAAATTTCCATGTCACAATGTTTGTTTTTTACCAAATTTTATATGCGTATTCAGTAAGTCTGAGAATCGGCTACTATCTATTTTCCATACCCCTAAGTGATAAGGGTGGTCAAACCCAAAAAAAAAAATGTTATGATTCGGCATTTAAAAATACATACAAACCTAAATTTTCACTAGGGACGAACCCGAGCGGAGCGAGGGTGAGTCATTAGTATTTTTATATAGCTGATGTTTATATATAGCTGATGTTATAAGGAGTAACATAGGCTACTTTTATTTTAGAAAAAAAATAGGGTGCCACGAAAAAAAATTAAAACGAGAAAAAAGCGAATATGAGTCGCTAGTCATACATAATAGCATATATTTGTGCTGGTCTTTTAAGCTAATACTATTACTAAGCACTATACCAAAAATCAATAGTAAATGATGAGAGGTTCGTATTTACTATGTTCTACTCGCCAATTTATTTTGTTTCACGTAAAATATCCTCATACTCCACCATTATGTATCATCGTGACTTCATAATTTACTATAAGCTAATATTTCAAAATTTATATAATCACCAAATATCAACATAGTATATTATCTATGCAATATAAAACAAAGTCGGGCTTGTTATAACACATAACTCGAGAACTGGTGGACCGATTTTTAAATCATCTTTGTTTTGTTGGATTTGTCTCCAGCCCGAATAGCAGAATAAGATTAAAACATTAGGAAAATTCATTTTTTTTTAAATTTACAATACTAACGCTGGCTAATAACAATTTATATCAAATTCAAACGTACCTATGGACGAACCCAAGCAAAGTGAGGGTGAGCCGCTCGTTATAAATATTTTTTTTTGGATGTTTTTGCCGTTTTATTTTGCTTTTTTGTTTCCAACGCCTCGATTGCTTTACAGCAAACATGATCACACCTCACGGAAGCGACTCAGAAAGATTAAAAAAAAATCATTGGAAATATTGGGATTTCTCGTAAATCTAAAGAAATAGGTTTTAACACAGTATGTTTTACTTTCAAACAAAAAAATAACGTTCAAATCCAATGAAATTCGAGTTAAATAAAGTAAAAATTCGGTTTCTCGCGAGTTTTCCTATACCTCTTCATTCTGACTTACAGCATCGACACTTTATAAATTGATGTCAAAAAGTACTTGTCTTATAGAAGTTTAATTGAATAGGAATATTTAAACTTTATTTTGACGTTTTCTTCTTTGATTCAATCTCTTACCCGAGCATGAAATTAGTTTTAGTAACAAAAAATAGTTTTTTTTTCATATCGTATCGTACCGTATATATATACCTTGCCTTGCCAAAAAACCTAAATCTTTTCAAAGGTTAAGGCATTAATAGCTACATATAAACAGACAAACAGCGTAATTTTCACAATGATTATAATCTTTATACTATAATAAAATTCTAACCGAGTCGAATCTGTACATTAAATATTTTATGGAAAATCTTATTGAAACAATCATTATTATCTATACAGAGGCCGAACCTATAGTTTTTAAAGATTTTGTCGGTCTGTCTGTCTGGAAACGCATCACGAGGAAACCACTGGGCAGATTTTGATAACATTTCGTATGATGATAGCTAGTTGTGCAGGTCAACATATGAGATACTTTTTACTATCTCATGTCTGAAAAATCTATTCTAAACGTTAAAATACAAATTAACGTAATACATAAATTTGTATTGAAGTTGGTTTTACATATTAATATGATATTACAGAGCAAAAATCATAACAACTGAATGCTCTACGTCGCGTCCTACTAAAATTAAGCGTTCCAAATAATATAACTCGTATTTTAAAGCACCAAATATAAGTCACTGTTTATAAAGTGCGATATCTTTCTTAGATCATGTTTTTTCTGTCCCCCCTTCATACGTGACGGGGGCTTAAGGAAAATTTGCGAGGAGCACGTAACGCTTGAATTGTACGGGATCGATGACATAAGGGTATTTGAAATGGCTTTATTGCGTGGGTGACGCGTTTGACATTTTCTATGACATTGATATTTCTTGTTCACAAAATGACAAGGAATTATAAAATGGAAAATTCCGATAAAATATTGTATATATTAAGAAAAAATTTGATATTAAATATATTATTATCGTAATTAATAGTAAATATAATGCTAGTTATATACTTCTGTAGGGTTGTATATATGTAACACTATGTAGAAAATAATACTAAATAGCATCTAGTTCTACAACTTAGTAGTGGAATTAATACTTATTAGTCTATAATCATTAGCTTTTTGAGTCATTGTAGAAGAAGGGTAACGCCCAGTAACAATTAGAAATTTACAATTAGAAACCATGACAAAAACCAAAATGTAGTACATACAATGGCTGAATACGTAAAGCGGTAGTATGAATTCAATGTTGATAATATTTTTTTACTTATATATTTAATTATTTTTTACATATTATATTCCTATAACGGAAAGCTTAAGATATATATATATATATATATATATATATATATATATATATATATATATTTGTAGGTTCAACTTACTCATCTTTTCTACGATTATATTGTTTCTTGTGACCTTAACATTTTGACCGGAATGGCTTAGTTTTGAAATTAAACTGTGCCTTAGGGCAGATTATGGCTTTATATCACTACCTGTCTATGCCTAGTCATCACTGAGTCTACGATAAAAACATTTATATAATGGAAGCTTCTTACAGTATTGTATTCAAATGATTGATTTTAATTGCTATATTATGAATCTTATAAAAGTATATAAGCTGTATTTTAAACAAAAAATGATCACTGATATGCTAGCGGTGAATTAAACTTATAATATAGAAATGGAAAATCTCAGATTCTGCTTGGCCTTTTGTTCGCATGTTATAAGTTTTCCAAGAACAACTGTACAGCGCCCTCTATAGTGTTAAGTGCAGAACTAAATTTATTAAAAAAAGCAATAATGAACCAACGATCACACATGTGTACGTTTATGTAAACATAACATCAATTGATATGAAAAGTAACGAAAATATCAAGCCATATATAACAAAATGTAAAAGGAATATTATTTTACATTTAATCTTTGGAGAACTCCATTTCTTTAGACTGATCTTGATGAGTTTTACATCAACTACGATAGTTTTAATATCTTCCCCGATTTTCCGAAGACAATGAAAAGTAAATGAAAGAAACCGAAGTTTAATTTCATACTGCAAATATAAAACTAAGTTACTTTCTTATTTTTCTTTAAGCTTTATTTTACATATTACTTACCCTTTTATTAATCAAGCTTTGGTATAATAATAACAGTTTTATTATAAAGAAAATAGTCTCTACTATTACTATATTCAAAATGGAATATTTAAAAAGATATAATAAACAAAAAGACACCTATCCCATGAAAACCGTACATTTTCCGGGATAAAAAGTAGCCTATGTGTTATTCCAGACTATAATCTATCTCTGTGCCAAATTTCATCTAGATCCGTTCAGCCGTTCTGGCGTGAATGTTTGTCCGTAAGACAATCGGAAAAGCTTATATACTAAATTATCTCATAGCCTACACGTCACTGTCGTAGCTACGTCATAGTACGGTACACTGGTGTAGTGGCTGGCAAGTACAGCTGCACATCAAGAAGTCCTGGGTTTGAGTCCCGGGTCGGACCAAGTTTGGTTATAGAGTCTTTCAAATATAATAAAATAAGCAAAGATAAAATAAGCAAGGATGTTCCATAATCAATTATTTTAAGTAAAAATTGTGGATGTGATGTCTGGTTCGAATTTCACTTGAAACTGATTTGTACGTCCTAACCGACAAGAAATAAATGAATTTGTATCATTATCAAATGCAAATACAACAATAAATAAAGGAAATTTTCCTTGTGATTAAAAAATAAAAAAACCATTTAAATAAAACTAACTTTTCGGATTTTTTGCGGATTTATTTAGATTTTTAGTTCCTAACCAAACCACAAATTCACCAAAAATCACATTAAATCCGCGAAATAATCCGAATAGATAATTTTATTTAAAATGTTAAATAATAAAAGAAAATTGTTTTTTTTAATTATTGTAGAAAGTTAATATTGAATTAAACAGTAGCCAGATACTGAATGAAGCTTAAACTCTCATCCAGGTAAAAGGCAATACTTAACGAACGGTCAAGCACATACGAATAAAGAGTATTTATTTTAGCAATTGTAGTTCTTATCTAATAAATCTTTAGGTTCATTTTGGTTCGAATTTATATCCCATATTACCTTTAGTGGTTTTCTTTATGGTCATTCGCTTAGTTCTCCCGACAGGGAGTATAAAAAATAAGCGTCCATTCTCATAGCGGTGTGTGGTTTCATATAAATGTAGCCTAAATTAAATTTTAACCTCACTTCTAACGACATTAACTTAATATAAATTGAATTTCTTCATAAAAGTCTCTTTTTTTTATACAAAAACAAATATATCCCCCGGGAACCGTTTATTTTTCCGGGATAAGAAGTAGCCTACGTGTTATTCCAGACTATAATCTATCTCTGTATCAAATCCGTTCAGTCGTTCTGGCGTGAAACGTAACAAACATCCACACTCACAAACTTTCACATTTGTAATATTTATATACACAAAGATTATTTCAGAATTATTATTATTTGTAACTTTTAACAGAAAGATGAAAAGTAAAATACAAGGATGGAATTTACTGTATAGTATTAGTATGTATTACGAGAAAGGGATTAAACAATTATACTAAAAAAAGTCTTTCAAAAGAAACTGGAAAGTTTGATCGTACACAGTGAGTATGAACTTTTAATAATGATAGCAACGAAATATTCTTTACTTTTATACGGACTATACCCAAGTTCATATTAAGTTTTTTTGGTAAGGTAGATACGATTATTATTTACCTAGACATAATGCTTGGTACTACCATCTTTTATTTTTAACAAAATATCAATATTTTCGCCCCCTAAACGGATGATTTCCGGGATAAAAATTATTTTATGTCCTTTCCAGAGTTTCAAACTATCTTCTTACCAAATTTTATCCTAATTGGTTCAGTAATAAGGAACCTAGTCGGTACAAACAAACAAATCTTTCCTCCTTAAAATATTAGTATAGATACCATTTAAAAAAATACTATATCCATTCCATATTATTTGAAAAGAAAAAAACATATGTAATCCAACTAAGCCACAATAACACATCCTATTTACAAACGCGCACCTCTTTCTCTTATTCATTAATCTCATCATCCACTTTCATAAAACAAAGATATACGCCTGTTTTTTGTTACACATAATACATAAAAGGTTTAGCCGACAATATGAATGAAAATAAGAGGCTTACTCGTGTCGTGTCGCATACGTAAAAAGTCCAAAATCCCGGAGGTTAGAAATTGTCACTTTTTATCTTGGTACAGAGTTGCAATCACCCGGCTCACTGAACGGGTTAATTAATGAAATCTATTAACTTCAGTCTCCTTAGGGGCTAGAGTTGCTTGTAAATTTTTTGCTCTGTCATCCATTTGAGCGTTTTCGACTGCACAGTGCTATTTCACTGTGATTGCTCGCTTCGAGAATAAAGCACTCTCTGAATGATGCAGTGTTTGAAACAAACGATTATACCATAGACAGGTTAAAGATGGGCATGAAGTAGTAAATGAAAATTTGATCGGAAATTATAATGAATTAATATAAATGAAAATTTCATTGTCACGGGTTTGATTTAGCTTGGAAATAACTGAATATGAATACTTTATTACTCTCATTGAAATATTTTATAGAATACATACCAGTCAGCATTAAATCTATTGCTAATATAGAGCTTGAATGGTGATTCACATTGCTTACAAAAATGCTGCTTACAAATAAATAATACTTTTAGGTTCCCGACGTTTTGAATGCTTTGCAGCAATCATGGTTACGGGAGAGACTCTCTCCTCTATCTATAGATAGTTTTATTTAAAAAAATAATAAAGGAATACAAAAATAGTAGATTTGCTAATGATATGTTGATTCCAAACTGACGACATGTTTGGTTCAGTTTGTAGTGAGCCTACTTGTTGTGTCAGCGGTCGCGGGTTCGGGTTCCGCTGTGAACATTTATTTGTATGATGAGCACGAATGCTTGTACTCCAGTCATGGGTGTTTATATTTATAATATGTATATATTTAAAGTTATATGTGTAGTGTATCAACTATCTGGTATCCATAACACATGCCTCTTACCATGGAACTAGGTGGTGCTGTGTGTTAATGTCCCAACATATTTAAACTAAAAAAAAAATATTTTTATTGGATAGTGAAACCAAATTCACTTAATTCACAATCAATGTTCATCGCCGTTCAAGAAAAACTTCGTAGCACAGTACGTAGTGGAAAGTTTAGACATAAGTACCTTATTTCCTAAGACTTAACAGATACAGTGAAGCTTATAACCAATTGACGTCACCAGGATTGGCTTACTTATTCTACACCGGAGATCGCGGGTTCTAGTCCTGGTTTGATAAATATTTATTTCAACCATGATATAGGCAATTACAGCAGGTTTGACCATGTGTTTTATACCATAAATGGTTTATGAGCCCTTAATATAGAGCCCCCCACCAACATTAATAAAATAAAATTATTTAGTTATTTATCTAATCTAATGGCTATGCAGGTCAACAGGTCTCTCTACAATGAGTGAATAAAAAGTTTTTATATTTTTAATAATTATCTAAGTTATGTCTTAGAATCATAATATATCATTACCATAAGAATAATAGTAGATAACAATATATTTGGCTGTGCCAGCGGTCGCGGGTTCTAGTCCCGCTGGGGGCATTCATTTGTCATGAGCACGAATGCTTGTACTCCAGTCATGGGTGTTAATATTCATAATATGTATGTTTTGAAAGATACATATGTTTAGTGTATCATCTATCTGGTATTTATAACACAAGCCTCGTAGTTTACCATAGAACTAGATGGTGCCGTGTGTTAATGTCCCAACAAATTTATTTATTTATTTATAGTTAGTTTTCTACTATTCTTCAACGATTGTAGAATAAACTCTACATATCTTCACTAAATATTTGTACCAAAACGAAAACTTAAGCTTACATAAAACAATTTCCTATATTAAATAGAACAAAGAATCATAATTCAAAATCAGCATTTCCCAACACAACGTCATGTATGAAATTCATATATTTTACACCTATCGCAGACTAGATCTAACCATTGCACGTTATTCTATACAATATTTTATTTATAAAGCTTGTAAAAACGATATTAGATAACACAAACTAGTTTCAGTCATGGTACGCCCGTTAAATATCGCAGAACATTGATGTGCCACTGATATAAATATTCATGATAGAGCTGAATACGCGGCATGTTAATGTCCCAGCTTAAATGCTTACGATATGGTCCAAGCGATAAGCTCTTACGGTAAATCTAACGTGTTTTATTTTATTCGAGATACCACGTTTGATATACGATCTGAATATATAAATTCTTACTAGTTTCCCACCGTGACTCTGCTCGCGTATTACAATCATATATAATTGTAGCTGGTGGTAAATAAAATAATGTCTACCTGACGGATTTTGGCCACGGCGGCCAATCTCACTGAGACTAGCCAGATACGCATGAGATATTATAGTGCACAAGTGTACGCGCAGATACAAGTTCACTCTCTATTCCTTTCACTCTCAAAGTCTGATGGCACAATACTTTGATACCACCGGTGAGAAATAAATATATTGTTATTTTAACTTTTTAACGTATGCTAAATATCGTCAGAATTGCTTTAGCTATTACATTAAAGGAAATTATTTTTTAATAGCTGTTTCTGGATAAGTATAAAGAAAATAACTATATGACTTACATATTGAGTAGATTGTTAAGTGGTATAATATTAGTAGATATAAAATATACATACATATTTTTTTAAATGAGCAATTAGTGATTAAATAAGAAAATTACGCGAAAATCTTGCAAATTGTACTATTCAGTAACGAGGGTGGAGTAATACGCCGTGTATTCTAGTAAGTGCCACCGGCTGCTTCTACTGAGGTACAGTTCTAGCTGAAATGAAATTGATTTATTTTTGAGCTTGGTTAATATAATATAGTCTTCATCTTAATGGAAAGTTTTAAACTAGTAATTAATAAGTTGTAATATTCTTGTATCTTATATTATCTGTATTATTAATTTAATATTATAAATGTGAAAATGGATGTTTGTTACTCTTTCACGCCAGAACGGCTGAACGGATCTGGATGAAATTTGGCACAAAGATAGATTATAGTCTGGAATAGTATAATATGTATAATAGGTTACTTTTTATCCCATAAATTTTTAAGGTTTCCGAGGAATATATTTTTTTTTTGTCTTTCACTAGAGGCGCTAGTTTATATACATTTAAAATTAAAATAATGGATTGAAATGGTCTTATTTAGCTGTAAAGCAATAGAAATAGCGAGACAGAGTGATGCAGCGCTATTAATGATCTATTTATATTTGTGGAAGTACACAAAAGGGACATATATATATATATATATATATATATTGGTCAATTTCGTGATAATAACTTATAGTTCCTCTTTAAACTTCATAATATTGTTATAAAATTGCACCTTGATAAGGCTCACTTACAATAAAAAATATTTTTGATTCAATGGAAAATTTTAAAACACGCCATCAAAAATAATGTTAGTTAATCACTTTTTAAATGTTTTTCCGTTGAACCGGTCATGACCCAGTTACATGATTAGAGACTTTGATTCAATCCTAGTTCAAATATTAGCGATATAATATGTACATATTATGTAACTATATTTACTTTAGTAACAAAAGGCAACATTGAATCAGGTACTACTAAACACGTGTTGTTGAAAACTCTCTTAAATACTCGAAACTTTGTCAACTATAATTTCTATAGATATATTATATCTTAGAATTTTTTTATTGCACAAGTCGTCGCCTGTAAGTATTTGTTCAAACTACCAATACTTGTTTTACTTTACAGTAGAGACTCTTTTTCTCTATTTTAAAAACAAACCTTTATCCTAAAATGTATATATGTATACTTATGTGTATAGATAAAATACATATTTTTGGTTTTTAAAAGTAAAATGGTGTATTTTATACTGATGGAACCGATATTTAAAATAATTCTACTTTAAAAACTCTTTCGGTAAAATGGTCACTTAGACAAATAAGCACTGAGACGACGAAGTGTCTGATAAAATAAAAAAATCTTTATTAATAATTTACTCTGATATACTATACAATAACAAGCCAGCATGACATTACAGAAATCAAGGTGACAGGACTGACCACTTCTTCTATTCGAATTTTGAAGCCTTACCCAGAACTCGAATCTAGGACTTTAGAAATATAATTTAACTAACATACGCAATATTATTTTATATTTGTAACATTTTAAAACAAATTGCATCTCTTATTGAACAAAAACACTTTAACACAGAATAAATAGTAGCTAACAGGCTGTAACAATAAACCGAATATCTACTCAAATGTCGGTAACTTCATGCATTTAAACTGCTCTGATTCAATAAAAACGACTTTTTATTAGGTCACCAAAGCTTGCCAGAGTAAATATTGACTGAATATGTAACAAGATATAATATTTTGTTTACTTTCATGTTACGAATACAATATCAAGTATATATGAGTATATTATGTACTATATAAACCCTTCAAATATGCATATGAAATCTATACTAATATTATAAAGAGGTAAAGTTTGTAAGTTTGTGCGTTTGTGACGTTGTAGGGGGTGATCTCTGGATCTATTGAACCGATTTAGATGAAATTTGGTAAGAAGATATTTTGAGACCCTGGAAAGGACATAGGATACTTTTTATCCCGGAAATGATCCCTTAAGGTGGTGAAAATGGGGATGAAAGCTTGTATGGGGAAATACAATAAATAAACCAAATATAATAAAGTACAATATTTATCTTAGGGCTGTTTTTTTTGTTTTTGGACTAAATAACTTCATTGTACTCAACTCTGAGTAAGTGATTTATAATTAAAATTAAAATATTTTACAATTGTATTTTTTATTTTGAAAATAATAACTTTCAGGTTTTAAATAGGTTTTAAAAATAATAACATAAACCTAGGTATTAATTTTAACTAGTTATTAAAAATAAAACATTAAATCAAAAAATACATCTGTAATAAATGATGCAAAATTTTTATTGATATCAATGATCATTTTAGCTTTGATATTTAAAAAAATTTTGTCGCTTACATGCTTATTAAACTAAGCACCTAATTCTTATAACTAAAAGAGCTCGAATAAGTAAGGTGAAGCTAATATACATACATGAGTGCTACGAGTGTTAGAAGGAAGTTTGGTTCTAGTCGTTACTGTTTCATATTTGTTAGTGTTTCATATGAGGGAACTGCATATATTAAGGTAATTTGCAAATTTCATATGCATATTTAATATTTATTATTTCTGGTGCAAAATTAGAACAAATATACAACATAGAAAATTATATAATAAAATTAGCATTTTTAAATGTGCCATAACATGATTTAAGCTTCTTTAATAATAAATTTTCAATCCATACTAATATTGTAAGTAAAAGTCTATTTGCAAAACACATTTCCGTTAAAAAAATCGATATCGTTTGCATCATAAGAACGAATGTATATTTTACTATATACACACCCTTGCTTCGCTCGGGTTCGTCCCTAGCCTGATTCCCCATACAAACTGTCATCCCCATTTTCACCAACTTAAGGGATGATTTCCAAGATAAAAAGTATCCTATGTTCATCCCAGGGTCTCAAACTATCTTCGTACCAAATTTCATCTAAATAAGTTCAGTAGATCCAGAGATTGCCCCTACAACCTAACAAACTCACAAACTTTACCTCTTTATAATATAGTATAGTATAGACTAGCGACTCACCCTCGCTCCGCTCGGGTTGGTCCCTAGTTACATTTTAACGTTTATTATATATTTCTCAGACATGAGATATTTTCCTGCACTAAAAAGTAACCTATATATTGACCCGGATAACCAGCTATCATCATACCAAATTTCATCGAAATCTAACTAGTGGTTTTCTCGTGATACAATATCAGACAAACAGACAGACAAAAATTGTAAAAACTGTAGATTCGTTCTCTGTATGGATGGATAATAATGACTATTTCAATAAGATTTTTCAAAAAATATTAAATCTACCTACAGCTTCGACTTAGTTAGAATTTTATTATATGTATAGATTTCCGCCCTGATTACCATAATTATGAGTAGAACAGCTAACAACTAGTAACAATTTTTAGAAAAGAAGTTTTATTAAAAAAAAGCTCTACCACAATTTTTTTGTTGTATCTTAATATTCCGAGTTTGGCTAATGACTCCAATTAAAATATTTACTTCTAAAGGAATTTAATGCATATTTTTTAAATTCAGCCTTTATTCGTAAAACCCTTTTGAAATGGTTATTTATGGCTTAAAAACCATTACAGATGTTTATCTAGAAAAAATATTCGAATGAAATGAATGAAGCGATTAAATGTTCAATCTTTTTTTAAACTGATATCACATATTTGAATTAAAAGATTGAGTCAAAATAAATCATTGAAACTTATTTAACAATTCGCTTTTTTATATATAAGAAAATAGTACTTAAATTAAATTACATTATTTATTATTAATTGATATTATGACTACAGATTGAAGTAAATAAAGAATAAATCGACGTGTTTTAGTAGCATTATAATAGTATTATTGAGAGATATTGTGCGATACAAACCTAATAATTACAAGCCAAGTTCCAGTCACGTTCATATCGTTACATGAGGTTTGGAGTAACTTATATAACAATTTTCTTTTTTTTCTCAACCATACAATAAGTAAGATTTTTCTTACACTATAAGCCGGTACTACAATAAGAACTCGTATCGATCTCACTGTATCACACTTTTCATTTACTAATTACTTTAAAACTTATCACTTATGCATAATATTAAATGAAATTACGTTGTATGCCTCTAAGTAAGTATCATCATAGCGCACTTTCAGGAAATACACTAACACTAAGTGACAAATATCTTTTTATAAAATTCAGTTTTGAAATTTGAATATTACCACTTCCACATATTTTAAATTAAAGAGTATATGTTTTGACTTTATTTTAAGAATCATAATTCATGCTAAATGTAGTTTTTAGTGCTGCCATCTCTAAAAGCTTAACAGAAATAAGTATTTCATTTGACTCTAAATAATAATGATAACTAAATTTATTCTATTCTCATACTATTAAAAAACATAATGATGTTCCCCAGACCGATTCCGGCCACGATGCCCAATCTTATTGAGACTAGCCAACTGCGCAGGAGATATTATAGTGCACAAGTGTACGCGCAGACACAACGTGCACTCTCTATTCCTGTCGCTCTCATACTCCGGTGAGACGACCAGACCAAAAAATATAATATTGCTAAAACAAAAATAATACCTATTTATATAACTTACAATTTTACCACTCTATAAAAGACATTTTAAATAAATAGTATTTTTGATTTTGAATAATCATGAAGCACACTAAATACATTGTTTTTGGTGCCGCCATTTCCATAAGCTTTATAGAGATAAGTATTTCATTTAACTAAAGAATAATGATAGCTACTTTTATATTTTTGTTCTTACACAAATAACAACTTATAACATCTTTAAATTTTCTTTTTGTTTTGTAAATTTAATTTTCAAAAAAACTAATTATTTTCTCAAAACAAATATTTCACCTAAAATAAAATTCATGTTATAAATAAAAAAATGAACATGATGCTAATTACCATGTATAAAGCGTATGAAGGCATAAAGTTTACAGAGTTTTCCGTGACAATGCACCGTTGTCGCGTGCCTTGCCTACAAAGGATGGACTTGACGATACGTTTATTTCAACAGTAATTCTCTGTCCTTTCCACACGACACGATTCACAAGTAAGATAAAACTTAGTAGCTTAAAATACCAACATATATAACCACTATATAAAGTATTTTTACTGACACCTTTAATAAGGTTTGAAAAGAAATAGCAATTCTGTGTGTTTATGTGTTACTTTTACGCTATAGCTACATAATATGATATGTACGAGTATGTGCATACGTAACTAATTTATTGATGTTCGTATAAATTGTTTCTTTTTTATCATTTTTAAATGTGAAAGTTTGTATGTGTTGTCTGTCTGTAAGTAGAGAACTGCTGAATAGATTTAGATGTAATTAAATACACAGATAGCACTTAGATTCGACCCTTGCTTTCCTCTGTTCGAGACCCGAGCAAAACTGCGGTCTTAAGTAATAGAATTAAAAAAAAAACATTTTGCATATATATACAATGTAGATAACTAATTTTATTACCATCGATAGAGTAAACGATTAAGACTTTTAATTAAAAATATTATTTCTTGCAATTACTATGCTATGCAATTGTCACTGCAAAGTCAAATATTTAATTGTCCAATTAAATTGTTATACACTTAATACACGAACCACTCACTACTACCCAGCAATTCAATTTACACGGGATTATATGAAAACAATACTGAATGAAGCGACAAAGATATTTCACGTTTATAGCACCGGAACGCTCTGTGAAAGTGGATTGATATTTTTTAAAACTACGCCATTTCTTTCGCAGGAAAAATACAATCTTTACTATTTTTCGTATCTATTCTGATGATGTAGATTCAATGCAATGCTAACTAGCGACTGAAAGGAAAGAAAAGAAAGAGAATAGAGTAACTATTCTCTTATAGTAGACTAGCATTGCCCGCGGCTCCACCCGCGTTCAGATGACGAAAAACCAAATTCTTAGGTTTAACATATTAGTATACTCTTACATTGCAGTTTTGTATTATTTTTCTCAGAAATGTGACATTTTCCCGCGGTAAAAAGTATCCTATATGTTGACCCGGATAACCAGCTATCACCATACCAAATTTCATCAAAATCCCTCCAGTGGTTTTTCTGTTATGCGGTAACAGACATACAGACAGACGTACAAAAATTCTAAAAACTATAGTTTCGGTCTCTGTATCGATCATGATGTCTATTTCAATAACATTTTCCAGAAAATATTTCATGTGCAGATTCGGCTCAGTTAGAATTTTATTATATGTATAGATTGAGTTTTGTCAACGTATGTATATACTCGTAATACTATTTATTTTAATGATAAGTCCACTTTTCCGCGTATTTGTCACTGTATCATTTTGTAGCTATAACTTTAAAAGTGTAAAAGTGTAATAAGTAATATATTATATTATTGTTATGTTATATTCCTATCGCTACGGCGAAGGTTAAGGATTCAATTCCTAGTTGAAACTAATAATATACCTAGTAGGTTATATTAATATATAATAGGTATATATGTATCGCGCCATGGCAATGTTAACCCAGTGGTAACGTGCGTGCTTATAAAACCAATTGAAGCGGGCTTAAATGTTGGGTCTTGCATTTCAGATATTTTCATGTGCCAATCATTTTTGATACGCTTCCCACTTGTCTTATGGTGAAGGAAAACACCATGAGTAAACTTACATGTCAGAGAGATCCTAGCAAGTTTTCGAAAGACATAGGAAAACACCATAAGAAAACCAAACCTACTCGTTACATGTCTGAGAAAACCTAGCAAGTTTTCGAAAGACATGTGTAATCCGCCAACCCGCACTTGGCCAGCGTGGTGGACTGTAGTCTGATCCCTCTTGTATTGAATTTGAATTGAATGGAGGCTCATGCCCAACAGTGAGACGTTAAAAACGGCTAAGTACATATTTGTAAGTACATACATGTGGATCCTTAACAAACATTTAGTGGTAGCAGTTAAGTAGCGTTTCTAGTATTAGTACTGGGAATATGCCTCATGTAAGGAACAACTTTACACCAGGTCGGGAATGTTTGATAAACGACATATTTCTATTAAATAACAATATATTTCAAACAATACGTCCTTATTATAATTAAAATTTCATGGGCCTCCAAAAATTTGATGCTGGAGTAATATTTTAAGCAATAATTATAAATAACACTTGCTATATTATCATATAAAACATACATGAAATAATATGATTGAATTCAATTAAATTTTCTTCTTAATGGCTTCAAATTTGATATCAAATGTTTTCAATTATCATTATGATATGATACTTAAATGTCTTAAATACAATAAATTGGTTTCGTTCAAAAGTTCCGGTTTGATTTCTGATTCAAAAACATAGTATGGAAGACACTTAACGCAATTTGATAACTGTGATCAAATTTTTGGTGACAACCCCTCTGAGTCGTGTTTTTTTTAATACAATATTTTATTAGTATAAGGAGATTGTAGTTTTGACAAATTTTGTGGTTGAGGTCCCCTTTTAAGCAAATAATTTGCCTGTATTAGGAGACCCCGCCCTTTCATAACAAAAATGAATGTTTGTTAATATGTTTTATTGTTTAAGGAATATATTTTGCCTGGAAAAAGAATGAGGGTACCACTACATACATAGATCAGGATCTTCTACTATTATGAAAAATAATAATACAAACGAATTGAGAACCTTTTGTTTTTGAAACCTCTCAAAATATAATCAATCTTGGATAAGTTCTGATATTTTATCTATGTAACTTAGAAACAATTCCAATTAAAAGTACCATATCACCTTTCTAATTATTTATTATTTAAGGCAAGCATAACTTTACCTACAACAATACAACGATTATTATTTTATTTATTATCATGACGTCATACTTAAGTTCAAACCTTAAAAGATAATCTAGTATACAGCACACATTAGATTTTTTTTTAAAGTTTGAGTTTAGGAGATGGTTGATATATAATATAACGGCAAATTAAACTATATGAAATCTTCACAGCCACACATAGACTCATACAGACATACAGAAACACACATTTACACATTCGTATTCTAAAAAGGTAGCACCGCTATTAAATAAAACAAAATAATAATAAATTTTCTTATACAAAAAAACTGATATAAGTATTGATAATATGTAGAATATAGGTATTCTTCTATTGGAAAGAACGTAGACGTTATTTTTTACATCGTAAATGAGATATATGGGCCGTTGTATTTTACGAGTTACAACTAAGTGTTTTCTTAATTACTAAAACCATTTTCTTTCATTACTGGAATAGTTGAAGTACTTGACTGAGTGTAATATCTACATAACTTACTTCGTCTAGTATATTTTCTTTCAAAATGTATGAACATATAATACGTTGAATATATTCATATCCTCGACTGGACAAAAACTTTGTACAGAGAATTTTACCCACTTTGTTTCTAATTCCAGTTAGAGAATGAAAAAACCAAAGTAGAAATAAAAATTTTAATACTAAAATGTGTATGTATAAAACAGTTGTATGAGCTAACTTTGATGTACCTACAAGTTTTAGTTAAACTTTTAGCATTTACAGAGTATAATTTACATCTTGCAAATATTTTATCTGAGGATCTTAAAAGGATTTGCTTTTAAACTGCATGGTACACAAATTTTAACAAAAAAATCCTTTTAACAAACAATGTGAAACACCGTTAACCGCTCAAACCAGTTCGTGTTCGTCTAAAAATTCAAAAAATAGACGTTTCTGTAAATCGCTCCGGTATATTTGAAGTTGAAATACTTGTTACTTTTAAAATAGCTGTACCTAATCTTTTAAAAATTTTGTTCTCGGACTTTTAGATACTTATAAAATAGACTAGATTACTCGCGTGGCTTCTCTTGCGTATAGTATTATATATGCATAATAAATAGTAGCTTATAATATATTCTTCAGAAGTAGAGTGTTTTTTTAATTTTTCTATTGAATGGACCAATAATATTTATATCTACTATATAAGTACATACTCGTATATTAGAAAAAGATAGTAATAGTAAAATATGATTGTATAATACCTTGCGAGCAGTGGTTAAGTTCAAAATCACCTTAAGAAAATTTTTTATAAATTTTTTTTTATTGAAATTTAAAAAAATGCGTAGACGAGGCATTCTGCCTGTATTAATAATACTAAGTTTTAATATTATAACAGTTTATCCCGTTTATGAATGTAGCTCTGAGCAACACGAATATGTGAAGATGAAAATATATTTTTTGTAAAAATTATTAATACTATCTTTAATAATTTCAAAAATAATAAGATTTGCAAAATAAATTTAGATATAAAATAACATAAGCAAATCTAATATCCAGACAAGTTGTTTTAAATCAAAAATACTTCTAGAGCGTCTGAAATTGTACCAATGTAAACTTTAAAAATAATGCTACGGTTTAGAAAAAAGGCAAAAAGAATTTTTTGGTATGAACTATTTTTGTGGTTTTTTTTACAAAGATAGTAAGCAAATCTTACTTTTTCGTTCGTTATTGTAGTATTGGGGTAGATTGTAAAAAAAATGAAAAAAAAACGTTCAATGAATCCAGAATCGCTAAATAACAAAATTTTAAAAATACATTTATTTTTAGTGTTTCTTTTTTCATACACGACAGAGAACGGCCAAATTTTAACTCTATATTTAATCCATGTGATGAACCCTTACCGCAACTATCACCACGAACAGTTAACGGCAACACAACAAAAAAAATAAAGTAAGTAGCGTCCAAAGTAGAAAATTCCAATCAAATCAAGGCATTTTTATTTTTTTGTAAGATCCATATAAAGCAGTAGTAACCCAGTGGTAACGTGCTTGGAATGTCAAATAAAGAGGGTTCAAATCCCGTGTTAACACTTAAAATAATCTTTACCTATTAAACAACGAAGACAAATTATGAAAACAACTTAGATAACGTCAAAGTAAATAAGGCTAGTACATGAATTCGTACTGTGAGCCTAATAATTTAAGATGGAACATTGTGCATGTTGAGATAAAGGTCGAGTTTAAGACGGGCGAGATTATGTGAATGAGGGACTTACGCCGTCATTGTTATGCCAGCGATATACTCGCTAATGTCATAAAGCGCAATTATATAATTCCGACGTCAATTTCCTTGATCTTCCTTACTTTTAAGCTTAAATAATTTTAATATATTTTGTTTATTGTATGTATATATAAATATTTATAGTTTTGAAAAGTATTAATTTTTTATTGATTTATGTATCTATACATATACATAGAAATGAGTACTTGATTGTGTAAAGGAGATGGCACTCCGATATTCAGAAAAATAAGGAAAAATCAAAGGCGGTTTTTTTTATCACGTTATTTGTATGTTAAATGGAGCGATGAAAAATATAATTTATGATGACATATTTCAGATATTATAGTGTACAAGTGTTCATGCAGCCACTAGTGCACTCTCTATACCTTTTAATCTCATATTTCGAAATAACTTGACATGACCAGTAAGAGAACAGGCGCAGGACCAACTCCTAACACCGGGCTCTTACTGGGACTTTTTTAACAGAAAATCTCAATAACTAAACTTGGCCCGACCCGAGACTCGAACTCAGGACTTCCAGATGTGCAACCGTAAATGCTAGCCACTACACCAACGAGGCATCGAGGCAATTTCTTATATAAAACTACCGACACCCATCACCGAACTTCATTCACGGCACAACTTGAATTACAGTCATTATGATTACAAGTTTCGTTTGAAAACTAACCGTTATCGGAATAAAAATATTTTATAGCTTTCAGGAGTAAAATAGCTTCTTCTTAAAATAGCTTATTGTATACTAATATTATATAAGAAAATAATATTTCTAAAAAGACCAATTCTTGGGTTTTCTGTACAGCTCTTTTCAACAGAATTGCTTTTTAAGCCACTGGTAACTTTCTCGAAGACAAAACTACAAATCTAAAACATTTTAATGGGTATATGCATTGATCAAAAAAGTACTACATACACAATCAGCGGCAAAAATGTCCTAGCCGAATGAGCGCTCATTTGAATATTTGAGCGCGATTTCTTTTTCTGTGAAAACAATTCTAAGCGTTGCAATTAAGGTTCAATTTACATTGTTGTATATTTATTTCAACTAGAATAATTACATAAACACAATTGGTGACAGTTTTAAGAGAACTTATGTATGGGATTTTGTATCTAGTATAGTATAGTATTATATCATCTGTGCTAGTACTTTTTTGATCGATGAATATATGCAAAAATTCATCCAAAATAATTGCAAAAGTATCTATTAGGAATGAGTATTATTTTTTAAAGTATTCGTGCTATGACGACTAATATAACTACATACATATATTTCAACAGAGAACTGCGAAATCTCTAATACATACAGACAAATTCGTAGCAGTAAAATTATTCAGGGGACCGATAAATTAGCATCTGAAACGATGGTGTCTTATAATTGCTATACTGTTTATACATCGGAATTCTCTTAGCGTTTGGATGTTGCTCTTGAATAATGGATTTTGTAACATTTGACAAATAATCCACTCCATTTAAGGTTGTGGTTCTGAAACTTAAGTCTGCGGTCGACGCGTGAAGTTGACTGTTGGATGTATGCGGCGAAGAATATTATAGTGGGATTGTTTATGTACTAGTACCGCTAAGATTTACAGCTCAAAAAAAACTGTTATGTAATCATTTGGTCTATTAATGTTTGGGCAACCGAGTTTCGCTCGAGATTTTTTCGGCGAAAATATAAAACTTTTGTTTTTCCAGAAATGACACGTATATAGTTAAACTTAAAAAGCAGTTTTGTTTTTCTAAATACAAAATTTCATCCAAATCTGAGTTAGGCCATTTCAGAGATACACGAAATTTCATATACATATATATGTATGTAAAGGCAGTGGTAGCCCAGTGGTGACGCGCTCGCTTGGGTAACCGAGTGAAGCGGGTTCAAATCCCGGGTCTCGCACCTCTGATATTTTCATGTGCGAATCATTTTTAACATGATTACCACTTGCCTTACGGTGAAGGAAAACATCTTGAGGAAATGTCCTGCATGTCTGAGAGAATCTAGCAAGTTTTCGAAAGACATGTGAAGTCTGCTAACCCGCACTAGGCCAGTGTGGTGGACTATGGCCTGATCCCCCTCATATTGAAGGGAGGCCCGTGCTCAGCAGTGGGACGTTAAGAAGGGCTGAATACATACAATACATACATGTATGTAGATATATATACAAAAGTTGCTCATTTAATATTATAAGATATATACAAAAGGAAAGTACATTTAATAATTACTATACAAGTCACGTCCATGTAAAATTGTAGCAAGATTACTGGCTGCATTCTGCCGCTGCGATTTTTAGGGCGAAAATGTTTTGTGTGTGTATTTGTGTTTCAAAAAAAAAAAGTTAAGATAATATTGCGTGGTGTTAAAAAAAATTTTTAGCACTTTATTTCATATTTCATACTAAATAAATAAATAAATAAAAATCTCTATTGGGCACGTTTTAAAGGTTAATAAGGAAATCCCACAAGAACCGTACATTTATCCGGAATAAAAAGTAATCTTTGCGCTATTCCAGACTATAATCTATATCTGTGCCTTTCATCCAGATTCGTTCAGCCGTTCTGACGTAATTGAGAAACAAACATCCATCCATGCAAAATTTCGCATTTATAATATTTATGGGATTAGACGAGATACTCTTTCTTATATAAAGAAGTTGGACGGTTCTATTTCGGAAAATCAAAAATATGATGATAAATGGTGTGGATGCAAAAGGTGCTAAACTCTTTTACTTCTAAAAATATGTGCTCTTAATGTGTAAAAGCTTGCTCTAAATTAATAATAATTTAAAAAATAGCACCATCCCATACATACACCGAATAAATTAATTTTATTAAGATAAATAAGTAGTCTTTCTAAAAATGTTTATAATAATATGAGTATTGTAGTTGATCTCAACTGATCTAAGCATACCACTCTATTGAATCAACAATCATCATCTATTCAATCAAAAATGATTACTTTATTTCCCACTAACGACTCACCCTCGTAGCGCTCGGATTCATCCCTAGGTTGCTTTCCCATATAAACTTTCATCCCCATTTCCACTCCTTAAGGGATGATTTCCAGGATAAAAATCCTAGATCCTTCCCAGGGTCTCAAATTATCTTCTTACCAAATTTCATATTAATCGGTTCAGTAGTTTCGGAGCTTATTCGGTACAAACAAACAAACAAACAAACAAACAAACAAACAAACAAACAAACAAACAAACAAACAAACAAACAAACAAACAAAAAATCTTTCCTCTTTATAATCCTAGTATAGATAAATTGAGTGGAACCAATAAGGAATCTCCTTATACTGGTTAAACTGATTCATGACACTATTTACAAATATAAAATATTCTCTTTTGCCGTAAAAATCGAATTTAAAAAACAAAGCCATGCTACATTTAAATCATTGAATTAGATCTAAAAATAGCTAGTTGACGATAATTACACGTGAATATTTTATCATGCACGTAATCATATAACCGATTCTATTTAGAATCATTTTATTTTCTTTTACCTAAAATTCCAATTGTAACAAAGGGTGGAACGAGGGTATTATAATAGGGACGTATAAATCGGTCCAATTAAATAGGGTTTAATTAATCTGCAAAAAAATAATTGCTGATCCTATCACTATGACCTCACTGACCTCATAAGAGTTTTTAGTTTGTAACGTACAATTACACTCGTGTAATGTACTTATTAATGAGCAGTAGCATTATACGCAAGATTAAGTAGTACCTACATTTTTAAGTGACTTTAAAGAGAAAAACGGATTTTCTTTTTATTTTCAATAGAAATTTCTCAAGCGTAGTCTATAAATATAATAAAACTCTAACTGAGTCGAGTCTGTACATTAAATATTTTTTGGGAAATCTTATTGAAATAGTCAAGTTTGATCGATACAGAGGCGGAATCTATAGCTTTTAGAATTTTTGTCTGTCTGTCTTACGCATCACGAGAAAACTACTGGACAGATTTTGATGAAAGGTATGATGATAGCTATTTATTCAAGTCTATATATAGGATACTTTTGACTATGGGAAAATATCTCATATCTGAGAAATCTATACAAAACATAAATTTGAAGAAACAATGCACCTTTAAAGGTGAAATATGTAATTACTTTAAAGTAATTTTGTTATAAGTGACAGTCTGATCGAAAATACTTTACAGATGATAGGTAATGAGTTAAAGAAAAATCTTCGGTAATGGACGCCAACCAATAATTTAGGTGATGGAATAAAGAAACTGCGGGTACAATGAAGTGGTGAATCTTTAGATTTGCTTTCAACTTATTTTAGTTATTTGACTATTTATACTTACTAAGTGTAAAATGAAAAACAACATTTAATCAAATATTTCATTTTAATCGCATTGGCGTTCAGAATACACAATGCGTATATTAAAAACCAAAAATACAAACATACATTCGACATATTATAATGTATCTTTATTATGGGGTAAGCAAAATTCTCATGCCATTCTCTATATAAATTTACCAGAATTGAATTTATAGCCTGGTTAAACAGAGGTGCCGCCTTAAGAACATCATCGCCGGTTTAAGAACATCAAAAATAAAATGAGCAGGATAGGTTAAATTATAATGTTGATCTAATTGCAAAATAATTTACTTCATACAAATCTTACATTGCAATTATTTAGTTAAAAACATACATTTTTGTATTATAGGATATCTCAGGAAAAGCCAGCATCATGTTTCAAAACTTATATATTTTAACTAGATTTAGTTACAATTTATTAGAAAACACCTATTTTCAACAAAAAAAATTCTCCAGTTAAAAATCACGAATCGCATCTCCCCTATCAACTCCCCGCAGGCCAATTCCCTCTCTTGATTATTTCTTCTCTCTATCTTTAATGGTGTTTTTATTCATTTTTTTCGGCCTGAACAATTTCGTTATTTTTAACTGCCTGATTTACAAAGGTAACATATTTGTGCGTTCTGTTAACTGTTTTATTATACTTTAAAATAGCTAAATCTTACAGTATATTATTCGCTTAAAAATATAAAGAAGCTAATTCACTTTTGTTTGTACCAGTACGTATTACACTCTATCCCAGGTGAAAGCTTTAAAGGCTTAGGAATACGGAACACGAAACGCTGATTGTAAGACGACTCAATCTGGGAATGTAAATTTTAGGGATTTCGTGACTTTAGTAAACAAGTATATTGTATAGATCGTATTGGAGCGTGAATTTTGATTTTCTGTTCAAAATTTAGCGATAATACGGTATGAAGAAAGGAATACGTATCTAAATAATATGAAAACTTCAATAAACGTATCTTAATTACGTTTTTTCTACGACCATTATGATATTTTCAACAGAATGAATAGTAGGATGATATTTCTTTAATATGCTTCAGAATTGATAGTAAACATTGTAAGCTTTATTATTAAGAAAAACTTTTGATAATTTTAAAGCTAGACTTTGGTAGAGACTTCGTAAATGTAAAAGATATCTAAATAAAATATTTAAAAAAGCTTTAATAGTGAGATTTATTCTACTAACTGTACAAAAAAAATAAGATGTAAAATTTTGAGAAATAATAAAGAAAAAAGAAACACATTTTCTAGGAATTTTCCATGACTATGATTCGTGTTATACAGTATAGCGACTTAACTCTCTCGACTCGTCTTCGTCCCTAGTGACGTATTAACGGGTAGCATGGAATACAAAGTCTGAGAACAAAAACAAATCTATCTCATGAGAACTGTACATTTTGCACATTTTTACGGGATAAAGAATAACTTACATATTATATGCTATTCCAGATTATAATCTATCTCTGTGCCAAATTTTATTCAATTCCGTTCAGCCGTTCTGGCGTGATTGAGTAACAAACGTCCATACATGGAATTATTTCCGGGATAAAAACTATCATATGTCCTTTCCAGGGTCTCAAACTATCTCTAAATCGGTTCAGTAGTTTCGAATTTTATTTAGTACAAACAAACAAAAAAATTTTTCCTCCTTATAATATTAGTATAGATATCCCACTGTGCACCGCGGTGAATGTGATAGAGACATTCTCACAAACTATCGCATTTATAATATTAGTAGAATTAATAGGATTGATTCTTGTACAGAAATATTTTACTACACTTTTAGAAACAAGTACCAAACTGTAGAAATGGATTCAATTTTAATTACAACACAATGACATAATCAGGACAGATCTACTATATGAAGAGCTTTTAAGTCGCTTTTCATTCGGGCTTTAGCTAATTTGATTTGCAATTTCATAGAATTATAAAGATAGATAGATAGATAGATAGATAGATAGATTCATAACAATGAAATGCTTATGAGAATATAAATATTTTTTTATCACCGATAAATATATTTCTATCGATCGTCTCATATTATATGTATAATGTAATATAATGTGCAAGCTTTGCGGTCCCATTTGGTGTTGCTGTCCGCTTTATTTATATATAATTGCTCTTTTTCTAGAGATCACAGCGTCATGTTAGATATGACTTATTTCAGTAAATAAGCCATATAAATATATCTAATAGGTAGTTCCGTAGTTTTCGAACAAACCAAAAACAGTCTCTCAACCTTTATAACATTATTATATACCTTGACGTAGGTGAAACTTTCCGACTTTTATTTAGACTTAATATTTTATTGACCACGAAATCTATTTTTAGAAGCTTTTTGTTAAGTTAAATATAATATTCATCTATAAATAGTAGTTTATATACATATATTATGTTTATTTGAACATATAAAATGTATTTAATAATTCTGTATAATATTTATATATATAAATCATGTATATTCGTATATTCTATTACTTTGTTATCGTATTGTAAAGTTGTTTTACTGTCACTTAAGTATTAGTAGCTCTCTTGGCAATCTGCCACTTTTCCTCCCGTATTATTGCTCTAGTAGTACACTCATAAAGAGGACTATTAATAGGCTACTTAATCTGAACTCTCATCGCTGGCAATATACTACATATTATTTTTACCATCCAGTTATTCTTGTATCACAGACGTTATAACAAATTATTTCTATTTTCTGCTAGATTTTTAAATTGTTGGGATTTCTAATTTCTGCTAGAAAGTAGAAATCCCAACAACGTAAAAATCTTCAATTTCTGCGGACGAAAACATCTGCAAATGGAGAAAGACCTGATTGATTTTATATTAATACTATCTATTCTTAATATTATAAAGAGGAAAAATTTGTTTTGTTGATGAAATTTGGTAAGAAGATAGTTTGAGACCCTGGGGAGGATGTAGGATAGGTTTTATTCCGGAAATCATCTCTTAAGGGAGTGAAAATGAGGGTGAAAGTTTGTATGGCGAAACAACTCAGGAACTTGCCCGAGCGAAGCTAGTCCATGATATTTTAACTTTTGAACTAATGCTTTTTTCTTTAATTTTCTCAGTATTATTTTTTTCATTTTCAATATTACCAGTATAAATCAAATACAAATCTTAAGTCTTAAAGAAAAGAAGTATTATATGCTCTGTATTCATTAGTAAGAGTGTCATTGGTTTAGTAGCAGCATGCTACGTTTAAAAGTAAACCCTGATAAGGACCAGGATTCACTTCACAGGTACCAGTTCGCCTTTTATTGCGAACCGGAATTTTCAGACTAGAATTCTCCATAGCAGCCTGAAGATAGGAAATCGGAGAGCACATAAAGCCTTGTTGGTTTGATAATGAGAGGAACAGAAAGTAAAATAGTTTTATCATAAATTTTAGATGTGTCCTTCTGCAATCTTCTATGCAGATGAGTAGCAAGAATTACAACTCTAATATATTATGTCAATAGAAAAATTCTACTACCCAAAAACGAAAAATTAGCTTTTAATATGCGTATAAGTCTAAACTGATATTATACAGACATAATCCATACTCATGTTATAAATGTTTGTTTGTCCTTCTTTCACGTCGAAACTGAGTGACGGATTGGCGTGATTTTTTTATATGAAGGTAGTTGGAAGGCTGGAGAGTGACATAGGCTACTTTTTACCGCGGGAGATTATCTCATTCCCACGGCAAAACACGTTATAATACAACCCAAAAAAAAATTCAATCATCAGAATTACTTGAAATTTGGTGTTAATGCTCTTCAAAAGAATTAAATAAATATGTGCTTTAGCATTTTTCGAAATTCATCCCATAAGAGGGTAAAATAGGGGATTAAAGTTAGTATGAAACCTACCTTTTTAGAGTTTAAGCCCGAGCGAAGCCGCGGGTTTTGCTAGGATTTAATAAATAGAAGATAAGCGATACAAATACTTTACAATAACCGACAGTCATACAACAAGTAATACAACTGAAACCAACAATAGATAATTCAATGCAATTACTCAAATTGTTAGTGCACGCCACAACTCCGACAAGTTTGATCGCATTTGACATTCTACACCGTAGCGGGATTCTTGTCTCTATTCCAAAACTTCCTCTAGAATTCCATAATAAATTTTGTCGGTCGAAACAACAATGCGGTACTTAAACTGTTATATGTTTGGTTTAGTTAATATATTAATTTATAGTATTATCATCTATACAGATAAATAAAATTGAAGTGTATGTTTGTAATGTAGAAAAAAAGCTGTTTAATAAATGCATATGAAATTACATATTTATATATATACGATACTTATAATTAATTTCGTCGGTTGTTAATATGTTTGTTAGTTCCGGCTAATCTCCGAAATGGCTGAAGTGATTTGAACGGAACTTGCACTGGCAGATATTTGATGTTATAAAGAGTAACTTTTGCTACTTTAATTTTAGAAAAAGAACTAGGGTTCTACTCAAAAGAAATATAACGCATTAAATAGACGCAGCCGAGTGAAGTGAAGGTAAAGTAGCTAGTTATAAGCACGATTCGAACCGTAGATTCGAACACAATGTCGTAGCTAACGTCGTATCCCTAGTTGCTACGCCGTAGGGAGGGAGATCATAAGTATTTGGTGATAGAATTTATATTATAATATAATAATAATATACGAGTAAGGCTTATATTAATTATTATCAATCAGTTTATATGATCAAGTTAAATTAAGGTATATCACATTGTACTAACAGAAAGAAATGCAAAAGTGTGTTTATTCGTTTGTTGAATTATTTTTGCATCTGCACAAATGGCGCAACAGATTGACAAAAAAGATATTGAAAAGCGACAAAGGCTACTTTTATCCCAGTTATTTGATATAACGATATTATAATTGCAAATTTTATAGAACGTATAATGCAGAAGAAGTATTTATATAAACAAATAATGAACTTTAATGTATACAAAGCAACAATACCAGAAATACCGAGATGATTTGAAGATCTTAATAAATATAGTATTTAATGAATTTAATTACCTTCATTAAGGTAATTAAATTCATTAAATTCTATATTTATCATGTTATGAGTTATCCAATATCCCCATACGGTCTGTAATAGTGGAGTAAGTAAATAAAATATACGAAGGTACTAAGTTCTTCCAGTAAAACTAGTAAAAGTTATAATATTTTCTTAGATTTACTTTAATATTTGAGATTTTCAATTTATTTTAAACAACATTTTCTCTACAGACTCTATAGTCTCTCTCGTGAGTGTGATTGCTGTAAAGCATTCGAAACGTCGGGAACCAAAAATCAAAATATATCCACTAAAAATCCGAAGAGATGGTTGATTTGAAATACTAAAGCATAGATATGCAGTTACAATTTGGAATAACATATTTTTGTCATATAATTTTCAATCACAAATAGTGACAAATAGTGTTATATAGTAAAGTTTCTATTGATACTTTCACTTTTTTATTTCTATTAGATTTATATTAGAAAAACAAAAACAAATCTTTCAATTGAGAACCGTATATTTTTCCGGGATAAAAAGTAGCCTATGTGTTATTCCAGACTATAATCTACGAGTCTCTGCGCCAAATTTCATCCAGATCCGTTCAGCCGTTCTGGTGTGAAAGAGTAAAAAATATCCATACATACTCACAAACTTTCACATTTATTATAATAGTATAATATGTTTATATAGATTCTTTGAAATATTAAAGTCAGCTTAAACCGTACCATGAATAAACTATACCATAATTGTTTATAATGTAGGCCATCTTTTACCCATATTATGTTTTTAGCTTATTGATAGCTAAAAGAACGTTTGATTAATGGTTTTCCATTTACTAGTTATAGTGTCTCCGCCTACAGTTCACGGATTCTACTAGTTTCTGTTATCTATTTTTACACTTGCGTTATATGTGTAGATCAATTTTTTATAGCAGTTACTAAGAGCATTTGGCGAAAAAATGTTCTATTAAACATAAGGTATGCCATCTTTATTGGGATCTTTCACTTTAGAAATATAGTGAAGCAACGGGTTTAGATCCCGGGTTTCGCAACTCTAAAATTTTGATGTACATCTACTTTCTAAAATGATACCTACTTGCAACAGGGTTAATAAAATTTAAAATATCCTCGACTATCTTGGATGGATTTTCATCACACATAGCTAAGAAAGCTCCCGCCTAATTCACCTTTCAAACAAAGAAAAACAAAATCAAAGTCGATTCATCCGTTCGGGAGCTACGATGCCACAGACAGACATACGTCAAACTTACACCCCGTAGTTTTTGCATCGGAGATTTTCAATAAAACGGTTAGCGAAAACATTGAGAGAAAAGCGGCTTGTCTGAGTGACTAGTTTTTGAAAGACATGGATATAAATATTCTATATCCTATCTACCTCTCACCATTTCATTGTTCAATGTTCATATACTCGTAGGTTCCAAATGTTATTATTTATAGATAACATATCAACAGAAAAACTCACTTACATATGGATTTTTCAAAAACTATTAAAATAATTGGAGTATAATCCTGACAGAATTTATCAATAAATGCCGAATACTTTCCAAATCTCGTTTTTATTGCTATGGTTATCTGCCGAAAGCAAAACAGTGGGAAATAAATCGAAAATAATAAATAATATTTATTCAGCGAACTCTTTTCATAATAATATCCAGTATCTGAAAAAGCAAACGGCAATTCTGCGATAAACAACAAAATTAATTCTTGATATCAAAGTCAAAATAAGCAACGTAGACCTTTATAAGTTAGGCTTAGTTGGAAAGGACTGAGTCAGGTTTAGGTGGCATTTTGTATTCGATTTCTATAGCCTTATGCTTAGGGCTTGGTTGCTTATCTCAGGTAAACAACTGGTCAGTGTTAAAATTACAAAATTTTGTGGAAAGTAAATGTCTTAAAAATAATATTTAAGTTCAGTTCAATTCGATTTTTTTAATTCGACAACACGTTTGGCTCAGTTTGTAGTGGCCCTGCTCACTGTGCCCGCGGTTGCGGGTTCGAGTCCCACTGGGGGACATTCATTCATGCATTCATTTGTGTGATGAACACGAGTGTTTTTATACCAGTCATGTTTATATTTATAATATGTATGTATTTAAAACAAAAATATTATTACTTTAGTAAATTAACACTAACCTTATAAGCGTGAAATTTTGTATTTGTGTATATATTTACGAACACATCTGTATATTTTGTATGTACATAATATGTATATATGTTTGTGTATGTTTCTTATTCTTTCACGCCGATATGGCTAGACCGATTGTAATGAAATTTAGTACACAGACAGACTATGATCATACATATACAGATATGATAGTACATATATACATATAATAAAATTCTTACTGAGTCGAGTCCGTACATTAAATATTTCTTGAAAAATCTTATTGAAATAGTCATTGTTATTGATACAGAGGCCGCATCTATAGTTTTTAGAATTTTTGTCTGTCTGTCTGAAAGTGAAGAAAGTCACTGGACAGATTTTGATGAAATTTAGTATGATGATAAGTGGTCCGGGTCAACATATAAAAATATCTCATCTCTAAGAAATCTATACTGACCGGTAAAACGTTCCTAGTGACGAACCTGAGTGGAGCGAGGGTGAGTCGCTAGTACAATATATAAATACCAAAGACATCTAGGAAAATACCCAAACGAAATAAGCGAAAGTCGCTATTTCGATATAAATAAATACTAATATCTATACTTAACTCGAAAAGAAGAGGAAGATCAAAGAATTAATCGCCAGACGTTATGCAAAAGATACTCGTATACAAAGATTTTTGATGCTTTTAACAACGATAGGTCTAATTGAACAAAGTGAACCAAAATATAGAAAAAGCTGATCCTACTTATTAGATGAGATTAATCAGCACTTAGAATAGAAATACCTATTATGTTATTGAGCTATAAGTATTCTTTTATATTTTTTTGTTTTAAGTATATTATAATATGTTAATTTTTTTTAAAAAATATATGTAACTAACAACTTTATAATTTCTCGCCGTGCAATAATTTAAGATCGTGTAAATTTTAATTTCATCGCATAATATATTTAGAATCCCAATATTTTTATGTGTCAGTGATTTACTTCAAACAATCTTGAATCATAAAAAATAAAAAAGTGTCTATAAACGAACACAACATTAAAGTTGGAATCATTATGAAAATATTTGACATAAAAACATGAAAACTAATTATTATTTTAATGTAAAGTTATAACAAGTTTGGGAATGCGAGCAATTATTACTGCGCTGCTATCGCCATTACAGCTCTAAATTATAATATTGCAGTATATACAAAACCTATACACACAGTTTTCTTGCAGGTACATATTATTATATGACACTATAAAAAATACTAACTTCTACTTTTTCTTTACTGTCATTATAAAGACATACGCAGGTAAAGGCAGTACTTTCGAATAGCCCATACATATGTAAGAAAAATTAGATTTGAGTTTGAAAATGAAATATGTGGCCATTTTGCCTATCATATTTGTAATCAGCACGTCATAATACATATTTGTTCCAAATTCTTAAAACTAAATTCTTGTATATTAAACGCTGTTGTCGTATACTAAATGCTCTCATGCTGAAAATGTCATATAGCGCCATCTTGTAAATTTTTGTGGTACTTACTTTGTCGCCAATGGATGGCTACCTACTAAACTAGCGCCTACGCCGAGTGCAGCTCGGTCACCCAGATCCTGATTTATTAATTGTGATAAATATATACGTATATATTCAACAATATTAATTTTAACTTTCCGAAAAGAATACGCGAACTGTAGCAAAGTATATTATGCTATTATATACTATAGTATATAATATATTATAATATACGCTCCATAATTCTATTCATTATACATATACAAATGAATATTATAATATATAACCAGCTTTATATTGATAAATTTGGTCCATTACAGAGAGAGGCTGTATTAAATTTAATTGACGAATTGTTTTGAAGTTGTGGTTGCCTTCTATGTTTACACTGGCTTTGTCGCAATATTATTATTGCGGTATCAATTACAAAGCCAAAATTCAAATTAATATTACCGGAATTGATGACTATTCATAGAGTTTGAATTTTGTGAATATAGCTAAGTAATATAGATAAAATAAATTGAAAATATCTAACTAAATGAATAATATTTTGTAACAATATAGATATTTAGTATCATTTTGGTGTATTTCTTAGAGACTGAGACGTGAAAACATTGTGGTAATTTGCTGAGCGCGTTTTCTTTTATTCAGGTGAAATATTTATACGATAAATTCAAATACTTTTCTCATATGAGAAACGAACCTGGGACTTCGATATAGGTTGTTATCTACCAAGACATCACGAGGCAGTGTTACAATTATTTACACTCTAATAATTTATAACACGAGATACAATTTTTAGATTTAGTATTAAAAAAAAGGTCCTTAGGCGGTGTACTTGTTTATGCTGTAACGTATCGAAGGATTTGAATTACACTCAAATGAAAAAACTCATGGTGTAAAACACTTTATTGTATAACATATATGATATAACTTATACGATATATAATATATACGATACATTCAAATACTTTTCCCATATGAGAAACAAACCTGGGACTTCCGTCATAGGTTGTTATCTACCAAGACATCACGATGGATAGAAACAATCACCAATTTCAATTGCTCAAGTTTCAAAAAACACTTAAGAACATTTATATAGCAATGAAAATGAAAATGAATGAAAATGTTTATACCTCCAATACTTTTTTAATTAAGCTATAACAAGGTTCAAGCTTCCAACAGTATACACTATTAAAACGTTGATTGTACAGCTTGACGTGGATGACGGGAGGTTCGCCGAGGTCATAGCGTGACGTGGTAAATGGTATATCACTTCATAAATTACACTGTTATATCGTGCTTGACTTAAGCAGCAAGGAATAAGGTTCAAAATTCTACAGCAAGGAATATTGCATTAAAACAAAGTAGCTGGATGATATCTTGATTGTTATATTAAGGAGATACTGATGTGAATTATTACTTGAAGCGTTTTATGTGAAAAAGCTTTAATAAATGAATTAATTACTTTATGCGGTAATTTACTTGTATATTTCATTTTTGAAATATACAAGTAAATTTGCTTTAAAGAACAATAGCAATGGCGTCATATGAAAATAGAGCCCCAAATGTACTGTTTGTTAACCACAAAAAAATATTTTTATTTTTGAATTTTACTCATTATATTCAACAAAAAACTTTGTAACACAGCATTTAGGTTAGAATTTGCTTTTCTAGTATTCTTTGTAATTCAAAATATTTTTTCTATTATGAAATAATTCGTCAATGAATCTTATTACTATATAAACGTGAAAGTTTGGATGGACGTTTGTTACTCAATCACGCTAGAGCGGCTTAACGGATCTGGATGAAATTTGCCACAGAGATAGATTATAGTCTGGAATAGCACATAGGTTACTTTTATCTCTTAAAAATGTACGTCTCTTCTGGGATAGATGTGTGTTAATTTTTTAGCTAGGGACGAACCCAAGCGAAGCGAGGGTGAGCCATTAGTATACTATATTTTGACCAACTTCAAAAAAGAGGAGTGTACGTGATATCTTCGCCAATTATTATTGTTAAACTGTTTTAACGTATTTTAGTAAATAGTAAAGTAAAAACTTTTATAAAGAAAATTCTATTAAGTGTTAGTTTTAACGTCATTTTAAAGCCCTTTGGGTTAAAGCCCAATTACTAAATATAATGATGACAGGTGTAGCAAAGGACCATATTATTGCTATGAATAATTTATACTTCGTATAATTGGTAGTAAACCTTTCTTGTATGAAGAATCTCATATGTTATGTATAATAGTGGAAGCAAATGTCAATGGAGTATTTGTGAATATGTTTCAAATATTAAATAATACATACGTCTTTCAGACTCTAACTATGACGATCCCGTGGGATCCACTTGCATTCTTGAGTGGTGATTTGTTATTCTATTTTTGTTTAATAATAACGTACTGACCACATTTCGATTTCGTGGGCAGAAGATATTATGGTGCACAAGTATTCTGTTCTTTTCACGCAGACACAAGTCCATTCTCTATTCCTTCCACTCTCGTCCGATGGGAGGATAATTCGACACGACCAATGAAAAATCAAACGCTACACCGACGATTTTACCTATTAATCCCTCCACGACTGCGGACACGCCGGTGTATCAGTTAAGAATAGATTTCTTAAAAATTTAATTAATTTCTTAGAATTTTACCTGGAGGTGTTAAATTAGTCTACTTCCCAAAATAACTCAAGAACTATACTTAGCCCTCTTGGCACATAATAGTTAACTATAAATAATTTTTTTTGTCGTCAACGATGACAACGTCATTTTTCTTCGGTTGAGGGACTTAACCACTATATAGATTGTACTGATGCTTTATTACTAAATTAATTATATAGCTTAATCTGTCTAAATATATGACCTAAAAACCCTTCAGGCCCGACCTGGGAATCAAACCAGGACCTGACGATTCGCAATCTTACATATTTGCTATCTCTGTTACTGTATAAAAGAAGAAAAAAACTCAAACACGTTCTTCCGCATTTATCTTATTAGTAGTAATAATATAAAGCTATTTCTTGTGTAACTTGAGATTTTACTTTTAAAAGGAAAAGGACTCTGGAATTGTCAATTCTTCATGTCTTACTAAAGTTAATTTTGTTCATGATGAAGCTTGGTATGTTGCCTGAGCTGCTCAGAAAGTAGTTCTGAGAAGCGCCAGCGAGAAATACTAATTGTTGTTATAACTTTAAAGTTATATAATTTATTTACACAATGTACTTGCTGTCCTATCTTAAGTCAAATGTTCTCAATATAAAGAGGCTTTATTTATTAATTTTCTTTCAATTTATAAAATAAAAAAAACCCATCTGAGAATCGAATCTTATTCTAGTGCAAAAGATAACATATGTACTATATATCAATACTAAAACCAAGTGTATATGACAAATATACTTTAGCTATTTAAAAAAAAACTTAATAATATTTGAATTAAAGATAATTCAGACATAAAAGGGCAAAATCGATACGAGTAATCTCACTTAACATGCAGTATAAAATTACGCTACGTTGAAGCAGTCGAAAGTTTTCTTTTAATAGCTATATCAAGAAGCCGCCGCACGTGAATAATTACGCTGCATTTCTCATTGTTAACTGACAGGTGGCAGTGATACGATTATTTACACTTTAATAATTTATAACACGAGATACTGTTTTTAGATTTAGTATTAAAAATAAAAAGAGCCTGAGGGAGTTTGTTTGTACTTGTTTATGCTGTACCGAGTCGAAGGATTTGAATAACACTCAAATGAAAAAAAAACTCAAGGTGTAA
Source organism: Brenthis hecate (assembly GCA_951806755.1). Classification (NCBI taxonomy): domain Eukaryota; kingdom Metazoa; phylum Arthropoda; class Insecta; order Lepidoptera; family Nymphalidae; genus Brenthis; species Brenthis hecate. The sequence goes on from OX638263.1 coordinate 3,328,487, forward strand.
AAGACTTTATCGATTAATCTATCGAGTGAGAGGATCCGCATGTGAAACCTAGTATAATAATTATTTTTTCAATAAAACATGTACAATGTTTTAAATATGTACAGAAAAAAATCATAACAAAGCAGCAATTTTTTATTATCATACGCCTACTGCCATCCATTACAAATCGCTTGGATCGCTTACGCACTCAATCACCACACCCCGACGGCAGGCTGCCGAAGCAGACCACAACAAACATGGGGTTTCCCCAATAGTCCACTTTGTTATCAGAGAAGTAGTAGGAGCAGGGAGGGTTGACGTCAGGCAGGCGGCCGGTCGTAAAACTTTTGCCAAATTCTATCAGCAGTACAGAAGATGTACTACACCGACCCCAAGTGATTGGGAAATGGGCAGGGAGAAGAAGAAGTAGCAGGAGCAACATACATGGTACACCGCCCACAGAAGTGGGCAGCTTCACAGTGCGTTTCTTGGCTTCACGTCCGGTAGGATGGCAGGACGCTAATGGTTTTTTGTTATAAGAATGCAGTAAAATAATAGAATAATTTGATTGTCTTTCACAAAACAGCTCTATCTTATTAGTAGCTATTCAACATAAATTTTCTTACACAATTGTTCTTTTATATAAACGTAATAGAAATAAATTAAATCGCAATTTCTTCAAGCACTACAAAGAGTGAGTACTGAGTACTTACATAAAAATAAAAGTATTGAGAGAACAAATATTCTAAAGCGAAAGAAAACAGTGGCTAGAGACTGCTCGAACAATATGTATGCAAAGTTAAATGGCTAATTTACCCTTTGAACAACATGTACTTGGAAAATCACGACGTAAAAGTGCACAACCATGAGAAACAAGTGCAGATGAAGTCTGTCGAGAAAAGGAACTACAAAAGAACATTGAAAATATGCAAACTTTTTCAAATCATACTTTTATCGATACACTGAATAATATGCTTTTACTATAATATTTTCTTCTAAATTAATAATAATATTTTAAATGTAAAAGTATCTTTGTTGGTTTATTCTTTTTTTACGGTTACAACAAGTATTTTTTATATAAATTTAATTTATGTACCGGAGATAAAAATAGGCTCTTTTTGTAAAAAATCATATATAAAAGAAGATAACCCTACGATTAGCCCATTTCTTAAAAACTAATACAGCTATATTGCTTTGGTAGTTTATGTAAACCGCTAAACAATTCTTTAGTAAATTTAAACAAAATGTATGGATATCACAGATGTAGCTGATGAGTGAGAAATTTTAATTACACATAAGTCATTTTAAAAATCTTTTTATATTCAAACCAATACTTGTTGAATTATACGTTCCTAAAGTTGTAAGCTTTCCTTAAAAATAGAGTATGTTATGTTAATATTCCCTATAAATATGTCATATAAAGATATCAAGTCAAGATTTGATCAAACTTCAACTGAGCAAGAATAGCTTCAGGCGTATAACAGTACAATACAATGCTTAAGTATTCTAAGTGTAATGTAACTGGATTTATGCTTGAAGATTGGTAAGTAAGTCTTGCTTACGGTTCAATGAACAATACCTGCTCTGGTCCAGTCAAATGAAATTCACCTGCTTGACTTGTTCCTATATTCTTGCCTCTTGGCTTAGAATTTTCAAAAGATTTTTTTAATTTTTCGCTAGTCGTTTAGGTCTTGAAGCAACCATTCTGTAATCGATACATGTAATAAAATTCTAATTGAGTAAAATCTGTACATTGGATAGTTTTTGAAAAATCCTATTGAAATAGTCATTATTATCAATTTTATTACAAATTTCAGTGTTTGTGGATTTTTTGTCTGACTGGGAACGCATCATGAGAAAACCACTGGATAGATTTTGATGAAATTTAGTATGATGATACCTATTGTTCGAGTCAATATAAATAGGATACTTTTTAATTCGGGAAAATATCTCATCTCTGAGATATCTATAGTAACCGTCAAAAAATACCTAGGAACGAACCCGAACGGTGCGAGGGTGAGTCGCTAATAAAAACTAAAATGAAATGAACAACAACGTTGACTTACCATTTATGAATCTTTAGGACATTGTCTTCTGTTTATTCAACGTTTATTTCGAAACCATCTGGTGGATAGGGAATAATTTTTCGTTATATCTCGCTTTGCTTTTGTGGTTCGGATAACGAAAATAAGTTGTTTTTTTGACTCCTACCGGGCCTATTGGACCAGAGGGTAAATATTGTTTCTGCGTACAAACGAGATTGATAAATAACAGAAAAGGTGAGTCTATAGAGCTTTGCAATTCTTTTAATAATACTATTGTTAGTTTGGGAATTTAAAAAAAGTAAAGAAGGATTATATGTATTCGTAATGCTTACTAAAATTATCGACGTATTGATTTTGCAAAGCGATTTTTTCCTGTGATCTTTCTTCCCAACACAAACTTTCATCCCTATTTTGAACCCCTTAAGGAATGATTTCGGGGATAAAAAGTATTCTATGTGCTTTCCAGAGTCTCAAACTATCTTCTTACTTAATTTCATCTAAATCGGTTCAGTAGATCCAGAGATTACCCCCTACAACGTCACAAACTCACAAACTCACAATCTTACAAACTCACAAATTTTACCTCTTAATAATATTAGTATTAAATTACTTTACAGTAATCTAAAGTTCAAATAATACATCAAGTTTGAGTTTCAAAAATGCTTTGTATTTTTGAAATATTGTATTTTTAAAGTTACTTAAACTTAGTAATATCATTTTATATACCAAAGTAGGTTATATAAATCCTTGATAATTAAGAAAAGCCGTATAATGTTAAAAATATATGTACACAAAATGAGTGTATGGACTTGTACATATAGTTATAATATGAAATACAATTATTATCATTTAGATTTATATTTTTTTCAATTTAGAATATACATATAATAAGACTATGTACAGTCAAATCACTTTCAACTGAAATAATTTAATGAGATTCAAAGCCAATAAATTATAAAGAAGCGTAATTCATCATACAGAAACGATCCGTAAATATAAGAATGAAACCAATAACCTTACTAATTTCACAGGAGGACGATCTTAAATTGCCGCGGAACATTCGACTTCGTCCAAATGTTCCAATTTTGGAAAGCAATTTCAGTGTATTCCATGAACATTACACGCTTTGCGGTGACACTCGCAATAAAACGAACCTTTTAATGGCATATAGCGATTGGAAATCGTCTGTCCATGATGATTTAACAGATACTTGAGCCGTTAAAATTGTTGGATCTACGCTTGTTGAATTTTGGGCACGATTAATTTTGAACATTTTCAAGAGTAAAATGAAAATTTAATTTATTGCCTTATTAATTTTTATTGTTTTCACCTAGCTACTAGATAAATTTGCTTAAAGACAACTAAAATGCTAACTTTTTGATATATCTACATAATTCGTTGGCTCACTATTACAAGGTTCTATGTTACAATTTTAGTACTTATTTGGTTATTAATGCTACAAGGCTCTTTGTGTCTTATGCTACAGTTTTGCAAAAACAAACCACTAGATAGCGGCACTATAACTACAAAGTATTCAATTTTACATAGTTCTATGTTGTTTTTTTTACGATAACACAATAACGAAGTTCTATGTAAAAATTACTAAACTTTATTAAAATTAACATAGAACCTTGTAATAGTAAGCCAACGAATTATGTTATCGTCTACTCTTATTTATTAGCACTTGTGCGAAAATTTGGAAATGAATAGGAATAGAATATTCTACATCTAAAATCTCGTCAATTTCTACCAAATATAAAAAGAGAAATTGGGAGAGGATCGGACTGGAATCAGAGAAAAAAGTACTGAACTGTTTTGACTTTGCTTATTTATATATCAATAATTAAACTTAACAGTTATTCTTAGAGACATTAATAAATTAAAAATTACTTAAGGTATGTAACATGACATGATATAAAGTTTTGTATAAGCCGTACTTAGTTCATGTTATGCGTAAAACAGGCGGTCCCTAAACATCCTCCCAACACAAATTAAAAGTAGTTGGCTGGCCACGAATTGAATATATTATATACTAGCGACTCACCCTCGCTTCGCTCGGGTTCGTCCCTAGGTTATTTCCCATTTTAGGGATGATTTCCGGAATAAACAATATCTTATGTCCTTCCCAGGGTCTCAAACTATCTTCTTACCAAATTTTATCTAAATCGGTTTAGTAGACCTAGTAGAGATTACCCCCTACAACGTCACAGGCTCACAAGCTTTACCTCTTTGTAATATGGTACCTACGATTTAATGGTTAGTATGGAATAGATAGACTACATATTATATATGTATATGTAAAGATAGTATATTTTATATTTTATTATATGATCCATGTTTGAAAATATAAAAGAACAATCAGATATGATGATTTGGTGTGGGTTGTATTATAACTTGATTTCCCGTGGGAATGAGATAATCTACCGCAGTAAAAAGTTTATGTAACTCTCCAGCCCCCCAACTATAACACAAAAAATCACACCAATCCGTCACTGTGTTTCGACCTGACAGAAGAACAAACAACACAATGGATCTTGTTTTTTTGTAATATTAAAAATGTTCCAAAGAATTATTCGTATTCCTTTTATTGAAATAAATTATTATCTCGATTTTTAAAAGTTACTGAAAACCATTAAGGATTTTTAAAATCACTTTTCATGAAAAACTCTTCATATAATAACATAACAACGGTGAATAACTACAAAAAATATTAGAAGGAACATTATTTGTAAAATAATAACTAGAGAATTGCTAAAATTTTGGAATTTAATAATTTGACAAGATTTTATTCAGATTTTGTCAAAATATTGTAAGAAAATATTTTAGCAATTTTGTTAAAAAAGTTAAATAACATCGCCTTCTATAACGTGTATTTTTGTACTTATTATGTTAAATTGATACTTTACCGTCCGTAAAGGGTTGAATTAAAAAGGTTTACGTTGTATAAAAGCATAATTACTTAATTAGGAATTTTTATTTTCTTTTATTCCATTTAAGTTCTAAGAAAACAGTTATAATAAAAAAAAATAGGTCAATCTTAACGATAAAAATATTTTGTAGCGTGAAGTGAAATTGTTAAATTGCTATAAGGAAACTTTGCAACTCATTTGAATAATAGTATATTGGCTGTGGTGAATGAAATGCTTTGCAGGTATCCAGAGCCCTGGTGTTACTGTAAGGATGTAGTTGTCGACACTTAGCACTCAACCGTTTATCGCAGCGGTTAAACATAATAGCATATCGTTAGTAATAACACCCCAATATCAAGTGTTACTGCACTTCGTTTATGTTTCATAAAACAGTATGAAAGGCATTTCCTTGCCAAATGGCTGTTTCTAATAAAACTTACACACTACGCCCATAAATTTTTCTCCATATATTCAACAAAAATCACGCACCTTTTTGCTGCCGGCCCCAAGCTAGTAGCTTTTTCTCATGCAAAATACATATACAAGGCACGCAACCCCCCGTTCCGATTTATTTTCAAAAGGAACAATGCGAAACAATAAAAAAGCAGTGTACGTGCGAACACGACTCGTCGTATCACGTGACCTTCAGGATAATAAGTGACGACTAGCACGGTATTGGATTTATTATTGTGTCACTTCTTTCTTTTCTATTTCATTTATTTTATTTTTGACCGACTTCCATAAAGGAGGAGATTCTCAATTCATCGGAATCTTTGTTTTTGAAAATATCTATATTTATTTACTAATGGGTTTATAGAAATTTAATCATATATTTTGATTTTTAATATTGAGTTTTAATCTATAATACTAATATGATAAAGAGGTAGAGTTTGTAAGTTTGTGACTTCATGTGGTTGTAAGGGGTAAACTCTGGATTTACTGAACCGATTTAAATGAAATTTGGTAAGAAGTGAGTTTTAGACTCTGGGAAGGACATAAAATACTTTTTATTCTAGAAATCATCGCTTAAGGGGATGTAAATGGTGATGAAAGTTTGTATTGGGAAGCAAGCTGGGGATGAACCCGAGCGAAGCGAAGGTGAGTCGCTAATACAAAAGAAAAGCGTTATTTAGTAGTACAGAAACAAGTAATAAACTAGGATATAGTCACAGTTATAGACTTAGGCTAATCATCCTAGACACACGTTTGGCTTAGTTTGTAGGGACCCTACTTGCTATGCCAGCGATCGCGGGTTCGAGTGCCGCTTCGGGCATTCATTTGTGTGATGAACGCGAATGTTTGTATCCAGTCATAGGTGTTTCTATGTATCTGTATATAAATTATAAGTACTAATGATCGCTTAGTGGTCGAAATTAGACCATAATATAATTATTGAATATTTAAGGAAAATATATTTGAATAGAATTCACCTCTTTATTTAAAAACTGATTCTAAGATTTTTTTATTGGTGACACTGAAGTTCGGCAATACCTACTTAACACAAAAAAAAGAAAATCACTTGACAAACAGAGGAGAGAAAGGTACAGAAATGTTTTGTCTTTACCTGTTTATATATACAGTAGCGACTCACCCTCGCTTCGCTCAGGTTCGTCCCTACCTTGATTCCCCATACAAACTTTCATCCCCATTTTCACCCCCTTAAGGGATGGTTTCCGGGATAAAAAGTATCCTATGTCTTTTCCAGTGTCTCAAACTATCTTCTTACCAAATTTCATCTAAATCAGTTCAGTAGATCAAGAGAGATTACCCCCTACAACGTCACAAACTCACAAACTTTACGTGGATGTGTGTGAATGTATGGAAATTAAAAAAACTACTTTACTGATTTTGGTGAAACTTTACTGTAATATAGCTTATATTTACATTAGAGTAACATCATTTAGATTTAAGTATTTTATAAAGAAATTTGTAATACAAAGTATACGCGAAACCACAGGAAAATCCTAGCCTGTTAGTAATTAGTCCAATTTATGAGCCCTAGTCGCAAGCGTTTTCTACTTTTTGCTCCTTATGCTAAATAAAAGATAAAAAGGTAAACTTGCGCAATATTTTTGTTCTCACTGAGATTTGACTGTATTTTTTTGTGGTTTTTAATAGTATATTAGCTTTGCACTAAATATATGATACTAATACTAGCGTCTCACCCTCGCTCTGCTCGGGTTCTTCCCTCGTTACGTTTTAACGTTTAGTATAGATTTCTCAGAGATGAGATATTTTAACCAAGTAAAAACTATCCGGATAACTAGCTATCATCACATCAAATTTCATCAAAATCTTTCCAGTGGTTTCCTTGTGATGTGGTCCCAGACAGAAAAAAATTTAAAAACCATAGATTTGGCCTCTGCATTGATAATAATGACTATATCAGTAAGATTTTTTAAAAAATATTTAATATGCAGATTCGACTCAGTTAGAATTTTATTAGTATATACAGATTACATTTACAAGTTATGTGAATTTCAAAATTTGTTTCTCGGTTTTTCTCTCGTCACGTAGATTGCTACGACGGATCTACGAGATTTTTTTCAAGCGATAGATCTACGAAATCTTTTGCTTAGAAAGTTTTCTTTAAAATACAAAGTAAAAAAAACTTACTGGAAAACAATTTGTGAATATAATATAAAATAATAAACATTTTAAAAGTTCATTGTTGGCGCCATAATGGTTACGACTATACCACAACCAACATATCTACCTCGGCGACGGCTATAGCCAAAAGCTTTTAGTTTGGCTTAAATATTCAGTTTTAGTGGCACTTCTAGTAAGCGGAAAGTCTAAGTTTTAATGACGACCAGAACATTAGCACTTGAAATCTAACCACAGTAGCCAAAACCTACAAGTTAAATCAAAATATTCATTTTATAATACCATAATATGTGTTTATGTTAACTATATTTGAAGCATTTTCACAACATTTCTGTGTCTTTTGTCTACACTAGTTTACCTTGCGTACTTAGAGAAAATAATACGTGAGCATTTATATTAATTATGTCATTACTAGAGGCTCATCCTCGCTTCGCTCGGGTTCACCTCTAGAAAAACAAAAACAAATCTATCCCACGGGAACCGTACATTTTTCCGGAATAAAAGTAGTTTATGTGTTAATCTGATGTATGAGTTATATTATTTTAAAGTTTATTAAAATCCATCCAGTAGTTTTGGAAAGAAACAGTTAACTTTACAAATTTCTGCAGTAGCTTACTTATATAAATACTTCAGATCATAGTCTTTATATGATTTTCAAATAATAATATCCCATGCATTTATGGAATGAAACATCAAACACGATACAAACATAAGTTTAAATAAATTAGATTTATATAATTTCTAAGTTAAATTTCCTTAAAGTAATATTTAAGAAAAAAATACCAAACAATTATAAACGAAGCCGCGAGAAACATCTAGTTACATAACAAAAATAAAATCTTACCCAAATGTAAAACATTTTAATTTCAGAACTTCATACATAAAGAATATTAAAAGGACCACCTGAAAAGTCCACTTTATACGCCTCGAGGCATTCCTAAAGAATTGTACAGTCTAAAACCGACCCGTACGAAAACATTTTCGATATAAAAAAGCGTAACTCCTTGTGTATATTATCAAAGCGGCATACCGGCGTCGTACTCAAAGGCTCACATTCTCGACAATCTGAGGCGGAATTCCAACCGAGATTTAACTACGCCATAATTTTACGTAGCTGCACTGACAATAGCTCCCCATTCTTACTCGTGCTTTTGATTACTTCAATTTCTGACACACTTGTCAACGTCTTTATTAATTCTTATTTAATATAAATAAGGCACAACGTTACGAGAAATAAATATGTTGGGGCATTACCATTGGGATATTGAGACCATCTAGTTCCATAACAAAAATAAAATGTAATTATCATTTAATAAATATAAAATGTAGTTCCATGGTAGCTACGAGGCTTGTGTTATGGATACCAGGTAGTTGATACACTACACATATATAACTATAAATACATACATATCATAAATATAAACACCCATGACTGGAGTACGGACATTTGTGCTCATCACACAAATGAATGCCCCCAGCGGGACTCGAACCCGCAACCGCTGGCACAGCAATAGTCAGTAGGGGTCGCTACAAGCTGAGCCAAGCCTGTCGTCATAGAAAATATAGTTTACAAATGAAGGATATACTGAAATAAAAGAAATAATTCTAACTATTTAGTTTTATAATTATTTATAATAATTAGTTGCGTATTAATCACGTTTTTAGTATTTATATTATACTCTTAAGCGTTTCGCGTAGTCGTAGCACGTTTGTTTCTTATATGAAAAGACTAGTGGCTCACCCTCGTTTTGCTCGGGTTCGCCTATAGGAAAACAAAAACAGATCTATCCCTCGGGAACCGTATATTTTTCGAGGATAAAAGCCTATGTGTTGTTCGAGACTATAATCTATCTCTTTGCCAAATTACATCCAGATCCGTTCAGCCGTTCTGGCGTGAATGAGCAACAAACCTCCATACATACAAACCACGTTTATAATATTTATACAGATGTACGTAAAAATGAAAATTATTATCAAATAACTAACAACCAAAAATAGAAGATAATTGTGAGAAAATATATGGCTGACTTTGTTGGTATTAGGCCTAATTATACACAAATTACTCCTTTTTCAGTGTTACATTAGCTTTATAGTTCTGAACTGACGAAGATATGCGTAATATACAAACAAAAGGACCCCTAAAATTATTAGTTAAAAGATCAAATGTACGTGTGTTTGTAACAATATCTAGGTTTACTAAAGCAATCCTAAAAGAGAATCTTCTGAGAATTGCTTAATATAAACATCCAGTAATTATAACTTGTCCGACCCAGGATTCGAATCGATGACCTACAAATCCGTAGCCGTTTTTCTAGCCACTAGACTAACAAGACAGTTTATGAATACACGTACAGCAAATACATGATCTCTATGAGAGTACTATACCTGAGAATAGTTTGAGCGAAGCAAATGCGGGTCATTAGTTATAAAATTAAATTAGGCTTTATTATTATAAAGCGTACCATTTATATCTGCTAAACTATAGGAATTCTATGGTAATTTTATGTTTATTTTGCAAAACCATATATCTTTTCCATTCAGTAGTGCATTTTATTCGTATCTTTGTCAACAAAGACGTTCTCTAAGGTAATTTACATGGTTATATGTAACTATAATCTGCTTTATATGTACATACATGTTAATTATTTTCAAATATACCAATTTTGTTCTTCACCGCAGTGGCGAGTTTAATAATGCTGTTAAATCAATCCGACTGGAAACGGAAGTGAATTTTTGAAACTACAACAACAAAAAATAATTATCTATATTGATACTGTCTATTTTAAAAACTGGCAATGTTTTACATAGCAGACTAGCGACTCACCCTCGCTTCGCTCGGGTTCGTCCCTACTTACTTTTTAAAGATTAGTATAGATTTCTCAGAGATCAGATTTTTTCTCACAGTAAAAATATCCTATATGTTGACCCGGATAAGCAAATTTCATCAAAAATATCTTATTTGTGAATAAAATACAAAAACTGGTTAGAATTAAACCATAATGATACTACATATTTCATTTGATATATTTTAGCAAGGTAACTTACTAAATAAGGCAAAAACTATTAAAAATAGCTTATCTTGAAAAAAAAAAACAATAGCGCGATTCTATTTGGTTTTTGGTCATCAGAATGCAGGCGGAGCCGCGGGCAATGCTAGTAAAATATATAATTTACTTTCAAAATATAAATAACAATGTTACTACCCTTTAAAGAAGGCAATAACACCTTTTGTAGGGTCGGTCGAGAAGCTTCTACGATAATTTCTTTCTCGCCCCCCAGTAGCAGTTAACATAATTGTGAAGGCATTGAGTTTATTAATTTAGATGATGTTCGCATCGTGTTTTATTTAATCTTTTGCTTTTATCTGATTAAAACTGTTTCCATTTGTTAGATTGAATTTTCCAATAAGATACGAATTATTTTTGGATTAAAGTAAAACTAAATATTTTTATTCTTTTTATTGCTTTACTAGTATAAGTCCACGGTTTCACTCACGTGGTAGATAAAATGTTATAATACATAGAAATAATAAGTATGTCGTGTTATCCATATTCTACGAACATCATGTTTAGTAGTTACTAATCTTGTGGGCGTTATCAGGGCTCAAATAATAAAGTATACAAAGCTCAGTACAAAGTTTAATCAGGGAAATCACAATGTTATAAGATTTAAGAACCGGTAATTCTAATAATTTAGCGGAGCACCGGGTTCACAGGATCATTGACTTTCAAATATTATAATATCAAAGCATATTTAACTCTCTATAATCCACCATGATCAGCCAACTTTACTAAACCACGTATATCCATTGAATGTCGTGATAGCGTCTCGACCCCGCTGAGACGTGGTCTATGCTCTAAATTTAAAATCACTTTAAAAGCAATAAAAACTAAACTAAATAACATAGGGACTTAAAACAACAATAAGGTTTTAGAGTTAAAAAAGGTAACTAAAGCCTCATTCGTCAAGTATATATGTAAATCTAAGATATAAGTCATATATAACTAGCCACCACCCTCCCGCTATGCTGGAGGTATGTAAATGTTTCTTTTGGGTTTTAGAGATCTTAGATGTATACTTAGGTTTTTTTAGGTTCAATAAAAATACAAATAAAAAAGTGTAAGTTTTTTAGTGTCGCGAAGAAACATGTGTGATAGTAATGCAAAAAAGAATATAATAATAATGTATGAAATTCAAAAAATAAATAGCCTTAAACCATCTACAGACGGTTCTGTATCGATTGGTCAAAGTTTCATACCGATACGTTCAGTAACTTTACGTGATGGAGTGATATATATGTATGTATATGATATAGATAAAACGGTACTAATTTTAATGAATGTATGCAATTGTCACTTGCGTATTCTTATGTAAGGTAAAATGATGGCGATATCTAATATAGTAAAAATAACAATTTCGATCAAAAAATAGACATAAGTATTTTTAATTTTACTTCCTTTTTACGTCTAAGTATAAAAATTATAGTGTACATACATAGTTAAAGTGCCGTATAAAGACTGTGGCGTGCCATATAATGGATCTTAAGCTGTGGTGTCCGCCCATCTAATTAAATGTTAAAGCTACAGTATAGACTTATATTTTTTCTATTTCATCGATCACATACAAAGTAGTACATCAACTTAACGAATCTAAAGTGAAGAAATGAATAATTTTACTTGAATTTAGAAAATACTAGCGATTCACCTTCACTCCACTCGGATTCGACCCTAATTACGTTTTAACATTTAGTATAAACTTCTCAGAGATGAGATGATTACCTGCAGTAAAAAGTATCCTATATGTTGACCCGATTAGCCAGCTATCACCATACCAAATTTGATTAAAATCTGTCTAGTGGTTTGAACGTGATGAGTTCCCTGATAGACAAGCAGACAGACAGATAGACAAAAATTGTAAAAAATATAGATTTGGAATCTGTATCGATAATCATGACTATTTCAATAAGATTTTTCAAAAAATATTTAATGTATAGATTCGACTCAATTAGAATTTTATATTGCCACGTACACGTGCCTTAACTATATTTTACCCGTCTCTAACAACTTTTTCCAGAAGAAACTTTCTGCTAGAAAATGATAAATTATAAAATACCATACTTTCACAGTTAATTATGTAAATCAAAGCGAGTGTTCTCCAGTTAAAAGCGTACAAACAGACTGACAAAGAGATATATCATATTATGTAAGGATTTCATGCCTAGCTATATTATGATTAGGTCTTAATATTTTTTTTATTATGATATAAAACTTTATAAAATATCTAATAAGGTATAATGTCTTCGCTAATATGTAAGCAACGCTACGTAATCCAGTAAAACTCCACCTTAAGCCAGCAATAAACCAGCTTAATTTTAAAAATGGTATCAAAACTAGTCCTCTTCGTGCAGCCTTGGCTTATTTTATAAAATATAGAGATGCCGTAATAAAGTTACTTGAAAATTTGTTATTTGAAACTAACTGAAGCTGGCTATATTAGGTTTTTGGTTTTACGATGTAAGGCCTTAACAGCGATCATAAACGTGGATAGAGTAATAAGATACTACGTCTTTTCTTTTCGCTAAAATAATATATTTTAAAGTGAATTTCTGGACATAATCTACTTTTAAGTAATATTTTAGACCAGGATTACCCGCGGCTCTGTCCGCGTTCAGATGACCAAAAACCAAATTCTTAGGTTTTACATTGCAGTTTTTGTATTTTTTCTCAGAAATGAGATATTTTCCCGGAGGAAAAAGTACCCTTTGTTGACCCGGATAACCAGCTATCACCATACCAAATTTCATAGAAATTCCTCCAGTGGTTTTTCTGTGATGCGGTCACAGACAGACAGATAGGCAGACAGACAGACAGACAGACAAAAATTCTGAAAACTATAGATTAGGACTCTGTATTTTCCAAATAATATTTAATGTACAGATTCGGCTTGGTTACAATTTGATTATAATAATAATGTATAGATAGGTTTATACTTACAAATAACAAAAATTAATTTATTATAGTATCATTTTTTTATAGCCAACACGCACTTAGCCACTGATCCCCTTTGTATTGAAGGGAGGCCCGTGCCCAGCAGTCGGGCGTAAAAAGGGCTGAATACATACGAGTATATACATCATTTCTATAATGCATATTTATTTCTGAAAGTATTTTCGTTGAGAGCGCGAATCTAACGAGAAATTTCCGCTATAGCATTATAGTACCAGTCATGCTAATACTAATGTTCCACCATGATAATATTTTTTCAGTTAATTTGTAAGCTACTTCGATTTTTCTTAAAAGACCTAATTTAAAATTAAGATATCCATACTGATTCGAAATCTATACATATAATAAAATTGTAACTAAGCCGAATCTGTGCAATAAATATTTTTTGGAAAATTTTATTGAAATAGACATTATTATCGATACAGAGGCCGAATCTATAGTTTTTAGAATTTTTATCTGTCTGTCTGTCTATCTGTCTGTCTGTTACCGCGTGACAGAAAAACCACTGGTGGGATTTTGATGAAATTTGGTATGATGATAGCTGGTTATCCGGGTCAACATATAAGATACTTCTTAATGCGGGAAAATATCTCATTTCTGAGAAAAAATACAAAAACTGCATTGTAAGAGTATACTCATATGTAAAACCTAAGAATTTGATTTTTGGTCATCTAAACGCGGGCGGATGCTAGTTTATTATATAATGTATTTTTACTTGGGGACGTCTATTTTATACATGTTTACAAAAAGAAAGAGAAAAAGTAATGTTTACTCAAAATGGCAGTTAGTTTTAGACCGAGGCGGTCGTAATTTAAAATCTGCTGACTTACATTTTAAGGTAACGTAAGTGTTGGAATTTGTAATACATTTGCTTAAGCAATATATTTAATTTTTATATTAATATCTTATCGTGATTGAAAAGCGATATCATGGACATAATATACCTTAAAATTACTTAAAAGTGTATAGTTAATAAAGTAAATAAATTCAATGATTTCATTATCTCTCAAGTACAAAATTTCATTTAACGTACTATTTTATCGGACACTTTAGACAATGTGGTAAGTGACGTACCGACCAGTCCTATTCTCTTTGTGGCTTAGGTCACCATCTAATACTCCCAAATTCAAGAGGTAACATGTTAATTGATTTGACTTAGACACATTCAACGTCTAATAGAAGGATAATTAAAAGTATATTTATCGAGATATCAACTTTATTTTTCCGCATAATATATTTAGTTTTGAGCGCTATAATATAATTAAAAACTTAACATAATATGTATGTACATTTAATAAATAAGTATAATTAATATCTTTATTGATATAAATGCATATTATGGGACTTAAATAAGATGTCATTTTAAAACCGTTAAAAAATCTATTAATCTAAAAATATATAAGGGGTTGACATCAGCCTTAGGTTACATGGCATATCCTTAAAAATGTATAAATATTATCTGAATGCGTTGTTAGTCTAGTGGCTAGCATTTGCAGCTGCGGATCGTGAGGCTTTGAATTCGAGTCCCGGGTCAGGTCGAAATAGCTGCTTGACTGTTCTGTCATGAAACAGTAGCATGCGTGAATAGGAGTCATGTCAAATTGTCGTCCTGTCGGATAATAAGAATTAAGGAATAATAGGGAAGGACTGTACTTGATTTTTTACACACTTGGCACTATAATATCTCCCACGCAGTTGGTTAGTGTTAGTAAAACTAGTCTTTACTGGTATGGTATTTTGGTATGGTAAGGTATTTTTTAAAAGCGAAGCTACTTAAAAATAATGTAAGCATTTGGCGTGTCCATTTGCTTAAATATTACTCGAGAACAATTAATAGGATAATTTATTTTATAGGTTATAAATATAGGCAAAATTATAAAAAAGTGTTATTCTGTATCACATATTATCGTATAGCAATCCCTATAGCACAAGAGACACGTACCTTTTGAATTTTAGCTGTATAATACCAAATGTTTAAGTGAAGTAATTGACATACGGACAGACGGACATAATGAAATTATAAAGTAAGCCTTTGAGCCTAAAAATAATCAATTTATCGATATATCCAAATATAATACTGTTCGAGTTCGTTGTTTAATACTTAATAAAATTGCAATGCAGGCAAAGTCGTATGCTGTAACTAGCTCCCTATTAACTATCTAAATATTTTTATGTTAAATAATTCTACAAACAAGTTACTGTTTCTTTTTCAGCACGAACGCTGTTGAATATTTACAAGATACTACCTTGGCTTATTTTCATTAGTGTGATTGTAGCGTTCTATTTTTATAAGCACTGATTGCTAATGTCTTCGACAAATTATTCATAGCTTTGTTATCTTCTTATTAAATTTTGCATTTATATATATATATATATATATATATATATATATATATATATATATATATATATATATATATATATATATATATATATATATATATATGTATATATATGAAGTCCTTTAATATGTAATAAGCATGTCTGAGTAATATCGAAGTGTTTATTTCGTCAGATAATTGGATCAATAATAAATATATTATATATTCGGTCTTCTATTGTCATTTTTTATTAAAAAAAAACAGACCTAATTTATCGGCTTCAAAAGTTTTTAATAATAATAAAAAAATAGTTCTAAATAAGATCCAATGGACTTAAATTAATTTTTTTTATAAATATATAGATTAAACTTGTTTTATTACGACACAATAATATTTTTCTAAAAAATGCATTTTTAACTCCTTAAGTAAGGGTGCTTTTTTCGAACGTAAAAACTATTGAACTTAAAAATCATTATAACACAATAGGTTAGGATATAAAAAAAATCAATTTTTTAGCTTCGCTCGTCGTAGAATAATAAAATATCTTTATTTTAATAATTTAATACTTAATATTTTAATTTGATAAAGTATAAAAAATGACACATTTCCATGATAAACTAACAATAGTTGACCAACAAATACTATCAGACGAATAATTATATCTTAATTATCCGATTAAAGGGCGCCTAGAAATAACGGAGTTAAATTTATAGATAACCTAATGAGACTATAGAGTAACGATATATAGATAGTGCATCAAAAACCGATTTTTTTTTTCTAATCTTTTATAATTATTCAAATTAAATAGCTTAGATATTTATTTGTATTTAAAAACGCGTAAATGGAATAACTAGCGTTTGTTTGCAAGCGATTCCACCGCATAGTTATGGATATATAATTGCCCCTCTCCAAAGTAACCTTGATGTTAGGTGGCCTATAAGTCTTCCTTTAATTTATAGATAACCTAATGAGACTATAGAGTAACGATATATAGATAGTGCATCAAAAATCGATTTTTTTTCTAACCTTTTATAATTATTAAAATTAAATAGCTTAGATATTTATTTGTATTTAAAAAACGCGTAAATGGAATAACTAGCGTTTGTTTGCAAGCGATTCCACCGCATAGTTATGGATATATAATTGCCCCGCTCCAAAGGGACCTTGATGTTAGGTAGCCTATAAGTCTTCCTTCATTAATATATGCTATACAAACTAAAAGTTTCTTTTAAGTCGGAGTAGTAATTTAAATACGTTAACCAAAAATCTATTTAGATACTAGCGACTCATCCTCGCTTTGCTCGGGTTCGTCCCTAGGTGCGTTTTTTTTTGTGAGCGGACCCCTAATTTTGTTTCTAAAATAAAAGTAACCTTTGTTACTCCCTATAGCATCAGCTATCTTCCAGTGAAAGTCCCGTCAAAATCAGTCCAGCTGTTTCACAGATTATCCGGAACAAACAGACAGACAGACAAAAATTTTAAAAATTGTGTTTTTTCTTATAAGTACCGTGTATAATTTCATATGCATTTAGTAAAATGCTGTTATTTTAACATTACAAACAGACACTTCAATTTTATTTATCTGCACAGATTATAATATGTAGATTTCCAAAATAATAAGATGGAATTATAATACAACACCTGTAAGATTAATTACATTGTACCAAAACCCCATCCAATTTCAAATTTAATTTGGCAGTTCTAATTTCCTACTCGTATTTGTCTTTGAAATTCATATATATATTCGTACAAGTTTTCAAACATGTAAAACAAATATATTGCGGTATTTAACTTATCGAAAATGAAACATCTCATTTAATTACGCGATACAAAGTAGGCCACCCATTTTATTTCGCGTTGACATACAGCTTTGGTATAAGCCTTTATGAATGTTGGTACACGTACAGCCACCGCGAGGAGATATAAAATATTTTTTTGTTTTATATGAACACGTATTAAAGTGAATGTTACGTGTTTATTTTTATAGGGACAGTGTAGTACATGATTATTGTTTTGATGAGCTGACAACAAAAAGATGATTGCAAATATATTTCGAGTGATTTTAATGAGAACTGTACGTTTGCATAATACCTTTCATTTATACTGGTTTCCATATAGTTAATCATTATAAAAACATGGTCAATACATGAAAAGGATATAAATTGTTTATTTTTTTAGAACTGTTTATTCTTATTCTGATCATCATCATTTTCCTGCGCATTTTCTCAACTATTTGAAGTCAGCGCAGTACCTGAGTCTTTCTCTTGCACTCTCCCCTTTTCCTCGTCATGTCATCATCCACCCCTATCTCTTTCATGTTCTGTCTCACACAATCTATCCATCTTTTCTTCGGTCTTCTTCTAGCTCTCCATCCATCTACATTCATTTCCGTCACTCTTCTCGTCACATGCGTTTTATCCCTTCCCTTCACATGCCCGTACCAACTCAGACGATCACTTTTCAATTTTTCTGTCACTGGCGCTACTTTCAAGCTTCCTCTTATGTACTCATTCCTTATTTTATCAATTTTCGTCACTCCACACATTTATCTTAGCATTCTCATCTCTAAAGCATACAACAATCTTATTAACTCTTATTCTGATACGAGTTCGCAATTATAATGCTAAAATATAACCTTTTTTTTGTGTCACTTTAGTTAAATACTGCGGACTAATATAAATATATAGAGAATGGGATCGGATAAGGATAACAAAATTTAAAAAAAAAAATCTTTACATATGTATATATATGTATGTACCTATACTGTTACCTAAAGTCTCTGTGTTAAAGGAATTATTAGCTTACGTATAAACATACACATTACCTTACGGTATATTTTATGTCAATACAACGTATGATAAAGTTTAAAAGCAGACAGTGCTGCTCAAAAGCAGTTAGTCCACAACGTCTTGTTGCGTCATAGTAAATAAAGGTTTTAGTACATACAATGTTGTACTGCGGTAAGTAATGTAAATTAATAATAACAAGACAGTGACTTCAGTGACTGAACATTAAGACAGTGGTAGCCCAGTATTAACGCGCTCGCTTGGGAAACGGAGTAAAGCGGGTTCATATCCCGGGTCATGCACGGATGATATTTTCATGTGTGAAAAGACATGTGAAGTCCACCGATCCGCACTTAGCCACCGTGCTGGATTATGGCCTGATCCCATTCGTATTGAAGGGAGGCTCGTGCCCAGAATTGGGACGTTAAAAAGGTCTAAATACAATAATAATAGAAATTTCTTGGCTGAAACAAGGTTAACAATTTTTTGACTGAGTGATACGTACACAAGATAAAGCCGATGCGAGTACCTCAGTATATGGACATGGTAAATATTGTTTGCTCAATGAACATTACTAGCAAAAGCTATTTACTTATAATATAAATACTTATAACTCCACTAATATATAAAACTGAATATTTTAATTTGATTATTTGTTCTAATCTTCAGGAGCAAAATAATTAAATACATATATGAATATATAAACTACCCGTGTGGAGCAGCGGGGAACGCTAGTATAGATATTTACTAGCAAATATAGTATAACTATCGATTCACCCTCGCTTCACTCGGGTTCATCCCTATTCCTTAAGTACGTTTTAACTGTTAGTATTAAATACAAATCTTTAAATTTCTCGGTTTTTCTGTACTATAATATGCATGTATTATACATATAAACCTTCCTCTTGAATCACTCTATCTATTGCTGAAAACTGCATTAAAATCCGTTGAGTAATTTAAAAGATCTAAGCCCACAGACAGCGGAAGCGACTTCATTTTATACTATGATAAATATATATGCCTATTAAACACCCAACCTATTAATATCATACAGTTTGTAATACAGATTTAGTAAAATATGATGAAATTCTAATATAATATGTTAAAAGATATAATTCGTCATATGTATATAGTAAGTTAAAAGCTTAACGATCAAGTCACTTTACATTGTAAATGCTTTAAAGCCTGATTCTTATGTAAGGATAATAAACTTAAAGTGTAGCGCGAGGCTTATTCATGTTAGCTTATTTCCGGTTTGTTCTCTATGTACCTTTCTTCTATGGCGGATCGGAGATACAAAATGTAAGTGAATATTTTCTTTTTCTCAGATACTTCATTCGTGAAGTAAAATTAGCAATACATTGGTCGATACCACGAACCGAACAGAGAAGAAAAAGGTACTGAACGGTTTTGTATTTGCCTATTTATATGTACCTAGATAGTTTGATTTACTAATTAGAGTTTGTGTTTTCAAATTAAAGTGCTTTTGGGACTGTATTCTCAAGCTAAAAATCTCCTTTTATTTAAGTATAATAACATAATTATGTAAAGTAAATGCTAAGAAACTCTTATAGTTGTATAATTATTTATAGTTTTTAGACCATTTCTTTTATATATTTAAATTAAAATTTGCACATAAACTATCTAAAATAAAAACTGTACAAAATATATGCAAATATATAATCTGTATTGGTAATTAAAAATGAATCACCGAAATGTATTTACGCGTACAACTTTGGACTGCACCCAAATTGAATATTTTTTTCGTGTTTGTTATTGTCAGGACAACTTTGTATAGAAGAAGATTAAAAGATTTTTTTTTACTAAAATGAGTTTTTTTTTAAATCTCATGATAATATGGAAAGTAAATGAGTGAAATAGTTTTTATCCCGGAAATCGTCCCTTAGGGGTAGAGACTGGGGATGAAAGTTTGTATAGGGAAGCAAACTAGGGACGAACCTGAGTGAAGCGAGGGTGAGTCACTAGCAGTGTATAAATCTCCCAAAAAATGGTGCAGCAATTTATAAATATATATCAATATTTCAACACGCAGTAACAATATTTCGTAATATCCAAAACGATACGTGAAATAACTTATGATCAGCATAATATACTTATCGTACCTAAACATAATTCACCATTAGTTGATTACAGCTGCTTATTACCGGGCTTTGATTACGAGTCCAGCCAGTAAAAGCAAAATTATGTAAAGGCCTCAGCTATAATAACTTTTTAATAAGTAATTAATATTTAGATGTACGTTTTCAATTTGATTTCTTATCAATTATATTTAAAATGTTATCTACTAGCGACTAGGGATGATTTCCAGGGTAAAAACTATTCTATGTCCTTCCCAGGCTTTCGAACTATCTCCATACCAAATTTCGTCTAAATCGGTTCAGCGGATTCAACGTGCAAAGGTAACAGACAGACAGAGAGACTGAGTTACTTTCGCATTTATATATTAGTATGGAATTATGGATATAAAAATAGGTAAAGATAAAACAATTCAGTAGCATTTTCTCCTCTATGTGTTAACCGATTGTCTTTTTTTGTTTAGTAGCTATTGAAAAAATTTAGTGTTATCAGTTAAAAAAAATTGAAAACATTTTTTTGGTTAGAATTCATCTATCTGTATTGAAAAAAACTGTTTTGAATTTTTTTTATTGACAATACTAAAGCTCGGCAATAACTCGTAAATAGAAAAAAAATTGACCAATAGACGAGAAAAAGATACTAAACAGGTTTGTTTTTGCTTATATATGTACATATAGATTATTAAATGAGTAACATAAAGAGATGTTAAAGAAATCTTGCATCGTTCTTAATTATAGTGTAAGAATAATTCAAACCCTTTTTAAGAAGTGATCTAATAATATGGCTTAGTACATATTTATTATGTACATAATTTATTTTTATTCAAACGCGTCTAAAAATCTCAAAAGGTAGGGGTGTTGTAATATATATTTTTTCTCTTTTCACCGTTCTCTCAGTTTTTCGACTTTTTACAAAACTTTGGCCGTGTATGTAATTTATACTTTCGCAAACATTTAAGAAGGCCATAATGAAACCAGTGTGAATTGATAGCCCAATGGTAGCGCGATCGGTTTAAAAACTAAGTAAAGCGGATTCTATCCTCAGATTGCGCATCTCTAATAATTATTTATATGCGAATCTATTTCCATGATTATTAGTTTGCCTTTTAGAACACGAAAATATCACTAGCAAACCTGTATATCTGCGAAAACGCACTACAAAATACTCATCCCTCTCGTTTATGTACTTTAATTCGAGGGACGTCCGTATCAAGTAAGATGTTAAAAAGGACTAAATAAAGATACAAATCACTTGGTATTAAGAAATTTTAAGAGTTATAATATGTATTGAAAATTTACTAAAGTCAATTCAATGAGATCAATTAGTATATGCTTATATACTTTAAATTTAACATAAAAATAAGGTTTAGAATACAATTCATAAACATTGCACGTAATCAAAAACCCAGATGAAACATTTTTTATCGCCTCTATCTCTATGAAATAAACTATAATTCATATTAAAGTTTAATAAACTGACCTGCTATATTGAAGCTGCCGATGAGTAAGGTCCACAGGGAGAGTACTTGCGTCGAGCTTCGCAGAGAACACTCCATTTTATACTCCTTAATTATTACTGCACTGCACTGATTCTTGATTACATTTTCACATTCATCTCCTTTATTAAACCTGAAACCAATAGAGATTAGATATTATATTTAAATTAAGCAAGTAATACCTGTAGAGCTTATATTTTGTATCAGCTTACATTATGTTATAAATGTTAAGAGTTTATATATGTGTGTATTTGAGTTTAGACACGGATAGAGTATAATTATATATATGTACAAATTAGACAGGCATAGGCTATTGTTAATCATCTAGGGACATACCCGGGTAAGGCATAAAATATTATATATATATATATATATATATATATATATATATATATATATATATATATATATATATATATATATATATATATATATATATATATATATATATGTATATATATAAACATATCGTCATAAACACTGTTGGGAAATCATGGCGAGAAATTGAATTTATAACATTTATGACTAAAATATTTTTCATGACAAATTGATGGACGTGGGTTTGATTCCGAAATGGCGATATCCTTATTTGGCGAGCAAATATATGTTTGTTTCTTTGAAAAGGGTGTCAATATATTATTTATAAGGTTTTCCTTAGGCTTTCTATTTATCTAAGGGCGTTTGTCGCAGTAACAGTTCGACCGATAAATATATATTTTTATTGTATGCAGATAGTTTATTTGATGTAGAGCAATAAATAGACATTTCGTCGCGTATTGGCTATATCAAAAAGTTTTAAACCCTATGTTGTCTTGGTCTACTTCGGCAGGCCACCTTTCGGGACATCGTGGTTGAAAGCGTAAGCGATCTTGCGATGCCCCATTAAGACGGCGGAGGTTTTGCTGGGTTTTAGTTCGTAGTACTGGATTTTCTAGATGAGTCCCACATAACCATCTTAGTATCTAATATTTTGAACTCATTGTGTGTACTGTGTGTGTGTGCAGGTGGTATGTGTTAGGATTTTCTCTATGCCTAACTGGCAAATGGCAACACTACTCTATTGTCTTTGCTTAGTATATCGAAAGTATATGTCATCAATCGTGTTTGTAAGTTATGAAATGTAACGCTAGAAATAAATATTAAGTAATAAAGATAATATCCTTAAATAAAGATATTATTCTTTCATAAAGGTGTCATGTGATCAAACCCATATTAACATTAATAGTATTCGTAAATGCATTTCGCAATATATCATATATTAACTTTTAAAATTAAAATAGCTATGTTAGTATATTATTTTATATGCATGTACATAAAAATAAAAATATTTGTTTCTATATCTCAATTCAAAAATACTTTTCAGGTCGTTCCCCATGAAAATTACGGGGTAAAATTTTATGTCGTAATGGAGAAATTCCCTGAAACATTATGATAATATTATCACCCATTTAATTGCCGCGTTTCAAACACAGCTGTTTATAATAATTTATCATTTGCTTAATTTAAGGATTTTGTAAGACCATTAACTTGACTTAATAGATAAGCTCAAGACTGACGGCTATCAATCTTCATATTTTCCAAACACTAACTGACGCTTAACATTCGTCTAAGTGTTACGAACGATCAGATTTTCTATTAAAGTAAGCTGTATGATTTTAATACACAAGTTAGTTTTAATACACCAATCTATAGTAATACTATAAAGAGGCAGAATTTGTTTGTTTGAACGCGCTAATCTCAGGAACTAGGAAAAATTCTTTTTGCGTTAGATATTTCACTGTGGAAGGCTAAACTATAATAATATCATATAACAAAAAACTTTTAATTTAACGATAAATAAAATTCTTACTATTTTATTTTATTAAAAACATAATATTAGAAAAGATCTTAAAGCATTTAATATATGAAAGAAGATAACTTGCAGACATGATAATAGCTATTTTAATTTATAATTTAGAATTCTTTCTTGAACAAATATTTTAATTGAATTCTTGCTCTTGACTAGTTGTGCCTTAAGCTATAATATAATTGCAAAAAAAATTTTTATATACACACATATATTAATATAAGAATACTCGATAGTACGAGTAAATACTTTAATATAAAATAACACGACACGCTTGGCTCAGTTTGTAGTGACCCTACTTTCTGTGCCAGCGGTCGCGGGTTTGAGTCCCGCTGGGGGCATTCATTTGTGTGATGACGAATGTTTGTACTCCAGTCATGGGTGTTTATATTTATAAAATGTATGTATTTAAAGTTATATATGTGTAGTGTATCAACTATCTGGTATCCATAACACAAGCCTCGTAGCTTACCATGGAACTAGATGACGCTGTGTGTTAATGTCCCAACGTGTTATCCCAACGTATGTCCCAACAATTTAATAGGAAAACATAAACAAATCTATCCTTCGGGAACCGTATATTTTTCCGGGATAAAAAGTAGCCTATGTGTTATTCCAGACTATGGTCTACCTCTGTGCCAAATTTCATCCAGATCCGTTCAGCCGTTCTGGCGTGAAAGAGTAACAAACATACATCCATACATACATTCTTACAAACTTTCGCGTTTATAATATTAGTAGGATAGTAGGATATAATAATATTATATACAATTCTTATATTATATAATATTATAAATAAAAAAGTATTTTAGTCAGTTTGTACATACTACTTTTTAAATGTTAAGGTCTGAATATATAATAAAATTAAAAAATTAAAAATGTTTACTACAGCTGATTTTTCTTGTAAATCTTCTCGTTTGTTCACCACTAAAAGTTATTAAAAAAAAAACAATAAAAAAAACTTATATAAGTTATTAATGTAGTTTTAGATACATTTTTTTACTATTACAAGGCATTTTTAAAGTCCTAAAGTGAAATGGAAAACTATTATTTTACTTTTAGTATGGTACAATTTACCGTCGACACGCACTTCATTACGCTGACTGCTAACTGAATAATCGTATAATGTGTTATTTAGATACTATTTTCCTCGAAATCTTCCTTTTCCACGAAAAGAATGAAAGAACCTTGAGTTACGGTATAAGAGTCGTATTAAATGAAGAAATATGAATGTTTCTTCCTATTAGTGAAAAAGCTCTAATGAATCAAAATAATTAACTAAGTTAAACGTGGGTACTTTTTGAGGGGCCGATTTATTATTTAATTGTGGGTAATTTTATGTAAATCTATGTTAAGAACATTTCATTGGCCTCAATTACAGCTGCTTGAATTAATAAATTAGTCTCATTCATATTTATCATATCATATATTTTTTCATAGCTTTATCTTTTTAAAATAGTATGGTTTAAGATTCGAAAGCTATCTATAAGTGTTGGGAAACGATAGTAGTTATTAGAGTTAAGGAGTAAAAATTGTGTTAAATAAATATTGAAGGTTACATTTCTATTATAAATACAAAAGTTTATGAGCGATTTGTTAATCCGTTACATGAGTGAAATTCAGAATGAAAATAGCACATGCATTGAGGTTTTACACAAAATATGACCATTTCCAACCATTTTCGCTAATAGAAAAGTACAAAATGTATAGAAATAACATTATTTAATCAATTTAATCCATGGTCAGATTTCCATTTCCATTGATTCTTTTGCTTTCTATTAGCGTTATCGATTAAAGCCAACTTATCTAGAAATCAACTTATCTAAAAGGCCTACCACGCGAGTGGGGTCATGGGCAAAAAAAGTTTTTATGAACTATTGACGACGCCACTTTCTTATGAAGAAGTATAATAATTTTTGTTCATTGATTGTAAGATATAAGTACAATATACAAAGCTTCTAAGATGATTTTAAGTAACAGTATTTCTAAGCAACGTAAGTTAATCTATACCTACCTACCGTGTGAACGGAACTGCGCGTAGCTTTAAGCTCTAATCATAATATGATATACTGTATAAAGATTTTTAGAAGCAAATCTACTTAATAGTTATACATAGTATAATAAAAACCGTACTAATAAATAAGCTTTAAAATATTAATGTTACTTTTTGAAAAGATCTATAGATTTGAATGGATAATAACAGGAAAAGTTTCAGCAAAATAATACGAAAATGCTTAATGTCAAGCAACCACGTATTGTGGACGAACATCTGCCCGCGGCGAATATTGTGGCCATACAACATCATCCTACAACCGCACTGCCAACACCAATATTTTTATAGCAAATATCATAGCAAAACATCGAATAGTACAACGACAGTGTTAATGTCAAAATCGAGACGATTTGTTGCTGTTTCCGCTAAAATTTCGTAGCTTTTCAAGTTTTTTTGTTAGATATTTGTTATTTTTAAATAATATAATATTTATTATAAAGAGTGAAACTTGTTGTTTTTAAAAATAATCATATTATACATGCCCTTATTTTGTAAAATTATTAGATACTAAGAGCATCTTCAATCAGGTCGATATTCCGTGAGTTAAAGAGTACCAAAAGCTTTTTATTGGCTTAGATTTTTTATTACCCATAAAAAATAGGATTATTTTTCTAGTGATTTAGTATATTGCGTAAATTCATTAAAGAAAGCATTGGAAGGAAGCAAGGTAGTACGCCCGCACTCAAATTTTGAAGGTAGTCAGTCGGTTGCTAGAACAAATATATACAGATAAAAAAATTTGAAGTGTCTGTTTGTAATGTCAAAATAACATCTTTTTAATACATACGAAGTTATATGTAACGGTATTTATAAGAAAAACACAATTCTAACAATTTTTGTCTGTCTGTCAGAAACGGCTGAACTGAGTTTGAGAAAACCCTGCACTTTCACTGGCAGATAGCTGATGTTATATGGGAGTAACTTTGGCTACTTTTATTTTAGACAATAAATTAGGGTCCCGTTAAAAAAATAAAACTACTGTACAACACTGTACTGTGTGTATATAATACAATGTAAAAATATCATCAAAATGAGTTTAACAAAATTGGAAGTTCCATATAATATAATAAACATTAAAACTGTAAGTATTGAACTCAATAGCTTTACCTATTACGTATATGATAATAAATATTCTTTAACCTACTTCCCAAAGTATTCTATTTAACATTTAATGACATGTTATGACAAGTAGGGTAACATTAATTATTACGGAAATAGAATACGTATAATATGTCAGTCATTAAATTTAATGATATAACGATTAGTAACGCATAAATATATTTGTGATTTTTCGTGTTGCTATCCAATTTGTGTCATGTTAATTATATTTATATTATTAAACACTTTATTCTTTGTACATAATAATAATAATTTAATAATTTTAATGACTACCTTAGGAAAATGTATGAACAAGTGAAACGCCCTCGTTAAGCAATTTTTCACAGAAGCTTATTCGTCTACGGAGACTTTACATGTACCTGGTATGAAACTTATGACACTTTGCTGTTCATGAATTGTCTCTATGCTACAAGAAAAAAAGAACAAACTAACAAACATTTCGCATTATTATATTATTAGTTATTTCTGTCCATATAGTTTACTATTTAAAAAATACTTAAGCATTCGAAGTATTGTAATGCCCGGAAAGTATACATAAAAGTATGAAAATCTATTTAAAATTTTGATTATATTAAATATTCCATTACTACAGGTACACGTTTCTATATATGCTGTGTTTGTCTTAATAAAGCTATACAAATAAGTAAAATATGTTAAAACATGATGATGATATATAGCCTATAGCCTTCCTCAATAAACTTGCTTTCTAATGCAAAAAAGAATTTTTCATATTGGATTAGTAGTTCCTGAGATTAGCGCGTTCAAACAAACAAAAAATCAAACAAACATACTGCCTCTTACACAATACACATATACATGTAAAATATATACACGTATACATGTAAAATTTATCACTAACACTAACTAGTGGTAGCATTGAAGTCAAACCTAAGTGGTTTTTTTAATCCTACATTTATGACATATATTATTAGGTGTAAATGTTAAATAAATAAACAAAAAAATAATATAAACATATTCGTTAAAAAGAAAATCGTTACGAAAGTACTAAAATTTAAGTTCAATAAATATTCATAATGAATATTACATGTTCTTACTTCTTATACCAGTTCAACTTTATGTAAGCATTAAAGCGAGTTTAAAAATTCAAGAAAAAGCAGATCTCTCCAACTGCGGCCACTTGGGTACACTTAGCCGGGATGAGGGTGTGATGGTAATACTTAATAAGTTGTGGAAATTGTGGATGACCTCCGGGTTAGACGTGTTGGACGGCCACATTTAGAATGTAAATAAGGATCACTTGGAACCATACGGAAAATATTTGATTTGAAAATATTATTTTGATATATTTTTTGTATTATATACATTTTTAAAATTATTTTCAATTTTGAACTTTTTTGGTGCTGTATAAACAGTATCTAATTAAGTTTTTATAGTAGGTATAAGTAAAGTATTTTCTATCAAATCAAATTATACTTTATTCAAATTGACTTAATATACATATGTATATACGATTTATTCACTTTCTGAAGGCGAAAGCTAGGCGTTATCAGTTTATCCTTATTTCTAGTCATTATTCCGTGTGTGTTACTGTGTCTTAAATAGCGATTAATGTTTTGTCGGAAAAACATCCATACTTATTATTATTATAAATGTAAAAGTGTGTTTATTTGTTTGTCTTTCTTTAACGTCGATACGGCTTGGCGGATTGGCGTGATTTTTTGTGTGAAGATAGTTGGAGGACTGGAAAGTGACATAGGCTACTTTTTACCGCGGGAGATCATCTTTTTCCCACGGGAAAATACGTTAAAATACAATCCAAAAAAATATAATCAGAATTACTTAAAACTTTGCATGAAACCTGCCATTTTAGAGTTTTTTCTTGTAATTTTAGCGCGAGCGAAGCCGCGGTTTCTGCTAGTAATATTATAATGTAGATATTGCGGTGCAACCATAAGTACGCTGATTTTCCTAAAAAGTTCTCGTAGGGTATCCCCTATGAAATGGTCTCACTTAAAACAAAGATAAAATATTTCTTACCAATTCTTAAGACAAAAGCCGAATCAATCATTTATAAACGTCATACCAGGACGATAAGACAAAAGTTTTTGAAAATTATTGTCAGTTAAGGGTAAAATTAAAATGGAGAGGAAATTAAACGAGTCGTTGTTAGAGCACAAAGCAAAGTTATTGGAGTTCTAAGATATTATCCGCTCAATTATACGGTTGAAAAGAAATCAAAGTTTTGTAGTCTGAGCTTCATCAGGTTGTGCAAACGGTTAAGTGCAAAGTGAATTCTGACGTAAACTGCATTTCAAAGATAAATAATTGTTATCTAATTCATCTTAAATATTTGTTATCTAATTCTCATATCTAATTGCAGTAACATAATCTTGAAACTGACGACATTAAATTCATTCAAAGTGCAGCCAGTGGAAGCCCTGTGGTAACGCACTCGCTTGGGAAACCGAGTGAAGCGGGTTCAAATCCCGGGTTTCTCATCCGTGATATTTTCATAATCATTTCCAACATTTTTAAAACTTGCCTTACCGTGAAGGAAACTATCGTGAGAAAACCTGCATGTCTGAGGGAACTTAGCAAGTTTTCGCAAGATATTTAAGTCTTGCACTTGGCCAGCGTGGTAGCCTATGGTCTGATTCTTCTTGTAATAAAAGGGAGGCCCGTGCCCAGCGGTGGGATGTTAAAAAATGGGCTGAATACATACAATGAACTCAAAATCGATTACTATTTCTTATTTTGATCAGAATAGAACGTCTAGATCATATTTATATAAACATAAATTTTACGTTTTGGATATCCTATAAATACATGTTAAATTCACGAATAATAAAAATAATAAATAATACTAATTCATTATTGTTTATTATACGTAAATGAGTTGTTAAACAGCAATAATTTTAAGTGTTGTAACATATTGGAATGTTTTATTGAAATATATATAATATATTGTACAAAATGATAGTAAAAGAAGCACTCAATCGTGAGCTTCATAAAATATGAGCGATTGAATAAACAAAATTAAAATAACAATTTATTCGGTTAAAGCAATAGTACGGTTTAATTTATTAACGTTTCATTGGAACAATACGAGTATTACGTACTATTCACTACGGTTTAAATAAAAAAGTAAGTATAAATATCACTACAAATCTTTATCTAAAATAGCTGTATGGTCTTCAGAAAAGTGATCGCTGGAGTAAAATAACAGATTTATAGATATTTTTTATGTGAATAAGAGAATTTTAATAAAATGTATATACTTATAAGATACTCAAATTTACTTTAATTAATTAATAGTCGTCATACTATTTTCCCATGTCCTAATTCCCAACATGCACGCCCCTTTGAGCGAGCTGAGTCATAGAACGATCGACGTGTTTGTTTACAATTTACATTATATAAGCTTTTTTGTTTATTTCAAAATATTTACTTGGAAGCCAAACTGTATTTAGTTGTATATATATATATATAAAAAAACAAATAAAAACTTTACATTCTAAGTTAAGTCTTCACCGCTTACAGATTCTTAAGGTAAGTATAATGCTTGTTAGCTTATTAAAATTAATGTATATAACAAGAAAAGAAGAAATATTTAACTAGAACCATTACAAACAAACACATCTAGTTAAAATGAAGAAAGTGAAAATAAATCTAAGTCATTAAATATTTTTTATGCATTGCAATTTATTATAGACTAGCGGCTTCGCTCGTGTTCACCTTTAGGAAACCAAATACAAACCTATCCCACAGGAACCATACATTTTTCAGAGCTAATAAGTAGCCTATGTATTATTCCAGATTATAATCTATCTCTGTGCCAAATTTCATCCAGATCCGTTCAGCCGTTCTGTCGTGAAAGAGTAACAAACATCCATACATACTCACAAATTTCAGTTCATATGACCAAAACCAAATTCTTAGGTTTTATATATTAGTATACTCGTATTAGTATATTAGTTGACCCCGATAACCAGCTATTACCATACCAAATTTCTTCAAAATCCCTCCAGTGATTTTTCTGTGATGCGGTCACAGACAGACAGACAGACAGACAGACAAAAATTCTTAAAACTATAGGTTCGGTCTCTGTTAGCGATAATAATGTGTATTTCAATAAAATTTTCCAAAAAATATTTAAAGCGCAGATACGGCTTCATTAAATTTTAATGTATCTATAGATGTAACTAATTTATAAAGCCAAACACATTGTTTTTTAACAATTTAAACACGGGCGGAGCCGTAATTTAGTAGTAATTCTAATAAAATCATAGAAAGGTCGAATTTGTAAATTCAATTTATTGGAATTAAAACTACGTATTTTAAAGACACATGGCGACATCTGTTGACAAATATCTAAATAATACAAAAATAAATATTGATTGAAATAATTTTTTTAATGAATAAAATTGATATACTTTTTCAAGACTAGCTATTTTTAATAGTTTTTGACATATTTAGTAAGTTAACTTGCTAAAATCTATATTATAGTATCATCGTTTTTTATTCTAACCAGTTTTTGTATTTTTTAAAAAGTTTCCTATATGTTGACCCGGATAATCAGCTATGATCATACCAAATTTGATCAAAATCCGTCCAGTAGTTTTTCTGTGATGCGGTAACAGACAGACAGACAAAAATTCTAAAAACTATAGATTCGGCCTCTGTATCTCTGTATCTATTCCGTCTGTATCTGTATTTCCAAAAAATATTTAACGTACAGATTTGACTTAGAATTTTTTATATGTATAGATATACTATATAATAATACGGATTTGTGCACAAATATAATAAAATAATGTTTGATTCGAACTCGTATATTACTTAAATATTATGAAAATCGTGTTAAAATCATGTTTTGAACCTTAAAATATTCATAATATGAGCTTTTATGCGAAAAAGAAGAAATAGGTTGGTTACACGCAAAACGAAGGTAAACGTTAATAATATAATATACTAACTCGCCAGCAGTTCGTTCGCTAGATACGTTTTAACGGGTAGTGTAGGCTATTAAAACAAATATTTTAAGGTATTCTTTTTACCGCAGTTATCTCATTCCCGCGGAAAAACACATAATACAGCCCACAAAAGCTCATTATACCTATGTATATACAGGGCCTTTTTTTATTTACTGAAAACCTTTTGGGAATATGCTATTTACATCATAACAACAACATCTGTAACAAGAAAAAATAATATTTCTTAAATTTTTATTTTCATACAAAAATAAAAATTTTTTTTGCACCTTCTAAACTTTAAAGTTCTAGCATCTGGCCAAGTTTAAATGAGTAAGCGTGGCTTCCTACACCCCTCCACCCCTCCACCGGACACGCACTTTCTTTTGCTTAATGCTGGACTGTTACCGTTGAGAAGGTGCAATAAAAATATTTTTATTTTTGTAAAATTTAAGATATAGTATTTTTTTTCTTACAGATGTTTTTGTTATGTTGTAAATAGTGTATTCCCAAAAGGTTTTCAGTAAATTAAAAATGACCCTGTATACAAATACTAGCGACTCACCCTCGCTCTGTTTGGGTTCGTCCCTAGTTACGTGTTAACTTTTAGAATAGCTTTCTCTGAGATGAGATATTTTCTGCAGTATATATTGACCCGGATAACCAGCTATCCTCATACTGAATTTCATCAAAATCTGTCCAGCGATTTTCTCGTGATGCTTTCCCAGACAGACAGACAGACAAAAATTCTAAAAACTATAGATTCGGCCTCTGTATCGACAATAAAGACTATTTCAATAAGATTTTTGAAAAAATATTTAATATACACATTCGACTCGAAATTTTATTATATGTATAGATTAGGCTTTTTTACATTATAATTTATTTTCTTCGTTATCGCATAGCCTGAATACTATCACCCAAAAGACTTATAAAAAAAAAGATACATTACTTCTTCAAAAGACAACAAAAAATAGCATTAACTTAAAAAAAATAAAGCAAAACAAACAAAGAGATAAATAAATTATTCAAGAAAAAAAAATAAGGCACCTGTAAAAAACCTTTTAAACAAAAACTGTGAGGGCCGTTCTTTATTTTAGGATAATCTTGATTCAATCTCTTTATGGGTGACGGCTATCTATGCATTTAATCCACTTTCTCTTTTTATCTTAAGACAAGGAAAAAGGGCAAAAAGGTTAGCGTCTTTGTCCTCGACCCTTGATACCGGGGTGACCTTTCATCTCTACGTTTATTAAACGAAAATACACCTGTGCAAGTCGTCAGACGCCATCGCGCAGATTTCATTAAAACCAATGGAGGGTAGAGTAATTGGAATCAACTGAGTTATTTTGTTAATGTTATTTAGCTGGTGATCTCTATATATGATTTAGTGAAGTGGATACGAATTTGGAAATATAGGAATTCGGTTTTAGCGCAGTGAGTGGTTAGTTTTTGAAGTGCATTACGGGTTTATTTTCCACTATATTTACGATGGTATATACATACATATATGTACGTACACTTAAGGTAGATTAGAATAGTATTAAGTTTAATTATACGTATAAATCTATACCTATAATAAAACTCTAAATAAGTCGAATTTAAATTTTAAATTATCGCTACAGAGGCCAAATCTACAGTTCTTAGAATTTTTGTCTGTTTGCATGTCTGTTACCGAACCACGGAAAAACCACTGGAGGAATTTTGATGAAATTTAGTATGGTGATAGCTGGTTATCCGGGTCAACATATAGATACACTTTTACCCGCGGGAAAATATCTCATTTCTGAGAAAAATACAAAAACTGCAATGTAAGAGTATACTCATATGTAAAACCTAAGAATTTGGTTTTTGGTCATCTGAACGTGGACGGAGCCGCGGGCAATGCTAGTAACCAATAAAGTTATATGAAAACAATGTAATACGCAATTATTCCTCTCAAAAAGATCTATTAAACTGTTGCATCGCTATGTGTAGTTATACTTATAATTAATTGTAATAACTAAATTTCATTATACGATATACGTGTTATATGACAGTGACATAAACACAGCGTTGAATGAGACGGTGGAAGAAATTATCAAGGCAAGTTGCTTGAAATTATTCCGTCATATGAGACCCATTCAGAATATCTGGCGACGTGAGTGAGATTGAGGAGCGAGAACAAATAAGCGTTGTGTTGCCATTGAAACAATTAATTAACAATAAACATTGAGCGAGCATTTTGTCAAGCCGTAGTATACGTATATCAGTAATCTTATTGTGTTTTCATTTGACATAATGTATGAATAGCTCAACTAAAATACAGGATTGCTACAAAATTATGCTTTATTTAGGCTTTCTGTTGATAGCAAAATGTTACGGTTTATTCAGTGGCTCTAGAAATTGTAACTTTAAAGAAAACTAAAAATGTAATCCAAAAATTGTACAAATTTTATCTTCATACTAGCGAATCACCCTCACTCTGCTCGGGTTCGTCCCTAGTAAAAATTTAGGTTTGTATGCCGGTTTTAATGCCTAATCATAACAAAAATTTCTTGGGTGGACCATCATTATCATTTAGGGGTACGAAAAATAATTTACCTCATATTTTCTCTCTCCGACCTACTGAATATACACACAAAATTTCATAAGAATCGGTCAAGCCGTTTCGGAGGAGTTTTGTTACACACACTTTGATACGAGAATTTTATATATTAGATAATAGTATGAAATGTATTCTATTAATATTATAAGATAAATAAATATGTTTGTTTGCTTAAATGGTATAACCTCTGAAATTATCAATCATATTTGAAAATACTGTTGTAATACATTTTTTTTAAGATATATAGAGAAAGGTAGCATCACGTTACGATCCTTGGGATAAGTACAATCATACATAAATAGAAGCGCAATAAAAGACACGCAAATGATGTGTGATGATGAGATGTGAGACCCGCGGTTTGAACCCACTTCGGTTACGCTATATATAAAACATTTTTTACTTTTTAAGCTTATATAATAAAACAAAGGATCTAAATTGATTTACCGTCACTACTAAAAAAAACCGGAAGTCGTGTTTCATGATCGTGAACTATAAACAATTCTAAGCGTACATAATAATATCCTAGTAATTACTTATTCGCATTTAATTATATAATAGCTTATAATCTTTACTAAATGTTATAAGCGCTAAAGAGTGTTTTTTTGTTTTTTTCTTTTTCAACCGACTTCAAAAAGCAGGAGGTTCTCAATTCGACTGTATGTTTTTTTTTATGTTTGTTACCTCAGAACTCCGTCATTTATTAACCGATTTGGACAATTTTTGTTTTGTTTGAAAGGGTATACTTCCAGATTGGTCCCATTTAAATTTCAAAAAAAAATACCACCCCTAAGGGTGGAAAAACAACTAATGATGAATTTAACCTACTTCTAATTGTCATATTGACTTGAAACTTTGCAAGTATTTCTATTTCCGTTGATAGTACAGTGGTTTGGTGTTGTTGACCTGATCTGATGGCAAGGCCAGAAGGTGGATAGGGGGAACTCTTCAACGGCTAATAGTAGATACTTTGAGTTTGGGCTTATTTTGTTTGATTTGACAAGCCTAACACGTTAGAATCCTTACTATGCTACTACTGTCTACACTAAAAAGGGAAAAATAAAAACTTTTTAACAAAAAAATAAAAACCGACTTCAAACAAAAGCACTAAAAAGTAAAAAATAACTGATTGGTAGTTTTCATTTACTATACATACCTAATCAAATATTTTCGAAATCAGTGCCAGCCCATACAAAGCAAATCACACCGACTTCGAAAATATTTGATTAGGTATGTATAGTAAATGAAAACTACCAATCAGTTATTTTTTACTTTTTAGTGCTTTTGTTTGAAGTCGGTTTTTATTTTTTTGTTAAAAAGTTTTTATTTTAATTAAAAAAATGGGTGCGTGTAACCTTTACGCGCGGTTGAAGAAAAACTTCTTTGGCAAATATGGCAATTAAATTAAAACAAATCAATTATTAAATAAGGCATATTAGGCATGTTACAATCATATATTTATACAATATCATATACGGAAAGAATATAATATTATATATCATTTGTTAGACAAATAACAACGGTTACCATGGCAACAATTGATCATGTATTCTATCTCATTCTCCCGCCGGCTTAGTCCTATATATTTATGTGTTTGTCTCTTTCTCGTGTTGCGTTTCATCGAATTTCAAATCACGACAATACTAAAGAAGTTTCATTTCAAAAGTATTGGCAATTACATCTAATGGTTAGTTCTAGATATTAGTAATTTTGTAAAAAATCACTAGCACTATACTAGATAAACTTTATACTTTTCACTGTGATTTACTTACTCTACGCCACAAGGCAATGTAAGTCTGTCAATTAAGTTAGAGCTGAAAAGCAAATATAAGTTATCGTACGGAAGCGCGACACCGCACCTGCGGTTGACAGCCCAATTAGTCGAAGTATAGAGCACTTCCTGCATCCTATTGGCATTCACCCTTTCACAGTCACACGTATGCGATACACTTAAAAAGACACTTTCGTAAACAAAAATACAATCAATTTTCATTTTTAACCGACTTCGAAAAACACTGAAACTTCCACCGACACCGACTTCGAACATATCTGATTAGGTATCTATTCTAAACGAAAACCCCCGTTTAGTTATTTTTTATATTTTAGTACCTGAAAGTCGTTTTTTTTAAGTTTTTATCATACTGTAAAAAGTAAAGGAATATAGTAGAAAGGATAAAGTAGCTGACGTATCCAATATGTACAACGTTTTTTAATTTCCGCCGGTTTTTGGGCGATGTGTTGAATACTGGTGTTTAATACATAAACCACGCCATTGAAACTGAGATCATCATCTACCTAGGTATCTATATAAAAATGAATGTTTGTTTATTCTTCATTCTTATATGGTTATGGTCTGGTTAATTATTGACATTAGCTTCTAATCATAGAAAAATCATTTATAAAACCTGGTCAAAGCCAGAATCTGTTGCCAGAAAATTTGTATCTTAGTGTCACATAAGCAAAAAGATATACAAATATTCACAACATTATTTTATTTATTAATATTACATAGTAAAAGCAAATTAAAGTAGAAATTGTACAATAGGCCGCCTTATCGCTAGACAGTGATCTCTTCCAGGCAACCTTTGGGTAGATAGAAAGAAAGAGAGAGAAGGAAGGGGTGCAAACAATCTTAAGGAGATTTACAAATGAATACATACATATACAATGTACATACATACACACACATAAAATATGACGCTAAGTACTTATAAATTATTCTATTATAGGATATTGTCAAATAAAGTTTAAGCTTGAGCACGTTAGTTAGAAATTGTTACACCACATCTGTGGTTGACAGTGCGATTAGTTGAAGCACGCACTTCTTGCATGTTATTGATATTCACCCTTTAACAATCATAGTTATTTCTCAAAGTTATTATTTTAGACCACCGATTATATTTTACTTATTTGAATCTCAAAATTCGAATAGTAAGAAGTAATTTTGAATAAAACTATCTTTTCGCATTTTTTCGCGAATATGTTGATTTTTAGTTCCCGACGATTCGAATGCTTTACAGCAATCATGGTCACGGGAAAGACTCGTGTTTTTTTTGAAGAAATAGGTAATATGGGTGATCTTTTTTATACAATATCATTATCGTTATATAATTGTAAAAAAAACATCCAGCTCCAAAAAACTAAAATTTAGTATTTAGAAAAATAAAAAATATACTAAAACGGATACTTTGCCTGCCACCACGCGCTCTTGGTGATATGTCAAAGTATTATACATAGAAAAATTTCAAATTTAATTTGCAGCGACAAAATCGCTAATCGCTTTTTTATTATAATACTTTGATGTCATATTCGGTCTGACCAATGGCGGCGTTTTAACTAATTTGAATTTGACACCTACATTTTTACTTTTTAATAATTATTTTCTTAATTAAAAAGAAATTACATTAAAAATATTGATATAGGCTTAATTCAGAAGCAATAAAGATTATAAAAAAAATCACCTCTATTTAAATCCCACGCATATTCTCTATGAAACAAGTAGAATGGAGCTTTTATTTTTATATCAACAGTAAATTCATAAATTTAAGAAACTTCTTAACTGACGTAAAATAGAGCTAGCATGCGAAAATTTCAACGTAATGGCTTAATGGTATTCCGTTAGGTATATATATATTTATAGGTCAGTCGATAAATTAACTAGATTGTTATACTACGGCACGTCCATATTATCTCTATGTTTACAGATCAAAATCTCTGCTATATACCTATATTCTACATATTATAAATAATACTTGGACTGTGCAATATTTTCATATTGGCTGTCTGTTCATCAATAGGAGAACAGAAAATTATTTATTTATTTAATTATTTAATTATTATTATTCTTCATTATAATTGGCATTTTTTTTCTCTACATATTATAGGCGTTGCCTGCAATAAATGATTAATTATTATAATTATAAATACTATAATCATTTTTGTTACTTAGTTTCTTCGTATTTAACGTACAATTTAATTCAATTCTTTGTTAATTGGCTTTTAGGCGTGCCAGTTGGGCACAGATTATTTTGCCAATGTTGTGTAGAAACGGTAATTTTTTATTTTAAAATGCCTATAGATGTAAGGACCATCATTTTAATAATCTAACCTTTTTAGTCAGTTTTTGTACAAACAATTAACACCACCAGCTATATTTATAAAATCTATAAATAATATTTGTTATATGAAAAAAATATTATTACTTAAATTTTGTTATGAACATAATATCAAGTGTAAAAAAAACTTCAAACCATAAACAGCACAGAAAATACAAAAACAAAAACACATTTATAAAGTTCATTAAATAAAGTTTTATTATTACATACATACAATGCATTCATTATTAAAAATTAAAAATGTATGTATATAAGGCATTTCTAATAAGTACCAAGATAAGGTTCAGATGACAAATCAAAGATGCAAAAGGCAGTCATGATCTACATTTAAAGCGACATCATTAAAAAATTCAAGTAGAAATTTTGCCTCCGAAGTAAATTCCCCAAATAACTCGTTATTACAAATGTCAAAGAAAGGAAATCTTTTTACCGAATTCTGAATTACGTCGTGGCAGCTTTTCTCAGAGTTCTACAGGTGAATGGAAGGCACGAATCAGGTCGAGAGAAATCGATTTCGATTTTAAAATCTTAACGTTATTCGACTTGTGACCGGAAGCTTAATGGGATTGTACACTCACGGAGCTTTTTGAGGTCTTGACTTACAATGTGTTAGATTTTTGTCTTACATTATGTTTTCACCGTTGTTTCTTCATAAGATCTTAATTTAAAGTCACATTTGTTGATGTGATTTTTTTTGTTACTTCATAACAGATATTGTCGTATCAGGATATTAGGATGCTGATATATATTACGAAAATAGTTTCGTTAATATTATTTTATAAAACATTTAAACATGCGAAATCCAGTTCGCTTTAAACAAAAGTTTCTAAGTAAGTTTTTTAATGCTTATTGTGAAGAAAAGATATAAAAACATTAGTTTTGGTGGCAGCTGCACTCGTACAGTAAATACATGAATAAAAAGTAGCCGACGTGTTAATTTACGATATACGCTATATTTTTTTCCAAATTTTACTGAAATTCCTATAGCCTTTACAGCATGAGTAGCAAACATATTCACGAACTTTTACAATTATAAAAGGTAGTATTTGAATTCTTAAGATTGACTTAATGCGGTTAACACTTATTGAATCATCTCGATCCGAAGCAAAACGACTCAAGAAAGACCTTTCTAAATGGAGAAGGCAGAGCTGTCATTTTTCAAACGTACAAAATCTTTCCCAGCCATTTTACCAGTTTGTTGGAGCAAAAAGAAGAGGTTATGAATTTCCAATACGTGTTTATGACGTGAAAATATATAGTGATTCACGAGGGTTAAGGGAGAAATGAGGTTTACCTATTTTTATATTTAACCTCACATTTTAATAGAATTGTAAAAATTGTTAACCCATAGCAAAATAACAATCAATATGTTTTGTAAATTAAATCGAAAATTAACACAAACAATATCTAACCTTATGCTATACATATACTAAACTTATTCATACAAGTATATGCTATTATTATGTACATACGTGTTCTTGATTTTCTTTAATTCACGTCATATATATATATATATATATATATATATATATATATATATATATATATATATATATATATATATATATCTACCCGTGAAGATGTGGCGGAACACTATAATAGTTTTTATATGTTGTTTCGTTTCGCCCGTTTAAAAAAGGAAGAAAAAGTTAAGTTGACATCTGTCATGTAAAATTAGATATTAAAATTCGTTTAATAATGACTCCAAAAATGTAATATCTTATTTTACATGACAAATGTCAACTTAACATTTTCTTTCTTTTTTAAACGGGCGAAACGAAACAACGTATAGAGTAACGAAAAGCCAGCAATGTAAAAAAATGTTAAATATTTTCATGTGTATATCCAATAAAAGAAAAATGATACGTGTTTTATTCTAGAAGATACTTCATGGAAAATAAACGTAACTGTTCTTTATCTTTAACATTTCATTATATTGTGCCTTTTCATGATTATAAATAATACTAAATTTATATACGTTTACGTTTATCGATACGTTTTAATGGTTATTATAGACTTCTTAGCGATGCGATAATTTCCCGTAGTAAAAAGTATCCTATATATAGCTATTATCATAGCAAATTTCATCAAAATCTGTCGAGTGATTTTCTCATGATGCGTTCCCATATAGACAGACAGACAGACTATATCAACCTCTGTATCGATAATAATAATTACTATTTCAATAAGGTTTTCCAAAAAAATATTTAATGTACAGATTTAGCTTAGTTACAATTTTATTATACGTATAGATTTTCACGCAATATGAAAATATGCAACGTAATCTTAGTATGTAAATAAAAAGTGTTTAAAACTGTCCCACGGTAGCATGCTAACTGGCGTTTGATAAGAAAAGTGAAAAACAAAAGTACATTATACAAGCACTGATAAGTGAAACCGTAACGAGAGTCCGTGTCGTATTTATCTCAGTCATTTAGACTTTAGAGTATAGACTTAAAATAGTGTACAGGAGTTTCTTTTTATGATAATACTAGCGACTCACCGTCGCTTCGCTCGGGTTCGTCCCTTGGTTGATCCCCCATACAAAATTTCATCCCTATTTTCACCCCTTTAAGGGATGATTTCCGGGATAAAAAGTATTTTATGTTCTTCCCAAG
The DNA here is from genome assembly GCA_951806755.1 of Brenthis hecate. Taxonomy (NCBI): domain Eukaryota; kingdom Metazoa; phylum Arthropoda; class Insecta; order Lepidoptera; family Nymphalidae; genus Brenthis; species Brenthis hecate. Next base: position 3,369,997 of record OX638263.1, read on the forward strand.
GCCTCAAACTATCTTCTTACCTAATTTCATCTAAATCGGTTTAGTAGATCCAGAGATTGATTGAGATTACTCCCTACAACATCACAAACTCACAAACTTTACTTCTTTATAATATTAGTATAGACAAGTGTTTTACCTCGCTTCGCTCGGGTGCGTCTTTAGGGATGACAGGTTTATAAACGCTCTGAAAACAAAACTACTACACTAAGAAAAGAGTGCCAAAAAGAAAGGTCTGTATGCCTTTTTCGTTTCTTTGATTTTGACGATTGTAAATAAGCTTATAAATGCAGTCTTAGAATGTCCTCGAGATTTCCATCTACTTCGCTTTCCATCAACCCTTTCATTTTTATTTAACATACAAATGTTTGCCTTGATTCTTAGGTTAAGCTATAAAAGGCATATATTTGAGGGAAAATCTTCAATAAAAAATGAGAGAGAGAGAGAGAGAGAAGAAAATAAAAATAAATGTCTGGGCATTAAGGCAGGCAATGACACCTCACAAAATTTTCTAATAATTTAAGAAGTTAAGGTTTTAGTTATTATTTTTTTTCTTGTTAAGTATGAGTAAAGCTCTATGGTATATTTATAATATGTATGTACTTAAAATTATATAATATGTGTAGTGTATCAACTATCTGGTATCCATAACACAAGCCTCGTAGCTTACCATGGAACTAGATGGTGCTGTATATGAATGTCCCAATATATTTATTTATTTATTATTTATAGTCTATATTTTGTATGTATTTTGTTGTATATTGTAGAAATTTTAAACTCGGTGGTTTCGGAGACAAGGTATGGAAATGACAAATTTTAGATTTTATAAGATCTGTTTATTTAGTAAATTTTAAAAAAGTATTTTAATATTAACCCTAAAAAATGATTTCATTTTTTCGTTGCTCAATAATTAATCTCTATATATTTAAAAAAAAACAAACTGTCAATTTTGAGGTAGTAAGATGTGACACACACTCAAACATGCACACACACACACACACACCCACACACAAACATGGAGACACATACACACATATTGCATTGAAATAAGTGAAAGATTCTTGAGTTAGGGAATCCCGAAAATAATTTAGTACTTTTTTTATTTCTTTAGATATTAGTTTTTATAGCTTATTATGAAATATTTACGATAAAATTAGACAAATAATCAAAGCATTAAAAATTTGAGTACAAAACAGGCTTCTGGCAAAGACCGCAATGTATTACGCTGACTAGGTTTCGTATACTGACAGAATAATCAAAAACTTTCTCTCCCGTGGGATGGTTTCATAATACTGTTATTAGTATTAACTTTGCCAAAAGTGTCTAAGAAAAATCTACAAAGAAACTATATATCTAAATTAAAATTTCATGTTTCTGTTATTATTTTTTACTTACTTTTATCTGAAATATGTTGATATTATCTCGCAAATGTATTAAGTTTTATTGAATAGTTTTTGTATATTATAGATATTGTACATATTAAAAAATAACAAACAATATCAAAAGATTTGTGTATACTTCTTAGTTATTATGTAGGACCATTTTCTATACATATAATAAAATTGTAACTAAGCCGAATCAGTACATTAAATATTTATTGGAAAATCTTATTGAAATAAACATTATTATCGATACACAGGCCGAATCTATAGTTTTTAGAATTTTTGTCTGTCCGCCTGTCTGTTACCGCATCACGGAAAAACCACTGAAGGGATTTTGATGAAATTTGGCTGTCTCATTTCTGAGAAAAAAATACAAAAACTGTAATGTAAGAGTATACTAATAGGTAAAACCTAAGAATTTGATTTTTAGTCATCTGAACGTGGGCGGAGTCGTGGGCAGTGCTAGTCTTTTACAAAAATAGGGGTTTTTTCAACCTTAACTTATTCGTACCTTTCTTTAAGTTGTGGGTTATTTAATCAGTGGAAGCCGATATTTTTCACTAATTTCATAAGTTTGAGTAAGCTTTTAAAGTTTCCATAGAAACATCATAAAATAGGTTTACGAAATGTTGGGTGTGGATGCCATTTATATACGACTAGCGACTCATTCTCGCTCCGCTCGGGTTCGTCTCTAGATAAGTTTGAATGTTTAAATATTTTCCCAAAGTAAAAAGTACTTATTCTATGTTGACCCGGATATCCAGCTATCTTCACACCAAATTTCATCAAAATCTGTCTAGTGGCTCGTCATGCGTTCCCAGATAGACAGACAAAAATTCTAAAAAATATAGATTCGTTCTCTGTATCGACAATAATGACTATTTTGCATAAAAATATTTAATATAACAGATTCAACTAAGAATTTTATTATATTTATAGAAGTCTTAATTAGTAGAAATCGCAAAAATCCATTTAACATAAGTACTATGCACACATGTAGATGCGAGTATGTGTTTCTAGAAACAATTTTTGAACTTATAGATTGGAAAATATCAGACTCTCTGATAGAGTATCGCTAGCAGAGTCCAATTAAATTATACCATCGCAGAAAAAAGTGCTTTATTCGTTTTTCCATAAGTCCTGAAAATGCATAAATACATAAATAGTGGTTAGGTCATTTATTCGATTCATCCCACTCATACCGAGTTAATGTATATATACTAATATTATATAGAGGAAAGATTTGTTTGTACCGAATAGGCTTTGAAACTACTGAACTGATTTAGATGAAATTTGATAAGAAGATAGAGACCCCGGGAAGAACATAAGATTTTTTCCTGGAAATCAGCCCTTAAAGGGGCGAAAATGGGGATGAAAGTTTGTATGGAGAAGTAACCTAGGGACAAACCGGAGCGAAACGAAGGTGAGTTGCTAGTAAGACTATAAAAATGTGTTTTTATGATATTTTTCACATTAAAATTGAACAAAACACCTCGCAAAAAACCTCGTGAAATACTTCACAAATACCAAACCTTATAAATGCTCTTCAAATTTAAACGCTTCGCTCCCGCATACACGTGTTAGCGAGCTTATATATTTATAAACGATGGAAATATTAAAATTTGCCTTCTTATAACAATTTTATAAGGTAAAAATTGTGAGTCATCTTGAAGCAGAGCCAAGAACCAATATAGTCGAGAAATGCTCGGTCATTTTCTTACCGACATCTTATTACCAGCTCGAAACATTGACTTTACAGTACACATAATTTATGCGAGGTATTTTTTACGCTGTAGAATTTGTTTGCTCCTGTATTTTTATACTAATCTTCTCCATTTTTTAAAGAGAACGACTATTAACTTAGTAGAGATACGTTTTTTTAAACTTTTCTACAGTCCATGGGGGAACGTTTTAAGTTGATGAAGGCAGTAATGGTTTTTTTTTCTTTATAAGTGGTTTTTTTATAGCTGCAGTGTTAGGTCAAAAGGCACAAATGTCAAAGTAATCTTAAAATATAATTTAGTAAAATGGTGAGGAAAAATTCTTTATCGTCCCTTGCGTATATAAAATTTATTGACTTATTAAATACTCCGTGTATTCTAAAGACAGTCTAAGCTATCAAATTTTATGCCAACAGGTGTAGTAAGGGCAAATATGGTAAACTAATCGCTACTACATATTATAATTAAGTGCAACATGATTTCTAATATAATTTTATTTTATGTCATATCTTACAGTCTGTTTGGGTACATATTATATTAAAACATATTTTCTTCACACACGTAGACAAGGACCGATAGATTGGCGTATAACTTGTGTATACCAATAACTTATATACTTGACAGTGATATTATGTTATTTTAATCACATTCCAAGACATTTTAATTATTGCTAAAATTTACTTGAAATTCAACACGAGGTTTTAGAACTAAGAGTATCTCTAAGTCAATATAATATTTATATAATATTTGATCATGTCCAAATAAAATTAAACTAGCGCATCCTGGCGAAGTTAACGACAGGTAGAGCGTTGTTTAATAAATCAGAACAGTATTTAATTGACTCGCTTATACCAGCATTACGTAAATCCTGGCCTTTCAAACTGCGCTTAGTTTACTCGGTAAATGCACCTTGTTTGCAAAATAGAAAAGAAACCGTGCTCGGCATGATTTCTTTCAGGTCACAGGGCTTGTACGGTGTAGACAATTTAGATCGTAAAATAAGTCAAAGAGGGAATACTTGATGTTTCATTTTCGAAGCGATGTTCGAACTTTTAACGTCACACGTGATTATGTAAGATATTATATATATATATATATATATATATATATATATATATATATATATATATATATATATATATATATATATATATGCCTTTTCTTAACAGATTATTTTGTACTAGCGACTTACCCTCGCTTCGCTCGGGTGTGCCCCTGGGTACGCGAATTTTATTCGCAATTTTATGGGTTCTAATTTTTTTGCACGGAACCCCAATCCTTTTTCTTAAATAAAAGTAGCCTAAGTTACTTCTTATAACATCTTTCTGCCAGTAAAAGTCTCGTCAAACCCGTTTTGGAGATAAGCCGTAACAAACAGACAGATAGATAGACAAAAAATGTTTTTTTTTTATTATAAGTACCATATATACTTTAATTTGCATTTAGTAAAAAACTGTTATCTTGATAATACAAACAGACACTTCAATTTTATTTATCTGTATATTTTGCGAAGGCGAAATTTACATAAAATTCATTTAATTTTTGTCCTGTCAAAACGGGAACAGAACCCGTGACTTTCAAAATAGAGGATATTTTAATGCAATATGATGCCATCGAAATCACGTCCACATTAATTTGTGGCCAAAGCTAGCCATTCGATTTAAAAGAATTAACATAGGTAATATTTTAGTATTAAATACAAAATTAACTTCCTAATAATAAACAAAATAAAATTATAATTAATGCCTAAACTGAAAACGTGATCGTCATTACAAATTCAATCCACGTCTGATCTAATCCAGACAACCCTATTTTAAAAGTAGCAAAATTTCTTTCCACTTAAAACTTTCTAAACGATTTAAGTCGCGTGCTTTTCGTGAGATTATGAACACGTACATGAAATATTGCTTATTGTTTGGAATGCTACAATTGCTTATTGTTTGAAATACGAAATTGAATCTTATGAATTAAATAATAAGGACGATTGGTATACTACTACGAGTATAAATGCGTAAGTTTATATGTTTGTTTGTTTGTTACTCTTTCACGCTAAAACAACTGAACGGATTTCTAAGAAATTTTGTACGCGAGATCATATACACAGATAGATTATGACCTATTTGATACATAAGGTAAGATACCTAGAGCTTATTAGCACTCAAGAAAAGCAAGGATAAGTCCTTAACCTATACTAATATTATAAAGAGGTAAAGTTTGTGAGTTTGTGAGATTGTGAGTTTGTGACGTTGTAGGGGGTAATCTCTGGGTCTACTGAACCGATTTAGATAAAAGTTTATATCGGGAAGCAAGCTACAGCTAAGTAGGTACATAATAAAATTCTGAGTCGAATCTGTACAATAAATATTTTTTGGAAAATCTTATTAAAATAATCATTATTATCGATACAGAGGCGGAATCTACAGTTTTTTGAATTGCCGTTTGTCTCTCTGTGACCGCATCACGAGAAATGCGGTATAATGATAGGTTATTGGGGTCAACACATTATAGGATCATTTTATTAATTATTATCATTTTACCACATTGTTTATTCTTTCATATTTTTATTAATTATTTGTATGAATGATGACTTCTTCTATGCTTTTCCAGACTATAATCTATATCTGTGCAAAATTTCATCCATCCATTTCATTTCATTTTCATTCATCCATTCAGCCGTTCTGGCGTGATTGAGTAACAAACATCCAAACATCTATCTGAACTATCACCTTTATAATATTAGTAAGATTAAGCACATATAATTCAAAGAAAACTTTTTATTAACCATCTGCTAAACGACATATATAAAAGTTCACGTCGCAACAAAATGATCAATTGGCGAACGACCAAGCCACAGTCGTTCGTTGCATTTGAAAAACCGCACAGCTAACTGAAAGCCTAAATAGAAATTGGTCAAAACATGCGGAATACGAAATTTTGTTACAGTAAACTGTTTTACTAAAAACGAATTAAAATTAACGTCAATATATGACTATAAAGCTGTGATAGCCCAGTGGTAGCATGCTTGCCTAGAAAATTAAGAGAAACGGATTCAAATCCCAGGTAATTACTCATTATTTTTAATAGGATTACCACTTGCTATATCGTGAGTAAGCCTATATATTTAAGTGAATCTAACCAGTCAGTCTCTCCCGTGACCATGGATGCTGTAAAGCATTCGAAACGTCGGGAACCAAAAATCAAAATAAATCCGCGAAATAATCCGAAAAGATAGTTTTATTCAATAATGTCAAACATTCGCGTAAATCTAAGAAAATATTATGTGAATCTAACCAATTTCGAAACATTTGCAATGTCCGCCAATCGCATAACGCATAACTAGTGGACTATAACTTGATCCATTTGAATAAACTCAATGGTAGCCCGTGCCTAGCCGTGGGATGTAAAATGTCCTAAATATATAAAATATATGAGTAATCACTGAATGCAATTTATTGATTGCATTATATATAATATATTTATTAATATAATATATTTATCAATTTGGAAATAGGACAGTTTAATTGGAAAGGAATCTGTTCACAAATTTGAACTTTAATTACTGCTTAAAATATAACAAACAAACAAACTTTCGAATTCATAAATAATATTATTAATATTAATTCATTGATAAATTGAACATAATATATCAAGGGCAATCTTGCAAATAATTAATGTACACCGATAATTTAAACACTCCAATATAACTCCGTCACCATGATTTTATTAATACGGAATAATAACAGCGATCGGTCATCAAGCCGTCCATGCAATATGTATAAAAACGCACAAAAATTGTACGAAGAAAGCTTAAAAATATAAGCTTGTTAATTGGCGTTATGCATCTTCCAATTAAAAAAGCTTTATCATGAAAAAAAACCAATTTACCATACAGTCAACACGATTGCGGTACATTTTATTTAATTTTCATTATAAACTTGTATTGCAAAGCTTTATAAATTATGTCAATGTTTGGTAACTTTAAATAAGTGTTGGCTATGTATAAATTAAGCCCAACACTCTTTGTTCAAATAATCGATAGCGGAAAAAGATGCAAAACGTTTTTGGGGTTAGACTTTTATGCATTCAAATTCTTATTGAAATTAAAGACCAAATTGAGTAAAATATATATTATGGTTTAACTAATAAGAAGTTACGAAGAAGGCAGTGGTAGCCAAGTGGTAACGCACTTACTTGGGAAACCGAGTGAAGTGGGTTCAAATCCCGGGTCTCGCACTTTTGATATTTTTTTTACCACTTGCCTTTCGGTGAAAGAAAACATCGTGAGGAAACCTGAGAGAACTTAGTAAGTTTTTGAAAGACATGTAAAATCCGCCAACCCGCACTTGGCCAGAGTGGTGGACTATGGCCTGATCTCATCATATTGAAGGGAGACCCGTGCCCAGCAGTGGGATGTTAAAAAGGTCTGAATAGAAAATATAAGAAGCTATCATTATTAGTTACAATTAACTACAAAGTGTATAATTTATCTTAATTTACGTTCCCTAAAGTGGTGGTCACAGAATCTGAGATCATAGTTATTTTCATTTACATATTCGTATATATTACGTATTTAGGTGCCATAAATCTGACTAGTTTATGCTCACGGCTCCGCTTTAGCTTCATTCATTGATAAATTTACTTATATATGTATGGTTGTATACCATATAGGGAACTAAGTTATCATTCTACAATCATTGAAGAACAAAATTAAAAAAAATATATATGAGAATGACATTTTAAGTAAAACTATTTTTTTTAAATGCTTTAAGATATTTATTTTAAATGTCAAATTTTCGCGTAAATGTAAGAAAGTATTATGAGAAAGATATATTATGCTGGATGATTCCATAATATAACGTTTTGATTTTTCATATAAATACAATTTATTTTTTATTGTTCATCGATGGTAGAATTTACGTAGTCGTTTACGAAGCTATATGTATATCTGTTGCAAATTTCTCAAATACGTTTAGGAGTTACAAAACAAAGAATTAACAATCTATTACATAATCTCCATACTAATATTATAAATGTGAAAGTGTGTTTATTTGTTTGTCTTTCTTTCACGTCAAAACGGCTTTGCGGATTGGCGTGATTTTATGTGTGTAGATAGTTAAAGGGCTGGAGAACGACATGGCTTTTTATCGCGGAAGATTATCTCTTTCCCGCGGAAAAACACGTTATAATACAATATAAAAAAATATTTATAATCAGAATTACTTGAAACTTGGTATAAATGTTCTTCAATGCAATTAATTAAATACGTCTTTTAGCATTTTTCGAAATTCATTCCATAAAGGGGTAAAATGGCGAATGAAAGTTTGTATGAAACCTACCATTTTAAAGTTTTTTTGTAGTTTTAGCGCGAGCGCAGCCGCGGGATCTACTAGTATGTATATAAATCACGACTTATTCATAAAATCGGAATTCAATATGACACATTCCTAATTCTAATACGCCAAAGCTGACTCTGCCTTAGCTGTTTACTCATTACGGTTAGCACATACGCTCGAAATTTAACCGGGTCAGGCCAATCATGTTAATGAAAACAAGGTATGCGATCCCTACGCTTAGACTCTAGAATATTCACTGCCGTTATATTCTTAACTGCGCCATACTCTGTAATCTAAAACCATATACACGCCATCGCCCTTCGATTACCGTTAAAATTGACGGTGACCGCCCGACTTAACTTCGTATTGAAATTTAAAGATAAGGAGAAAATCTTGAATTTTCTCGTTTGTAGAGGTAGTAAAAATTTTACAGTTTAGATAGCACTCTTTGGAGCATGAAATGAGAACCGTGTTTAAACTTGTGGATTCTTATGCAATGTATTAGGTCGGCACAGCTTTTTTTATTTGATTTGTAATTCGCTTATAATTATCTAATAAAATAGTAATATCCAATAAAATATAAAATTCGTAAATCCAATGTAAAGTTTAGAAATCTTTAGTTATTTTAAATAAAACTAAATGTATCTTTTCGGAATTTTTTGCGGATTTATTTTTAATTTTTGGTTTTGAATGCTTTACAACAATAATGGCCATGAGAGAGACTGCTGACGGGATGATTGCAATAATTAAAAATCCGCGAAAAAATCCGAAAAGGTAGTTTTATTCGAAATGTCTAATATTTGCGTAAATCTAAGAAAGTATAATCTTTAGTTACGTCAAAGAGATCATGTCAAATTAGAGGGATAAGGGACATTCTGTGAGGGACAATATATTTTTTATAATGTACAGTGAATGCCGTGGTAAGATAATACCAAATGAACTAGTGTATTACTCTTGAAAATCATCCATTTATTTCATTTATAAAAGTTAGCCAATTTAATAAAACATTTGATTTTTTAACATTATCAATAGTAAAAAAAATTACAAGGGCAAATATTTAATAATAGTCGCTGTCCGCGGCTCCGCTAGAGACAACGATAACCGGAGAGAGAATAAAAGATAATCTATATTCTTGACAAACTTTATTAAAATCTGTTCAGCGGATTATCTTCTAATAGGTTTCAGACAGACAGAGTAACTTACACAGTTATAATATTAAGTATAGTTTACTTTTGTATTGCTGACTTTGGAATAGAATGGTATTATTATATAAAATTATTTTAAATAAGTATAGCAATTAAATATCAACGTAGTCCGAGTAAAATTTGAACAATCTAATCAGCCTAAAAAGCTCGCCTTTATTGAACGTAAAATAAAAAATATGAAATACAATAGAAATAACGCGTTATCTGAAATAGCAATTACTTAATAGATTTCAATTCGGACTCTTAGCAGCTGCCCACAAAAATGGGTCATGAATTTCATAAGAAATGGGAGAAGCAATTAAAAAATTCTTCATTAAAACAAGCGCTTCTTACGTAATCTTCTTTTAGGCGTGTCTGTTGGCTTTCTGTTCATTTTTGTTTAGCAAAGTTCGCAAGTTGGGCATAAAATCAACTTTGAGAATTCTGAATTTTAAACTTTAACATGATTTTCAATATTTGCTTAATCGTTTCTAGCAATAATTATGTTATAGCGATTCTTGGTAACTTTAACCAATTTTATTTAATTTGTGGATTGTGCTAGTTTTAGTTCACGGACCCTTTCGTGTGTAAAGTAATAAAAAATATATTTTTGCTAAAAAAAAGTAATAGCCCTCCATTAGAACATTGTTTTTTTAGATATTTCTACGTACAAACAAACAAAACTAGTATTATACGTAAAACAGCAAAGCTTAGTTAAAACATAAATTGGAATAATATTATTTAGTACCTTTCCAGCTGTAAAAACCAACGTTTTCAAATAAACAGGAAAGTACACATAGTGGTGCAAATTGAAATGCATTTGATTACATAAGGATTACGTCCCATTAATGTTGCGAAATATATTGAATTACTAAGTCAGCTTCATATTGATATTTATTTTAATAAAAAAATATTTTACAAGCTTGTGTATATAAAAATGTTTAAAGTTAAAAAATATTGTGAGGTAATTGGCGCAATTTTCATTTTGTTATTTGTGGGTAGGCTGTGTGTAACAACTATACCTTCGAGACATCTAACACCTCAGTCTCTCCCTTGACCACGATTGCTGTAAAGCATTCGAAACTTCGGGAACCAAAAATCCAAATAAATCCGCGAAAAAATCCGAAAAGATAGTTTTATTTAAAATATTGCTTGATGATTAGTAATCATGTTATTTAAAAAGCCATACAAAAACGCATACATTTTAAAGGTTTACAAGCAATCTTGTTAGACTTCTTTGTAGTAAATAAGGTAATATTCTCCATACCCTCGCAGGTAACATAAAGAAACACCATGGGGCGTCAAGATGCCACGCCGCTCTCATCAATTTTCCTTACCTTTTATTATTCCCACGCGACTTGACGGCATTCTTATTCTTTTATTAATAAAAAAGTTACTAAAGCTTTGCCTATGTCGGTTCGCAATTCTCTTGGTTTATTTGGCAGATCGAATTTTAATTTAAAATTGCACGCGAATGGACGGTCCACTCGAAGTTTTTGAATAAAATGAACGTTCGAAATCAGAAGAATCGCTCACAAACCGTATTTTATGTGAATTTTCAGTAATACGATGTGGCAATTTTAGGAATTCGATTTAACTAGTTGATGGTTAATTTCATGAAAAACCTTTGTTTATTTTATGAAAGGAAATGAATTGTTTTTTTTTTCTGTTTCTAAGATTTTCTAATGTTTTTTTTTAATTCCGATTATTAAAATGCTTTATTCTTAATTTTTTTTAAATATAGTAGATATTATATTATCATTTATGAAAAACAGAGTGGTAGATTTCATAATCGCTTACTGTAAACGTGTAACATGAATCTTTTTCAGAGGATAACGACATGTTTGGCTCAGTTTGTAGTGCCCTACTTGCTGTGCCAGCGGTCGCGGGCTCGACTCCCGCTGGGGATATTCGATTTTGTGAGATGTTTATATTTATAATAAATATGTATGTATTTAAAATTTACATATGTGTAGTGTATCAACTATCTGGTAAGCTATAACACAAGCTTCGTTGCTTATATATATATATCCCAACACTATACACGTTTATTCAAAATAACAACAAGTGATAATATAAAAAAATGAAAGACCCCCGACCATCTTGGAACCGATTTTTATCAAACATAGCTAAGAACACTCCCGACTACTTCACCTTTCAAACAAAAAAAATCAAAATCGGTTCATCCGTTCGGAAGCTACAATCAATACGTCAAACTTATAACAGCACGTCGTTTTTGCGTCGGGGATTAAAAAAATATTTGAAAAACAAAGACAAAAATATTTTAAGGATTGAAACATTTCAATGTCACAGCATCCAAAGGCACGTAAAACGAGTAAATCTACGCACGGCTGCAGAATTTGATAACGGCAACAAAAATGATAAAAACCCGAATCATATAAAAGTCCGAGTACATTCATCTAGTATGTTTCGAATGCAAGCCTAAAAATAATCAAATAACCCTGAGCTGTATAGTGCATAGAAGTGTTTCACGCGGTCGAGCACCGTTCTGGATCTCGTTAGTGCTACGATTGTTAGCTCGCGAGTTAATTACTTTGACGTAGAATAGCTGGTAAATAATTCAAAATTTTGAAATGTTATCGCGTAATTGTAGATTGTGAAATTTAATTCCAAATTATAACTTTGATTAATTCTAACGTTACAGAAAGCGTTCTTACGAGATTTTTGAAGTGAAACTTTTTAGAATCGTTGTGATTAGAAACTCGATGAAACGGAAATGCGACAATAAAAAGAGAGAAACACAAATATATAAGATTAAGCCGGCAAGAGAATGAGATAGACTACATTGCCAAGTTGCTATGGTAACTGTTGTTATTGTCTGACAAATATATAATATTATAATCTTTCCGTATATAATATTCTATAAATGTATGATTGTAATATGCCTAATATGCCTTATTTAATAATTGATTTGTTTTAATTTAATTGAGAAACTTTCCAAAGAAGTTTTACTGCAACTGCGCGTAAAGGTTACACGCACTCATTTTTTTTTTTGATTTTGTTTATTGAAACTTTTAAGTTAGCTTTATATTGATATTTTAGCAAGAAGCTATTTTGGTTACAGTTTTTAAAATGTAAATAGATGGAAAGGTAGATATGATTGGACAATAAGTCGACAACGGGCCATGAAAAAGGCAGTAAGGATAATTATATCTCATAAAATACATAACCATTTACAAAAATTTTCAAAAATAATCGTATCTGAAGTTTCCTATTGATTTTATATATTCTTATAAATCGAAACTTACAATTTAACTTTATTTTACTAATGACTTTTCAATAACACAAAATATATTTTTTTACATTAACACATACCATCTAGTTCCACGGTAAGCTTGGCTTGTGTTATGGATACCAGATAGTTGATACACTACACATAATTATTTAACTTTAAATACATACATATTATAAATCTCCAGTCATGGGTATGACTGGAGTACAAACATTTGTGTGATACAAATGAATGCTCCCAGCGGGACTCGAACCCACTACCACTGGCACAGCAAGCACTACAAATTGAGCTAAACATACAACAACACCGGAAGAATTCAATTTGAATATCTATATTACATATACCGTGAAAGCTTTTGCAATAAAAGTGTCTGCAGCTGACAGTCGCTCTTTATACCGCATAGGTGTCTTATATATTTGGCCACAATATCATTGTTATTGTCTTGCCTTGAATAAAATTTGCGCTTTGTTAAAACGAACCGAGATAAAATCAGTGAGCGAGAGACTGCGACCTGCCCTACATTTTACTGCCGCAGTATCTATTTATAATATAAAAATGTAATTTTTATAATGTGTGGTAACATTTAAATTAATTTCTACATTATTGTTAATGGTATTACTGTTGCTTGGAGTTTTTTTTTTAAATATCATAAATTTGTTGTTTTAAATTTTCATACGTAGGCGGTCAGTGTACTCATTCGAGTACCCCTGTTATTTCCTGAAAACATAGATTTTTTTTGTTTTTTTGTTTAATTTTATGTTTATAAATCTTATTTTAATAGGAATATAAAGAAAGCTTACACAAATGTTATTGGTACTTTTCGTTTGACATCTAATTGGTTAAGTACTCTGATAGGTTGAAAAAATTAATTTACTAAGATTGTAAATGTTAACTTCACCTGGTTGCTATCTTTTTTGTTTGTTTATTTTTTACCAGTATTTTTTTTAATATAGATCAATATTTTCACTTATGTATTGAAACTAAAATAAAACCTTTGTCAATCTCCAGTTCATTAACTGCGTTTTTATGCTAAAATCACGTGAACCTGTTGCTGTTTGAAAAAAAAAGACAAATCAATTAATAGACCAGTAAGCAGAATAGTATAAAAATGAGATGTGTTTAGGTTTAGATTATTAAATACTTCATTCACAGGAAAAATCATACTAAAAATATACCCAATTATATTATTATTATATAATTTTATAAAGAGGTAAAGTTTGTGAGTTTGTGACGTTGTAGGGGGTAATCTCTAGATCTACTGAACCGATTTAGATAAAATTTGGTAAGAAGATAGTTTGAGACCCTGTGAAGAACTTTTTGTCCCGGTAATTATCCCTTAAGGGTGTAAAATTAAGGATGAAAGTTTGTATGGGGCATCAAGATAGGGACGAACCCGAGCGAAGCTAGGGTGAGTCGCTAGTTATATTATAAAGAAATCAAATATACTAATTTGAACTACTGGGTTATTAATAACTACTGTACCTAGGTTGTTGTCAGATCTTCATACAATGCGAATGTTTATTATCTGTTTTAATGTATGTAAGTATCTATGCGACCGAGTCTCGCACGGTGTTTCTTCGAAAAAGATATAAAAAAGTGTTTTTTTTTTTCAGAAAAACAACTATGTATATAAACTTAACATACATAACCTTATCTAAATTCAAAATTTGATCCAAATCGTTAGAGCCTTTTGCGAGTTTTTTTCCGAAAAGAATTGCTCATTTAATATTACAAGATTATCATATTCTATTCTTAAAACAAGTTTATAAAAACACCATATTCACACCTAATGCTTTAAAAGTTGTTAGTACGTTAATAAAAACCAGGACTGTTTTCGAGGGAGTGGCTATAAATTGATATTGAGTAACGAAGTCGAGGTCCCAGCGGTATACTGTTGTTTCGGAAAGTCCTTATATACAGTAGACTTTATAGAGCGTGAGAAATAGATAGCAGCGAGCTTGGAAATAAGATGGAAAAATTCATCGTAAATAGGTAGCCCTCTAACTAATACTTAGTTATTTTACTATAAATGTTTATCTGTGTATAACTGTAATTGGAGACGTTGATTATTATTATTACAAAAAGTTTTAACTGTTGGTAATATATATATATATATATATATATATATATATATATATATATATATATATATATATATATATATATATATATATATATATATATATATATATATATAATGGGTTTTTAAAAAAGTTAATCTTACCAACTGAGTTTTATTTATAGCTTATCAACTTAACGCATTCGCTTACATTTTCATTCAAGACGCGTTAAGTCCGCCAACCCACACACATGGCCTGGTAGTCCCCCCCCCCCCCCCCCATATTGGATGGTAGCCCCTTAATTACAAGTTTAGTACGTTAGTCATTTACAGGTATCTATAGCACTGACCGACAAATTACATGCATGCGCTGTTAATATAAAAAGGAAAAATAAAATGAATAAAAATAAAGAAAAAAGCTAATGGTGAAATAATATCGAATAAAATAAATACAGGCTGATAAATAAAATTATTGAGTTTATACAAATAAAAAAATATAATATAACATATTATTTACAAATAGGTATATGTACCTTTATATTAAAAATAAGCTCTTACATGAAATAAATTCATTCTCGGCGACAGCCTGGAGTTGGAAAGTTGGCGGCCTCGTAAGTCGGATAGACTTTGATAATTTAAGGAATAGAGAGTGCACTTGAATTTCCGCACCTACTTGTGCAATATAATATCTCCTGCACATTTGGCTCTTCTCAGTAAAATTAGCTGCGGAAGTCGAAATCGGTTGGAAGATATTTTATACATACATACATACATACTTACAAATGAAATTATAAACCATTAAATAAACTTAGTACCTATACGTAAGCAGAATAATTGAGATTATTGAAAAAAGTTTTACCCAGAAAGACAGACGAAAATAAAGAAATATAGTTAGTTTGTCAAAAACAGTGTAGTTATTTGAAAGTGGTTTGGGATATTTCTGATCGATATTGATTTAAACACTGGTTCGAAAAGAGAATACTCAGCTCTAAGAATAACTGGTGGATAAATATAGTTTTGAGTATAACTCGTGGCAAGTGAAGTTAATAAAAGCTTTTAGCATTGACTGTAGGGGGATAAGACCACCGCCCACCACTCTGGTTAAAAGTGGATTGGCGTACTTTAAACGTATTTCGAAAACTTCTTTCATGTAGATATGCAGGATTTCTCATGATGTTTTGCTTTGTCGTATTAACAAGTAATCACATTAAGAAATGAAAACTTCAGGTAAGAGACCAGGTATTTGAATTCGCTTCACTTGATTTACCACTTAAATTACCAATGTGCTGTATTTTACTGCTAGTTCATTGTATTTTTATAATAACAGCATAACCTATAAATTAGGTTACGGTGAAATGAAATATCTTGAAAATCGTAGTTTTTGAAATAATAAAATGCAGAGGAATCGCTATCATCTCGCTCTAAATGACTCCAAGCCCGTCTCAATAGTAGTAGTTGTTATTTGTATTGGTAACTGGTGCTTCCATGAAAAGCTTGTTAAAAATTTTCTTTATTCATACTATATTTTATTACTCGAATAATATTGTTGGAATTTTATTACAAGATAATAAAATCAAAACATATCTTACGTTCAAATGTTTACTATATTGTAAATTATTATATTATAAGTGCCCATTCAATAATTTGAGTTCAAAAATTGTGTATTTAACCGTAGCTATTGAATTGGTTTTATAAAAATTATATTTTGCAGTAAAAATTTTACAATTAATTGGCCTAACGAACTTCTAAAACACAATAACCGCTGACCGCAACTGGGCTTGTTCGTTTTTTCAAAGTTTATTCAACCGAAAATTTTAAAGCATTTTTTCAAAACATCACTACAACGTCGAGTTTTCATGGAACTTTATTAGGTATAAACCGTAGCAATTCTCGCTAAAGTGCGAGTTCATTATTAAAATTCCCACAGCCACGTTGAACCATAACAATATTTTCAGGCCAGTAAGCCGGAAAGAAAAACTGCGCTTAAATGGATTTGGCATATTTTATGATAATATTAAGACTTACAAACGATCTTACGAAATTCCGGTGCCTTAAGCACCCAAACATGACGTGCCGTACAGTGGAAAAAGCTTATAAAAATCTAATATGAATCGGGCGTAGAACATTTTATTAAATTTTACACTAATAAGTATTTTTAAACTAAATAGGACCAACCACAAGGAAAATTCATTTAAACCTAATAATTCCATGCATATTTATTATAATCTCAGGTATATTTTATATGTTCTTATAAATATTGAAAAGAGAATAGAATAGAAAGAAAATATTAAAGATATCGCATAATATACACAAAAGTCTTTGAAGGTACAGTGGTAAAACGATCGCTTTGAAAATCAAGTGAAGCAGGTTGAAAAATCGGGTCTTACACATATGATTCATATGTTCATGTCCGAATCATTTTACAACATAATTTCCATCGATTGGAGGCGTGTGCCAAGTAATGGGAAAAGTGCTGAATTAATTAATTATTATTTATTTAATGTAGTACCTCCTTCTGCTAGGCAAAGCAGTGGTAGCCCAGTGGCAACGCGCTCGCTTGAGAAATCGAGTGAAGCAGGGGTGCATATCCTCTGATATTTTCATATACGAATAATTTCAAACATGATTACCATTAGTATTATGATAAGAGAAAGCAACGTAAGCAATCCTGCATGTCTGAAAGAACTTCAAGTTCAGCAAGTTTTCGAAAGACATGTGAAGTCCGCCAACCCAGACTTGGCCAGCGTCATGGATCATGACCTGATCCCCCTCATGTTGAAGGAAGCCCCATGCTCAGCAGTAGGATGTTCAAAAGGGCTGAATACACCTCCGTCGATTAAAGTTATCCTGACTAAAATTAAAAGACAATAATTGTCAACTATCTATACATATAATAAAATTCTGATTCGAATTTGTACATGAAATATTTTTTGGAAAACCTGTAATGAAATAGTCATTATTATCGATACAAAAGCCGAATCTATAGTTTTTAGATTTTTTGTCTGTCTGCCTGGCTGTCTGTCTGGGAACGCATCATGAGAAAACCACTGGACCGATTTTGATGAAATTTGGTATGATGAAGGAGCTGGTTATCCGGGTCAACATATAGGATACATTTTACTGCAGAAAAATATCTCATCTCTGAGAAATCTATCGTTAAAACGTAAGAAGGGCGAACACAAGCGGAGCGAGCTAATAAACTATATAATTATACTTCGTATCTTTTCCAAGCTTCTTTCTTCTAAGCATCTTTTTTTTAAGCAGCAGTACGCCAGATTGATGCTGTCCTAATCACACTTTTAAAGCTATATATACTTTTTTTAAAGCTTTTTTTTAAAGCTCTTAAAAGAAATATTTTTTTTGTCTATACATACATATAATAAAATTCTAACAAAGTCGAATCTGTACATTAAATGTTTTTTGGAAAATCTTATTGCAATAGACATTATTATCGATACACAGGCCGAATCAATAGTTTTTAGAATTTTTGTCTGTCTGTCTAACTGTTACCGCATCACGGAAAAACCACTGGGAGGGATTTTGATGAAATTTGGTATGGTGATAGCTGATTATCCGGGTCAACATATAGGATACTTTTTACCGCAGGAAAATATCTCATTTCTGAGAAAAATATAAAAACTGCAATGTAAAAGTATACTTAAATGTAAAACCTAAGAATTTGGTTTTTGGTCATCTGAGCGTGGGCGGAGCCGCGGGTAATGCTAGTTTTACTATAAGTTTCTCAGTTTAATATAAAACAACAAAATTACTTAAATAAAGTGAATCTAATAAAAAAAAAACTTTTACTTTAAAATTTTATTATAGACTTTAAAAATATCGAAAATCAATTTTATAATCCCTCGCATAAAAATTCGGCTTCCACACTACCTACATACATTTTGGTAATTGCTTTCATCCATCGATAACGCATGTCACTTGTACACAATATTTTAACACACTTTTATTTATGAAAGCTATCAAAATGTAGTGCTAACGACCTGTCTAATTTAACGGAGGTATTATAAGAAAGTTTATAAAACACTAGTGACTCACCCTCGCTCGGGTTCGTCCCTAGTTACCAACTTATTAATAAGATTTAGATCAACTTGGATCTTATTTTTAACATTCTATTTACCAATGATAATTGAAACAAGAAAACCTTTATAGCTCTCAGAATTAAGCTGACATTCCTTGCATAATTTAAATTTTTATTAATGCTAGCACAATGTATGATAAAATTTCTAGATTCATGAAGAAGATGATGCATCTGATTGGGAAGAAGGCGAAGCCACAGATGAAGCACTTGAGGTATCTTGACTCGTAACCTTCCCAGAGTGTGGCGGAGATATCGTCCATGCAACAGGTAATAATTATAATATATATACATCTTTGTAAATGACACTCTAAAGTTGCTGCAGATTCAATCTTGACTAAGAAAACGTTTTATAATTCCCATAGTATCATCAAGTATCTAGTTATAGTGGTGTAATAGAACGATTGCGCTTTAAAAGGTTAAACGGTTCAGGAATTTTAAAGCTAGATAGCTTTAAGTATCTATGACCGAAGTTAGAAGTCTTCACAGACTAACATATGAAGTACGTGCAATAATTTAATGATTAATAACATTTTTATAATTTTAGATAATGAATTCCGAGATTTCGATAAGTTTCTGGCAGCGATATACTAGCAACGGATGGTTCGTGGAAGGAAAACTGGCTTTTCCAAATGAAAAAGATAAACAATATATAATCTGCGCCCATACCAATGCCTGTTCCTAATTCTCATACACAATATAGAACACTTATTGGTGACAGGGATGCTGAAGATACGACAGATCTTTCTGACAATGCCAGTGACGATGAAGAACAAGATGTTGAATTTAGAAGTGATATTAAAAAAGTACTCGATAATTGAAGGAGAAGATACTGAGGATATAAGAAATGTTTTAAAGTTTAGTATTTATTTATGAGAGATGAGATATTTTCCCACAGAAAAAAGTATCCTATATATTGACCCGGATAACCATATGTAATCATACCAAATTTCATCAAAATTCTTCCAGTGGTTTTTCCATGATTCGGTCACAGACAGACAGATATACAAAATAAAAAATATATACAAAATAAAGAAGAAAGATATATAAAAATTCTAAAAACTATAGATTCGACCTCTGTATCGATAATAATTTCTATTTCAATAAGATTTTCCAAAAAATATTTAAATATGCACAGATAGATTCTGCATAGTTACAATTTTATAATATGTACCTATAGAAAACGTTGGAGATAGTGTAACAAAGACTTTTAAAGACTTAAAGACTTTCATTGAAGTAACTTACGCCAATCACTTTGTGCTTACTGTCTATACATATTATATATAAGTATACGTATGTATATATTATATCGTTTATGGCTTAAAATATGTGTTTGTTTATAAAAAATATGATCTTGTGTCAAAACTCCAATTTTCTATTCGTAAATTTATGTAATGCAGTGGTAAAATGTGTAAGGCAGTGGTAGCCCAGTGGTGACGCGCTCGCTTGGGAAACCGAGTGAAGCGAGTTCAAATCCCAGGTCTCGCACCTCTGATATTTTCATGTGCGAATCATTTCCAACATGATTACCACTTGTCTTAACGGTGAAGGAAAACATCGTGAGGAAAACTGCATGTCTGAGAGAACCTAGTAAGTTTTCAAAAGACATGTGAAGTCCGCCAACCCGCACTTGGCCAGCGTGGTGGACTATGGCCTGATCCCCGTCGTATTGAAGGGAGGCCCGTACCCTGCAGTGGGACGTTAAAAAGGGCTGAATACATACAAATTTATGTAACCATAAGAAGAGTGTGTCGTATGTGATACAAAAAGTTAATAATAATAAACAAGTCAGCCACGGATCTGTATTTTAGTTGCCAGTAATAAAGGTGAAAAATATGTAACATCATATTATGAGGTGTCATTAAAAAATATTAAAAAGTGAATGCTAAGAGGAAGCTATGTAGGTATGTATACCAATATTAAATAGATAATGTATTGAATATATTGGGATATTAATACACAGCATTATCTAGTTCCATGGTAAGATACGAGGCTTGTGTTATGGATACCAGGTAGTTGATACACTACACATGCACAACTTTAAATATGTACATATTATAAATATAAACACCCCTATCTGGAGTACAATTATTCATGCTCATCACACAAATGAATGCCCCCCAGCGAGATTCAAACCCACGATCGCTGGCACAGCAAATAGGGTCACTACAAACTGAGTCAAACGTGTCGTCAAATGAGTAAAACATCTAATAGACTAAGATATTGATCATTATTTCATTAAGATTATCTATTTTCTTACCCTTATCTCCAAGGCATCGCAATACAACACCGCCAGTTTCCTAAGTCCGTCTGACTGGCTATATTTCGAATTCTCTCCTCTTTGTTAGAAAAACCCAATAACTCAACGTTTCCTGGTTTGTGAGAGGAACCCAGGACATCCGGAGCTGCATCCGTAGATATTAGTCACTTGACCAACGAGCTAAAATTGTACTATTTATAACAATATTTTGATAAACATATTTAAGAATGAGATGAGATTTTTATCCTAATACTATACCATGAACGAATTAACCTTACTCGTATAAAAAATATAAGAATGTTATTTATAAGTTTTATGAAGTTATGTGATATAGGATTCACAAAATGTACGTTTTCCCGATGTCAAATTAAATCAAATCATTAAAATATCCTGTCCGTCTTTCTGCTTGTACTAATCTCTCGGTAATCCGGGACACACCGACAACACGACTTTCTATGATGTATAGTTTTAGTAAACCTTAAAAAATATTTTTCATTGTTAAACGAAAGTGAAGCAGCTGAAGTTACTATAACTAATAATATGAACGCTTGCATGGAGCAACATTGCATCTCAGTAATGCAATTTCGAATTTTGATAATACTTTTATAGATTTACGCGAAAATTTGACATTTTAAAATGAAACTATCTCTTCGGATTTTGTCGCGGTTTTACTTTATATTGTAGCATTCATAATGTCGGGATACAAAAATATAAAATGAAACTGCGATAAAAACCGAAAAGACAGTTTCATTTTGAATTTTGACTATAAATATATTGAAAGTATATAGAGAATTAAGTTGTAATATTGTTCTTTACAAATGTCGATATATCGATAATAGTAATATTTAGGTGTTTAGATATTATATATGATACAACCCTACAAACATTGAATATCGCAAAAACCGCGTGTAAATCTACAAAAACATCAGAATTACTTCTTGGCTATTATCCCTTCTCAGATTAAATTTCTTTAACACGGATGGTACGTCTAGTCGAGAGGTAGGCGAGTAGCTCTCGAACCTCTTAAGAGGCGTGTACTTAACGCCAAACGTCATTACTTCATGTCACTTTCACGACATTCAGCTCCTCACCAAAATAAACCGCTCGTTTTCATTTTCCTCCGATATGTTATGAGATTATTAGATGGAAACGTCACGTTTGATGAGCAAATTATTGTTATGGGACAAATAAATCCTTATCGTATTTTTATATCTGCTTATGTGATTTTAGCTCAAGTTCTTTGTTTCTTGCTATTTTAATTCCGTTATATATGGATTTTTTCGTTTATTGCTGATTTTTTCATTTATTACTTTTGTTGTTATTTATTTAGAATTAAATCCAGTCAAATCTTTAGAGGATAGATTTCGCATCTGATTGTATTAGTCCCGTATTTTTCAAGTATATAAGATATTACATATGAATATTTGACTAGATCGGCCATACATTCGAAAAGCTTATGACTGAATGTGACCGCAAAATATATAATATTATAAATATTCCCCTATAGCTAGAATCGGTTTTGCGACTGGCACAAATTTTAATATAGAATACATCATAAGTTTATAACTTCTTTTAATATAATTAAATAGAAATGTTTAAGCTTTATGGAAACATAGATAGCGAGAATTTGTTTTAGGTCGAAATCATGGTAAGTGTTGTTATCATCATTTGTATCGTTAGTGTTCGTATAATATGAATTCTTTTGATTTCCCGACGCAAAGTGTCCAAAACCACTCTATTAATTCTCAGCTGTTTTTCTGTTCTATCACTAAAAAGCTGTTATAGCGAACGGAATTCAAACTTTAAAAGATGATGCAATACGGCACTCCCGCCGCACGCGCCGCCCGCCGCGCCGGCCCGCTATCGCGGACCGGAGGGGTAATTAGTTATGTTCGGGACGCGCATTACATTAGACCACGCCGCTCTCTCTTACGCCGTTGTTTTAATTACATACTTGTATTTTGTTCAAATCTATTCTGCACTCCATGTACAATAATAGTATATATATTAAAGTGTTTAATAACTAGTTTTCGAATATCATTTCCCTTAGCTATACTGTATTTTTAATCATTTGAATTTTTACTAAATATGTGAAAATTTCCTAATGCATCTAAAGCATAGAATGTGTTTTTTAATCGTAAAAAGATTAATTTTATATTAAAACTTTATAACTTCACTTAGATGTAATTTTGATGACACTTTCAATGTAACTTTAGATCCTAATTGTCTGAATTTTCAGTGCAATTGTAATGTAATGAATACTGTAATGTTGGAATGGGTCCGCTCACGTAAAGACATTAGCGTCGGTCGGAATTGGTTGCACGTACAAAACGTTGGTTATATATTTTTGTCGAAACCTAGTGGTCAAGTCTACCTATTGGGGATTAGGTGAACCGTTTGGAAGTTACAATCCTTAACATGTAGATAATTTGTAATTAGCATTTTCTCTATTGGGTTGATTTTTTTATGTTTTTTATCGACTTCAAAAGACTTTTTAAAGGTACGGAGTTCGAGTGATTTTGTGTATGTTTTTATGATTCCTTTTTTATAATCAAGGTTTAATGTATATCACCGAAAAAATTATTCTCTAGAATGAAGTAATATTTTTATTAGTGCTACAGAATTACTTTAGAATGTACGGTCGATTAATGACCTAGATTATTTACTTTGACACCATCGCTCGATTGATATTATTACAATCAAAAAACTTTACATATCACAGTTTATATAAAAAATATAATCATTTTCCTTTATTATAATAACTTTATTAAAATAAACGAAATATTGTTTGAAGTACTATTTTAAGTAAATTGTACTATTTAAAGCAAACTTTATACTTTTATTTAATTAAACTCCTTTAACTGTTTATTTCAACTAGCGGCTCACCCTCACTTCGCTCGGATTCGCTTCAAAAAAAAAACAAAAACAAACCTATCCATCGAGAACCGTGTATTTTTCCGGGATAAAAAGTAGCCTATGTGTATTCCAGACTATAATCTATCTCTGTGCCAAATTTCATTCAGATACGTTCAGCCGTTCTGGCATTAAAGAGTAACAAACGTCCATACATACTCACAAACTTTCACATTTATATTTATACATATTATATTGTAGTAGTGAAACAATAAAAATACTTTAATAAAGCAAAATTATAATCAATGACAATATATCAGCCATATTGATTTTGTGTAAAGCCTCTTCGTCAGTATAATACGTCCCGAATAGCATTTAGAGTAAAATGGATGGTCGTTGTTCGTCAAAACTGGGTCTATTCATCATTAGGGTACTCTATTTAGTGGGTATTTTGCCAGATTAAGTAGGTAGTATTTAGGAACTATTTAAGCTTCTCTACATACAGATTACTACTGTAGCTTTTAAATCAAGCATATAAGGTTATAATTAAAATATTATGCATAAGTCTTACTGCTATAACGCGCTCGCTTGAGAAACCTCGTGAAGCGGGTTCAAATCCCGGTTCTCGCACCTCTGATGTTTTCATGTGCGAATCATTTCCAACACAATTACCACTTGTCTTACAATGAAGGAAAATATCGTGAGGAAACCTGCAAGTCTGAGAAAACCTAGCAAGTTTTTGAAAGACATGTGAAGTCCGCCAACCCGCACTTGGCCAGCGAGCCCAGTAGTGGGAAGTTAAAAAGCGCTGAACGCTAATATATATATATATATATATATATATATATATATATGTATATATATATATATATATATATATATATATATATATATATATATATATATATATATATATATATATATATATATATATACGTATAAATACATACATACATGCAACGTGGACGTTAGGTTTTTTCTTTGCCTTGAACAATATGTGTTTACACATTTCATTAGCATTAATTATTCGTACTATTTCAAATTATGTAATTAAATTTTAGAAATAAATTGCAGAATTCAGATTTTCATAGTAAAGTTATTTATAATTTTAGTTTAACAATCGTTTTAAAGGATTTTTTGTACAGGGTGATGGAATAATTTACGCCTAATGTTAGCACTCACGTAATAATACAACGCGCAATTACAAGTGTATTAAATAATGACTTGACTGATGACCTGACAGATAACAACATCGAAAATAATCTATACATATAATAAAATTGTAACTAAGCCGAATCTGTACATTAGATATTTTTTGGAAAATCTTATTGAAATAAACCTTATTATCGATACAGAGGCCGAATCTATAGTTTTTATAATTTTTGTCTGTCTGTCTGTTACCGCATCACAGACAAACCACAGGAGGGATTTTGATGAAATTTGGTATAGTGATAGCTAGTTGTCCGGGTCAACACATAGAATACTTTTTAGCGCGGGAAAATGTATCATTTCTGAAAAAAAATATAAAATCTGCAATGTAAGAGTATTTGGTTTTCGGTCATTTGAACGCGGGCGGAGCCACGGGCAACGCTAGTGGTTTATATAAATCCCAGATATAAATATATATATTCTCCGGTGCTTTTCAATGCTAAACCGATTTTAATCGAATTCAATGTATTAATTGAACTCAATGTGTCATTATTATTTATAGCTACTTCAAAATGTGAATGAATTTGTATATAAAAATTCTATTGCTAACTAAAAATATTTAAAATCTTATTAGCATAGGATAAAATAATTTCATTGAACAGTATAATATAAAGCACCTAAGCAAAGAGGGGGCGCAGCACTAGTTTTAAGCAAAACATAGTATATATTATATAATGTTTGTAATTAATTTACTTGTCGGCATCTATGTTAACTGTTGCATCTAAGTTAACGGTATTCTCGCTTAATTGCTCTTCCCGCCGCCAGATTTAAAGGCTATTTTAATTATGTATATAGAAGTACATACATATGTACCTAAGTATAGAAGGGCACTTTATTTTATACTAGCGACCCACCCTCGCTTCGCTCGGGTTCTTCCTATATATGTATATATAATAATTAATATACATGTCCTATATATGTATATATAATAATTAATATACATATGTATATGGTTTTACAATAATGTATGGAAGTCTGCCCGATTTGTTGACATTTATGATTACTGCTCCGCTCCCTTGTATAGATTAAGCGTGATGATATATAGCCTTCCTCAATAAACGGGCTATGTGATGCAAAACCAGGATCAATAGTTTCTGAGATTAGCGCGTTCAAACAGACAAACAAACGGACGGACAAATGGACAGCAGAAGACTTTGTTAATTCATTCTCGTCACTTTGATAGAAACATTTTAATTAGATTCTAATTTTAATAAGTCTCAAGGTCAATATCATAACTAAGAAAACCAGCGACCGTCTGCTTCTGATAAGAATATTATGTACACTCAATTACATAATAATAATCTCTATAATATATCTACAAACTACCTGCAAGTAAACGAAACGAAACATCAATAACAGTTAAAAGACAATAAGTACTGAAGCAACTTTGTTCCAAAGGTGGTATTTTATAGTTAAAACTTATTTAATGTCACGGCGTCAGTTTCAGAGGTTAGACATCAGAAATCACTTCTCACCGGATGTGATCGAGAAAATTAGGAAAGCTCGACGCGAACGCCTCGTAACTACCGAACTCGTAAGCTGTAAAGTTTCGCCGGATGTTAGTACCTAGCTATTTCGTTACGAAACTTGGTGTTTTAAAATTGGATGGAAAATATATCATAGGAAATATTTTTGGTTGTCAGAGATTTGTTTTTTAAAGGTTTTCTTGTTATGTATTGAGAGGAATGTGATTGAATAATGTAATATTAGAATGTTGTAATGAGGAAAGGGTCGCTTAAAGTGTTTTTTTTTTATTTGTCTATATGCCTATTTGTGGCTGTCATTCTGATTTAACTGATTTGTTTTATACAAGACTCAGGTTTGTCCCTAGGTGACTTCCCCGTACAAACTTTCATTCCCATTTTCACCTCCTTAAGGGGCGATTTCCGAGATAAAAAGTATTCTATGTCCTTCCCAGGGTCTCAAACTATCTTCTTACCAAATTTCATCTAAATCGGTTTAATAGATCCAGAGATTACCTGCTACAGCATCACAAACTCAGCATCACAAACTTTGCCTCTTTATATTATTAGTATAGATAAATAGCATATTTTTTAATAGTAAGCTTTTACATGTATTTAATATAATATATTTTGTCTAACTTCAAAGAATCCATCTAAAATCAAGTATTTTTAAAATCAACTTGTTTGTTTAGACGTGGAATCTTAACAGATACGTTGTATAAAGTACACAGTTTTATCTATATATAGTACACAGCAGCTGTGTAGCTACTTTAACATTTCTAATATAACTATTTATACACATAACAACTAGGTATATCAATAAGCTAGCGACTTATCCTCGCTTCGCATCGGGTTCATCCCTAGACAAAAACGAATCTATCCCACGGGAACCGCACATTTTTCTGGGATAATATATAGCCTATATCCTACTTCAATAAACGGGCTATCTAATGCAAAAACAATTTTTTAAATCGGATTAGTGGTTCCTGAGTTTAGCACGTTCAAATAAACAAACAAACTCTGTTTTATAATAATACTTTCTTAGATTTACGCGAATACTTGACATTTTAAATAAAACTATCTTTTCGGATTTTTTAGCGAATTTATTTTGATTTTTGGTTCCCGGTGTTTCATACTAAAAATAAAAATAAATTTCGGGAAAAAATCCGAAAAGGTAGTTTTATTTAATCTGTTTTATAATATTAGTATAGATAATAAAAAGAAAAACCTGAAAATCATAATATTAATATGATCATCATCATCGAAACCGAAACCATTTCTAAATAATGGTCATATTCTAATCACATTATATATGAGTATATAATTTTATATATTATATAAAATATGCATATTGTGTAAGTTTACCAAATTTAACTTGCCACTTATTTGAGATATTATCAAGCCAACCAAAAATATTTTGTCGGAACAAGTTTTGTGGCTGTTTCTTAGTTTGCTCTTTGTAGCCAACTTAAGAGCTTTGGGAAGCTTATTACGTCAGACTGGCCCACTAAACTATTTGGTATAAGGGTCGTTGTTGTGGAAATTATTAATTAATTTAATAAACCATCTCACTTTCACATTTATTCCATGTATAGTAACGCCTAAAGGGAATATATTGTTACTTATATTTCATATAATATACTATTCTTTAATTAAAGACTTTATTTATAAAAAAATGACTTACTCTTACTTCGCTCAGGTACGTCCTAAGGTGCCTAACAGTATCATACGTGTTGCTCCAAGTCATACCGTTGTACTAAGTTTCATTCAAATCGGTTCAGCCGTTACAACACAAGGTACAACGTGAAGAAGTAACAAACATAGATACATACATAAAAAAATACGCATTTATTTTACTCTAGCGACTCGTCCCTAGCTTGCTTCCCAATACAAACTTTCATTCCCATTTTTACCACCTTTAGAGATGATTTTCGGGAAAAATAGTATCCTATGTTATTTCCAGGATTTCAAACTATCTTCTTAATAAGTTTCATCTAAATCGGTTCAGAAGATCCAGAGATTTCCCCCTACAACGTCACAAACTCACAAACTTTACCTCTTTATAATATTTATATAGAATAGTAGTCCTAATCATTAAGTAAATGACGTGTAAAATACACAATTTCATAAATATATCCAATATATCGCTTCTCTGGAAAATCTTATATACAATATATATTAATTAGTAGCTATAAATAAATAAATAAATAAATATGTTGGGACATTAACACACAACACCATCTAGTTCCATGGTAAGCTACGAGGCTTGTGTTATAGATACCAGATAGTTGATACACTATACATATATAACTATAAATACGTACATATTATAAATATAAACACCCAGACTGGAGTACAAACATCTCATCACACAAATGAATGCTACAAGCGGGATTCGAACCCGAGACCGTTGGCACAGCAAGTAGGATCACTACTAACTGAGCCAAACGTGTCGTCAAAAACTTAACTATTTCGATGAAGAACAAGAAAAACGTATTTTTATTTTAAGTGCATTATTGAAAATTGAGTATTATGACAAATAAAAATAGTGTTAAATGAGAAATGGACGTAACAATACATATATTTTTAACTTTAAATCACGATTTTTATGAGTATGAGATACTGAATTTCTTATAATATAACATGGAAGCTAAGAAAGCTCTGAAAAAATAAGTTTAAATTTTTTCCCATAAAACAGGCTTTTACAAAATATAAAACAAAAGAGTATAATGGAGGGCACATTTCAAAGGTAATTGAGCATTTGGGTAACATTAAATTACATAATATTAACATAGTATTATATTCATACGGATAACCCTATATAGTATAATAATTTTGATAATACAACTTTAGTACTTGTCCATTTACTTTCTGTACAAAGTAAACGCCAATGTTAAGGCTTAAAATTAATTGGATAGCAAAAAAACTGAATTGTTTTAACTTCAATAACAAACGATTTGCCGTATTTTTTTAAATCTATATATATATAATACAATTGTAACTAAGTCAAATCTGTACATTAAATATTTTTTGGGAAATCTAATTGAAATAGACATTACGAGTATTATCGATACAGAGTCCGAATCTATAGTTTTTAGAATTTCGCATCACGAGAAACCCACTGGACAGATTTTGATGAAATTTGGTGTGATGACAGCTGGTTATCCGGGTCAACATATAGGCTACTTTTTACCGCGGGAAAATATCTCATTTCTGAGAAAAAATAGAAAAACCTAAGAAATAGGTTTTTGGACATCTGAACGCAGGCGGAGCCGCGGGCAATCCTATTCTATATATATATATATATATATATATATATATATATATATATATATATATATATATATATATATATATATATATATAACTTAAATAAAAGTATATCATGTCCAAAAATGTACAATGCGATTTTTTGTGAAAGCTGATGGTTTCACAGTGTTTAATATAACAAGAAAGCGAACATCGTTATCCTTATAATATAAGTATAGATATATGTAAATATTAAGTTTCAAACACATCATATAGATTGATTAATCTAAACATATAATAAAATTTGAGTCGAATCTGTACATTAAATATATGTTTAGAAAACCTTATTGAAATACATATAGAGGCTGAATCTGTAGTTTTTCAGAGCGAATCGAATCTATAGATTTTTTTAGAGCGGAGCCAGGGTGAGTCGTTAGTAAAAATATATTTAGTAAACATATGTACATATCCAGCGTCATTTACACTGAGTAAATGATTTAACGCTACATAATCTGTTAAACGAGACTAGACTGAGTACTGTTATATGATGGATAGACGTCTATTACGTAATTTTGCCCATTTGTATCACATGATAATCTCTTTACTCTAATTATATTTCTTTAGAACTTCTATTCTCATTACTAATTAATTTAATTACATTAAATCACCAAAGGCAACTATCGATTACTTTTGGAAAAAGTACGTTACGATTCAAAATAATCCAAATTCGAGCTCTTTACAATAACGATATTTCGGAAAGATACCATTTAATGTTTATTATAAACACTTGTATTGTATTCAGCCCTTTTAAATGTCCCACTGCTGGGCACGGGCCTCCCTTCAGTACGAGGGGGATCAGGCCATAGTCCACCACGCTGGCCAAGTGCGGGTTGGCGGACTTCACATGTCTTTTGAAAACTTGCTAGGTTCTCTCAGACATGCAGGTTTCCTCACGATGTTTTCCTTCACCGTTAAGACAAGTGGTAATCATGTTGGAAATGATTCGCACATGAAAATATCAGAGGTGCGAGACCCAGGATTTGAACCCGCTTCACTCGGTTTTCCAAGCGAGCGCGTTACCACTGGACTACCGCTGCCTCTAAGAAATAAACTTATCACAATAAAATAACATACTCGTAATTTGCTAACACTAGCTTTTTCCGCGGCTCCGCTCTCGTACTCTACTTATGTATAATTTCGATCCCATAAAGTACTGTCATGTTGGATAGCCTATACCTTCCTCAAGAATTGGGCTATCAAAAGCAAAAAAGATTATTCAAATCTCACTGTTAGTTCCAGAGATTAGTGCGTTCAAACAAATAAGATAAACTCTTCAGAAATATTTTATTAGTATAGATTAAGTAATAGTATAGATTAACGCACCCGCGGTTTTGCCTGCGTTCAACCTAAAAAAATCTCTTGGGCTTTATGTTATAAAGCTTTATTTTTATACAACAATACAAAAATCCCGCTTGAAAAATGGGGGGTAGGTGTAAGAGACTTAAAATTACTTTACGACCTATTCTTATATATCAACCTACCAAATATACAAAAAAAAATCATTAAAATCGCTCGAGCCGTTTCGGAGGAGTGCGACCACAAACACCGTGACAAGAGATATTTATGTATTAGATGGATTAATATTATTATTATTTTTTTACTTGACACCTTCATTTTTTCAACTGACTTCAAAAAGGAGGAGGTTCTCAATTCGCCTGTATGTTTTTTTTTTTTTTTTTTATGTTTGTTACCTCAGAACTCCGTCATTTATTAACCGATTTGGACAATTTTTGTTTTGTTTGAAAGGGTATACTTCCAGATTGGTCCCATTTAAATTTCAAAAAAAAAAATACCACCCCTAAGGGTGGAAAAACAACTAATGATGAATTTTACCTACTTCTAATTGTCATATTGACTTGAAACTTTGCAAGTATTTCTATTTCCGTTGATAGTACAGTGGTTCGGTGTTGTTGACCTGATCTGATGGCAAGGCCAGAAGGTGGATAGGTGGAACTCTTCAACGGCTAATAGTAGATACTTTGAGTTTGGGCTTATTTTGTTTGATTTGACAAGCCTAACACGTTAGAATCCTTACTTTGCTACTATTGTCTACACTAAAAAGGGAAAAATAAAAACTTTTTAACAAAAAAATAAAAACCGACTTCAAGCAAAAGCACTAAAAAGTGAAAAATAACTGATTGGTAGTTTTCATTTACTATACATACCTAATCAAATATTTTCGAAGTCGGTGTGCTTTGCTTTGTATGGGCTGGGACCGATTTCAAAAATATTTGATTAGGTATGTATTTAATAGGTAGGCTTTAATTACTTAGCCAAAGCACACCGACTTCGAAAATATTTGATTAGGTATGTATAGTAAATGAAAACTACCAATCAGTTATTTTTCACTTTTTAGTGCTTTTGCTTGAAGTCGGTTTTTATTTTTTTGTTAAAAAGTTTTTATTCTTTTAAATACATTGTGACTGCATATTGCTAGAACTGTAAAGTAGACGACGTTTTTTTATACTTATACCTAATTAGTATAATATTTAGTATGTCATAACCATGTTCTAGGGTCAAACGGTTTTGATTACTATAAGTCACGGACGTGACGGTAATTATGTTCAACCTTGAATGAATAAAATATAAATTAAATAAATAATTTGTTTTTACATAAATGTACTATGTACATATATAAGTGTGAAAATTTGTGAGGATGGATGGATGGATGTTTGTTACTCATTCACGCCAGAACGGCTGAACGGATCTGGATGAAATTTGGTACACAGATAGGTTATAGTCTGGAATAGCAGATAGGTTACTTTTTATCCCGGAAAATGTAGGTTCCCGTGGAATATATTTTTTTGTATAGAGACTTACCTAAAGCGAAGCGAGGGTGAGTCGCTAGTACATATATACTTCTTTACGTAATCATTAGATGATTCCACACATTCTTACAAATTACAAACGACTGTACCTTTTTGCTTGTTGGCAAGTTTTTATGGTTACGGCTTAAGAATGAAGTTAATGTATGATATTATTATTCTTCAATACGAAGTCATCTTCATATGTTTTATATCAGACTAAAAAGCGATAAATCCACTGTATAAATAAAATACTTACAATAAATTTTATTCGGCAGAATACTTCGTGATGTCGTAAGGTTTTCCTATGAAAGGTTCTCTTGACCTTATATTAAATATTATTACTTAGTTTCTATATTTTGTAGGTTTGGA
This sequence comes from Brenthis hecate, assembly GCA_951806755.1. NCBI lineage: Eukaryota > Metazoa > Arthropoda > Insecta > Lepidoptera > Nymphalidae > Brenthis > Brenthis hecate. The sequence continues at coordinate 3,403,289 of OX638263.1, forward strand.
AAAAACATTTACGATATCTATTAGCAATTTTAAATTCTACCCTTTTTCACCTTTCTACCTTAGAAGACGTTTTGAGTTTCTGAAGGAATATTGGTACTCTTTCACTTCGCTTTAGTAAAACATTATTATTTAAAATTCGTTCTCACTGCTCCTGTTTCCTTACCAACTCCTTTGCAGAAAAGCTGCAAGTTTATGGAAAACCCTTCCAATAGACTTTAGGCGTGCCAAAAGTTTTGATAATTTTAAGCGATTATTAAAATCATATTGTCTCTTTAACATCTTATCTACATTTATGTATGTATTGTATTTATGCATGTATGTATATACATAGGTAATAGGTATGTATTTACGATATGTATTTTTGTATAGCAAATACGCAAGTACACCGCCTACCATTTCATATTAATTACTCCTACGCCCTAAGGTTGTCTGGAAGAGATCACTTATAGCGCCGCCTCCTGTGCATTATCTATTGTTGATTTCCTCTTTTGTGTATTTCTTTGTGGTACAATAAAGTATCTATCTATCTATCTAAATACCTTTTTAGAGCCTAAATTTAACAATTCAAACAATTTTTGTAATGCATTTATATGAATAACATAACGTGTATAGGGAGATATTCGGATTACATTAGTTATTGTGGGTTTGGTAAGAAATAATATTTGTAATATCAACTTTTTTGTGTATTAGCAGAGGATAATTTCAATTAATACATTATGAGATAGGTAAGCTATCAAGATACATACATACATACATTGCAGTTTTTGTATTTTTTCTCAGAATTGAGACATTTTCTCGCGGTAAAAAGTATCATATATGTTGACCCGCACAACCAGCTATCACCATATCAAATTTCATTAAAATCCCTCCAGTGGTTTTTCTGTGATGCGGTAACAGACTGACAAACAGACAGACATACAGATAGACAGACAGACAAAAATTCTAAAAACTATAGATACGACCTCTGTATCGATAATAATATTTATTTCCAAAAGATTTTCCCAAAAATATTTAATGTACCGATTCGGCTTGGTTACAATTTATTATATGTATAGATAGATATACATATATAATATCACTATGAAAAAATCAGTAAACTGAGTTTTCAGAGTTCTTACTTACATAGTTAGTAAAAAATTACACTTTCAAAAAGCAACAGGCATGTCCAGAAATCTAATTAAAACACGTGCACCGAGTATTAAGCTTAGTATAAACAAAAGTAGTTGTTGCTTATGTTTAACTTAGGTGTGGGCTTAGTCACGCACGTTTCTAAGTTACGTTCTGCAATATCCCACGGTAACGACTTGGTTTATAAGGTCAACAAGTACCCTATAGCAATCTTCGGTCTGTAAATTATTGCTATGCCAAAATTCACGTAAGTATTTAGTATACAGAGTCCACCAAAATAAATGTCTGAGTCAAGAATAGTAGCGTGATGTGCTATTTATGCTACTTATCTCGATTTTGCTATAGTTTAAATTCTTTGAGGAATAAGGGAAATTTTGTGTAATATATAAATTAAATTTAAATACAATATTTAAGCATAAAATATTCTTCTTCTCCTTGCCCATTTCCCAATCACTTGGGGTCGGCGCAGTACATCTTCTGTACTGCTGATAGGATTTGGCAAAAGTTTTACGACCGGCCGCCTGCCTGATGTCAACCCTCCTTGGAATGCTATTGTCCCTCTTTGTCTGAATGGTGTTGCGGAAGTCTTGTAATTATTATGCACTTTCGATTTTGTTGTCTTTTAAAACATTTTTTATACTATTACTTAATTTTTTTAATGTTATTTTCGGATATATTTTTAAATAAATTTTGATTACACATTATAAATTTTGTTTTTGTAAGCATAAAATATTAATAATAAATATTATACTATATGTATTCTTTTGTATTTTTTTAACATTTAAGTTCGAGACCCCGTGAAAGAGAGATAGCATAACGTTAGCTTATTGATTTTTTTCTTTACTATAACAAAACCCGTTAGCTATTTTCAACCGACTTCAAAAAGGAGGAGGTTCTCAATTCGGCTGTATGTTTTTTTTTTTTATGTTTGTTACCTCAGAACTCCGTCATTTATTAACCGATTTGGACAATTTTTGTTTTGTTTGAAAGGGTATACTTCCAGATTGGTCCCATTTAAATTTCAAAAAAAAATACCACCCCTAAGGGTGGAAAAACAACTAATGATGAATTTAACCTACTTCTAATTGTCATATTGACTTGAATCTTTGCAAGTATTTCTATTTCCGTCGATAGTACAGTGGTTCGGTGTTGTTGACCTGATCTGATGGCAAGACCAGAAGGTGGATAGGCGGAACTCTTCAACGGCTAATAGATACTTTGAGTTTGGGCTTATTTTGTTTGATTTGACAAGCCTAACACGTTAGAATCCTTACTTTGCTACTACTGTCTACACTAAAAAGCGAAAAATAAAAACTTTTTAACAAAAAAATAAAAACCGACTTCAAACAAAAGCACTAAAAAGTAAAAAATAACTGATTGGTAGTTTTCATTTACTATACATACCTAATCAAATATTTTCGAAGTCGGTGTGCTTTGCTTTGTATGGGCTGGCGCCGATTTAGAAAATATTTGATTAGGTATGTGTTTAATAGGTAGGCTTTAATTACTTAGCCAAAGCACACCGACTTCGAAAATATTTGATTAGGTATGTATAGTAAATGAAAACTACCAATCAGTTATTTTTCACTTTTTAGTGCTTTTGTTTGAAGTCGGTTTTTATTTTTTTGTTAAAAAGTTTTTATTATTTATTAACATTTATATACTCATCACTCTTTGAGTTCTATGTCATCTATATCGACATATAATAAAATTCTTATATGTAGATATAGATATAATAAATTTTTATATACACATATAATAAAATTCTGAGTTGAATCTGTACATTAAATATATTTTGGAAAATCTTATTGAAATAGTCATTACTATCGATACAGAACCCGAATCTATAGTTTTTAGAATTTTTGTCTGTCTGTCTATCTGGAAACATATCACGAGTAAACCACTGGACAGATTTTGATGAAATTTAGTATGGTAGTAGCTGGTTATTCGGGTCACCACATAAGAAACTTTTTACTGCGGAAAAATGTCTCATTTCTGAGAAATCTATACTAAACGTTAAAACGTACGTATATTATTCATTAGTCTGGGATAGGTATATTACTGTATAGTACACTCGTGAATCTAGGTTGTGTGAAAAGATGAAGCCAATAAATCTACCAAGAAACTGAAAACTTCCGCATTTTATGTAATAGTAAGTATAAAAAACTACATTTTACATAATAAGTTCTAAAATACGGTCAGCGTGTATACATCTTATCAAATTAATAATGAAAAATAACAGGGCATTTGTGAACAACAGTCGCTTCAAACCAAAACTGCTCTTATCGCATTGAGATAACAGCGGTTATTGTGTGTAGATTGACCGTAACTATATCATTTTAGTAGAGGTCATAGTTTCGAGTACAAAGCAGTTAAGATTGTGCGATAATAGTTTTAATATAAGCCGGAAGTACCAAGGTTGGTTTGGCTACAGGCTAGTAAAGAAAATAGCAGTCGATTATGGATATTATCCTCTACAAAATTGCTTATGAATATGATAAAAATTAATTTACCAAAGAGTTTGGAAAAAAATATGAGTGTAAAATTTTTACAAAGCGACATGATGAAGTTACCTGCATTCCTTTTACAAATACCTAGAGAGTTATGCCATACTGGATGAAATATTTAGTTAAGTTGTTCTGTTACATAAGTACAAACGCATGTTTTTTTATATACCTACGATATATGTACATTGTACATAAATACATATATGTTTTCCTCAAATTGTTCATTATATTGTGGTCGAATTTGACCACTGGATGAACTAGTATTCTATATTAGTATTTTTATTTAGTATCAATCTTCATTCATTTAGTAGCAATTGATCCTACTTGCAAAACTTAAGATAACAAAAATAGAAAAATATATTATTCATAAATGAAAATAAATTCTTACTTTATTAGATTGGTTTTTATGGTAGGGGCGCCATAATAGTGATGCGAATTTGCGAACCTATTTCACCAAGTTATGATATTGAGGGTACCGCTGGGTTTTAATATGTACTCCAGTTTCTCAGCCAGTATTCTGAATCGGGCGAGTCAAACATTTTCAACTGTATTGACGGAAGGACACCAGCTCTCTCTCTCTCTTTTAGTCTCTCTCTCTCTCTCTCTCTCTCTAGTGCCCTCCTTCCACGAATGCAGATATGTAAATTTGTGCTACAGCTGTTTATAAAACCTTTTAACGTTTTGAGCAATTCTATGTGATCAAAGTAACTGCATCGGCTAGCTAAAAAAGATACTTTATTAGAACAAACTACGTTTAACGCAACATAAAATAAAACGTCGTTGTATTACTCGGTTGAAGAACGAACGTAATTTGGGCATGAAATACGACTTTCTGGGAGCGGTCGGGAAGGACATAGCAGTCATGAATATTTGGCGCGATTTTATGTATGACATAACTCATATGTTATGTTTTGAAGTTAAATTAGATGGATAATTTTACCATGAATGTACAAAATGTAAGTAAAATTTATATTTAACATAATTTATGTAAAAATATTAAAAACAACTCCATCAGAGGTTATAATTTTAATTTTAAAGGAATCTACAATCTAAACTAAAATATAAAGAGATAAGATTTGTTTACATATTTTAAATCGATAAGTTCTTATATTACTGAGCCAGACTTTAATAATTTTTCACCATTGGTATGGTATTATCAAAATGGAGGCTTTATTTTGTGAGTAATAATAAGTTTTTAGCTTGAAATATCCCCTAAGAGCCATAGGTCAGTCAAGAACAAGTGTTTTAGCATCTATGGTTAAATAGACAAATTGACATATTAACACACTGTTTCTGTGAATTAATAACTACTACTATGATTTGACTGCGGATTTTGACATGGCGTCTTGGATTCGAATCCAAGGATGGACCTACAAGGATTAGTTTATTCTAATAAGATATTTTACACCTCATGCCTCGTAGATCACGTAAACTCCTGCGCCCCTCTCTATCCTGTCGTGACTTATTGAAGTTTCGGCGAAAAATATCTAGAGATAATATGGAAATAAGGAAGTAAAGTTTGTCTATATGTCAGTCTTGTAAACAATATTTTACTCAAAACATAATAAATCTAACCTTTTGAACTAAAACCGGTGAGAATAGCTTATGAAAAATAAGAGCGATTTAGACTCGCTTTACTCTATTACTTCTACTTCGTCTAGGTACCTAATAGTAGCCTATAATATATTACTTTTCTTAATAGTCTATATATGTACCTACTAAATTTCATCCAAATGTGTTCAGCCGTTTTATTATGTATAAGGAACAAACACACACACAAACAATCATACAAAATATCGCAAATAGTAATTCGATTATATTATAATGTACCTCAAAATCATGCAAATTGTGAATGGCATTAAATCCATTTAGCATTTACGTTTTAGATGATATTATGTTAATTTAATTTGCCACTTTCCATGATAATTAGCGGTAAAGCGATACTATCTAAACAAAAGCGTAAATTTTATTCTATAATATTAGTTATATCGTTCAATTATTTAAATCATCTATAATTTTAACACAATGTGGCATGAATTTCACTAGCCATTGCTATTGTGTCACAAAAAGTAGATTCGATTCCTGGTTGTAAAACTTTTCTTTATTCATTTAAATATTTGATTTTTTAAGACTTGAACTATTGACAGTTCACTTCTTTACTTCTTCTAATTTGTTCTGAACACTCAACACAAATGTTTTAATAAAAAAATAAATAAATAATAAATTTCGAGAAAGCCTAGTAATGTCACTTTTTAGTAGTGTTCTTTCTATCTCTTTCACACTCTTAGCAATTTTCCATTAACTGTCTCTGTCGTGAATTTACAACCATGTTGACAATTATTTTTAAGCATGATACAGGCGTGCCATTTTAATGTGAAGACATCCTACAATCTGTCAATCATTCATCATCAAGCCTACAAAGTTCTGGATAAACTGGAATGAAAGCTATTCATTTTTTCGAAAGAAAACCAACAAATATATATTTTTTCATTTATAATATTAATAAGAATTTGTGTATTGCTCTAATTGATGATGTTAGCTTTGACATAAGTAACAATTTCCTCTTGAAGTGAATGCAGTAGAGATTCTGACAATGCAGCAGAGATTCTGACAATGCATTGATTATTATGAATTGTAGGTCAAGTACTTCGTAGCACGTTTGTAGGTGACGTACGTTGTATACGATGTACCCTGAGAAGTCAGAAACATGAACGGTAGTATTCTATACAAAATATTTGTGGTTTCTCTTATAATAACAGTTTTTTTCCAAAGTGGAGTTATAATACTAATATATAATTTCAATTTTATAATCCACATTAAAACTAATTTTTTTAATACTCCATTTACTTATTGAAAATTCATTTGACAATTTAAATGTCCTAACCTTATGACCATCTCCATTATGTAATTTGTCCTTGCCAAAGTTTACCAAAATCTGTTTAGTGGATTAAGCGTGAAAAGTTTACAAACAGACTGAGCTACTTTCAAATTTTTAATATATATGTAGCTATAGTTAAAAAGTTATTTTTTCTATTAAAGTTATATTATTTTTAACTATTATAGTATAATGTAAATAAGAGTAAACAAAATATTTTCTCTTTGAGAATATAATACTTACCCACTTAACATTTTCTGTAATCTCACAGTGCCTCATCGAGTAATATGCGCTATTGAGTTCTGCTGCATACTAATTTAAGCAACATTTTAACCTATATTTAACTAGATAAGATGGTACTTAAAAACTATATTATAAGTAAAAAAAATAACTTATTTAAATACAACAACAACTATAATTATTTAATTATAGTGCAAATCTCATAAAAATCTTTAAAATTACTTGTACTTATTTTAGAATGTATGAAATTAAATGAAATACCAAGTTTTGTGAGTGCGTGAGGAACTTGCTATCAGAAAAGTCCACCCTCGTTATAACGTTTTTAATAAAATTGTTCACAATATTATTAAACAGCAATTTTGTACTTATCCTATAAAAAATCCTTAGTTTAATTTATTTTAATCTTTGAAACTACAAGTTAATTTGAAAAATCTTTTTATGTTCTATAGCTTTTAATTAGGTAACGCGCTTGCTTGGGAAACCGAGTGAAGCGGGTTCAAATCCCGGGTCTCGCACCTCTGATATTTTCATGAGCGAATTATTTATAACATGATTACCACTTGGCTTACAGTGAAGGAAAAACATCGTGAGGAAACCTGCATGTCTGAGAGAACCAAGCAAGTTTTCGAAAGATATGTGAATTCCGCCAACCCGCACTTGGCCAGCGTGGTGGACTATGGCCTGATCCCCCTCGTATTGAAGGGAGGCCCGTGCCCAGCAGTGGGACGTTAAAAAGGGCTGAATATACACGCTTGCCAAACCTTGACTAGGCATCACAAATTCAAACGTGTGGAGAGGGCGTTCGGCTTGATAGGTAGAACTTGTGGCCTTTCCGATCAAGTCGGTTTTTGAACACAAATGAAAAAAAATTGCGACAAGTACTTATGATGTATCCACGTTTGTGATTTGACAGATTTGAAGTTTTTGACAAGTGGCAAACGTGTGGATCTGACATTAGAAGCTATCTAACACAACGCTACGACTGTTATGATGAAATAAATTTATTTAAACTAAGTGAACGGAGCCAGGAATCAGAGCTAGTACTTTATAACTGGTTGAAAATTTATTACTTACAAGCAAATTAATTTAATAACAAACTCGGGATTAATGAAGGTCCAGATAAAGTTAATCCTGTGGTTTTGTAAAGCTGTAAGGTTTGTGTCATGTCAAATATAACTGTTAGTTAATGTTTAAAGTAGATAAGCTTGCCTTTGTTAGGCCCTAGCTTAGTTGATATTTATAAATTTTCTATAGGACGAGATATTAGGTCAACGGGACATACGACATGGACGCTCAGCGATTATGCTATCTTGCTTATTTCCTATGAGACGAGAAATGCTTTCAAAGTTGCTATTGCTATTATTTCATGCATAGTAGTATGGTGAATTAACAATTTACTTAGCAGATTTTTATAAAAAATATAATTAATACCATTATACCATAAATAAAACGTAATTATAATTGTCCTATCTCAAAAAGGCTACGCTAAAACAATTGTATAAATCAAAACTGCTGAGATAAATGTTTTAAAACTCTTCAGCTATCTATACTATAATAAAAGAGTAGAGGTCGAATGTCTGTACATAGCAAAAAAATGCTAAAAACCGAGCCACGGGGATGTAAGAAGACAAATAGAACAAATCCAGATTTTTTTCAATTTTTTTGTTTCTCTGTCTGTCTGTTTGTATGGGCTAATCTCCGAATCTATTAGACTGATTTAAATGAAATTTTGCATGGTGATACCTTATATCCCCGGGCAATATCTTAAATACTTTTTATCCCGGAAAATTAAATAGTTCCCGTGGGATAGTTAAAAAACTATAACAACTTAAACAGCTTAGTACACAAAAACTACTGATTGGATTTTAATAAAACTTTACAATAATATAGCTTATACATGACATCAACAAATCGGTTACTTTTCATCACGGAAAACTAAAGGGTTCCCGTGGGATAATTAAAAAACTATAGTAACTTATACAGCTTAGTACACAACAACTTATGCACCTAATTTAGTAAAATTTGGCATGCTGATACCTTATATTGCCGGTCAAACAACAGGTTACTTTTCATCCCGGATCCCATGGGAACTAATAGATCTCTATTAGTGTGTTTCGTGTGAACTCGAGCGAAGCGAGGGTGAGCCGCTAGTATAAAATATATTAATATTATAATTGTGAAAGTTTTGGAACAGAGATAGATTATAGTCTGGAATAATACATAGCTTACTTTTTATCCCGGAGAAATGTACGGTTCCCGTGGGAAAGGTTTGTTTTTGTTTTCCTAGAGGTGAACCCGAACGAAGCGAGGGTGAACCGCTAGTCTTATATATAAAATTTCCAAGTCACAATGTTAGTTACCGTACTCCTCCGAAACGGCTTTACCGATTTTTACCAAATTTTATAAGCGTATTCAGTAGGTATGAGAATCGGCTACTATCTATTTTCCATACCCCTAAGTGATAAGGATAAGGGTGGTCCTCCCAGACCCCACCCCAAGGACGAACCCAAGCGAAGCGAGGGTGAGTCGCTAGTAATACTATATATTAATCTGTCATATAAACTTATAGTAAGCTTTAAAATTCGAATAATCTGTGTTGCAAAAGTCCACACTTTCAAAGTTCTTCGGAAATTACAACTTTTTATAATTCATTCAAACTTCGGACCTAACAAGTAAAACACCTAAAACAAATACTTATAAAAACTTTTTTGTTTATGTCATGCTGATATGGTAATATGATGATCACGGAAGACGTAAATGATTTTATTTTAATTAAATGTTTTCTCCGTGTGCTTATTTGGCTGCAGATTACTAAAAATGGTTTATTAAATATAAATAACATTTATTAATAGTAAACTTATTTTACGACTGAAATCTATACTAATATTATAAAGAAGTGAAGTTTGTGTGTTTGTGAATTGTGAGTTTGTGACGTTGTAGGGGGTAAAAAGGGGATTTAGATGAAATTTGGTAAGAAGATAGCTTGAGACCCTGGAAATAACATAGGATACTTTTTATCCCGGAAATCATTCTTTAATGGGGTAAAAATGGGGATGAAAATTTGTATTGGGAAGAAAGCTAGTAAGTTATAAAGCTCAATTTCAGTACATAGAGTAAAAGAACATAATAAAATGTAAGTTCCTTATACGTGGTGACCCCACATATTTCAACAGCATTCACTAAAAACACAGTCTTCATGATTATATCAACGTAACTTTTGTACTTACACAAAAGCTGTATACCTGCTTGAAAATAAAATGCCTCTGTCTTAATAAGAACCGATAAAAGGTATTAAAATAATAAACGAGAGAAGAAAATAAACCGTTCTTATTTACTTATTTATATATTATTTATCACAATTCTTAGTCAACGTTGTTATGGCCTGGAGGCAATCACAATGTTTCTATAATAAAGGCTAAATAAAAGATTTCTAAGATCCATAAAAGTAAATAATTCCACTGGCTCGATGTCACTAAATCTATCCTAAATAAATAAATAAAATAAATAAATATATTGAGACATTAACACACAGCACCATCTAGTTCCATGGTAAGCTACGAGGCTTGTGTTATGGATACCAGATAGTCGATACACTACACATATATAACTTTAAATACATACATATTATAAATATAAACACCCATGACTGGAGTACAAATATTAATGCTCAACACACAAATGAATGCCCCCAGCGGGACTCGAACCTGCGACCGCTGGCACAGCAAGTAGGGTCACTACAAACTGAGCCAAACGTGTCGTCAAATATATAAAGCTGAAGAGTTTATTTGTTCGAACGCACTAATCGAACAGTAAATAATGAGTAATTAAAAGTTTTATTTTATACCGTACTAGCGACTTGCCCTTGCTTTGCACGAGTAAGTTCTTAGGTGCTTAGCACTAGCCTATGTCACTCCAGGTCATACTCCATCTGTCTACTTTATAATGATTCAAATCTATCCACACTAACATTAGTTATATTTACAAACTTCAGAAATTATTTATATATTACGATAAGGCAGTGGTAGCGCAGTGGTAACGCGCTCGCTTGGAAAACCGAGTGAAGCGAGTTCAAATCCCGGGTCTCGAACATCTGACATTTTCATGTGCGAATCATTTTCAACATGATTATCACTTATCTTAGCATTGAAGGAAAACATCGTGAGGAAACCTGGACGTCTGAGATAACCTAGCAAGTATTCAAAAGACATATGTTGTTCGCCAACCCGCACTTGGCCAGCGTGGTGGACTACGGCCTGATTCCCCTCGTTTTGAAGGGAGAGCCATTCCTAGCTGTGGGACGTTAGAAAGGGCTGAATACATACATATATACACTGCGAGTATTATACGGTTGTCCGATTTAAGAAGTAAGATCAGTGTAATAATCATAATGATCTCAGACGAAGTCGCTTGTTAATCCTAGTGAATGATTTTAAACTATTATATATATACAGCCTAAACTAAAGATATTGCTAAAAAATATTTTTAGTTCGACAAAACAAATACCAGCTAGTAAAGTCTCTCCAAACATTGTCCAACGAAAACGGTTTTCGCGTTAAAATTTTCCGTGCCAATTTTTCAGCTTAGTTGCGTTGTAAACAAAGGGTTTTTGTGAAAAACGACCTTTCATCTGCTTAAACCGAACGATTTATTATTATACAACATTGTACTTAATGCGATAAATTCGTCAGTAGCAAACATTGGATTATTAACAATTAAATAAATATTTTAAATAAAACTATCTTTTCGGATTATTTCGCGGATATATTTTGATTTTTGGTTCCCGACGTTTCGAATGCTTTACAGCAATCATGGCCACGGGAGAGACAAAAGATAGTTTTATTTAAAATGTCAAATATTCGCGTAAATCTAAGAAAGTATTAATTTAAAAAAATAGTCACGGAGCCATTCGGTAATTTCTGCTTACTTAATAAGGTTAATGTATCGCATTTTTTTTTCTTATAAATATTGAATTACGCTTGTTAAAGATATTCTCTTTTATGAAGAATATTTAATATATTTACATTTTTATGTTTTTATAGAAAATGAAGATTTCTATTTGATTAAGATTTTTAATGTAGATTAAGAACGTGAAATAAGACTAGCCTGAATATATTATAACATATAAAATAAATCTGTACATATAGTAAAATTGTAACTGGTTGTTGTCTGTACATGGATGTTTAAGAAAAAATATTATTGGGAGTCTTAATTAACGCAACAGATCCCGAAATAATGATTTTTAGACTTTTTTGTCTGTTTGTCGGTGCGTTTGTGTTGTGCGCTAATCTCAGAAACGGCTTAACCTATTTGAATGCGGTTTTCATGTATTACGTAAGCTCTATTCAACATTTAGTATTTGTTTTATTTTTACAATTTTAAAGAATCACCTATCTCTAGTAATAAAAATAATTGTTATAAAACATACAATATATATTGTAATACTGAAATATAATCACAATTTTTCATCAAGAACAAAACAAGAGTTCTTTTCATTTATAGAAAGGTATAATAAATTATTTTCATAATTTACAAAAGTCTATCGTACGGTCAGTTCGCGTGTCGCAAGACGGTGGACACGCACACCTCAAGGGCAGTGAGGAGAACTAGAGACCGTACGCTGGAATTTATTACAGTGTAATATAGTTGAATTCGGTATAAACGACAAGATTTTCTCATAGTACCAGTCTGGGCACGGCAGGGTCCCTTCCCAAGGACAACAATAATTCTCTATGGTATTCTGTGTGTTATACAAATTACAACATTAAACTTCTAGTTTGGAAATATTTCATGTTTCATTCATTGAAGGTTAACTCGTGGCTTTTAATTTTAATGATAATTTGAGACTACTTTTTGCGTTGTTTCGATTTTGTGGTATAAAAACAGATAAAATACTAAAAAAATGTATTAATTCTTACATATTATAAAATGAAGTCGCTTCAGCTGTCTGTTCGCTTAGATCTTTTAAACTACTCATATTTTAATGCAGTTTTCAACAATAGATAGAGTGATTCAAGAGGAAGGTTTATATGTATAATACATGCATATTATAGTACAGAAAAGCCGAGAATTTAAAGATTTGTATTTCATACTAACCGTTAGAAACGAGTCGCTAGTTCACAATATAAACTTTTCTGAAGTGTACTCAAATCCATTGATCCGCAATAGCGTGAAGAAGTATAGAAACACACAGCACATACTTGTAGTCAAAACTTTCTCATATATCAAGTTATTATCATTTACGTTTTAATAAATACACCTTAACTACCACCAACTAATAGACTAGGATAGGTTCAATATGTAAATGTCGTATTTTAATTAAGAAGAAAGCTTCATTGTCGACAATAACTATACATAGGTCGCTAAATCTCTTTAACTATTAGCACTAGCGCAATGTACGAATATTATTGCTTGTTTCAGGATGCTTTTAGTTTAGAAATAAGCGATTGGGGAACGCATATTCATTTCACAATTAGTCATTTCGCTTGTACCGGCTGTTTATTTTTTTTTTTAATTCTTACACCGAGTGAATTTGATATTAATCAAGGGTTAGATAACAGAAAAGTAAGCCTCAGCTAACATCCCCCCCAACGTGCGTTAACCTTGTCGTGGTGGGGGGGCTCAGTAGTGCCCGGCAATACAGCCGGGCGCGAAGCCGAGAAACGCACAGGGAGGTGGCCCACTTCGGTGGGCGGTGGGAGACGGCTCTCGTCGGAGGGCGGTGTACCATGCGGGTTGCTCCTGGTACTTCTCTGATAGCAGAGTGGACCTTGGAGCAACCCCGTGGTTGTTGTGATCTGCTTCGGCAGACCTGCCGTCGGGGCGTCGTAGTTGAATGCGTAAGCGATCCTGCGATGCCTCATTAAGACGGGGGAAGGCTTTGTTGGGTTTTAGTGGGTAGTACTGGCTTTGCCGGTGAGTCCCACACCTCGTGCGTAAATGCATTTCCCAACGTTAAAAAAATAGCCTCAACTAACATACCAAGATGGACAGCACGTAGCACGCTTATGACTGACTGAAGGTCTTTCCTTAGAGGCTTAGACTAACGATTTTTCTTTTTTTTAAATGGAAAATCTAAAAATTTAGCTTTTTTTAAATTTCATATTTTTTAATATTTTTTAGTGATTGACGTATAATTAATGAAGTTGATTATTATTTACTTAGCCAAGGATGATCTAAAAATATTATAATTAATTGATAAATTTTAAAACTATTTAATCAAAATTTTCTGACTATTTTAGATCTAACGATACTTGAGTTGCTGACGATCAAAGTTCCACTTTAATAGAGGAAAACTAACTTTAGTCGATATATAATTACAAGGTAAAATGCAACGCCACCTCCCGTGCTATTGACATAGATACATATTTCTAATAAAACAAAATGTTTAAAAGTCTTTATAACTAAAATATAAGCATAACAATTTATTTTGGTTGAGTCTAATATCATCGGAGAAATAATTAACGAAAAAATTAACAACTGTAAAATAATATAAGTGAAAATTAACAAGGGCAAGTCCAATTTCCTGATTAAAAAGACGGTATGGACCTCAATCTACCACGCTGTTCCAGATCAAAACAAAATTTATATTCAATTAAGAACATTTTCAGCTAAACAAAACAATAAAGGGTTTTTGATACTACCATAATTGGGCGTATTACATTAGATTGAAATATAATTATACCATTTTCTTATGCATTGAGTAATTTCACGCAAATATTACCGTGGTAATATGTATATAGTAATATGTATATAATATATTCGTGAAATGGATCTTTATATTTATTCTTGTATCAGACGGTTACCTCTAAATGAAATTTAAACCGGTTTTCATATTTTTTTTTCTTGCAACCTTTGTAAGCTTGTATTCCGTGTTTAATAATTTCGGAAGTGCTAATGAAGTGGATTGACGAGGATGGGTAAAAGCTTATTAAGATTTGTATATTTTCTGTAATATAACCCTTGAAACAATGATTTTTAAAATTATAAATAAATATATATTTTACTACCGACTCACCCTTGCTCCGCTCGGGTTCGTCCTTATACAAAATAAATGTATCCCACGGGAAGCGTACATTTTTCCGGGATAAAAGGTAACTTATATGCTGTTACAGATTATAATCTATCTCTGTGCTTAATTTTATCCAGATTCGTTTAGCCGTTCTCTCGTAAAAGAGTGAATCCTCATAAGCTTTCACATTTAATATTAGTATGGATGGTATTAAATTGCATTCTTTTTTCTTATAAAGTCAATTAAAAATACTTTCTTACGTTATTATTCATTTACGGTACTATAAAAAATTCAATATACACCGTATATTTTATAACATTACATCCACGTGCTGGATTTTATTATTTTATAATCGTATGTTACTTTAAACATGCACGCTCATTTAATCAAGTGAAAGAATATTATCCGCTACAACATAATGTCGATGGCGTGCGATATTTTGTTTGCTTATGGATAGAATTTTATATTATACAAGAACGATATATAAAAACGATTATATAAAAACGAAGAACAAAAACAAATGGATTCCTCGGGAACCGTATATTTTTCCGGAATAAAAAGTAGCCTATAATCTATCTCTGTGCCAAATTTCATTCAGATCCGTTCAGCCGTTCTGGCGTGAAGGAGTAACAAACATCCATACATACTCACAAACTTTCACATTTATAATATTAGTATAGACTAGCGACTAACCCTCGCTTCGCTCGGGTGCGTCCTTACGCACGAGGTTTTTTTCGCAATTTCCTAGGTTTTAGTTTTTTTTGCACGGAACCTAATACTTTTTTTCTAAATAAAAGTTACTCTTTAAAACATCAGCTATCTGCCAGTAAAAGTCCCTTCAAAATCAAGAACAAACAAACAGACAGACAGACAAAAACAAACAAACAGACAGACAGACAAAAAAAGATGTTTTTTTTATTATTATATAAGTACCGTAGATATATATTTACATAGGTTTTTATTAAAAAACTATTATTTTGACATTACAGACAGATATTTCAATTTTATTTATCTGTATAGATTTTGTACTAAGAAACAATCTTTACTTGTAAACCAACTTCTTAAAAAATAATGATGTTTTTTCCTATGTTGTGTTCAATATTATAAATAGGAAAGTTTATTCGATAATTTATGTTTTTTCACGTAGAAATGAGGCAACGAATCGAGG
The DNA here is from genome assembly GCA_951806755.1 of Brenthis hecate. Classification (NCBI taxonomy): domain Eukaryota; kingdom Metazoa; phylum Arthropoda; class Insecta; order Lepidoptera; family Nymphalidae; genus Brenthis; species Brenthis hecate. The sequence goes on from OX638263.1 coordinate 3,419,215, forward strand.
CAGATATAATATTATGGGAAATTCCAGTAGTTTATAGGTGGGGGAGTCGTAGTTTACTTATACGAAGTAGGTAGCCTACGTGCCGGCACATCAAGTTGTTACCATGGGATATAACTCCGTTGCCAAGAATGACGCGAGATCACAAATTGTACTAAGACTTTATTTTATGACAAAGTACTACTTTTAGCACAAAAAAAAATGTTTCATAGCCTTGTTGAACGTATACTTATCTTTAGAAAATGTTACTTTGCTTAGTATAAAAGAAGCAGTCATTGTTAATTACATAGAAATCAAAGTGAACTTTGAATCTACTATACAAATAAGGTACATACTGATATATAGTCATAGACATAGAGTATAGACTGAGCAATACTGTCATAAAATTGATCACTCTTTAGAAAGAAAGCAAACGTGCGCCCAATACCTGTATTTTATTCCAATTTGAATTTATAAATGGAATATAAAAAAATATATAATATTATTGAAAATTATATTATAATGGAATTTAAAATGATTATAAATATCTATCTTAGTAAATGGCATTTCAATTAATACAGAATACTTCTGGCCGCAAATTCATTGTCTCTGTCGCTTTTCCGCCATTTTCAGCTGACAGCTTACAAAGAAACACTCAGTCCACGCTCTATGCATACAATATACACCAATAATTCAAGTTATTAAGCTTAGAAATATGGCATAGGGAAATAAGCTTTGGATTGTAAAGTTCCCTTTGCAAAAACGACTTTGGCCAAGTAAAGTGACAACTTAAAACTGTGAATCTCATCTATAGAACATCTCTATGGGACTATATGAAGCAAGTGGCATTGCGATTCAGCGGGGGAATGCAGTTAGTATGGCCACAGTACCTCAGACATGACTTGTACAGTAATTGCACTACTAAATATAAAATGTATTTTTTCCACGTAGTATTAAATAAGCAGGTATAGATTCTGTTTCACACTATTTTTTTTAATTAAAGTACTTGAAAAATAAAAAACAGAAACAGAAATTTTGAATATACTCGTAAGAGACTATGTACTCGTATCTCTTAAGTACCACCTATTATGCTGAAGATTTGATTTGATTAAAGTCGAAAAATTTTTTGGCCACCGCCCACCACTCAATGGTCCATAGTTTCACTTAATTGTAACATCGACAAAAGTAGTGTATGTTTAGAAAAAGTATAGTTCCCTATGTGAATAATTTCTTATATAATATAAAATTAATTCTCAGTTTCATAAATTATAAAAAGAAAAATTTTTTTTATCTCTTTTAATAACAAGTGTTTATCACTCAGTGCTTAAAATTCGAGCGTAACTGTTATTTTTTTTATTAAAAATACTAAACCTCGTAAAACTAAACAAAAAAAATCGGTTGACAAACGGAAGAGAAAAAGGTACTAAGCTGTTTCGTTTTTGCCTATTTATATAACGACGTAAAATATCTAAGATGTTAGTAGTATGTAGAATGTTAGTCTCAATCTAGTTAAAAGAAATTGGATACGACTAACTCAGCATATAATATTTCGATGTTAAACTAAAGAAAACACAGTAAATTTTGATAATAAGTAAAAGGAAACGGTTAAAAAACCAGTTAACTATTGATATATTTTTTTATAGAAGAGGACTTTGACTTAGTAAGCTTAATTGGCGTTTTTAGGTTTTTTTCTACTTAGTAACACGTCTCAGTAATTGAGGTTGCGTGTAAGTAAAAGACAATAAAAAACCGTAAATAGTAATTAATGTATAATAAAAATATTTATTCATTTGTGTTAAAAAAAAAACATTTGAAAAGAATCGGTTTTATTATTGGTGTATTTTGCAATAGTTTGTTTTTTTTCTAATTAAGGCTCCATACTATTGCTACAGAAACTACAATAGATGCAATATTTATTCATATTCTAATTATGTAATATATCTAAAGCTTTCTTTCACATAAGCTTTATGATACAATAATATTTTTATTTTATGTTACTTATAACTGTATAAGGAAAAAACATTGTAATTCGTAACAATATTATTATCTGCAATAACCAGCACAAATAGACTATAATTTGGACAATATAAAGTACTCTATCATTATAGTAATTGACCATTAATTAGGACAGAAAAAATTAATATAAAATAAATTAATATAAAAAAAATATATCCACAGCAATTTTTCAATTCTATGTCATATTGAATAATTACTTGAAATGTTTTAAAAAAAAATTGTAAGGCTTGTAGAGATCTACACCTAACTCATTTAGTACTCTTGGAGGTATTATTTTTATGTAAGTTAATAATATGTACTTAATAGTTTAATTAAACTTATCTTAAATACTTGATAATAGCTTCGACACACTTTTAATTAATATATGTAGGAAAGCTTGTACTTTCTCACGTTCACTTCACATTTTTAACATAAAAAATGAGCATCGAATTTAAAAATTTATATCAAACTTTATAAAAGCTTAACTTCTTAAACTTAAAAAACGACTCACCTAAACTTTTAAAATCCACAAGTCCATCATATCACCACAGCACAAAACCCTCTAAACTTAGAAAAAACTTTCAATTCCTATACCATCAACTGTACATACACATAATAAAAGTTACATATATAGCACAAAGTTTTTCAAAGTACTAAACACCATTACGTACGTTTCTCCAGCGGGAAAACCGTTAAGGGAATCAAAACACGTCCAAACGACACGGCATTCGGCCAATTACTAAAGTTCTCACGCAAGTCTGCGCTAAGTTCATTACTGCGCATGCGCGAAACCGATTGACACTGTAGCTTATACGTTGAACGCGAATATTCATAAGTTAGTTTTTAGTTTTGTTTTGACGGATGTTCCCCATGGGTGCTATAGTGGCTTGCGCGTAGTTGTTCAAAGGGAAACAAGTGTATTTGTATGAGATTTTTCCCTTCCGATACAATATTGTATTGAGTAAAAAGTTTGAGTGATTCCTATTATTTATTCTTGGAATATGAATTATATTTGAGACATAAATATTTCACTTTTAAACAATAGAAGCCGATGAATAATATGTTCAATTCAATTCTTTATTTGGCTTCTTTATTTCGTTTTTCACTTCAATAATTTAATAGGGATTATAATTATACTACACTGAGTTTTATGAGTTACTAGAGACACCCTAGCTTCGATCTAGTGGGATTTTAGGTGCATAGGAGTAGTTTCTATGTTACTCAAGGCAATAGTCATTTGCCCCCGATCTGTGTTTAACTGGTCGTGGCCACGGCCAGGCACGAAGGCAAGAAACGTACTTGGGAGACAATCCACCTCGGTGGAGGTTTACTTTACACTATACAGGTGGTACATACATTGGTATAGTGGTTGTTAAGGTCTGCCGTCGGGACATCGTGGTTGAGTGCGTAAATGATTTTGCATTGTCTCATTAAAACGGGGAAGGTTCTGTTGGGTTTTAATGGGTAGTACTGGCTTTTTAGTCGGTTAGCAAACTGTATGTATATAGGTGGAATATGTAAACGCATTTCCCAGCATTATAAAAGGCCATAATCTATCTATATACTCATCTAAAAATATCCAGTCATATAAGAAGTAACAAACATACAAAACTTTCGTATTTATAAAAGTTGTCCAATAAAAAGATTGTAAAAATACCAAAAATTCTATTTATACGCACATACAAAAACGTGTAACATGAAAGAAATAAAATATGTGGAAAATTGAAAATAAATCCAATAAAACTGAGCAAATAATTTATTTATCCTCATGACATATCAAAGAAATTGTGTAAATATTCAAACCGCATTATCGTATAGATGAAACCGATGTAGTCAAAGTTCCGTATCTCCATTCGCATATCCTACAACTCATTCATGCAAGCGAAACTAACATATAAACGCTTTTATTGAATACTGCACTTATATAGTGCTTGTGAATACCGATTTAGTATGAAACAGTTTAAAAAAATATGCTTTTAACTTTATGTTATTGTCACTATTTTAGTTTAAAAGTTAATCTTGATTAGTTATAAAATAAATGCTCTAACTAGCGACTCCCTCCTGTTTTACTCGAGTGCGTCCTTACGTCCCTTTTTCCTATATACTATTGTAGGTCACTGTCTATTGGCGTAATAAATTTTATCCAAGTTAAAAATATACATACACACATACATATAAACGTTGTGTCTTATATAGTACATGTAGATTCATTTCAATGGCTTATATTATGTATGTACCACTATAAATACTTTTAACCAACTTCAAAAATGCACAATATATGGTATTGATTTTTTGTATGTATGTATATGAGTATGTTACGCAATATCTCCTCTGATTGTTGATTTTCATGATTTTTTTTAATGAGACTTCACACCTAAGGAGAATAACTAGGTTAAAGTAGGCTTAAAACCAATGTATGATTTTAAACCTACTTTAACTGAAAATAATAAATGTTTATAATATTTATGATTACTTTCATTTGCACATTAAAAAGAATATACAATAATTCTTTCTGTCTTAGCCAGATCGCGGCAAATATGTACTTAGAAATACAAATATGTAGCTAGAATATTAACTAAATGAAAAAAAAATATATATTAGAAAAATGATTAAAATTACAATAAATTGTAACAGACCCGATGTCTTCAAAAGGAAATTATTAATGAAACAAATTTTTTCGAGAGACAATTCTTATTAGTTCATCAGCCACCAACAATAATCCGCGAGACATCTTTTAAATCGCCGAGAGCTAACATCTAACCCCTTTTATCAGAACGATTGTACAAAACCACTCAACCCTTTTAATCCCCAATCCGAAATGCGTCCGGTCGTTAGCCGACATTAATGGAATCCTCCGGTTAGTCTTCCGTGAAAATAACAAGGAAGGATTTTGGCAATTCAATCTGTTACAAACAAAAACATAAGTTGACATTTGAAAAGACACTGTGCAGAAACTTTACTCCTATATAACCTTGAATTTTATAATTTAACTAGCATTGCCCGCGGCTCCGCCCGCGTCCGATGACCAAAAACCAAATTCTTAGGTTTTACATATTAGTATACTCTAACATTGCAGTTTTTGTATTTTTGCTCAGAAATGAGATATTTTCCCGTGGTAAAAAGAATCCTATATGTTGACCCGGATAACCAGCTATGATCATACCAAATTTTATTAAAATCCCTCTAGTAGTTTTTCTGTGATGCGGTAACAGGAAGACAGACAGACAAAAATTCTAAAAACTATAGATTCGGCCTCTGCATCGATAGTAATGTTTATTTCAATAAGATTTTCCAAAAAATATTTTAAGTAGAGATTCGGCTTAGTTACAATTTTATTATATGTATAGACAACGAATTACTTGCTTCGCTAAGTCACTAGATGTAATTTTTATTATCAAGAGTAGCTTTTGTGTTACTCCAGGTTATTGGCGTGGGTCTATGTATCTTTCGAATCTGTCGAATGGCTTCAGCGTAATGGAATAAAAAATATACGTACATCTTAACATATGTATGTAATAAAATAAATAAATCATAATATGACACTTCTAACTCCAAAAGGACCAGATTGGATCATATCTATTCACATATTACGAGAATAGAATGCAACACTTTCAACGCAGATCCATATATCTGTATGTCTATAAATAATATAATCGTAGTATAATTGAACGATTGACAAAAAAATCAAAAGTTAAAAGTTATAGTAATAACTATATACTATAATCATTAAAAATTAAAAAAAAAAACACAATCTGGACCCGATCAGTGGCGATGTTGAGTTATTGAGAGGTTTTATTCTTATTTCCGATTAAAGCTAACAACATCTGAATGGTGGGCTTTTCCTATTTAATATCTAAGTGACTCCAAGGATCAAAAGTAGTAAATCGAAGATGAAATCGATAGGTTATCTTATAATTTTAAGTATGTACCAATAGAGACATGATAATATTGTAGTATAAATATTCTATTGTTGTATTTCCAATAAATCCTATATAAGGTAATAAAACTGCACTTAAGAATTGGGATCTCAATCTGCTATCAACAAAAACCAAGTTGGCAACACAAAATGCCCGGCAACATGTTGAGACGTGTTTGCCTTGATTAATTAGGTAGAACGCGAGGAAAGCTGCTTGAAATAAAGCACTCGGAAACTCAAGCAAAAAATATACAAAGTATTGCCGTCCTTATTAGTAATGTAATAAAGACTAATTCCTCTTGTCATGTTGGGAAACTTTGTTTTGTTTCGTAATTATTATGGCGTATTTGCTTGTGGCTCGTTCCTGTCATATGAAAGTAGTTCGCGATTGTACTCGTGATTCGGACATATGCGGCACGGAGTGAATAGCAGATGTTACATTGCTAGTGATAAATTATATACTAGGGAATTACCCTTTCTTTGCTCGGACGTGTCCCGAGGTTCGTTTTTATTTTGCGAAGAACCCTAATTTTTTTTTAAAATAAAAGCTAAGTTACTCCTTATCACATTAGATATCTGCCAATGAAAGTCCCATTAAAATCAGTCTAGCCACTTCAGAGTTTAGCTGGAACAAGTAGACACACAGACAGACAAAAAATTAGAAATGATGTTTTTCTTATAAGTATCGTATATAATTTCATATGCATTTAGTAAAAAGCTGCTATTTTAACGTTACTAACAAACACTTAAATTTTATATATTTGTATAGATGAGAAAAGTTATGTGTCCGTCTGTTTGCTAATCTCTCAAAAAGAGAAAAATATTACAAGAAACCTTAGAACTTCTTTCCCTAACAATTTCTTTCGTGTAACTAAGAAACAGTAATATTGCTGTTTATGAATTATTAAAAAAAAAATTATTAATAATTTTAGCAAATACTGTATTGATTTCATTAATAAGTTCATTAATTAATATTTCTGTTTGTTGTTTAATGATGTTACATATTTTAGTACGTATTTATTATTCATTAAAGGTTTGATACATTTAAATCTATTTCTAATTCACTGGGCATATTGATCATCTTAAGGGAATTGAATATTTAATAGTTTAAATTATGCTTTGCTATTTATATTCCATATATGTACATTAGGAGAGTATTTATGTTTAAAATAAAACTATCTTTTTGGATTTTGTGATGGTTTTTTAAGTGAAAACTTCTATAGGCAGATTTGGATGAGGAGTAAATTCATGTAAGTCATCATCGACATGGTCACGTGACGTGTTGACGCTAACTCTCGGAGTGTCGATAGTTGTCAAAAGCAGATAAATGTAAACACTTTGAATTTACAAATATTAATTTAAGATCGATCAATTAATTTGAATATCCAAAAATAACAACTGTTTGTCTATAGTTTAAAGTTTTCACTTCTGTCGGCAGTCCTCATGACTGCTTTTTTTTATATTGAAGTTCTCCGACGTTTCGAGCGCAGCAAACATGGTCACGGGAGATTAAGGTTGAAGTCGTCTTATCTTGTTAGATTTTTTCGGAATTCAAAAAATTTTTTTAAAGAGGAAATTAACAGAAATCAACGTTTTTCTTATACCCGAGATGAAGAATTTCTAGAAATAGTTTCATTTTACACTTATTGAATATATAAACTAAGCAAAGCATGAATTTAGAATTTATGGAATGACCCGCTTAGATGCTATTCATATATTTCAGTATTGGTATAAAAGCTATATATATATATATATATATATATATATGCCATTTATTTCAAATAAAATGTAAATGACAAAGTCTAATTAAATAAGTTTGTAGGTTTCTGTTCGAAGTGAGGATAAAATAGGAAATGATATTAAATAAAATGATTATATGACAGCGACAATGGTCTCGCCCCGGTGAGTTTTTGTATTCATAATTAATTTTATGTATAGGTAACACCAATTTTAGGCATATTTTATTATTAACAGTCGCTTATGTGTTGAAGTCTTATTACTATGAAAAATACATTTATGTATAGGTAACACCAATTTTAGGCATATTTTATTATTAACAGTCGCTTATGTGTTGAAGTCTTATTACTATGAAAAATACACCTAAGTTTCTTTTCCAACCTTGGTCTCCTGCACCATGCAAAATGTCGTACCGACAGAATATAAAGATCAAAGGAATAGAGCTTGTTTATGACTATCTCTACAGATTAGCCGTTATAGCTTACTTTGGTAACGAAGATTTCATTTAAAAACATAAGATCGTTTCACTTATTATAAATTATAATGACTTTTATAGTTTTTATTTAATATTTCCCTAAATTACGGAACTAAAAATGGAAGATATAATTTTTTACTCAGAACTTTAATAAGAATATATAAAAATAATAAAATAATTATATAGCCTTAGCCGCTTTAATAACAGATTATGTTCTAGATATTTCGTAGCTCCGTAGCACCGTAGCATGTTTACTGCTACGCTAGAAAATATAATAATGCCTCACAAATTCTTAACTTTGTGAAGTAATGAAAATGGTCACAAAATGCGTTAAACGACTATCATGGCTGGGAAATATTTATCTACTTGGTGGTCATGAGGTCGAATCCTGTCATCCAACATTTTTATGAGATAATTTATATATATATATATATATATATATATATATATATATATATATATATATATATATATTAATATAGGTCTAATTTTATAACTATATTTATACATATATCTATGTTTGTAAAATGAAACGACTGTAGAATGCTAGTAAAACAAGACTATGGATTATGTGTGCATACAACACAGATGAATTTAATATCAAGACGTGGCAAATGATTATACAAAAAACTGTTTTGTTTTACCAAATTCCTAAGTGCTGTCACCTAACAACATACATTTTTTCGACATAATTTCAAGGATGGAAAAGCGAAAACGATGTGATGTAAAATTGTTGTTAATCGTGACTCCTCCATCAAAAATACACTTAAAGACTATATACATAAAGTACACATAAGTGAACTTCAGGTCAGTGTATAGATTTCGCGGGCTATAATGAATAATTTTAATTCTAGATTTCGTAAATATCATATCAAAAATATACATATTTTTATTAATACATCAAGAAAATAAAAAAAATATGTATACAAATTAATAAGATCGTAATCCGGTCTTAAGACATATTATTAATTATTCTACCATTTATTTAATAATAAATAATTATGTATTTTTTATTATAATAAATATTAAATATAATATTGTACTCGTAGCATAGATATTATCCAGCAAGCTACTACAACATTGTTATAATACCATTATAACTTGCAACTCAGTACAATGATAACTGAATAACTAACTTCTAAGTTCATATAATATATTCATAATGTGCAATCACCCTTATATTACACAGACCCACACATGTAATAGAATAGCCGTAACTTAGTTGGCCGTAATTGTCTTAGCACTTGCAATCTCTAGGCTACGAATTTCGTAGCTTCATAGCCTCGTAGCGCCGTGCTACGCTTACCGAAACGCTACAAATAACCTAGAAGCAAATCTAATAATGTGTAATGAATTCTATAACATACTATGAACATGGGAAACTGTGAAACCACAAGCTGTATTCTCTACCTTTATACTCTGGACTGAATATGTAAGTTTCGAACTAAAATCTTAGGCTAAGTTTTGAACTAAGTCGAGTTAAAATCTTTTATTTAGGGCCTTCTCTGGTTTTATACATTGTGATTTTTATACTTTTAAAACTATTTAAATAAAATATCTTAATAAACTAACGTAATCTTATGTTGGAAGATTTATTGAGAATTACACTATATTCTCCATACTTCCAATTGACAATCTAGATTTAATCTTAGCACTTGCACATAGCATTACGAAGTAATCTTATCAAATACTTCAATAACATATATAATATATATTATCAACTTGAGAACACTCAAGAGCGAGAAGAGATATAAAAATTGCATTTTTTGAGGAAAAACACCTGTATAAATTAATTTGAAGAATAAAACCTTATCTAAATACAAAATTTGATCCAAATCGTTAGAGGCGTTTCCGAGATACATGAAATAAAATACATTTATAAGAACTGCTCATATAATATATTATAAGGTACTCATATCTACTTAAAATTTGAGTAATTACATTACAAAAAAGTTATAGGGCATGCTAGCAAGCAATAATATCTAAGCTGGAAGGAATCCGTGTATTCAACTCGAATATGCCAAGTATAAGCTTCTATGATTCTGTACTGAATACTAAAACAGATGTTATATGGTAGAATACGTAAAGAGCATGAATATGTAACATTTTGATCCTTATTACTTACGATTTAAGGGCTACGAACGGCCGGCCATGCGAGGCTTAACACTAAGAAATTAAGTCCGTTTCTAGATATGCCATTCAATTATTCATACATTTCACACTGCATATATCATACGTAATGAAAATATACTGATAATATAAGAGAATTTCGAAGTTCACAGGTATTTTAGTTACAGATATGTCACTATCGATGTGTAAATGCGAATAGGTCGAACTAGAATTTATTTGGCTTAAAATGAATAGCTTTGAACATTTGATTATGAAGCAAAAGAAATACGTTAAAATTATGATTTATATAAAATTTTAAGTTACTACTTTAGTTATAATATCTAACTTCTAAATTTTATGGCAGATTTTTTGAATTTAACGTAACATTCCAATAGAATTTCATTTCCAAAACTACTTTCTCAGTGCACTCCTCGGTTATGCAAAGAATGCGCTACTGCGCCACCACGATATACGTTTATTATATAGAATATGAAGATAGCGCCTCAATTTTACAAGCTAGATATAAAATTGAATTGAAACAATGTAATCCCTTATTGAAAAGACCTGACCCATTGAAGTACTCTTCACTGCGGGTTATACGTGAAAAGTAAGGATATGTTATTTTAGGTGACCCCACAAGTGATAGCGAAAATTGAATTTTGGTCCTTTGTGAACTCAAATCGAGTTATATTGAGCGATGACGTGGCTGAGTACGTCAATGCACAATATATGTGAACATTTATCATAAGCTTGTGTTCAATTTCTGTTTGTGAATTGAAGTACATGAAATGGAGATGTTTATTTAATGTCACTTCAAAAACAAACTCAAAGTACTCCAAAATGTAAACTTTAAGTTTACTATACAACAAAATGAGTCTTTACATCAATATATAATTTAAATATCCTTAATATTGTTATTACAACTGACTTATGACAAAACTAAACTCTGAGTTGGAAATAAATAGATAAATTAGAAGTTAACATATTAAACATACAGTATAAAGAATGTAAGATATATAATTGAATACACATATACACTAACAATCTTACAAATAAATACAACGAATAAAATTAAAAAATGTACATAAGTAATTCTCGAAACTAGACTATTTGATTTAAATAAAAGTTAAACACTAAATAAAGCTTTTCGTACTTAGTTTTCCTAGTTTAATGTGTTGATATTCATTTCTCTTATTTTCGGACAGTTTGGTACTTTTGATATAGAGTGTTTTAGTTTTGATGCCAACGCATATATATATATATTATATATATATATATATATATATATATATATATATATATATAAATATATATATATATATATATATATATATATATATAGCTTTTATACCAATACTGAAATATATGAATAGCATCTAAGCGGGTCATTCCATAAATTCTAAATTCATGCTTTGCTTAGTTTATATATTCAATAAGTGTATATAAGTGTATAATATATAAACACTTTTATTTTGTTATCTACAATATGTCTAAAATAATATTATAAGCCTAAAGCATTTGCTCTTCTGCTTCATATATTCAGTCAGATTTGAAAAATTCTTCATGCATTTTATTAAGTTTATTCAGAAAGGCTATATGCTATCTAACAAGACACAACGAAACATAAGAAAGGAGAATATGGCTAATAAATTATTACAAGAATGGCGGTAAAATTTAGAATAACACATATTTTAGTTTCTTTCTTTCATTATTAAGTAAATTCCGATTACTTTCTAATATTTACGAGCATTTTTGAATTTGTTTATCTAAATGTAGACTAAACATTCAAACAATTTATAACTCTGCATCATTGAATCATACTTCGTTCTGTGATTTTAGTAAATAAGAAAAATAAAAAAAGTAAAGTTTCATTTAACTTCTAACATTTAAATTAGCCTTTTTAAATTCTGAATTTCTGCGTACTTGTATCTTTGAAGCGTCCCAACATCGGGATGTTTTGGAATTCTACGATCCGAATGGTCTTTTCAGCTCGTTTGTCTTGAATAAATCCGGCCACTCGTTCGGCTAAGCGTACACAGCTCAATTCGCTAGTATATTTTGTTTGATACTTTATTTTGTTTTAAATTATCAATTTCAAAACATTTTTAAAATGGTTTTATTAATTTAGCTTGACAGTATTTCTATTTATCATCATTTTGTTAAATATTGAAAGTTGATTTTAATCTATTTTTAGTTTTAAAAAAATACAGTTTGTCCCTAATTGCTGTGGCAGCGGTCGCGGGTTCTACAATGTAAACATGTACATAAACATGATTCATTGATACATGGCGGTTTCTAAGATCTAAACACTAAGATATATATAGCTATATATAACGTATTTTATACGCTTTGGAGCGTTAAAGATAATTAGCAACATAATTTATTTTTTCCTTTATTTCAAAATATGGAACTAGAAAAAATTTTATAAGAAAAAAATCTAAGAAATAAACATACAAAAAATATGATAGATAAGTCTGAGTTAGTTTTTATAATTTTTTGCCTACTTCAAAGCTTACACTATTATCAAATATTATCATTTTTATAAACTAAAAATCAGACATCGTACGGCTAAATAATACAGCTTTTTAGACATCTACCATTTGATAACGAAAACCTAAAAAGATGTCATAAAGCTTTTGGATGCTCATAAAGAAATATCTAAGGTGCGTTTAAGTCCCATAAAAGAAAATAAAAAGAGATTTTCAAAATAGAATAAATACAATCTCTACTCAAAAATTAATTCAAAACAATATAAATAAAAGATGAAACTAAAGCAAATGAACTATGGATTTTTTTCATAAAGTGTAAATCTATTTCATTTCTCTTTATAAATTCTCACTGCATTTGCTATGACAATAATTTACACATTTTAAAGGAATATTTGACCTGTACAGACCGAGCGCACTAAATCGCGTTCGACTTTCAGTAACTTTTTTAGTTTTATTCGGCTATTCCCGACCAGTCTTTGGCTAGCCCATATAAAATAGCAGTAATATGTTGGCAAAAAATTTCATAATTTTTCTATATATTGTTTTTTTTTAAGTTTTATAGATAAATTGAGATATTCTCGTAATATATACAGAAAAATAAAATTAAAATGTCTATTTGTAATGTCAAAACAGCTTTTTACTAATAAGAAAAAAAAACTAATTTTATAATTTTTGTTTGTCTGTCTGTTTGTTCAAGCTAATCTCCGAAACGGCTGCATCAATTTTGACGGGACATTGTTTAAAGAGTAACTTAGGCCACTTTTATTTTAGAAAAACCCATGAAATTGTGAACAAAATTCGCGTACGGTCGCTATTATTATATAAAAAATTGAAATTTATTGTTACTTCAAATGCAGGAATGGATACTTTCATTACTTAATAAGTATGGGATTTACCTATTACATTATTTCTTTATAGAAACTAACATTATTATAATTTGATTATCAATCAATCGATTACAAAAATATGTATCAACAACATGTTCAAAGAGCAGGTAATAAATACCACTGAATAATTTAAGAATGAACAAAAATATTATTATGGACGGGAATGAAGTATCGTTATTAGTACTTACTAGCTTACTTCTTTATCTAGCCGATATAAAATTATTTTCATACATAATATGATAACCAAAACAACTGAGTATAAAATAGGTACGCGTTGCACAACATTTTTCTTTGTGTAATTACAAAAGTAAATCAAATTTACGACGCCTGCAGAAATACAAGGATTTTACATCAGGTAGATGCATTTTAATAAAACACAGTAGAAAATTAAGACATTCTCCGTGTACTACTTACGAACGTTAAAAGGAATAATGCAAGAACTAGCCGCAAAGTTGACTTTGGCTAGCAAGTCTAACCGGTGTTTCATTGAATAAAACTGTTACACATTCATATTTTATCACACTTTAACAAGGAAGTACAATTTGTTTGTACGTTTATAGATAAGTAGCAGCTTTTTTGGTTTTATTTTGTTGCTTGTCTAGGGTTTAGGAATGCATTGAGAACATATGTACATAAATTCAAAGAAAAAATCTGCCTTTTTGGGCCAGGGACTTTCGGGGGCATACAGAGGACAAAGTTTCATTACAATCGGATGAATGGCTCAGGAACGTATAGATAACGTAGAGTACAAAGATATTCAAGATTGACGACACGCTGGGTTCAGTTTGTAGTGACCCTACTTGCTCGAGTCCCGCTGGGGCCATTCATTTGTATGATGAGGACGAATATTTGTATGTACAGTCATGAGTGTTTATATTTATAAAAATGTATGTTTTTAAAGTTATATGTGTAGTGTATTAACTATCTGGTATCCATAATACAAGCCTCGTAGCTTACCATGGAACTAGATGGTGCTGTGTGTTAATGTCAAAACAAGAGATTCCTTTTTATTTGTATAAGATAGATATTAAGGACTACCAAACGATTTTTAAATAATCTTTCATTATTAGAGTATCTCTAAATAACAAAATTTATTTTTATTAGCATACTAAACTAACAGCCCTGTGAATCTGGAATCAAATTCTAAAACTTATATAATGTTTTGAATCAACGCAACACCTATAATAGTAATAACTAGCGACTCACCCTTGCTTCGCTCGGATTCGTCCCTAGGTAGGTTTTAATTTTTTTGAACGGAAGCCTATTTTTGCCTAAAATAAATGTAGCCTATGTTACTCCCTATAACATCAGCTATCTTCCAGTGAAAATCCCGTCATCCGTTTCAGAGGTTATCCGGAACAAAAGACAGACAGCCAGACAATAATTTTAAAAAATGTATGGTCCTCATAAGTACCGTATATAATTTCATATGCATTTAGTAAAACGCTGTTATTTTGATATTACAAACAGACACTTCAATTTTATTGATCTGTATAGAAGTCAAGTCAAACTATTTACGAGTACTTTACCTTTCATTTTACCGTACTTTATAATACCACGTTCATTTTGTTACAATTCTTTGATCTTATTTACACGAGCGTTGGAGGCGTCAATAAAATCGTGTCAAATCAAACCTTTAATGTAATATGATTTTTTTCATAGCTTCAAAAGCAAGAAGTCGATTTGTATCGTGTATTGAGATTTTGAATTATGAATACTCTCTAAAAGGTTCCCTTCAAGAACTGTGTACCAAAATAATATTTTAAACGTTTTGTGAAATATTTAAAACCAGCGTTTACCTGCGGCACTTCCCTCGTCTTTTACTTATATATATATATTATATATATATATATATATATATATATATATATATATATATATATATATATATATATATATATATATATATATATATATATATATATATATATATATATATATATATTTAACAAGGACATACATACCTTTGCATCCTGGGGATAGATATAGGCTATCCTCACTCCCCGGTCTTAACACACGTGTGAATCCGCGGACAAGTACTAGTCTATACATATAATAAAATTCTAACTGAGCCTAATCTTTACGTTAAATATATTTTGGAAAATCTTATTGAAATTGTAATTATTATTGATACAGAGGCTGAATCTATAGTTTTTAGAATTTTTGTATGTCTGTCTGTCTCTATAAGAACGCATCACGAGAAAACCACTGAAAAGATTTTGACGAAATTTGGTATGATGATAGCTGGTTATCCGAGTCAAGAAGTAGTATACTTTTTACTGCGGGAAAATATCTCATCTCTGAGAAATCTATACTAACTGTTAAAACGTACTTAAGGACGAGTTAGGATGAGTCACTGGTAGGCTAAAAAATGAAAAATATTTTTAAATCAAATTGAGTAAAGCGTTTAAGCCTACAAACAAACTCTTTAGCTATATTTATTATTATCGTTAAATTATAACAAAAAAATAAAAACCGACTTCAAACAAAAGCACTAAAAAGTAAAAAATAACTGATTGGTAGTTTTCATTTACTATACATACCTAATAAAATATTTTCTAAGTCGGTGTGCTTTGCTTTGTATGGGCTGGCACCGATTTCGAAAATATTTGATTAGGTATGTATTTTATAGGTAGACTTTAATTACTTAGCCAAAGCACACCGACTTCGAAAATATTTGATTAGGTATGTATAGTAAATGAAAACTACCAATCAGTTATTTTTTACTTTTTAGTGCTTTTGTTTGAAGTCGGTTTTTATTTTTTTGTTAAAAAGTTTTTATTTTTCCCTTTTTAGTGTAGATAGTAGTAGCAAAGTAAGAATTCTAACGTGTTAGGCTTGTCAAATCAAACAAAATAAGCCCAAACTCAAAGTATCTACTATAAGCCGTTGAAGAGTTCCACCTATCCACCTTCTGGCCTTACCATCAGATCAGGTCAACAATACCGAACCACTGTACTATCAACGGAAATAGAAACACTTGCAAAGTTTCAAGTCAATATGACAATTAGAAGTAGGTTAAATTCATCATTAGCTATTTTTCCACCCTTAGGGGTGGTATTTTTTTTTAAATTTAAATGTGACCAATCTGGAAGTATACACTTTCAAACAACACAAAAATTGTCCAAATCGGTTAATAAATGACGGAGTTCTGAGGTAACAAACATAAAAAAAGAAAAAAATACAGTCGAATTGAGAACCTCCTCCTTTTTGAAGTCGGTTGAAAATGATTAATTATGTCAGAATTTTTTATAATAGCTTTACATACTCATACATGTTCAATATTCACTAAATGTTGAAAATGAATTATGCATGAAATTATTTACACTTCTTTTACGTAGGACTAAACTTTTGCAATTTTTAGCATAAAATAGACAGAATATATACTTTTTAGTCTCATATATTAAGTACAATATTCCAAACGTCTACTGAAAAGCATTTGCATGTATTAAATAAAGCATGAGCAAAGCGTGAGTGTCTAGTTTTAAGTAAAATGTATAGATAGTATTCAGATTTTAGTTACATTATTGACTGCCTCGGTGGTGTAGTGGCTAGCATGTACGGCTGCACACCCGGAGGTCCTGGGTTCGAGTCCCGGGTCGGGCCAAGTTTAGTTATTGAGTCTTTCAGTGTAATAAGCTTCAGTAACAGCCCGGAGTTGGAAAGTTGGCGGTGTTTCACCCCCGTTCCTCGGAGAGCACGTAAAGCCGTCGGTCCTGCGCCTTAACTCTCACTGGTCGTGTCGAGCAGTCGTCCCACCGGAGTATGAGAGTGACAGAAATAGAGAGTGCACTTGTGTCTGCGCGTACACTTGTGCACTATAATATCTTCTGCGCAGTTGGCTAGTTTCAATGAGATTGGCCGCCGTGGCTGGAATCGATCAGGACATCATCACATTATTAATGGAAAAAAATGTAACTAAGAACTAAACAGTAGTATTAATACTATCAGACTACTGTTTAAAATGCGAAAGTTTGTATGCTCTGCAGACAGAACAGAAAAGAACACAGAACAGAACGCAGAACAGAATAGAAAAGAATGTACTTTATTGTACATCACAAAGAAATATACAAAAGAAGATATCTACAATAGATGATGCACAGGAGGCGGCCTTATCGCTATAAGCGATATCTTCCAGGCAACCTTAGGACGTAGGAAAAATTATATGTAATGGTAGGCGGTGTACTTGCTACACACAAATGCATATCCTAAATACACTTAGTACTCAGACAGATTATAATCTGGAGAAAAACATAAAAAACTTTATGCACCTAGTGGCACCCGGACAAAGTAAGGGTAAGTTGCTTGTCGTAATATAATATTACATAAGAAAACACAGATAGTTTTAACTAACACTACTAAACTCATTATAACTTTGTGCAGGTCAGTGGGTACTGGGTGATTGACTCGAGCGAGTTAAAAATAAGGGCCATTTCAGCCTAGCACGGAAGACTTACAAAAACGCATCTAGCTTAACGGCTTCCGTCACAGATTTACAGAGATTATCCAGCCGGGACAGCAATGAAAACTTATATCGTAGTAATTCATTCCATGGATTTGTTGCTTTAGTTTTTTTTATTATTATTATTTTAATTTTACAGGATGAATAATTTACATATACATATTTTAGTTCGAAAACATTTAAGTACTTTTATTGTAATACTATACATATTTTTTGACTTTGACGACACGTTCGGTTGTATTTTGGTTGTAGTTACCCT
Organism: Brenthis hecate; assembly: GCA_951806755.1. Taxonomy (NCBI): domain Eukaryota; kingdom Metazoa; phylum Arthropoda; class Insecta; order Lepidoptera; family Nymphalidae; genus Brenthis; species Brenthis hecate. The sequence goes on from OX638263.1 coordinate 3,437,520, forward strand.
ACTTGCCGTGCCAGCGTTCGCGAGTTCGACTCCTGCTGGGGGCATTCATTTGTCTGATGAGCACGAATGTTTGTATTCAATCATTGGTTTATATATTTATAATATACAAGTATTTAAAGTTACATATGTGTAGTATCAACTATCTGGTATCCATAACACAAGCCACGTAGCTGATCATGGAACTAGATTGTGTTAATGTCCCAACATATTTAATAACTTTAATAATATTAAATATATTTAATTTAATTATATACATGTACATTAACCATATATTCCATTATTTTCAATATAATATATATAATATATTACCATTCATACCTATAATATATATACTTATTATGTCGTATCATGTATTTAATTATGTGCGAGTATTTACGATATTGTAGTAAAACATATAGAATAATATTATACAAGTGCATTAATTTATTATTATTATATCATTAGTGCTTTATTTTTTTGCATTTACATATATGTTGATATAAACACACTTTTTCATTTTCTCTTTATAAAATATTTTATCTGTAAAATCGAAACCTTTATGGCTGCAGTGTATATGACTGTAAAACTTTCATCGTCAATTTTCTTAGATAGGTAGTATATGAATAATATATATGTGGAGTAGATAATGAAATTCTGATTTTGGTGAGCTTGAGGCGTAATAAAACGAAAAAAAAATATAAATAAAAAATACAAAATCATCAAATATTGATATTATATAGCTAAGCAATAAAAAGAATCATTGTTGTTGTCACTATTTTTTACCTACACATATAGTATGAAATAAATATACATATAAAGAATACTTCGGAACACTCTTTCGTAAATCCAATTCACACTTGATTACTCGTAATCCTTTTTTCAATCTAACTCTATAATTTTATTTTAAGCTCTAATTTTATAAGATTTTAGTAAAATAAACATAAGAAATAAAAAAGTAATGGAAAAATATGCACAAACACGTTATTATGAAGATATACATAATATTGTTCTTTATAATTTTCCTTTGGATAAGCCAATTGGATTATCTAATCGAATCGCCCAGCAGTATATATATTAGTTGGATTAGTCTCAGTTACCCGCGCCATGATTTTATAATATCATTAACACATTTATCTACGCTACTGCTAAAACATTAGTAATAAATATGTATAATATGTATGTATTTAAAGTTATATATATATATATATACATATACATATATATATATATATATATATATATATATATATATATATATATATATATATATATATATATATATATATATATATATATATATATATGTATTGTATCAGCTATCTGGTATCCATAACACAAGCCTCGTAGCTTACCATGGAACTAGATGGTGATGTGTATGAATGTCCCAATATATTTATTTATTTAAATAAAATGTTATATAATACTGTTGAGGTTATAACGAAATAACACTTTTTTTAAAATTTAGTAATGATAATATTCAAATTAGTTGCTATATTATTATAATTTTATAACACAATAGCAAAACCCGCGGCTTCGCCAGTGATTAAACTATGAAAAAAACACACTTTTTTCGCAATAAATACTTTTAAAGTTCGTTTTTCACGTTATTTCTTAAAGATAAATGGAAAACAAATTTAATTATTGCGATCGTATTTTTTGCATATTTTTCTACTCCACATTTCCAAGAGTAATAGAGTACAATGATACACACAACAACAAATCACATACAATGTGTTTACTACTTTAGAATCATGTAACTCGATTAATATGGGCTTTTGATTAATATGGGCTTTTGATTAATATGGGCTTTTGATTAATATGGGCTTTTTAACTATCATGCTAACATCTATGTTATTTTTAAAGACCCAATGCTATGTATTTACACCTGAAGCTTGCAGTATCTCTCTTTCTATTTCTTTTTTAAGCTCTATAATATAAAGTGCCATCTTTACTTTACTATAGCTTTTTGCCCGCGGCTACGTTCGCGTGGACAAAAAAATAGGTTAGTTTTAATTTTCTTTGAATTTATGTATATGTTGTCATATCGAAATGTTAATATTATATTGTGTTAACTTATGTAACCACTCTAGATGCACTTAACGTGGTTGCTAAAAATCCAACCACAAATATATCACATCGGTAGATGTTCTAGCTAGTTTTGGGATTTGCTAAAATGTTCCTATGAGAAGTAATCCTCTCTTAAGTGTATGCCTGTTAGTTATACCGACTGACTTTAGGTGACTTTTTCATTACAAGTGTACCAACCTTTAGAAGGAGGATATAGATAGCAGGATACTCTCTAGCTACGTTCTATCTCTCTCGCGCTCTAGGTCTGTTATAGTTGTCACTGCTGTGCCCAGCCGAGAAGTTGTACATAATTTTCTTTTGGATTTAGAATAATTTCCGTTCTTTACAAAAACACAATTTTTAATTTTTTTGTGTCTATATGTCTGTCTGTTTGTTCCGGCTAATCTACAAAACGGCTGGACCAATTTTGAAGGGATTTTCACTGACACACATAGCCGATATTATAAGGAGTAACTTAGGCTACTTTTATTGTAGAAAAAAGATTAGGGTTCCGCAGAAAAATTTAAAACCCATGATATTGTGAAGAATAGAATAAAAAATTTTACAGGTAAATAATTTTATTCTTAGCTAGAACAAAATTAAACAAATATTCGTAGAATGCTCCTAAATTGATTGGCTGTCAAACTCTAGTGATATATAACGCAGCTGCTCGCCAAAACAAAGCTGTTATTTACAAACGTATGCAGATAAGATTTTGATAAATATTTTACAAATAGCACACATTTTGAATGACATGCTTTTCGTTTTAAATATTTTCATCCATACATATAATAAAATTCTAACTAAGTCAAATCTGTACACTAAATATTTTTTAGAAAATCTTATTGAAATAGACATTATTATCGAAACAGAGGCTGAATCTTTAGTTTTTAGAATTTTTGTCTGTCTGTTACCGCATCACAGAAAAACTACTGGACGGATTTTGATCAAATTTGGTATGATCATAGCTGATTATCCGGATCAACATATAGGATACTTTTTACCGCAGAAAAATGTCTCATTTTTGAGAAAAAATACAAAAACAGGTTAGAATAAAAAAACGATGATACTATATAGATTTTAGTAAGTTAACTTACTTAATATATCAAAACTATTAAAAATAGCTAATCTTGAAAAAGTATATCAATTTTATTCATTAAAAAAATTATTTCAATGAATATTTATTTTTGTATTATTTAGATATTTGTCAATAGATGTCGCCATGTGTCTTTAAAATACGTAGTTTTAATTCCAATAAATTGAATTTACAAATTCGACCTTTCTATGATTTTATTAGAATTACTACTAAATTACGGCTCCGCCTGTGTTCAAATTATTAAAAAAACAATGTTTTTGGCTTTATAAATTAGTTACATCTATAGATACATTAAAATTAAATGAGGCAGTATCTGTGCTTTAAATATTTTTTGGAAAATTTTATTGAAAACACATTATTATCGCTAACAGAGGCCGAACCTATAGTTTTAAGAATTTTTATCTCTCTGTCTGTCTGTCTGTCTGTCTGTGACCACATCACAGAAAAATCACTGAAGGAATTTTGACGAAATTTGGTATGGTAATAGTTATCCGGGTCAACTAATATAATAATAAGAGTATACTATATATAAAACCTAAGAATTTGGTTTTGGTCATATGAACTCGGGCGGAGCCGCGGGCAATGATAGTCATTCATAATATTGTAATTCACTTCTATACTAATATGATAAATGTGAAAGTTTCTGAGGATGGATGAATGGATATTTGTAACTCTTTCACACCAGAACAACTGAACGTATATGGATGAAATTTGGAACAGTGTTAGATTTTAGTCTGGAATAATACATAGATTTTTTTATTTATTATATTTTTGTCTAGGAACTAACCCGAAGCCAAGCGAAGGTGAGTCGCTAGTATTCAATATATCATAGCTAATCAACTAAATTGGTTGGTTTAAGGCATTCTGTTTTTTAAACATTTTTTTGTAATTACCTTTTATAATATGACTGAATATAGAACCGTTTCTATTATTAACTAACTAAAATAGACTAAAAATATGACTTTCAAAATAGTTTACACATAATAACCCTTTAGTTGTAAAATGAAACTATTCAATGAGCCGCCAATATTAGATCTAACAATGGCCTTTTCCATTTATATCCCAACTTTATTTTCGTATAATATTTTATAAATAAATAACAGGTGAAAATATACACGTATTCTCATGAAGACTGATATTTAGATTTTGTTATTAAACTAACACCTAGGCATTTTCGATTTATGAAAAAGAACTGGAACTACTTTCTTTTTTTCCTCTTTTTTTGAAAATCTTATGGAAGTAGTCATTATTATCGATACAGAGGCCGAATCTATAGGTTTTAGAATTTTTGTCTGTCTGTCTGGAAACGTATCACGAGAAAACCACTAGATACATCTTGTTGGAATTTGGTATCATGATAGCTAGTTATCCGTGTCAACATATAGGATACTTCTAATTGCGGGAAAATGTCTTAACTCTGAGAAATCTGTACTAAACGTTAAAACGTAAGGTGAGTCGCTAGTAAAGTATAAATATATATAAATAAAGTGAACTTGAATGACAGATTTTATTTCTATTATAATAGCATTCATTATAAGTAAACATATGAAATTTCCCCTTCGTCTTGACATTTATGGCCATACAATCAAATATTTTAATCAAAAAGTGTGTCAAATTTTAAAATACAAAATTTTTTTATGTACTAAAAGTAATTATGATATTATTATTATTTAATAAGATATGAAAGTTATTTTGAAGAAAATAAACAATTACAGCATGCTGTATATTTATATAGATTACTTCAATTCAATTTTCTTTTTAATAGCTTCCAAACTGCCAGTTGAGCACAGATTACTTTGCCAATGTCACGCACAATGAAGAAGACACAAAAGAGATTGGTCGGTAAAATAAGATCATTAAACTATATTAAATTATGCGTAAAAAGATTATAAAGAGAAAAAGTTTGTTTGTTTGAACGCGCTAATCTCAGGAACTACCAATTATATTTGAAAAATTCTTTTTGCATTAGATAGCCCGTTTATTGAGGAAGGCTATAGGCTATATATCATCATGCTGCTACCCAAGGAAGCGGAGCAGTAATCATAAATGTCAACAAATTGGGCAAACTTCCATACATTCTTGTAAAACTGATGTTTATAATCAACCAAATTTAATGCCGGTGAAACCGCGGGGCACAGCTAGTCCTTAATAAACTTGCACCTACGACATATAAGTCACTTACAAAATGTGTAATATTAAGTACCTACCACTTCAGCAGTAAAGTACACCAGACGGCGTTTACATGACGACCCACTGTTAACAATCGGGCAATTAACAAGGCAGGTCGAGCGCAGCCAAGCGTGGCACACATCCAACTTGCTTATTTCCTCTTACCATGTAAGTACAAATAACTGTTATAATGTCAAATAATATCCAAACACTGCTTGAGCCTATTATACAGACCTACTTATTTATAGGTTTAATTATTGTGATGGCAATTTTCATATTATGCAGTTTTTGCTTACATGTCCTCTTAGGCTTTCTGGTTTTAATTATAGTCACTTCACATTTGACTTCTTAGAAAAGGAAGAAAAAATGCATAGTACATACGCAAAAGCAAACCGACATTAACAAAAAAATAAAAACCGACTTCAAACAAAAGCACTAAAAAGTGAATAATAACTGATTGGTAGTTTTCATTTACTATACATACCTAATCAAATATGTTCGAAGTCGGTGTGCTTTGGCTAAGTAATTAAAGCCTACCTATTAAATACATACCTAATCAAATATTTTTGAAATCAGTCCCAGCCCATACAAAGCAAAGCACACCGACTTCGAAAATATTTGATTAGGTATGTATAGTAAATGAAAGCTACCAATCAGTTATTTTTCACTTTTTAGTGCTTTTGTTTGAAGTCGGTTTTTATTTTTTTGTTAAAAAGTTTTTATTTTTCCCTTTTTAGTGTAGACAGTAGGAGATAAGTTACAGTAGTAGCAAAGTAAGGATTCTAACGTGTTAGGCTTGTCAAATCAAACAAAATAAGCCCAAACTCAAAGTATCTACTATTAGCCGTTGAAGAGTTCCACCTATCCACCTTCTGGCCTTGCCATCAGATCAGGTCAACAACACCGAACCACTGTACTATCGACGGAAATAGAAATACTTGCAAAGTTTCAAGTCAATATGACAATTAGAAGTAGGTTAAATTCATCATTAGTTGTTTTTCCACCCTTAGGGGTGGTATTTTTTTTGAAATTTAAATGGGACCAATCTGGAAGTATACCCTTTCAAACAAAACAAAAATTGTCCAAATCGGTTAATAAATGACGGAGTTCTGAGGTAACAAACATAAAAAAAAAAGAAACATACAGTCGAATTGAGAACCTCCTCCTTTTTGAAGTCGGTTGAAAATCAAAAATATCACATTACCTAGATATAAACGAAAAGTGGCTACGCGTCATGTTTTACCGGATATATACATATATGTGGTAATATCATTACTATTATTTCACCTACACTTAGATTGACTTAATAACAGGTAAATGTAATCTTTGTTCGAACCAACAACAAAATAAATCATCCCAATAAATCGGCTTTTAATTGTACTTAATATTGTAAGTATAAGAGCAATGTTAAAACTATTTTCATAAAACTCCAAACATTTTAGCCAACCTCAAAACAAACACAACGTAACCGCTAGCTATAGATTGGGTCGCATTACGCGCTATAATTTGCATAATCTCATCCGAAATTAACGAAAAATACGTTTTGGGGTGAAATTCGTGCTAATTATTGTTCCACGGTTTACTTAGCGCCCGCCAAATGAAATAAGGTCGGTGCATGATTAAATTTTAAAAACAAACTTGCGTGTCCGTGCGGACTAATGAAATGAATTATTTTAATGAAGGGCTCTTAGCTACCACTATTTTTATATACACCAAAGCATTGCTGTACCAATGAAGAAAACAAACGATTATAACACGTATTTATAGGTAATAGAGTACATTTTTCTATATGTATATCGTTTAAATGTCACTTCATTTCTAGGTCTACATAGTAATTTTATACAGAACGATAATTACAGCTATTAAGTAATAAACTTGCGGGAAGGATGTATGCAATTTTATTTTTTAATCAACTCTATTATATTTGACTTAGCCGAAAATGCAGAAGATCTTCCAAAAAAGCTTTTAAAAGGAATTGCTTTATTGTCTGTGGTAATTAATAGTATAATTTAAGTTTGTGTATGTATGTGTATGTTTTTACTCCTTCACGATGAAACGGCTGGATACTATGGCTAGACTATGATATATCTGGAAAAACACATAGGCTACTGTTCATAATATAATGTGTCAATAGATGGCGTTATCTGAATATAATGTTATAAATACAAAAGGTAGCTAGGGACGACACGCACGTGACAGTAAGTCACGTATTTATCTGTACACATAATAAAACTGTAGAGGTCGAATGTCTGTACATAGAAAAAAATGCTAAAAATCGAGTCGGGGAATGTAAGAAGAGAAATAAAACAAATCCAGTTTTTTTTTCAAAATTTTTGTTTCTCTGTCTGTTTGTCTGTTTGTACGGGCTAATCTTCGAAACTGTTAGACCGATTTAAATGAAATTTTGCACGTTGGTACCTTATATCTCCGGTCAACATTTTAGATACTTTTCGCCCCGGAAAATTAAAGAGTTCCCGTGGGATAGTTAAAAAACTATAGTAACTTATACAGCTTAGTACACAAAAACTATTGATTGGATTTTAATGAAACTTTACAATAATATAGTTTATAATCAGAATAACAAATAGGCGATTTTTATCCCTGAAAAATGTACGGTTCCCATGGGAACCGATTTGTTTTTGTTTGTCTAGAGGCGAACACGAGCGAAGCAAGGCTGAGTCGCTAGTACATATAATAAAAATCTAAGTAAGTTGAATCTGTACATTAAATGTTTTTTGAATTTTTTAATCGAAATAGTCATTATTACCAATACAGAGACCGAATATATAGTTTTTAGAATTTTTGTCTGTCTGTCTGTCCTTCTGTCTGGAATGTAACACAAGAAAAGCACTGCATAGATTTTGATAAAGTTTGGTATGTTGATAGCTGGTTATCCGGGTCAACATATAAGATACTTTTTACTGTGGAAAAACATCTCATCTCTGAGAAATTATACTAAACGTTAATACATGATGTGGATTTATATCCATCCAATCTTTATTTGACCGAACAGAATCTGTTCAACGAAAACGTTAATGGAAAGCCTACTGTTCCTGCAAAAACAACTAAATCACGTTTTTGTTGTAATCTTTTCTGTTCAAACGTTGACTGTCCCTTTGATATACATAAAAATGTCTAATATCGTTAGATTCGAAGGGAAGATATATTGCAAGAAACCTGCATGAAAAAAAACCTAGTTGGTTTTCGAAAAACATACAATGAAAAACCCACATTTTGCTAAAAAATGGAAATTTAAAAGAAATATATTTAATATCTAAATCTAAATAAAGCTTCTCTATATAGTTCTTACACTAACAAAATAATAGAAAACAATGTAAGCCATTGTCATTATTTACAGTCTTTGGGGGAGAGCAAGCGACAATCAATCTGATTAGGTAACGTCACCAGTCTCTGCGCTTATCTCACATATTCTTAGAGAATTTAGCGTATATTCTTAATAAAACTCTATATTAGGTAGCTTTTAGCTTTAGATTTAAGCTTTGAAATTTTCTGTTTTGATATTTAAATAGATATTATTTAATAGAATTTATTTTGTCATATTCTCATTCAATACTACTTGTTACTGTTTGTCCTTCATAATTCTAACATAATTTCCATTTTATATACGATGATCTGTATTTGTTCAGATTATTACGTATATCACAAAAAAGTTCATTTGAAATTTGTTATAATGCCATGCACAATTAACTAAATAAACTGAAACTAATAATTCTATAATAAACTTTAATGTACAAATCTGATCTCGATACTATTTTATAATATTATGAAGTAAAATTAATATATTATAACAACTTTGTTTTATAATACTTTCTTATATTTATGCAATTATTTGACATTTTGAATTATGGTTGCATAATTTTGTGAGTAGGTGCTGTCTGAATCAATTATATAGGGACCCTTGAGACCTCTAAATCCCTATTCTCTTCTACGACCATGATTGCTGTAAAGCATTCAAAACATCGGTATCCACAATCAAACTACATCCGCGAAAAAAATCCAATATGTTTTTTGTTTTTTAATAATATTCATACATTTATCATTTAATTATACATGAAATGTTTCGCTTTGATATACGCAAAAACAAGCACCGTCGGGGCCGTAGGTGCAGCCCCGCCATCGAGCGATCAGTACGTAATGGAGCACCCACTTACGTCTTAGAACCATAGACAATAAAATGGCCGACAAATTTAATTTAAATAATTTTTTATCTTCTCCGTTTCTTCCGTTTCCGTTTCCGTTCGACGATTGTTAAGCCTCCAGTAAATAATTGTATATAGTCCTCTTTTATTTATACATTTCCCAGTGCCCTAAAACTAAAAGTATGGAAACAATAACTCATAAAAAATACTTATAGTACCATTAAAATCTCTACATATCTAGTAATTATGTGTTCTATTGAATAATAATTTTAAAAAATATTTCAATCTACTCTTCTATTCTAATATTATAAAGAGAAAAAAAAATGTTTTTTGTTTGTATCGAATAGGCTCCGAAACTACTGAACCGATTTAGATAAAATTTGGTAAGATAGTTTGAGACGCTAGGAAGGATATAGGATAGTTTTTATCCCAGAAATTATCTCTTAAGAGGGTGAATGTTTGTATGGGGAAGCAACCTAGGGACGAACCCAAGCGAAGCGAGGGTTAGTCGCTAGTTCTTACATAAACTGTAACAAACGATAGTAAATTAAACAGGATTTTGCGTTAAATCGACCACAGTGCTACGATATATTAGTTCCTAAAATTAAAACATTATACCATAAATTATCCGATTATTATATTTTCATTGAATATTTATCAGCGATTCGGTATATTTATAATGATAAATGACATCGTAACGGTTAACTCTATCAATTAAGTACAATTTATACATGAAATAACAGTTCGGAAAATATAAAACGTACAGTAGTTTAAAAATTTACGCGAAATTCTAATTTTTTTGTCCCATTGATTTCATAACAAGGTGGGGAATTTCATATTGAAATTAAAACTGCATATATTTTTAGATTTTTATTAAAAAAATCATAAACCTATTGGTGTAAGCGTGCATATTGTTTCCCACTATACAATTATGCATAGATAATTTTAAAGAATTTATCTACGAGTTGTATCAATATGTTCATCATTATAAGTTACATAGTGTATAGAGGTATGTTATAATATCACGTATGATACTAATATAACAATTTTATTTATTAGGCCTCTACCCAATTATTAACCAAACTGGAGTCCATGGCAAAAAGTAAAGTACAGTATTTCCTGTAAACAAATAACAAATCCCCCTAATATATTAAACACCCCTAATATAATATACTGTGTACAGAGTTATAAGCACATAAAACTTATTAATTGTTCGCACAAAGCGATATAGAATAAAAACAACAATGTGAGCCATGACAGATTTTATTTTTAAAATCATATAAACTGAAGAGTTTGTTTGTTTGCGCTTATGTCTGGGGTTAACTGGTATGATTTGAAAATTTATTTGCAAAAATGTTTTTTAGGCTTAGGTTAGGTTACATCATATTCTACATAATCAGGCAGGAGGAGCCGCGAAAAAACGCTAGTTTAGATATATTTGAAATAGTGAATACTGTATATATATCTGTATAGCTTTAAACCATTTTTACTGTTTAATATCTATTCTTAATTATGGTGATAAAATAATATATTGTATTCCAACTACAATAAAAAATCATAATAAATTTCCATAGAGCAAAATTAGGTCCATAGCTAGCAGCCGCCTCTCATAATTCTCACAGCAACAAATATCTTGAACTCGCGCCAATACTTTTGCCATATATCAAATTTTATATGCCATTACAGACGTTACGTCTTTGCATAAAAGTGGTGTAGCGTTACAATTTACGTGTATTATTCGAATTGAAATGAAATTTAAATGAATAGGTTTTTATTTTGTTTTGTACAGTGAACCTACACCCGTATCGCTGAGAAAGTATTACAATTTTTTTACTGAACGTCATGAGTCTACTACCAGTTCGGAAAGAAGAAGCCTCAGACCTGAGAAGAACTGGCGAAAAAACTCAGCAGGACTAATATAAGGTAGGTCGTCGTCGAAGTATCCAAGTTAATATTTGGAATGTAATAGTATCTCACGGAAGTTACTTAAAAAGTAGACTATGACTGAATAAATACTGACACAAAAAAAAACATATATCTATATCTATGCACAAACAAATCAACAAATACTCTTTCGAATTAGTAAATCAATATAAGTAAAGGTTTACATTTTATGACATTTGATATTTGACCGATTTCAAAAAAGGAGGAAACGCTACATTTGGGTGCTATTTTTTGTCTATGAGTTTAATGTTTTTAATAAAAAGGGATGTAATAGTAATTGCTTAAAATATAACAACGTATTATTTACTACAATATGAGTAGGTACTAATTATGTATTTACGCTAACAGATGCGAGATAACTTAAAAAAAATGCACATGATTTTATTGAAGTTAAACAAACTTCTTTAGAATCGTTGTGATTTGAATGTCGATGAAACGGAAATGCAACGCTAAAAAGAGACAAACACATAAATATATAGGATTAAGCCGGCGAGAGAATGAGATAGAATACATTGCCATGTTGCCATAGTAACCGTTGTTATTGTAAGACTTGTTAAAATATACATACATATGTATAATATTATATTCTTTCCGTATATGTGATATTATATAAATATATTATGATTGTAATATGCGTAATATGACTTATTTATTTATTTAAGATAGAATACATTACAATACAAAGTGAAATAATTATACATAGATAAACTATGAGAGAAGGCAGTGATACAGTGATAGCCCAGTGGTAACGCACTTGCTTGGAAAACCGAGTGAAACACTTGGCCAGTGTTGTAGACTGTGGCCTGACACACACTCGTATTGGAACAAGGCCCGTTCCCAGCAATGGGACATTAAAAAGGGTTGAATATAAACTACGAAATTGAAACTGCGGCCAAAACCTTATTTAAAATATCAATTTAAATATAATTAATAACAAATAAAAATCAAATTTAAAGGACAGAGCATACTAATATGCCCACGCAATCTCAATATAATATCAGTTCTGACATGCGATTAGTATTAGTTATTACGGTACATGTTTTCAGTTCATCAATCAGTCTAAGAATTGCAAAGAGTTGGCCACACTATCTTTTGATTAATGATAGCCACGCCCCAGGTACGACTGGACCCTAATTAATGATTGTTTGCAGCAAACGTAAAGAAATTATTAGTGTATACTACTTTTGTTTATTTAAGGTGGAGGTTTTTGTTATTCAACAGTTTTTTTTTTTTAATTTTCTGATAACGTCTAAATGCTATTAATAAGGAAATAAATTATACTTGTTTCATGGTAATAGTATTAACAGTATTTTATATGTGCATATATTAAGTGGCTTCCATTTTTAATATGTAAAGTTAGATAAAATATATTTGAAAGTGGTACAATGTGAAGAAGGAAATAAAAGTTACTATGTTATCTTGACTCAAATGAGCAAATTCGTGAAGACTAAATATTGACTTGGAAGTAAATTCTTCTATTATATTAAACGTTCAAGTAATTAATCCCTCCACGACCGCGGACACGCCGGCGTGTCAGTTAACAATAGAGTTCTTAGATTTAATTAATTTCTTAGAAATTTACCTGGTGGTGTTAAATACAAATTCAGCAGAAAAATGCATAATTGTATCGGATCGGTTCAAATCCCACGAGTGCTAAAACTAGGCCGTCTCGACTCCGCTGATAGGTAAATTGTAAAAAACTTTTACCCACTTTAAAATCTTGTAGAATTTACTTCAAGTAAATAAAAAAAAACAGTCATGAGGACCACCGACAGAAGTGAAAACATAAAACTATAAACAAACAGTTGTTATTTTTGTATATTCATATTAATAGTTTGATCTTAAAATTAGTAAATTAAAACTGTTTACATTTATTTGGCTTTGACATCTATCAGCACTCTTGAGTGTTAGCGTTTACACGTCACGTGACCATGTCGATGATACATGAATTTATTCCCCATCCAAACCTGCCTATATATTTTTCCCTTCAAAAATATAAAAATTTAAGAAAATATTGCAATTACTTCTAAGTTTACTTCACCACAGGTTGTCTTTAGTCCATAAATAAGCAAGAATTTTACAATGGTACTAAAACATTTTTCTTACTCAACGTTGTAACGGCGTACTTGTAAACATCTGGCACGTCTGGCTATGAGGACAGAAACAGCAGCAATTACAGAGAAATGGACATCTGTGTCGTGCCTTATATGCAATAAAGAAAGACCGCGTGTCTTAGAAGTTCAACTTAAAATATGGTAGTAGATTTGGTGCGGCTTAAAATTTAGTTGACTAAATTATATTATGCTAATATGATTGTGGGTCAGATCCCTCGTTTATATAAAAATAACTTGTAGTTATGTTTGATACGTATTTACATATTATGAATCATGAAGATGCAATACACTTCATTATGCTCTCATATAATATAGTTAGTATATATAGTACATGGGCGACCAATTCGCTCGGCGTTTTTCGGAAAAGATATAAACATTGCGTGTTTTGAGAAAATACACATATATACGTAAACTTAAAAAGCAAAACCTTTTCTAAATACGAAATTCGATCCAAATCGTTATAGCCGTTTCCGAGATACACGAAATAAATCTATAGGTACGTATAGTAAAATTGTAACTAAGCCGAATCTGTACATTAAATATTTTTCGAAAAATCTTATTAAAATATACATTATTATTGATGCAGAGGCAGAATTTACAGTTCTTAAAATTTGAAGCCACTGCCAGATTTCATTGAAATTTGGTATGATAGAATATTTATCCTCTGAGAAATCTATACTAAACGTTAAAACGTAACTAGGGACGAACCCGAGTGGAGCGAGAGTGAGTCGCTAGTTTATATAATATACAAAAATAATTGCTCATTTAATATTAAAAGACTTGCGACTCACCCTCGCTCCGCTCGGGTACGTCCCTAGGTACGTTTTAATTTTTTGGGCGGAACCATATTTTTTTTTCTAAAATAAAAGTAGCCTATGTTACTCCCTATAACATCAGCTAACTTCCAGTGAAAATCCCGTCAAAATCAGTCCAGCCGTTTCAGAGATTATCCGGAACAAACAAACAAACAGACAGACAGACAGACAGACAAAAAATTTTAAAATTGTGTTTTTCGTATCAGTACCGTATATAATTTCATATGCATTTAGTAAAACGCTTTTATTTTGACATTACAAGCAGACACTTCAATTTTATTTATCTGTATAGATAATAAATATATTACGCTAGTAGCTAAAGGATAAAATGCAAAACGTTATAACTTTTACTCTTGTCTTAAAAAAAAACCATAAGACACAAGATCGTTATAATATATTAATGTTTTAACAATTAAACTCCATTGCCATATTATTAAAATTGTTTAGAAATGAACCAAAATATTTACTCAATTATCAACCATCAAAGAAAAATATGTAAATATGAAGATATAAATCAAAACTCATCATGACAAGCAAAATACAGAGTCAATATTTTATTATGAAATACAAACGATACATGCTTTTCTAATTAACAAGCTCTATAACAATGTTATATATACTTAACTTTGTGAACCACTTAAATTCGATCCAGTGACTTGCAAAGTCAACTCAAAGCGCAAGTCACGACGCATCCATTAATTCTTTGATCTATAACGGCTATTCTAATAAATATACTAAATAATTACGTATGGTTATATTACTAATCAAGAGCAGTGGCAGTATATTTATTTATTTAGTTATTGAATTACCAACAAAAGTTACAATGGTTAACGCATACAATCATAGTGGTTAACATATATAAAAATTAGTTATTCGTAAATAAAGCATGATAATTATTATTAATTATGGTTTTTAAGTGATCATGTGGATTAAACTATAAATTTAAATTATTTAAAAGGAAAAAAATAACCTTTTATAATTATAAATTTCCTAATTAAACTAACCAAATTGGTAAACAAGTTAAATAGGTTCAAACTCTCCTTGCACCTCTGAAAAAATTGTTTTTGAAGACGTGTGATCTCCGCCAACTCGCATTTGACTACAGTGTTCGACTTCCTCATCATCTAGGGAGACTCGTGCTGAAAGTAGAACGTTAAAAAGACCTAAAATGTTGGAAAACTTGCTAATTTGTAGGTTTGATTTTTGATTTAATAAATATTGCATTTACCCTTTTCTTCAGGCTCATTTGTACCTCATGTGTCTTTCAATAGTAATTTGAAAGTATTTTATGTTCAGGTATAAAAAATTGCACAATAATGCAACTTAACTACTCATGAACTATTTATATCAAAAATTCACGACAATTCATTAGCTTGCTGCTTCATAAAATAAGGTCAAAATAAATATAGCTAAAACTAGTTATTTAACATCTCAGTGCCGGATTAAGCAAACGCGGGGCCCGTAGCAAATTCTTTTGAAGGGCCCTTGATCTGATATAGGTTTTTAAGTATAAAGTGGTAAAAAAAACAATTCAATACTCAATACCTCAGGCCTCAATACGTTTATTTGCCATCTATAGGTTACAATTTTGTGAGTGATTAATAGTACAGTAGATTCTAATAGGCTCTGCTAGGCTCTGACAAGTACAAAAAGCCAGAGATGAGAATTCCTGACAATTTAGGATGATTTTGATAAGAAACTAACAATTGAAAAGTGACGATACTGCACAACTTTTTTTTTAATAGATATTTCTAAATTCTAATTAATACCTTTGAACGAACAATTTTTGTTTATTTATACCGGCGATCTCGGAAACGGCTCTAACGATTTTGCTGAAATTTGGCATGTGGGGTTTTCGGGGGCAAAAAATCGATCTAGATTACACTTATGTCTAGGAAAGCGCGTGTTTTCAAGTTTTCATGCGGTTTTCTTTTACATTATTTTACGCAAAATATGGTCGCAAATTTCGCACGCTCAGGTATAAGCATCGTGGTCAAGCAGCCAAGGCGCAAGATTGAAAATCACAGGTGTCCCGAATCGATTCGAATTCAAATCCCGGTCGGATACAAAGCTTTTACTTTTGTTTTATTTTTGTAGTTTTCAGTTTTTTTTTTTAAATATATTGTACTTTTGACCAAAAATTTCGAGTGAAGCGCAAAGACCCAAGATATTTATATTTAATACACATTACATTATATTTTTAGAAATAGCTAATTTTATATTTTTATACTAATCGGAAACCGCTTATTTTTAAGAGAAAAAATAAAAAATATTGAAAACCTGAAGTTTTATGATTTTAAAATGTTAGCAGGTATATAGGGAATTCAAATTCGTAAATGCCCCCTATGACCAGCTACCCCCGAGAAATGGCGGGACGCAAAGTGTTGAAAAATAGTTTTTTTTTAAATTCCGCTTTACTGTGATGTTCTATCGAAAAATGTTTTATACAAAAGTTGTAGGTTTAGTAGAAATCTACAACTTTTATAAATAACACTTTTTACAATAATCTCAGTTTTCGAGATATTTGCAAAAAACTAGATTTTTAACTTTTTCTTGGTGTGTTATTTTTAATTTCTAGAATAATATAAATAACGAATTTTCTTTAAATGTATACGCCCATTTGAAGTTGGGGGTGACTTTCAGCCTCTCGAGACCATAAAACATACTTTTCTCGGTAATGGCTAAACATTTCAATTTCATTTTTTTATTTATTATATGTATTTCAAAGATTACAGTTTCATGTAAATCAAAAGATTATTCTAGATATTAAAAATAAAAAAAAATACAAGAAAAAATTAAAAACCAAGTTTTTTGCAAATATCTCGAAAACTTTTATATTATTGTAAAAAGTGTTATTTATAAAAATTGTAGATTTCTACTAAACCTAAAACTTTGTACAAAACATTTTTCGATAGAACGTTACAGTAAAGCGGAAATTGAAAAAAAAAACTATTTTTCAACGCTTTGCGTTCCGCCATTTCTCGCCATTTTTAGCTGACAATAGGGGGCATTTACGAATTTGAATTCCTTATATACCTACTAACATTTTAAAATCATACAAATTCAGGTTTTCAATATATATTTTTTCTCTTAAAAATAAGCGGATTCCGATTGGTCTATTAGTAGGAAAAGGTGACATTTCACTCTTTGTGACATCAAATAAATTCAATATACCACGTCTTAATAAGTTTCACTCAAAAAATCACGCTCAGGCAGACATGAGCGTGTTTAAATATGCGGGGCCCCCTTTTGCGCGGGGCCCGTAGCAATTGCTGCTCTTGCTACGTGGTTAATCCGGCACTGTAACATCTACAACTTAATTGGGACAATGTAATAGAAGCTAATGAGACTAAAAATATTAAAACCGCTTTTGAGAATATAAATTATTATCAAATACACTTATTTAACAAACTGTCTAGCAAAAATCAACAAACTTGGTGCTGTAATGGCTAGCATGTACTGCTGCAGATCTGGCGGTCCTGAATTCGAGTCCCGGGTCGGGTCGGGTTTAGTTATTGAGTCGAAAGTTTCAGCCCGGCTTAGGAAGTTTGTCACTTGTGGACTATATAATATTTAAACATACATATATGAAGTTAAATCGATCTTTTAATTTAATGTTTGATAAAAGTATGAATTTATACCTAATTAATAAATAATCTATCAGTAGAAAGATAAAGTTTGGCCATTAAGGCGCTTCCATTATTTTGTTGATCTATACCAGCTGTTAATTAATAAAGCCGGGTGAAAAAAGTAGCCGTCCATTTCCGACAGTGCAAGTTAATTAAAATGCAGCGATCAAATTCTGTGCCTTTATTAACTTTGAAATATAATATTTAGTTGTAAATTTTCTTATCTATGTTTAGATGGATATACATATAGTATGGATAGGTTATATAGTAGAAATGAGGTCTAGTATGGTATATACACCATTTATTTTAAGAATTGGGAAGAAGATTACAAAACTATGTGTTTTGGCATAATTTTGTTATATCGACAGCAATATACTGTTTTTCTTTTCAAATATCATACTAAATACAACTGGTTTGTATTTAACTTAATGTCGTTGAGTCCAACACAATATACCCAGGAGAATTTGAGTTAAGCGATAAATAGGAAAATAGAAATTGCCACATATCTATTGGTGCAAACCACATTAACTTGATGAAAACTGTTACACAGAAAATGTTTCGTTATTAGTATTTGATTTATATTATATGAGTAGAACTAGAATAACTTATTCTTATATATTTAGCAGCAAAAGGTTTCGATATAATATAAAAATCCATACTAATATTATAAATGCGAAAGTAACTCTGTCTGTCTGTCACCTTTTTGACGCTTAATGCGCTGAACTGGTTTAAACTAAATTTAGTATAGAGTATGAATCCCTGGTAAGGACGTAGGATAGTTTTTATTCCGAAAATCATCCCATAAGGGAGTGGGAAAGGAATGAAAATTTGTATGGTGAAACAATAATTTCTCAAGTAAATCCCTTACTCATCATACCTATGTATATTAAACAATAATGCCTTCCCGACCGATTTCAGCCACAGCGGCTAATCTCATTGAGACTATCGCCATCTGCGCAGGAGATATTATAGTGCACAAATGTACGCGCAAACATAAGTGCACTCTCTATTCCTGTCACTCTCATACTCCGGTGAGATGACTACTCGACACGACAAGTGAGAGTTAAGGCGCAGGACCGACGGCTTTACGTGCTCTCCGAGGCACGGAGGTGAAACAGCGCCAGCTTCCCATCTCCGGGCTGTTACTGAGGCTTAACAAAAAGACTCAATAACTAAACTTGACCTGACCTGGGAGTCGAACCCAGGAGTTCCGGATGTGCAGCCGTACATGCTAGCCACTACATCACTGACTTATACTCTATCTATCCATACTAACCGTTAAAACGTACCTATAGGGACTGTCAGTCGCTAGTATTAATAACCAGAATAACTCATCTCTAACAGCAAAAGCATATGACATAATATAAACATATTTATATAATCTACTATATAGCCTTTAGACCATTTAAATTAAATCTGTCGCAAAACTTATTCTTAGATGACCTATAAAACCTCTCTCTTATCTATAAACTACCCACCTGCCTTATTTCAGTTTCATAAGTCAAGCTTTCGAAATTTCGTGTCAAGTCAGTAAGTGAATGAATGACTTTTCATTTTTTGTATAATTAGATAATAATAATAGATAATAATAATAAATAATAATAATAAAACTTTATTAGCATTGTGTTTTATACATTGTTTACACTAAAGTCAATTCAAGTTTTAAGCATTAATATTCAACATTGTTATTGTGTTTTTACAAGTACCGCCATAAAAGTAAAGTATAGTAGTAGGTAAAGTTAGACCACTGAAACTAATAACTAAAGCCAAATTTTAAATATAGTAGATTATATAAATTTTTATTTAAGTACCTGGTTTTAAACAATAGGAGTATATATTTTAAAAAATATTTTAAAAAATAAATACTACTTACTCACTGACTAACTGACTAATTACGGAGTCTAAGAAACTACTGAAGCTAACAAGATCTTTGAAAATTTATATGTTTATTGGAAAAAGAGGGGATGGGGGACATGTTGAACTTTTTATTGAAGCACTAGAACGAAATTTCAGGTAAAGCACGTTATAAATAAATCCTACATACGCAAATTAAAACTGTTACATAAAAAAAGACTTAATATTAGTAAAAAAGTATTTAATTGTACGTTTCCCAAAAAAAATATCGGTTATTGTAAACATATCAAAATTAGACAGAATAAACAATATAAAACGTTATTTTCATGTCGTAGTAAAATATGTTTGCCAATATAATTTGTATTACTATACTAGCGACTCACTCGTCCCTAAGTGATTATTTACATTGGCATAACTTTTTTATTTATGAACCGATTGAAATAAAACAAATACTAAATATTAAGTGAAGCTTGCCACAATACATTACTGAAAACGCATAGACAAACAGACAAAAAAATCTAAAAAATATTGTTTTAATGCGTTAATAAAGACTCCCAATAGGTAATAGTGTTTCTCAAATATCTTACATGTACAGACAGCGATCAGTTACAATTTTATTATGTATACTAATATTATAAAGAGGTAAAGTTTGTGAGTTGCGAGATTGTGAGTTTGCGACGTTGTACGGGATAAACTCTGGATCTACTGAACCGATTTAAATGAAATTTGGTAAGAATATAGTTTGAGACCCTGGACAGGACATAGGATACTTTTTATCCCAAAAATCATCCTTTAAGGGAGTGAAAACGGGGATGAAAGTTTGTATTAAGAAGCTAGGGACGAACCAGAGCGAAGCGAGGGTGAGTCGCTAGTAATATATATATAGATATTCAGATATCCATCCATATGAGATCCATGGAGGTTTAGCTCCGTCCGTAACGAGGCAGTGACATTAGTATGTACATCGCTGTATATATTAATTTTCATCTAAGAATCAGAAAAAATCAGATCTTGATTTGAATTAGTATTAGACCTGTTATAAGAAAAGTGTGTAAAGCTTAATAATATCAACTTGAAAACGGTCAAAATATAAAAAAAACTGTATACAACTAAGGTGTAGCCTTCAAAGGACACAAAATAAATCAAAGTTTGCTTTTCAGTAACATTATACTTCATCGATAATTCCTTAGTCGGCAGAGAAAACTTCTTAACTTTGGCAAGCCGCTGTTCTCGAATTCACAAAGGTACTGTATCTAATGTACATTTTAACAATGGAAAATAAACTATACTCTATAAGCTATAAAGTTAAATATTATTCAACGTTTTATTTGTAACTGATGAAAGTAAGCAGCTACAATAAACCACTAAGTAAGGAATTATTTTGTTAGTCGACCTTTTTTTTATATTTGCTAAAAATCTATTATTTTAGATTTAGACTAAATAGTATTGGTCCTAGAGCAGATTAGAGGGAGACTAGGGAATTTTAGAAGGACATGTGAAGTCCGCCAATCCCGCACGTAACCAGCGTGGTGAACAATGGTCTGATCCCCCTGATATTGAAGGAAGACCCGTACTAAGCAGTGGAATGTTAAAAAGCGCTGAATACATATGTATGTTTGTACATACAATATAAGTCAGGTCACTCGAGAATATAAGTATCAAGCGTATTGCACCAGATGTAGGTTCGGCTGGACTGATTTGAACGAAATGTAGTACACAAATAGATTTACCCTGAAACAAAATATACTGTTAGTACTAAATTATTTCAAAAGTTCGTGGTGCTTGTATATAATATTATAATTTAAAAAGTCACATAGGCCACATGCACACGAGTGAAGCGCAGGTAAATCGCTAATGTTTGTATAATTTATACATATAATAAAATTGTGAGTCGAATCTGTACATTAAATATTTTTTTGGAAAATCTTATTGAAATAGTCATTATTATCGATACAGGGGCCGAATCTATAGTTACTAGAATTTTTGTCTGTTTCACTGGGAACACATTACAAGAAAACCACTGGACAGATTTTGATGAAATTTGTTAGGATAACAGCTGGCTATTCGGGTTAACATATAGGATAATTTTTACTGCAGGAAATATCTCATCTTTGAGAAATCTGTACTAAACGTTAAATATTTTATATTCTATTTATATATTTTATATTGTGTTTATTTATTTTATATTGTTATATTTAGTAAAACCAAAGCTAGCGGTAGAAGAAATTTGCTTTGCTTTGTATGGGCTGGCACCGATTTCGAAAATATTTGATTAGGTATGTATTTAATAGGTAGGCTTTAATTACTTAGCCAAAGCACACCGACTTCGAAAATATTTGATTAGGTATGTATAGTAAATGAAAACTACCAATCAGTTATTTTTTACTTTTTAGTGCTTTTGTTTGAAGTCGGTTTTTAATTTTTTGTTAAAAAGTTTTTATGATGATTAATACGCTAGATGCGTCTAGATAACGCGAGTATCATAGGGTATATAGATATCATTAAAAATCAAGATGGTGTGTCTAAGGCGTCAATTTATTTCTTTCAACTTATTGAGAGGGTATCAAAACAAAAGGTTTTACGGGGTGGGGGTCTCTAAAATATATACAACTATGTATGTTTTAAAATAATGTCAGTTAACTATTTGTTCTATAAACTCTTAATGTCTAACTGGCCAATTGAATTATAAAAAAAATATAATAAAATTAAAAAAAAAATTAAACATTAAGACTGTTAATGTTTAATTTTTTTTTTTCGATATTTACATTTTTTAATTTTAAGACATTAGGTGATACTATAACATTTAAAGTAAATTATAATAAATAGGAATGATACTTAATGCAGCATAAACTTCGAATATTTTAGATAATATTTTATTCTTTCTGAAGCACTTAACGACTAATGGTTGAGTTTCGATATGAATGAAAAGACATTAAAACTTCGTTCAAAAGCGACTGTTTGAACTTGTCTGAAAATTCTGCAATAAGTATATCTGATGAATATGTTTAAATTCATGATAATAAGTTAATATTAAATATCAACAAGATAATATGAAAAATCATCATATTTAAAGAAAAAGGTACACTGAATTTAATATACTTCAATACAATAAGTTATAAGTATATATTATAGGTCAATCTTTGAGATAATATATATGGCCTACTAGTTTTTGACCGCAGTTCGCTCGCGTGATAAGTGGGGCGGGGATCAAAAGTAGTCTGTAGGCACAGGATGCAATTTATGTCCTTGCTAAATTTTATCAAAATCTGTTCAGCGGTTGAAGCATAAAAGATAACAGACACGGTTACTATCATATTTAAATATAATGGTACGGATGTATTGAAACGAATAATGAAACGAATCATGAAAATGGATTCCTTAATACAGATTATTTTAGAACCTAGCAAGGAGTACAGAACTTCACCTAGCCGATTGAAATTAAATTGTACAGACCTATTATATAAAAATACCAAGGTCAATATTCAATCTATTGTACATAAAAGTTTAATATTAAAAGGAGAAGTTTCCAACTTTTTTTTTATGTGTTAAAGTTTTTTATGTATTAAATTATTTCCTCAACAACCGGAATTTAATAAATATTTCGCTGATTTATTAGTTTTGATCTATATTATGATTCCATAATATAAATATTAAAAATGATATCAACGACATCATGAAACTTCTCAATTGAGGAAAAGATCACTTAAAATACGTACAAAATATACTAGAATTGATGATATTTTCCGTTTTGATTACTTTTATTTTTTCTATACTGACCGTGACCTATGCTTAGTTGGTGCCACCTAAGTCCAACGTTAGGGTTTATTTAAGCCAAAACGACAAAAGTTTTACGACGACCTGGTAGTAGCTAGGTTCTTTGTCTACACCGAAGATCGTCGATTTGAATCCTGTTGGGTACAAAATATGTATGTATATTTATGTTTTAAGGATCCTTAACCCAAAACCAGTCAGTCTGGGACTTTAAATACGTATTGTTTGACTGCATTTTTAGTAAAACCAAAATTGGAAGTTCAGGGGTAAGGAGGTGAAAAGAAGATAAAAATGATGATACAATGCAAAAAACGTTTGGACTTAAGTTTATTATTCAACAACTATAGATTTAAATTGATTTTAATTAATGTTATTCAATTATATCAATGTCCAACAGACTCTATGGACAAAAATAAGGATTAAAAAATTGTTAGAATATATGATGGAAATGAACCCATCCTTAATGGGGATTCACATAGGGTTACAACATCATCCAGCCATTAGCGTTTTCGACACGAAACGTCTACTCGCACTCTAACCAATTAAAAATAAAAAATACATCGGATGTTATAAAAAACGTGTACCTATAAATTTTGTACGCGTACAATAAGGCTTTTTTTTAATGGAGATGGATATTGAAACCTATTTGAATAGTTAAAATAACACGTACAATTCAGATTAATAATAATTTTAATTTTCATTTCATAAGTATAAAACATCAATCGAGAGTTGGTTTTTACGTAAAGTTTTTAGATTTTAAAATTTATTTCATTATTTATTATCCAGTTTCAAATAAAGCGTTTGTAGCTTATGTTATGAGGTATTGGTTAGAAAAGTCAGCGCTACCCACTAAAACACCACCCACTAGACGACTGGCCCATTCAGGCAGACCAATTCTAGTTGTCCATCAACCATGCATCCTCTCAGCTGTATCCCGCGATGGACTTTAGGATTAAGTCTTTTAAATAAAAAGGCTTATGAAAGTTAAGTGGTCCATTCTGATGTTAGAGAAATACCAAGAGCAAACTGTAGGATTACTTTCAATTACAATTTAACATAATTTTTTTCCGCTCGTACGAGTAGCTCTACGTACATTTTAAAATACAGGACAGTGATATATTAGCTTCCCAAGATCAGTAACTTCCCAAGTCATGGCTATTTAGGGGAAATTCTTGACAAAAAAAACAGAGTAACCCGACCTGTATTATTTAAGAGATTATTTCCCTAGCTGGGATTGAACCCAGGACCAGGGCTTTAGACTAATAATTAAGAAGGTAAAATAATTATATTATATGAATTTAATAAGAATGCAGGAACTTTGAACAAAATTCCTATAAGATTATTAAAATATTGTGGACATCATACACATCTCGAAGAAAATAATAAAGAAGCATATTGTAATATTCCCTATATACCACACTAAGGAAAAAAACTCGACCCGAAGCCTTTTAGACCATAACAAAAAGGAATATTTTAGTATCTTTGATGAAAAATCAATCGATCATTACCTAAGAAACATGAAATTCTGGACTTCATGGATAGTATGGTACGTAAAATATTTAACTTATATCAAAGGGACTAAAATAAAATATTTTTACCAAACTTCGAACAAAGCCTCCTATATACTACTTCGCTATTTAGGTAGTGGATTTATAGCTCAGGTTGGATGTCATGCTGTAAATATCTGGAACGCTTCACAAGCTCAAATACAAAAATGTTCTTGCTACTCGCAGTCTATTTTACACAATATTAAATTAAATTTTATTCTTGTAAATTGTTTCTTAGCATATAATAAATTCAAAATTTAGTTTTTTTTTTTGATTCCGATGAAAATATTAGAGATATATAAAGCTTAACAGACGCTAATAAATAGGTAAAAATTGTTAGTTTATTTATTTGTTTGTTTGCATGAATGAGATTATCTCTGAAACACTATACGTACCTATAAGAAGATTACGTCTTTTCTGAGTGTACTTTAACAACACAAATAATTAAAACTGACAACTAATTTTTAATCTAAGTGTAAAACTAATAAACTAGTACCTAATCCAATCAATCTTTCAGTTTCTCGATTATAATGAAAATTGAACAATGCAGGTGAGATAATGTAATGGGAACTACGAGCATTAATCAAGGAGATCCGCACCAATAAGGCTGTATATAACTCAGAGAATCTAATTTGCCTCGACCCGTCAGATAAGGGTTAAATGTTATAGTGAGTGTTAATATTACACGAAAACTTTATAGGGTCGATCCGAAGATAATTTTATTATTTCAATCTATTGTAATAAATTGTTTTGATCTTGTTTGGAAAGCTTTTTAAAATTAATTTCTTTAAAAGTGTATATTTTAAGTATATTTCGGGAATTAAGGAAATAAAATACTGAAGTTTACGATAATATTTTAAAAAATATAATATAGTACCTATCCTGTTTGTGCAATTATATAAAAATATACGCAAAATCATAAAGAATCATGATAAGTGTAGTAAGTGAGAATCGAACGCGCGATATCTTTCCTAAAAAACTCACTTTAAGCTGCTTTTATTAAAATAATGCTCTATATCTCTTAATATACCTAATTTTTGTGAACCGAAAAGAAATGTGAGCTACTTTTAAGCAAAACTTATAGAATTACTGACAAATGTTTTATTATTACTTTCGTACATTCGAAATAAATGAATTAAAATAAAATTAAATAGCAAAAATATTTGTTTCGTGGCACGGCAATTTAAAATAGCAATGTTGTAATCCAACGTACAATATAGTATCTATATACACATGCTCACTCACAAATTTCCATATAGATAGTAGGGTATGCTAAAACGAACCAAAAAAATCTAGTATTCAGCTCGTTTTAACGTCCCACTGCTGGGCCTGGGCCTCTCTTCAACACAAGGTACAACCATAGCCAACCACGCTGGTCAAGTGCGAGTAGGCGGACTTCTCATATCTTTTTAAAACTAAAACTATGCTATAAACATTTAATTTTCGTGCTTAAAATGTATGATGAACGCCGTAGAATCTCGTGTGCACTGTTTTGCATGTCTGAACACCTCAAACTTCATGGAGTAACAAAACGAAACTCATATTTTATATCCGATTTCCGTACAACAGCTAAACCGCAGGAGCAAGAAAATTTTCGTGGTAATGTATACCAACATTATACTGTATTAGCCGCCAAACAAAAATAAACTTTATAAAAGCACAATAAAGTTATTATCCCTTTGAAAAGATGAAACACTCAACAACTTCTAGTTTGATAAACTGTACTACTAAGGACGTACAAAAACGAACTCTTCAACTAATTAACTGGCATCAAAAGCTTTTATACCTATAATGCGGGTTCCAACACACACTCCCAAATTACTGTCACGCGATATCAAACCTTATGTCCTTAATAAATACGTTGGCTGAATTGCAAGTTAATTTTGAGATTCCTTTGACTCTGCAGCACGTCTTGATAAATAATACTCTTGACCGCAAAATGATGGAGTAACGACGTTTTTAGAGAGCTTTTAATCAAAAGCAACCATTAATGAGATATGGTTATTTACATCCCAAAAAAGTCTAAGTGTTGAGATTTAATTATGTTTATTCATTTGATTGCTTCATTTATGTAATTAGATAATTATAGGACTTTTATAACCTTAGCTTTAGGATGTTAAGATCGCCATAATATTTATATATAGATCTATAAATTATAACGACCTCTGCGTGTCACATATAATTTTATTTTATACATTATGTTTTCAAATTGATGTAAGTGATTTTTATACTATACGTTATTTACTTTATATTATAGTATGTTTTATGAAAAATAAAAACTCTCGCAACAATATTATATTGATTTTTTTTCAATTGGATTATTATTTTAAATGGGAAGTTTTATATGTTTGTATATGTTCATTACTTCTTTGCTCTAAAATGGCTGGACAGATTTGGATGAAGTACACACACACTTTGACTTTTTTTTAACGTTCGGAAATGCGTTTAGTCCTATCACCTGCATACATACAGGTGGCTACGTGGGACTCATCAGCAAAAGCCAGTACTACCCACTAAAACCCAACGGAACTTCCCCCGCTTTAATGGGGCATTTCACGCAAAATAGGCGCACAGTCGTCGACTTTCGGAAAATAGCCCGAACATATCATACCATACCAATGGGGCATCGCAGGACCGCTCACGTACTCAACCACGACGCCCCGATAGCAGGTCTGCTGAAACAGACCAGAACAACCATGGGGTTGCTCCAACTGTCCACTCTGCTATCAGAGAAGTACCAGAAGCAACCCACATGGCACAACACCTACCGAGATGGGCCGCCTCCCAGTACGTTTCTTGGCTTCGCGCCCGGTTGGATTGCCGGACGCTAATAAGCCACCACGACAAATACTTTGACCTATAGTACTACATGCTCGCTCCTATTAGATACCTAGAAAAGCGCCAGAGCGAAGCAAAGATAATTTGCTAGTCTTAAATACAAGCGAAGTGCTGCATTAAATCAAAAGTTTTAACTATTTAGAATTCAAGCAATTTAACACTACCCGTCCATCTCATTAGCATAAACAGCTCTAGCCATACTTAACTATAACCATAATATACTACACATTTGTATTTACACAAATGTTATACCGTCTACATGAGTGTCTTTCTTTTATTAACATACGAGTACTTTACTTCTTAAAAATAACTAAAGTAAATACAAAAATGTTAAATGAAACGCAATTAAATATACGTTCTATGCTTTTTTATCTGCGTGTGTTTATGTTTGTATTTATTTATAGATAATATTAGTATAATATTATAATTAAAAAAAATTTATTAATTACCTTTTATTTCGAAAACTTTTATATTTTTTCTTTTATTTCTTTAGTCTTTATTTATAATGTACAGATTTTTGTTGCAATATTTCTAGTTTCTAAACCAAGCGGTTGAGAGTATACACCGATATATCAGTCAATTGTTCAGTTGCTCTTTTTAGCCGACTTCCAAAAGGGGAGAGTGTTTTCAATTCGATCATCTCCTTTTTATGTTTTTTTTGTGTTCCTGGACATCTCCAGCATTTGTTAAACGATTTTCAAAGTACTCTTTTTGGAAAAGCTACCAGTGTTAGTACCAAATAAATTTGCCATAGTTAATGGAGTAGTGATGCGCGACTATGAATGATTCGATTTTATAAATCATTCGACTCATTCGAATGAATTACGAAGTTAGTAACTAATACCTGCTCGACTTTGTCGCTAAGTAGGTATTAGTTGTATTAGTAATATGTTTCCTTCGACTGACATCTTGTATGTATATTTTACGTACGGCACACGACTAAATAACACTTATCAGGTAAAGAGAAACAAGTAAACTTTTACCATGAATGAATTAACCACTTCGTTCATGACTTTTACTAACTAATAAGTAACAGTAACAAGTTTGTTTGTATTTTTTCAGCGGCATTTATTCGTATTTCATTTCAAACTGGCGACTGAGTCGCAGTCGGATATACTAATGTTAATAATTGAATAAATATTACTAATTAGTAATAGTTATTCAATTATTAACATTAGTATATTACTAATATTCAAGTCGAATGTGTAAATTAGTAGTTGTAGATGATTCGAATCGTCGGATCATTCGCCAGTCGCGCATTGTTATAATGGAGATTGAAACAATGAAAATGCTTAACGGTAGCAGCGATATTAAACATTACTTTAACTTTTTGAAAAGGTGATTAAAAATTGATAATAAGTCTTTAGCACCATAATAGTAATTACAAACAAACTAATAAACAAAATAACAACATAAAAAATAATACTCTCTTAGATTTACGTGAATATTTGACATTTCATATAAAACTATCTTTTCGGATTTTATCCGCAGATTTATTTTGATTGATTGGATTTATTTTGATTTTGTAAGAGACCATTTCTCCTGTGACCATGATTGTTGTAAAGCATTCGAAACGTCGGGAACAAAAAATCAAAATAAATCCGAGAAAAAAAAACCGAAAATATAGTTTGAAGAAATTTGTCAAAAAATATACGTTTTACCAACCCAAATATCAATTTTAACATATTGTTATCAACTGAACAACAGAACTGTTATTTTGCGTCAACAAATAAATGCTCCTTGATACGTGTACGTACATTTCTTGACTATATTCAATTTCCTAAGGAAACATCGAACATTATTAACGAAGCAACCCATTGACATGCACAGCATGTACAAGATGGATTACTATAACACCGTACACGTTATAGCGTTTTGATAAAACTATTTAATCTTATTACTAAACTTTCTTCATTGTGCGAGAACATTACTTACATAATATTACATAGAATTAACTATTCTTTCAATTTCTTGAATTCTAATTTAAGATATGTATAAATATCTCGTGTCGAGGTGTTTGTAGTCGCACTCTTTCGAAACGGCTCGACTGATTTTAATAAAACTTTTTAGTATATTTAGTAGGTGTGACAATAGGTCGTAAAGTATTTTTCACCCTCTTACCCCCATCCCCCATTTTTTAAGTACCGAGAGGTAAACCCAAGCGGAACGAGGGTGAGTCGCTAGTAATATATAAAAAGCTGTGTGTTATCTGTATGTTCACAAAACCATATTAAGGTTTATGATATTTTTTTATTATATAATAATAATAAATTTCAGAGATTATCTAAATTTCCTTTTATCTCGATTTTTATCGTACCTAAGGATCAGCCATTCTTTCAAGCATTTTGTTTTTTTTTAAATGCACTAATATCGATAATATTACTCTACATACAATACCCTTACATTAAATTTTAGGTCCTTATAACTTGAAATTCTTACATTCATGTTGGAAATCGATTATGCATTAAACAGCAAAAATTACTAAAAATAATAAAAACATGCACAAATATACATACATTTCATAACAGTGTTGGGAATATTTCAATATACATTTACTATATTATTTTTGAATAGATAAAATTATAAGAGCATGGCATAATTTCTCATTTGTATTCAGTTTATATTTTCATATTGTATCAAATGTACTATATTATGAATTTGCCGCAACTTTATTATACAGCATGTTGTAAAATTATTTTGCGGACCTAATTAATTAATAACTGTGCTGCAAGAAATATAATTTTACGAAACACCCTCTCGTTAGCGTAAGTCAATATGAAACTTGTATTCTAACCTACTTATTCTCTTCGTTATACTGGACGTGACAAATGTAATATGATTATGAATGTAATGCTGGACTACACCAAGTGAACGGTTTATTGTTACATCTATCTATACATATAATAAAATTGTAACTAAGCCGAATCTGTACATTAAAATATATTTTTTGGGAAATCTTATTAAAATAGACATTATTATTGATACAGAGGTCGAATCTATAGTTTTTAGAATGTTTGTCTGTCTGTCTGTCTGTTACCGCGTCACGGATAAACCACTGGAGGGATTTTGATGAAATTTGGTATGATGATAGCTGGTTATCCGGGTCAACATATAGGATACTTTTTACTGCTGGAAAATATCTCATTTCTGAGCAAGCTATTCTAAATGTAAAACGCATGTAGGGACGAAACCGAGCGAAGCGAGGGTGAGTCGCTAGTTAGTTATATAACCAAAACGTATATAGCTACTTTCAAATATTTTTTTTTTCTTTTAAATAGAAAAATCAATCTATTTATTTAATTGGACAATGCAGAAATAATCACTGTAGCCTTTATGTAACTGATAAATTACTTCTTTATATTATTATTTTTCAGTTTTTTTGTATATTATCCTATACTTAATGAAGTATTGTTAAAAAATTACATAAGCAATTATTAAAACAAACAAATTACATAATATAATAATTACGATTAAATCAAAAACAGTGTACTGAAAAGGTGTAATAGCTTCTTGATTAACCACTAATTGACCTACGTTACAAAATATACGTTATATAGAATAAAAAAAATATAATAAAACATTATGCTGGCTCGTGCTTTGTTCGGTCTGAGTCGTTAGTACCATAAATATCACGAATAACTGTAATAGAATTTCATTTTAAATTTTACTAGCAAATAGTACTTATGATTTGTCACGTTCAACAGCAAAATAAACACATGCAATCCTCATTTTTGCCTATAGTCAAAAAAGATTTATATATTACATGGTCTTTGTACAAAAAGAACCGCTCCCTCGTAACTTTTTTATATTATTCAAAGTTTTCAGAGGGATTTAGGGTATCAGATCTATCCGTTTCGTCGAGGGTATCGCGTAAAGAGAAACGACCTTTCCTAGCTGTGTGATAAATAGGTGCAAAATAAGATATACATATATAAGAAAATTTTATGTTTTTCTCGTGTAAAGTCATTTCGTTATATCCACTACTAGCCATCGGTTTGGCATATAAAATTGAATTTGATGTTCTCTAATTCTGAGCCCAAGTTTGATTCCTGCCCAGTGTAGGAATCGAATGTATAGATTAAATAAAATTAAATAAAAAGTTGGATGCTTGAGTTTTGTGTTATAAGTTTAAGTTCATTTAATAAACCTTCATATTATTTTAAGATTATTGTTATACAATAAAGAGTAAAAATTAATTTAAAATATAAAATAATAAAACAGTGCACAATAATAGTTACAATAAATAGTTATTTAATGTAACAAAATATTTCACTAACAAAGGCAATAAAAACTACATGTCTAATTTTTGTTTCGTACCTTAAATAAAACCGACATCAGATTTTACTATAATGTGTGTTTATTATTATTTATGTAAATAAATAAATGATAATAAATAAATAAATAAATAAATATGTTGGGACATTAATACACAACAACATCTAGTGCTCATCACACAAGATAATAATTATATTATAATAACACTAGCGGCTCACCATATACTATAATAAAATCAAATTTATCTCACGGGAACCGTACATTTTTCTAGGACAAAAAGTAGTCTATGTGTTATTCTGATGCATGAGTTATATTATTGTAAAGTTTCATTAAAATCCATTCAGTAGTTCTTGCGTCAAAGAGTAACAAACATCCATACATCAATCCATTCAGACATCCATACACTCTCACAAACTTTCTCATTTATAATATTAGTAGAACGTACATTGTACATAATAAACAGAATAGAATGACATAAAAGTACATCACTATATCTGTTGATTAAACCCCAAACGAACAATCAATCATATAAACTAATTCACTACAGGTTGCAGTTTTGATGCAATCCAGTGAACGGCAATATCATTAGTAGGACGATAACGCTCTCTTTGATTACACGAAGCGAGAGCGTCTCTGACGCGCTTTGAGGTCTTTTGATATGTTGTAAGAGATTGTATACGCCATTTGCATCGCAACTGCCAGTTGCAATGAATAAAAGGCGATTCATAGTCCAATTTAACTTTAACAATATAGCTATTTGATTTCTAGAACTGGATATGTGTTTTCCGAAAGGTAACATTTTAATTAAATAGTTTCGGTATGCCTTTGTTATTTGTTCTCAATATACGTGAATAATCAAAAAGTGTTCAAAGAACTGTGATATATTTTTTTTATTTATTGTTATATTTCATTATTTAAAACATTTTTTTCTTTTAAAATAACATATTAACAATTACAAGTAGTGGTGGCCCAGTAGGTTACGCGCTTGCTTGAGAAACTAGTGAAGCGGGTTCAAATCCCGGGTCTGGCATCTCTGATATTTTCATGTGCGAATCATTTCTAATATGAGTACCACTTGCCTTACGGTGAAGGGAAACATCATGAGGAAACCTGCATGTTTGATAGAACCTACCAAGTTTTCGAAAACCCTGTAAAGTCCGTCAACCCGCACTTGGCCAGCGTGGTGGACTATGGCCTGATCCCCTCGTATTGAAGGGAGGCCCATGCCCAACAGTGAGATATTAAAAAGCGCTGAATAGAATGACAAATAGCAAACTCTTATATATGATAGAATTTCAAAATGCACGAATATTTATTATAGCTAATGGCGTATTTGTCAAAATAATGAATGTCGCCATAAAAGGAAATGAAGGCAGTCGACAGTAGCAGCCTGACAGTTTTTAATTTGAATATTTAAAGCGTTTAATAAAGCGACATTATGCAACTCAGTGCATTACAAGTAAGAAGCACAATCCGTCTAAGAACATTGCTACGCTCATTCATCTCGTGTTCGGATTGCTTAATTACAACTCCGGTAGTATTTCGGATGCAAGCATCGTTTCTCGCGAGCTACTAGAAACACGAAAGCTGAATTGAATACTAGGTTATTAGTTAAATTTACAGTTATATGGTAAAATTTTATGGTACACGTATCCTGCATATCTTAGAGAAATAACTTCTTAGATGCTAAGAACTCTAAATCCTACTAATATCATAAAAGCGAAAGTTTGTAAGAATGTATGTATGGATGTATGTTTGTTACTCTTTCACACAAAAACTACTGAATGGATTTTGATGAAACTTTACAATAATATAGCTCATATATAGACTACTTTTTATTCCGGAAAAATGTACTGTTCCCGTGGGATAGATTTGTTTTTGTTTTTCTAGAGGCAAACCTGAGCGAAGCGAGGGTGAGCCGCTAGTAAAAATAATAATAATGTTTTATCGACTGATTTCGGCCACGGCAGCCAGTTTCGCTGTGAATAACCATCTACGCAGGAGATATTATAGTTCACAAGTTTCTCATACTCCGATGGAACGAAAATTCAACACAACCGGTAAGGACCGACGACAGCTATACGTCCCCTTCCGAGGCATGAGGTTCTAACACCGTCAACTTCCCATCTCCGGGTTATTGCCGAAAACTTGACAGAAAGGCTCAAAAATTAGAGATGGCCCGACCTGGAACTATAACCTAGGGGCTTTTGATATGCCGCTGTAATAGCTAACCACATAACCACCAAGACAGTTAAGAAAGAGCACATGAATGCTATTTATTTATTAAAAAAGATTAATACTAGCGACTTACCCTCACTTCGCTCGGGTTCATCCCTTGGTTGATTCCCCATACAAACTTTCATCAACCATTTTCACCCTCTTCAGGGATGATTTCCGGAATAAAAAGTCTTCCCAGGGTCTCAAACTATCTTCTTACCAAATTTTATCTAAATCGGTTCAGTAAATCCAGAGATTACCCCTTACAACGTCACAAACTCACAAACTTTACCTCTTTATAATATTAGTATAGGTAGAAGCTCTGTGATTGTTATTATCGTTTTTAATTTTTATGAAGCCGCTCTCAGGCAATGGATATGTGAAGTAACAAACAAGCTAAGTGAGTTAACTCGACAAATAAAAGCAAACTATTTTTACCTCAAAATCTTATTTTCTGCTTTTTTATGATGGTGTGTTTTTCCATAATTTTCTTGCAATTATTTTATATCTGCATTTACTTTTTTTGTGAAAAGATACAGTTATATCATAAGCTAAACTAATTATACGTATACTAGCTAAACCCGTGGAAAAACACTAAAAAAGTAGGTTTCATACACACTTTCATCCCCTATTTTATCCCCTTATGGGATAAATTTTGAAAAATGCTACAACTTGTATGCAAAATAATGTATATGTGTATTTATTTAATTGAATTGAAGAGCATTAATAGGTAGGTACCAAGTTTCAAGTAATTCTGATCATAAATAATTTTGGGTTGTATTATAACGTGCTGTCCCGTGGGAATGAGATTATCTCCCCGGTAAAAAGTAGCCTATGTCACTCTCCAGCCCTCCAATTATCTGCACACAAAAAAACTCTCCAATCCGTCACTCCGTTTCAACGTGAAAGAAAGACAAACAAGCAAACAAACAAACAAACAAACAAACAAACAAACAAACAAACAAACAAACAAACAAACAAACAAACAAACAAACAAACAAACAAACAAACAAACAAACAAACAAACAAACAAACAAACAAACAAACAAACAAACAAACAAACAAACAAACACACTTTCACATTTATAATATTAGTATGGATGTACGAGTATATTTCTAAATTACTTATTTATGTTGCTCAAGACAGAAATTTATTAAATTTTCTACTTTGAGTAGCTTAGTTATGCTTTGCTTATTTCATAGTGGCTAGTATGTTTTTCTGCAGATCTGGAAATCCAACGATACTTGCGTGGTTGTAACAAGTAGTGTCCTTATTACTTGTTGATTTATTGCTATCTAAATAAGCGCTTTATAAAAGTCTATATGGCTTTACCATATTAACTTCTTTTAGTTTTATCGTTTTGTGTATACGATGACAAATAACTCCATATCCCATAATTTATCTTCTGCTAAATAAATGAAAAGGAATGTTTCCCAGTATATTACAAATACTAGTTTATCTCTGCTAATATTTTAAAGACGCAGAGTTTGTTTGTTTGCTTGAACGCTTTAATCTCAGGAACTACTAATCCGATTTGAAAAATTCTTTTTGCATTAGATAGTCCGTTTATTAAGGAAGGCTATAGGCTATATTTATTTATGCTACTACTGAAGGGAGCAGAGCAGTCATCATAACTGTGAGCAAATCGGGAAGACCATCTATACATTAATTGATAAACCCTCGCGAAGTGAAGGTAAGTCGCTAGTAATAAATAAACACGTGGTTACAACCATAGACAATAGGAAGTAAATAAATATTTTACTTTTAAAACATTCCAAAATTTAAAACATCCCGTATATTATTAGCTATGTGTAAATTAAACCTGATTCGTAATATAGCAATGTCTATTGAAGAAACTTGAATAGAAACTAACACGTACTCGTATAAAGTTTAACTTTCCGGATTGGTTGTATGAAAAGACATTCAGAGCTGCATGTTTTAAGTTCAAAATTATTTTTCACATTGATTTCATGATAGTTGATGTGTTTTTGTAATGCTACGAATACTTCATTGAATACTTTTACTATTCACTCATTAAAACTCCGGTACATTTTAAAATATCGAAAATCATTAATATATATACTAATATTACAGACACTAGTTATTTTTAACGTACAAAAGGAAGAATTATTTTACTTACTTTATATTTTGTAGAATTTTAGGCTTTATATTATTATTACTAGCGGCTCGCCCTTGCTTCGCTCGGGTTCGCCTCTGGGAAAACAAAAAACAAACCTATCCCACGGGAAGCTATACATTTTTCCGGGATAAAAAAATATATAATCTCTGTGCCAAATTTCATCCAGATCCATTCTGCCGTTCTGTCGTAACAGAGTAACAAACATCCATACATTCATACTCACAAATTTTCACATTTATCATATTACTCGTAGTATAGATGATCATAATACTGGAATGAATTTCTTGATATTGTAAGTTATTAGGTGTATGTTGTTATAAAAATTGATTATTATCGATTTATAAAGATACTAATTTAATAAATTTAATTTAATTTACATTTCCCACAATTTTCCTTTGTAATAAAATATTTTAATGCCAATGCGAATAAACATTTTAAATTTCAGATTTTTGAGATCAGTAACTTAGACTGTGTATAATATTAAATAACCAATTCTATATATATATATATATATATATATATATATATTATATATATATATATATTATATATATATAGAATTGGTTATATTTATTTCATGCATCTCGGAAACAGCTCTAACAATTTCTATAAAATTTTCTATTTAAATAAGGCTTAATAACTGAAAAACTAAATTATTCAGTTTATATATACACATAGAAGTATTTTTCTGAAAAAAAAAGGCTTTTTATGTTTTCCAAAAATCAAGATTTTACAGAAAAAAACAATTTAATATAAATAGTTAATTTTTAAAATGAGAGTCTTTTAAACTTAATGCCATTGTTCAAAATAGTTGAGTTAGCGACAATAATCTATGATTCTATGGCGTCTCATAAAGGCCATTATACTCGGCAAACTAATCAAGTCGACTAAATTGAATTTAATTTTGCAAGCGTCCGGCGTCCTCCGAGAGACGATGTCAGGCAACGAGCCATGTAAATTAGGAAGACTGTGTGAAATGTATAGACTAATGACTTGTACTTTTTATTATGCTTTATTATATTTGTTTTTTATTTTATGGTTAACATCATTATTAATTTCCATGAATTTTTTTTCGATGTTTTGTTTTAAATTATTATACACTAGCGATTCATCCTCACTCCCTTCGATCAACAGTAGTATTGTGGATCGAAGCCCGTTCCACTCAAGTTCGTCCCTAGGAACGTTTTAACGATTAGTATAGATTTCTCAGATATGAGATATTTTCCCGCAGTAAAAAGTATCCTATATATTGACCCAGATAACCAGCTATTATTATACTAAATTTCATTAAAATCTGTCCAGTGGTTTTCTCGTGATTCGTTCCCAAATAGATGGACAGACATACTCGTATATAAATTCGGCCTTTGTATCGATAAGTTTGAATATTTCAATGAGATTTTCTAAAAAATATTTAATGTACAGATTCGGCTCCGTTAGAATTTTATTATATGTATAGAAAACAATGTACATTTTCGATTTCATCATAAAATCAATTTATTTAAGGCGCCCAGAGACAGCCACGAGGTGATTCTTAAAATAGCCAACCAGCCCGAGCCTTAATTAAAATCTTTTAAATGTCATCTTATTAGTAAATGTCACGGACGGTCCAATGATATTAAGCAATTTTCTATGCAATCGGGAATCATGAATTCGATGTTTTTAATACATATTTTACTTGATAACTTACCTTTATCCATATCTATATAGTTATTACAGATAAATAAAATTAAAGTGTCAGGTTTTAATGTTAAAATAACAGCTTTTTAGTAAATGATAATATATATTATATACGGTATTCATAAGAAAAACACAATTTTTATTCGTCTGTCTGTCTGTCTGTTTGTTTCGGCTAATCTCTGAAACAGCTGGACTGAACAATTTAACGGGACATTCACAGGCGGATAACTGATATTATAAGGAGTAAGTTAAGCTATTTTTATTTTAGAAAAATAATTAGTATTCCGCTAAAAAAAAAAAAACTTAACTAGGTACGCACCCGAGCTAAGCGAGGGTAAGTCTCTAGGTGCAATATAATTACAATGGCTGCATAATTTTCAATCTAAAAATACATATATTGAAATAGACTTTTACCAACATTTTTGAACCGTTATTGTGGCATCTATATATATATATATATATATATATATATATATATATATATATATATATATATATATATATATATATATATATATATATATATATATAAAAATGAATCCCTATTTCCCTTGGTCACGCCATCACGCGTGAACGGCTGGACCGATTTAACTATTTTTTTTTGTTGTGTTTGTTATTGTCAGAAGAAGGTTCTTATGAAAGAAAAAATTTAAAAAATTTCGCGGAAAATTATAAAAAAGAATACTTATTTAAGAATATTTAACAATCATATAATATTATTTCTAATCTAACCTTACCGCTTGGGACAACAAAAACTTTTTTAATGTAACATTATGACATTTGACATAGAAATACTAGCCGCTATAATGTGCCTAGGGATAAACCCGAGCAAAGCGAGGGTGAGTCGCTAGTTATAAATAAAATTCAGTAATTTAGATAAATTCAATAGAAAAAGGAAGAGAGATAACGCATTCAAACGAATGAATAAACAAACTTTAGCCTTTTATCATTAGTAAAATATGTAGATACTAGATAATAATATATATGTTACTTAAAATTTAATGTATACATCTTTGCAAGCTTACAAGCTTGTTCAGTCAAAAGGAAATAGTGGTTAATTGAGTTAACGATAGATGGGCAGTCAGTTGTGAAGATATAGACAAGTTCTGTCGACTACACCCTAAAATATTTTACTATAAGCTTCCTGAACTTCTAAAAAGCTTTCCAAAAAGCTTTAAAACAATGATATAACTATTTATTACAAGAAAATTTGCTAGACTTTAAACTTAGCCAACCTTCAATGGACGAAATATCGCAAAGTTGCATTCATTGTTTTTAATTTAACACCTTTGTAAATGAAACAACTGCGTCTCTCTGTTTGTTTGTGTATATATAACTTAGAAACCAGTACTCCAATTTACATTGTTTTATTTTGATTGGAATGGATATACTATGATTGTCAAAATGTATACATAAAAACATTTAGTAACTATAGGTAACATATATATACTCTTTATTATTATTATTTATTTATTATTTATTTATTAATATTTGGGAAACAAACAGTGACATAATTCTTAAAATAATTAAAAACGAAAAAGTCCACACACCAGCAAAGTTTCCACCTATAAATATATCACAGGTAGAGTAAACATAAATAATTTAAACATTAAAACTATATAATAAAATTTTAACAAAAGTTACTGCAAAAAACACTACAAATGACAACAATAAAAATGACTTAGTTAGAATTACAAAAAATAAAATAAAAAACAAATTATAAAATAAAAAAAAAACACAAAAAGCAAAACTTAAACTCTAACAGTACATAATAAAACAATAATAAAAAAAAACATAATATGAATAGGCAATTTTTAAAATGACTTAAGGTTATGATAAAGATATTAAAGATTTTAAAAACACTTTCTTAACAATGTAAACATCTTTATAATTAAATAAATCTATGTTACTAAATTTATCATTATAATTATAACATGCTCGATTAATAAACGAATTTGGAGCAGATTTCGTACGTGTTAATTGTGGATCAAAAAACAACTTATTTCGAGAAGATAATCTATTATATTGCACATAAAAACAAAAGTACAAATATTAAAAGAAAATTGAAGGCAAAGGTGGACTTATCTCTAAAAGAGATCTCTTCCAGTCAACCTAGGAGGTGAGAAAGATTGTCCTTTAGCGGAGCAGAAAAGTGCAAGGTAGTATGGAAATAAAGTACAAATTAAACACAGTATATATAA
Organism: Brenthis hecate; assembly: GCA_951806755.1. Lineage (NCBI taxonomy): Eukaryota > Metazoa > Arthropoda > Insecta > Lepidoptera > Nymphalidae > Brenthis > Brenthis hecate. The sequence continues at coordinate 3,478,014 of OX638263.1, forward strand.
AAAACATATGGTAAAAGCTATAATAAAAATCAAGGAGTAGTTCGTCTGTAAATAAGGTTAAGATATAAACAGAGTGAAATCGAATAACTTGTTAAAAATTAAAATAAAGCATAATCTATATTAAAAAAAAAATTAGGTGCCATTTCTTTTTTTTTACAAATTATTTTTTATCATTTTATGGGTCTGACTGTCTGTAATAACTGTAACTTTTGAACGCCAGGTCTGACTGTCTGTAATAACTGTAACTTTTGAAGGCCAAACACTTCTCCATCAACCATGTTTTACATAAAATAGCGAAAATATTAAAAAAAAATAGTTTTATTTAATATATTGCTATCTAACTTAATATATTGCTCATCTCCATTTTAATTTTAAGGAATAATAAAATAAAACATTTTTATAAGACAAATAATTTTATAATATTGTTTGTTGTTTGTATCTTTCCCTTCATATTGTATTGAAGGCAAATAAATCATATCGGACCCATGTTAGGTTACTTTCCATTTCATGCACCACCAGTTTGCCTTTATTTAGAAGTAGAGTTAGGGAGTCGCTTAATTTGATCATGCCCGCACTCTCTGTCACAAAAGGAATGTATATCGAAAAGCGCACTATCAATCAACCGAATTATTTTCTTCTTTATTATTTACTAGCGACTGACCCTCGCATCGCTCGAATTCATCACTCGGTGATCCTTTAAATTGATATAACTTTTTGTAGTTATACTTCTTTTGGCGCGTTTGGAAAATTTGAGAGTAGAATTTTTACGATGCGTACCGACAGCCAAAAAGTGACATGATGAAGTTATCTGAAAGCGACATGATGAAGTTAGCTGCATTCCTTTTACAAACAGAGAGTTGCGACGTTCTGGTCGCTTCGCTCGGGCTCGTTCGTAATGAACAACAATAACAAACCTATCCCACAGGAACTGTTCATTTTTTTGGGATAAAAAGTAGCCTATGTGCTATTTCAAATTATAATCTATCTTTGTGCCAAATTTCATCGAGATCCGTCTAGCTGCTCTAGCGTGATTGAGTAACAAACACCTATTTATTCAAACTTTCGCATTTATTATAGTAAGATGCAGCTCTTAATATAATACTAATATTCACCTAGGGTTGAAAGTCAACCTTAATCATTATATAAAAATCTGTTTCCAAATTTTTTTATTTGTTGCACTACAGGTCGTCAATAACTAATAAATAAAGAAAATCCGTTAACAAAGAAGAAAATGATACAAAGTGTTTTAACTTTGCATATCGATACATATAATAAAATTGTAAGTGATTCAAATCTGTACAGTAAATATTTTTTTGAAAAATTTATCAAAATAGACATTATTATCGATACAGAGGCGGAATATATAGTTTTTTGAATTTTTGTCTGTTTGTCTATTACCGCATCACTGAAAAACCACTGGAGGGATTTTGATGAAATTTGGTATGGTGATCGCTGGTTATCCGAATCAACATATAGGATACTTTAGACCACGTAAAAATGTCTCATTTCTGAGAAAAAATACAAAAACTACAATGTACTGTACATTATATACTAATATGTAAAACCTAAGAATTTGGTTTTTGTTCATCTGAATGCGGGCAGTGCTAATTTTATATAAATTAGCTCAAATAAGACAATATTGACAAAATCACTGTATCAAAAACATTGATATATCAGAAAGTCATTTTAAGGCGCTTTTGTAATACCATGATCACTTTGTGTTTGTCTTATTTCTGTTACTTCCGGCGATCACAGCCTGCGTATATATAGGATGTTTACAGGACAGCGTATGTACATTGTAGGTTATTATCATTTCCTTCATGCCACGTTTATTGTGTTATTGCTTATTATTTTTTTCAAGCAAATGATAGTATTATGAGAAAATTCATACTTAAAATGTACTGTAGTAAGTTAAAGTGGAATGTAAATAATATGTACATTGCTTGAATAACAATAAAAAAATGTTATACATATTTACTATTATGAATATTATATAAATAAAAAGCCACCCGTTAAACTAGCATCTAGATATTTTTACTTAAGTCGAATATAAGCTTTTTACTTTTAGGGCAGAAAGGCAACAGGTAGGATAAGGTTATAGGTATAATATAGGATAATTCTGTTAGTACAGGGAATCAACTTAACAGATTTTGATTATATTTATATAATCTATACCTACATATAATAAAATTGTAACTAAACCGAATCTGTACATTAAATATTTTTTGGAAAATCTTATTGAAATAAACATTATTATCGATACAGAGGCCGAATCTATAGTTTTTAGAATCAAAGTCTGTCTGTCTGTTACCGCATCACTGAAAAACCACTGGATGGATTTCGATATAATTTGGTATGATCATAGCCTCGTTATCCGGGTCAACATATAGGATACTTTTTATCGCGGGAAAATATCTCATTTCTAAGAAAAAATACAAAAACTGCATTGTAAGAGTATACTAATATGTAAAATCTAAGAATTTGGTTTTTGGTCATCTAAACGCGGGCGGAACCGCGGGCAATGCTTGTAAAACATAAATCTTTACAGTACTCAAATAATGTACTTGTGCAAAACTCATGGTAACTCGATATAATTTTCGAATATTATAAAATTTAACTGCCTCGGTGGTCTAGTGGCTAGCATGTACGGCTGCACACCCGCAGGTCCTGGGTTCGAGTCCCGGGTCGGGCCAAGTTTAGTTATTGAGTCTTTCTGTATAGTAAGTTTCAGTAACAGCCCGGAGTCGGGAAGTTGGCGGTGTTTCACCCCCGTGCCTCGGAGAGCACGTAAAGCCGTCGGTCCTGCGCCTTAACTCTCACCGGTCGTGTCGAGCGGTCGTCCCACCGGAGTATGAGAGTGATAGGAATAGAGAGTGCACTTGTGTCTGCGCGTACACTTGTGCACTATAATATCTCCTGCGCAGTTGGCTAGTCTCAATGAGATTGGCCGCCGTGGCCGGAATCGGCTAGGAGAACATCATCATAAAATGTCAATCACCAAAGTTTTACTCGAAATGACTTGTGTGTTGGGTTTGACTTGTTGTAGTGGGGTTCATTGGACATATTGGGAGGTGATCCACTTCGGTAGGCAGTATACCATGTAGGTTACTCCTGGTGCTTCTCTGATAGTAGAGTGGACCGTGGGAGCGGCCCTTGGTTATGTGGTCTGTTTCGGCAGACCTGCCGTTGGGGCGTCGTGGTTGAGTGCGTAAGCAATCCTGCGATGCTCCATTAAGACGATGGAGGTTCCGTTGGGTTTTAGTGGATAGTACTACTTCTCTAGCCAATGACTCCTACATAATCACCTGTATACATACAGGTATTGGCGTAGCACTTTAGGTGAAATAGCCAACTATCGCATTCGTTTATTAATGTATTTAAATAATTTAAATTTACAATAATGAAATAACACCGCGGACTGTTACTCGTACTCTCACACTCTGTCAATATGACAGTTGTGTCACATACATTTTTAATAATAAAAAAAAAGAATGTTGCCATCTATGCCATCGTATTTATATAAATCAAATTAATAAATAATTATTATTTAACACATTATTATTGCCTCTTTAATTCATTTATTTTATTTCATTATAATAAATACAGATATTTTAAATTAAAAGATGTAAAAATATGACGACTGATGACTATACTAACACAGGTGGTATGTGTAAATGTATTTCTCAACATTAAAAAAAATAGTGTTGTTAGGCTTTTAATTTACTAGTATCATTTTCTACACAGAGAGACCTTTAATTATATACCAAAGATAATTAATTAATTATATGTTTACTTATAAAGGATATATAAACTTGTAGTTCAATAATATACAAATGTATTAAAGCTTATCATTAGTATAATTACTTTTAAATCTTGTACCTGTAAAGTTGCGGCAAATGAAAATTTATTACCATTTTTGTCAATGATTAATGAAGATTATGATTAATTGTACATTTTTATTATAAGTATAAATCATAAGTATTACACAGTTTTATACTCGTCTTATTTGATTCAAATAAAAAAGCTCTTATTGACTAAAAATAAGTTTTCAAAATAAATAAAATATATGAAATTTATACAAAAAATAATGTACTAAATATTAATTTTGAACCGAGTAAGATATAATCAGGTTAGTTCTAACATATTAATTATGTTATGTTGGGACACACAGCGTCATCTAGTTCCATGGTAAGCTACGAGGCTTGTGTTATGGATACCAGATAGTTGATACACTACACATATATAACTTTAAATATATACATATTATAAATATAAACACCCATGACTGGAGTACAAACATTCGTCATCACACAAATGAATGACCCCAGCGGGTCTCGAACCCGCAACCGCTGGTACAGCAAGTAAGGTCACTACAAACTGAGCTAAACGTGTCGTCAAAGTTAAATAAAGCATTTTGTAATGAAATTAATTGTTTTAGACACGTTTGATTTAAAATAGCAAGATATTTTATCTGTTAGAAAATATTGATTTAATTCATCGGTAAAAAAATTTTATGAGGTAAACTTTAAAAATGCAGTTTACCCATTCATATGTATATATGTGTATGTACATACAAACATACAAATATTTATCTTTTAATCTCAAATGTACCAAAAAATTTGGGCATTATTATTATACTACTATAAGAAACAATGTATTGAAAAAAAAATACAGAAAAATATTACACCTGAAAACTTTCATTAGAAGCACCTTTAAAAATATCACTAAATTGAAAATTTTTATTAATTGAAAACCTTTCCAAGTTAATTATCTCGCAGGTTATTAATTTTCTTCACCACTGAGCTCTGTTCGAGGCTCTTTATAAACAACTTTCGAGAAAATAAATCGGTTTACACTTCACTGTGCGCTTCATACGAAACTTCTGAGTAATTAAGTATTAAGTAACAGTGGTACCTTCTATTTAATTATAATAAACTGACACAGTCTTGGTCTCATGTAGCTTATTCATAATTAGCTTTGGCCCGCGGCTTTGAACGTGTGGAGTTAATTTACCCGGTAGCGCGACTCTAAAGTATAATTGATGTGAAAATTTATATTAATAAACATTATTATTATTTTTGATTTATATTATTAACTAGGGACTTTTCCTTCGCTTCGTTCGATAGAGGTAGCTTATGTGTTACTTCAGGCCTATTAGCCTATTAGTCTATTTGTGTAAAAACATCCAAATCCATCAACGGGTGATGATGATATCCTCCCGACTGATTACAGCCACGGCAGCCAATCTCACTGAGACTAGCTTAGCGCAGGAGATATTTATTACAGTGCACTAGTGTACGCACAAACACAAGTGCACTTTTTATTCCAGTTCCTTTCAAATTTCAATGGGACGATAATTCTACACATCTAATTACACGATCACAATCACACATAGTGTACTTTAAAAGCATGCTTTTAATAATATAGTAATATTAATATTGGTTTACTTGTTTAGTATAATAATTATGAGAACTTTTTGCTCTTGAAATCACGATATTATTTAATTAAAATTGAAAAGTATTAGTAGTAGTGGTCTTGGGAAAAAAACTATTCAGTTCTTTTAAAAGTTGCTTAAGGAATCATAGCGTATAAATAGGGCCTAAGTGAAGCCCTAAAAGTTTGCTGGGCTTTATACTATATTTCATTTATATTTGTATATACTATTTTTATACAGCCCTTTTAACGTCCTACTGCTGTGGACGGGCCTCCCTTTGATACGAGAGGGATCAGGCCATAGTCCACCACGCTAGTCAAATGCGAGTTGGCAGAATTCACATGTCTTTCGAAAACTTACTAAGGTTTCAAGGCAGTTGTTACCTCACGATGTTTTCCTTCTTCGTAAACAAGTGGTAATCAGTATGAAAATGATTCGCACATGAAAATATCAGAGGTGCGAGACCCATTGTAACGCGCTTCACTCGGTTTTCCCAAGCGACCGCGTTAACACTGGGCTTCTACTGCCTCATGATATTATTTATTACATTTTATTATACAAATTCTTATAATATTATTAACTGTTGCATTCACTAAGCAATTAGTAAAATTCACAAAAAAATTTTTAGTGTAATGTTATAAGTAAAAAAATTATATGTTAATAATATACAATCGTTTTAAAAGTAAAATTTAAAAACAATCATTTCCATATATATTAATTTTTTATTTAATAACAATAAAAAGGTATCAAACACCATAACAATAATCTAGAATATTTATGCAGCAAAATGTATTCAGAATAGACAGTATGATAATAGATAATGTTTTGTTAGGCCGTCGTAGCCTCTCTGTGTAGTGCTGACATATTGTACTGTATTTACAAATACTTGGGTTACGAAAGGGAGCTTAGCTTTTGAATATCGTTCTTGCTGTATATTTAAGCAATATAATACCATACTGCTAATTTTTTTATATATACTATAGTTTTTTACAAAGCAAAAACGCTTTTGGTCTTTAGAATATCTTTCATTTCTTAGGGATGTGCTATTGGTTAAACTTTTTTCTAAGTGAATTCAAAGAAATAAATTGAAAGAATGCATAAAATAAATTAAATACAACTAAACAAATAGATATTTTCTTCAGTGATTTTTGACATTTTCATTGTATGAAAACAAGAAAAACCATTTGCCTCTCTGTTTTGTTACTTTCATAACGCAAGGTAATCACTAAAAGATTGGATTATAGTTAGTTACATTGGATTTGTGATAGATGCTTCCTCCTGAGAGAGTTGAAGTGTCCTTATATTATTTAATATTTACCAAAATTTTCCTCATTTTTATATAGTTGTTTACTGATTATACGATTAAAATGTTGACATTTCTGATATTACCTCTATATATTGAATATCTGTTTGTTAATTGATTATATTATTCACAAAAATCTGAACAGGTTTTAATGAAATTTGACATACTTGTAGAGTAGAGTTGAAGTGTTTGTTTGTAACGTCATATAAAACTATATATATAATATACTGTACTTATAAGAAAAACACAATTTTTAAATGTTTTATCTATCTATCTGTTTGTTCCGGCTAATCTCCGAAACGGCTGGACCGATTTTGACGGGATTTTCACTGGCAGATGTTTAATGTTATAAGAAGTAAATTAGGCTACTTTTATTTTAGAAAAATAGTTAGGGTACCGCGCAAAAAACATAAAACATACCTACGTAAGCACCCGAGTGAAGAGATAGTAACTCGCTAGTCATTAGTAAAATTCTACAAACACGTAAAATGTATAATATATTTTATTTATGTACAATAACATATAAAAATATATATATATACATACAAAAATATTCAATATAGAAATTTTAGTGGCCATTATTATTTGCACGAGTACGTGCCAGAAATTATTATATTGCTCCATGTACCGTGGATATCGTTTATAAATTGGTCTCCGTTAGAATTTACACTAACAAAACGATACCCGTACCGATATAATGAACACCTGAATTTGACGTTGCGGGGATTCATAATTAAAGATAAAACGTATTTTACATGTGGTCTGGTTCAATAACACCGTTGCGATTATTTCAAAATAAATTGTATTTGTTTTGAAAATTTTAATTATCTTTATTAAACGCACGAGTGTATGCAAATACGTTGATTTTCTATTTAACAGCTAAAAAAAATTGGGAGAAATTTCATTTCTTTCCCGTAATTCGATATTTTGGCTACAACATTAAATGAAAACTGTTAGACGATTTTCCTTATGTGCGAAATATTTATAAGTTTAAAAGATTTTAAAGAGTTAAGTCAACTGGTCATACTGTCTTTTTATTGTTAATAAATATTTTTATGAATGTGCCTTAAGTTATATATGAGATTTTCTTAGACCTAGACGAATATTTGACATATATACATCCTAATAAAATTGTAATTGAGTTGAATCTGCACATTAAATATTTTTTGGAAAATCTTATTGAGATAGATATTATTATCGATACAGATATCGAATCTATAGTTTTTAGAATTTTTGTCTGTCTGTATGTCTGTCTGTCTGTTACCGCATCACGAGAAAACCAATGGATAGATTTTGATGATATTTGGTATTATCAATACAGAGGTCGAATCTATAGTTTTTAGAATTTTTGTCTGTCTGTCTGTCTGTCTGTCTGTTACCGCATCACGAGAAAACCACTGAACAGATTTTGATAAAATTGGGTATGATGATAGCTGGTTATCCGGGTAAATATAGGTATAGGTTACTTTTTGCTGCGGAAAAATATCTCACCTCTGAGCAATATATACATTGAATGTTAAAACGTAACTAGGGACGAACCCGAGCGGAGCGATAGTCAGTCGCTAGTTTAAAATAAATGTATACTCCGTACATATACCTGTGACCATGGCGCTTGTAACAGTGCCGAAATATCGGGAGCTCGCAAAAATAAGAGCTTAACAAGATAAACATCCCGTTTTACATCATAATAATATATGCCACACAAGCGGAATTGTATGAAAGCTCGTGGTGGTAGTTAAGTAGTAAAATATGCTTAACATCTTTTATATGCTTATTTATCGTACCGCAGTTTGTAGGACTCAAATCATAATCATCATCATATTCAGCCTGCTTTCGTCCACTGCTGGACATAGGCCTCTCCTATGGCACGCCACTGAGCTCGATCTTCAGCTCTACGCATCCAACCGCTGCCAGCCAATTTACGTATGTCGTCGCTCCACCTAGCTGGAGGGCGTCCTACACTACGTTTGCCGAGCCGTGGTCTCCACTCTAGAACCCGTCTACTCCATCTGTCACCGGTTCTGCGACATATGTGACCAGCCCACTGCCACTTCAATTTGCTAAGTTCTAGTAACTGCGAATCATAATACGTATTCTAAATTAATGTGTAACTGAGTTCTAAAAAAATCTACGTATGTCTTAGGTTTTTCAGGTTTGGTTCATCAGTTTTTGCGTTCATACAGATATTTGATCTCGTTAAAAAAGGAATATTGTACTTGTATTAAATTTTAATTTAAAATGACTATAATTAAAGTGATATCATAAAATGTTGTCTAGAAACAAATGCTTGATAGTTACAAAAATTTACTTCTGAGCGTGAGTTTACAAAATTTGACAAGAAACGTGAGCGCTATAACAATGTAATCGAATATTGAAAATTGGATTCAGTTGTTTCACTTCATTTTTCCTGTTGCGAATAACGACATGCTTCAAAAATCTATAATTATATTGAGATCAGTATGACTTTTCTTTATATTTATAAGGGCTTTGTAGTGACTTAAAAATATATACATTAATGACGTAAAACATGTTTTATTTAATGATATCTATACATATAATAAAATTGTAACTAAGACGAATCTGTACATTAAATTTTTTTTGGAAAATCTTATTGAAATAAACATTATCATCGATACAGAGGCCGAATCTATAGTTTTTAGAATTTTTGTCTGTCTGTCTGTTACCGCATCACAGAAAAACCACTAGCGGAATTTTGATGAAATTTGGGATGGTGATAGCTGGTTATCCGAGTCAACATATAGGATACTTTTTACCGCGGGAAAATATCTCATTTCTGAGAAAAAATACAATAACTGCAATGTAAGAGTAGGTATATTAATATGTAAAACCTAAGAATTCGTTTTTTCGCCATCTGAACGCGGGCGGAGCCGCGGACAATGCTAGTGCATTATATGATAATTTCAGATTTGATTCTCATACTGTATAACTATACCTATATATACCTGACTACCTATTTATACCTGATGTCAGGTAATGTATTCGAAAAAAACGTATGATGGCCTTTTCTACAAGTCTTTTACATTCGATTGATACTAATTTGCCACAGGAAAAGAGTTCTTATACTTTAAAAAAAGAAAAACAAATAATATTTTTTTAATTAAAAATATCCAGGAACAATAATTTTTAGGTGACAAAAAAATGTCGATTTTCGATTGAAAAATTGTCCCTAGGCCGTGTTTGTTAATATGTTTTATAAAATATATTTCGCCTGGAAAAAGAATGTGGATTTTGAGGTCCACATTAGTATTTTATAAATTCACTAGCAAGTCACCCTCGCATCGCTCGGGTTCGTCCTTAGCTTGCTTCCCAGTACAAATTGTCATCCCCATTTTCACCCCCTTAAGGGATGATTTCCGGGATAAAAAGTATCCTATGTCCTTCCTAGAGTCTCAAACTATCTTTTTAATAAATTTCATCTAAATCGGTTCAGTAGATCCAGAGATTACCCTCTACAAGATCACATACTCACAAACTACCTCCTTATAATATTCATATACCCCCAAAGAAACGACTAATGATAAATAACAGAATACGGTCGCTTGTAACGTTGCGTTGGCTAATTTATTTCCTTACTATTATAAATCAAACTACAATTAAACTAATATATCCTTTGTATATTTCTTTATGAAGTATATCTATATAACTATATATATATATATATATATATATATATATATATATATATATATATATATATATATATATATATATATATATACGGAAGAAAGAAATGAAAGAACGAAAAACCAATAAGCCAACAAACCATTTAAACACTAGCTTTATTTTTATTATCTAGAACATATGATATGAAAAAAAGAGCTTGAAAAATTCTGCTATTGCAGATTATTATGTTTCATTTTATTTACAACCTTACTTACCTTCGTTGCATTTTCTTTAAGGCAATTGGCGACAGCGTCTCATAAGTGTTATTTATTTTTAAAGAGCTTTATAAATATTGGTCTCAAATGCAAAAATATAAAGATTTCCATATAGCTAAACTTTTATATATTTATTTTGTATCAGTTATTAAACGAGCTATCTAACTTGTTTATAAAAAATAGTATTTTAACATAGTTTAGTAAAAAAAGCATGATAGTACTTTAATTTAGTACCATCACCACAGAAAATGCCAGCTTTACTAATATTAATATTCATACTAATATTATCCATACTAATATTAAATTCTAAAGTAACTCCGACTGTCAGTTTGTCTGTCTTTCAATCACCTCTTCACACTTAATCCGCTGAAATAGTTTGAAACCCTGGAAATAACATAGGATAGTTTTAATCCTGGAAAGTATATAATATATAATGGGGTGAAAAGGGGGGTGAATGATTGTGTTAGGATTTTATCTATGCCTTACTGGCAAGTGGCAACACTATATTGTCTTTGTTTAATATATAAAAAAAATAGAATATGTCGTCAGTCGTGATTTGTAAAATGTAAAGTACATATAGTAAAATGTAACGCTAGAATTAATAAAGTTAATAAAAAGAAATAAAGTATTAATCATATCATCCACCCATATATACATTAATAGATTGAATGTGGAATCAATCATTTCTCAAGTAAGGGATGTATATTTTTTATTTTTTGTAATACTTACGTATTTATGTATGTATATTCTACATATTCTATATAGACTATTCTATGTAAGTAGCTAGTCCATATCCATACTTTTAATATTATAAGTTCAAAAGTGTGTTTGTTTGTGTCTCTCTTTAAGTGATGAAACTTTCAATTTAACCAGATCAGGCAATATGTCTTTAATGAACCCGTAACCTCAGTTATAGAAAAAAGTACATATAATACCTACTAATATTATAGAAAGTATCTCTGTCTGTTACCTTTTTTACGCTTAAGTCGCTGAACCGAATTCGACGAAATGAAGCAAACACATAGATTGCCTCCTGGGAACAGACATAGGCTGTTTTTGACACCCACTATGCTTACCGCGGTACCGGTAAGCGAAGCGTGAGTGAAACCGCGGGAAAAACTAGTATTTATATATGGGTCCAAATATAAACAATACTAGCGGCTCACCCTCGCTTTGCTCGCGTTCGCCTTCAGGAAAACATAAACAAACCTATCCCACTGGACCGTACATTTTTCCGAGATAAAAAGTAGTATATGTATGTGTTATTCCATACTATAATCTATCTCTGTGCCAAATTTCATCCAGATCCGTTCAGCTGTTCTGCCGTGAAAGAGTAACAAATATCCATACTCACAAACTTTCACATTTACAATATTAGTATATAATAGTAGATACATAAACGAAGCTAAGCGAAGGCAATAATTACCGAAAAGTAAAAACTATATATGTATGTATATCTTTTTACATAGTCTATTAGAAATTAAGTAAATACTTGTTTTAAAATAATAACTGTTGCAAAGCAGTAAAACAAAACGTTTAAAAATTACATTTTCATACCTGTTAAAATGTAAAACTTATGAATTCGCCCAACTTGGCAAAGGCCAGAAATGCACCGTGGGTCTACTCGTACATGTTTATGCAGCGCTCCTGACAAAACGTGCAGGAATTCCATTTCATTATAATATTTACATTATGCTACCTCACTGTTGAAAGTATATACAAAATTTACAGTGCACTTAGTAGTTAACTTCGTATTTCTAAGTCTCATTATTTCATTCTTCCAGACATACCTGTTGTTTAAGGCGTTACGGTTTTAATAAGCGAATGTAATGTGATTAAGAAAAACTTAATATTTTTATTTATTTTGCATACTTTAGAGATGCCAGAAAAAACCCAATTCAATTCAGTCATCTTGTTAGTAGCCTTAAAACGTGCCAGCTGAGTACAGCTTACTTCATCAACGACATGTTGATTTGAGAAAACACAAAGTAGATTAGTCGAACCATGCTTAAGAGCAATTGTCTAAACAGGTACCTACTAACGTAAAATAGTCTAAGACAAGAATAATTTATAAGTAATTGCTATAAGTAGCGACTCTAAGTCCACAGATAACATTACTAGAGATTTTTTGTTTTAGATTTATAATGTAATTCATTAAGTAGCCAGTATAAAATACTTTCTTAGATTTACGCGAATATTTAACGTTTTAAATAAAACTATCTTTTCGGATTTTTTCCCGGATTTATTTTGATTTTTAGTTCCCGACGTTTCGAATGCTTTACATCAATCATGCTTTACAGCAATCATGGTCACGGGAGAGACTAAGGTGTATGTCTAATAAGGAAATTATAAGAAACTATAAAATTAAAAAAAAATTATAAAAATTTTTAAAATCAAAAGATATTGTAATGAACTTTGGTGCCATTTTTTTAGTTTTTTTTAACAACTGTGACCATGATTGCTGTAAAGCATTCGAAACGTCGAGAACCAAAAATAGTCAGTACAAGTTGACAGTTAATTCAATGTTAGGAATACATGAAGTCTGTGAAATAATGTGAATAAATGAAATTGTAGTGAAAGTAGAACTAGTGGAGAAAAATAGCGCTCAGTGATTGAATTAAGCCGATATGAATGCACCGTGAGTGTACGTAAAGTTCTATAAGTGTGTCTTATCATTATCGACAAAAAGGTACTAGATACACATATAATCAGCGACAAAAGATGTTGTTATCGAATGAGCGCTCATTTGAACATTTGAGTGAGCTTTTTACTATTTATATTTTTTTGTAAAAACAACTTTAAGCATTGCATTTAATGTTAAATTCACATTGTTGTTTATTTATTTCAACAAGAATTACCTAAGCATAATTGGTGAAAGTTTTAAGACAACTTTTGCATGTTAAAAAAATTATAAAAATAATAAAATCAACAATTATAAAATCTACGGTACAGTTATCTACTTAATATTCATATAAATAATTAAGTAAATTTCCAATACTAATATTATAAGCTTACTTGAGCGTAACAATAGAGATATTACAAACTAGCGACTCGTCCTCACTTCGCTCGGGTTCTAGATGATTCTTTAAATTGACATAACTTATTTATTTACGAACCGATTGAAATAAAACAAATACTAAGTATTAAGTGAAGAAACCGCACCCAAATCGGTTAAGCTGTTTTTGAGATTAGCCAGCACGAAGGAACAAACAAACAGAGAAACACAAAAATTCTAAAAATCATTGTTTTGGGTTCTATTGCATAAACGCCCCCCATAATAGTTTTTTTTTAAATATCTTCCATGTACAGATACCGTTTAGTTAAATTTTTGTTGTATGTATAGGTAGATACCTACAATATCTCACAGTGGTACAAATTATAATTATACAATATTACGAACAATACGTTCCTCATCAATCGTATCAATCGAATACAGCTGGATGGTTTCCAATGAAATCTCTTTTTAGTATACTTCTTACCTATCTGGTTTTATAGTATAGCTAAATTTTATTGAATTCAAGTAAGAAGGTGGTATATTTTATATTTTGTAAGTATTTGTATATGTGGATCAGGGATAGCCCAGTGGTAATGCAATCGCTCGGGAAATCAAGCGAAACGGGTTCAAAACCTATTCTTCCACCTCTGACATTCTCATTTAAAAAAATATTTCCAACATGATTATCACTTGCTAATACGGTAAAGGAAAACATCGTGAGGAAACCTGCATGTCTGAGAGTAACAAACAAGTCGGAAGACGAGAAGTCCGCCAAACCACATTTGACCAGCGTGGTAGACTATGGCCTGATCCCTCGTGTTGAAAGAAGACCGTGACCAGCAGTGCAACATTAATAAAACCTGAATACAATATCTCAAACAAAAGAAATCCACTTTGTATAAGGGTGGAATAATTGTTTTAAAAGGAATTTTGAAGTCCTTGGTTTTTCTTTTAGTTAGAAACTTTTTTTGACTCAGTCCAATAAATAATGCTAAACACGCTCATATATAACAAGGAATTCATGTAAAGTGCTCGTGAAATAAATTGAAATGTATTCAAGTAGGCAAATGGTTAGGTAAATAGCAAAAAGTATAAAACAACAGTAAAAATTGTACAATATTATAATTGTACGTTTGCATCTTCGGATGTTTGTTACTCAATCACGCCTGAACGGATAAACAGATTTAGATGAAATTTAGCACAGAGATAGATTATAGGCTGGAATAGCACGTAGGATACTTTTTATTCCGGAAAAATGTACGGTTCCTGAAGGATAGATTTATCTTTATTTTTCATTAAGGACGAACTCGAGCGAAGCGAGGGTGAATTGCTAGTAATTTATAATTTCAGCTTTATCATAAAACAATACAATACAAGCTTGTAAGTTGATCATTCATGAACGTTATTCAAATGAATTAAACTTAGAGACGAATAATTTCATGCTTGCGTCACAAACTTAGAAATCAAAACTTTGCACTTCAGTCGCTTAACAGCTCACGTTTGTTCTCTTAGCAATAATTACATTTAATTTATGAATTGTATTAATTACATATTTTAATACTCATTTAAAATATACTTTTATATAGGAATGAATGAAATATAAACGAACAGCAGACTTAGATAAGGCGAAATTTTACAATTGCTTGCGAATGGAAATTTATAAATTGTATTTTAAAAACATATTAAATAATACCTACTCGTACATACGTCAAATATTTATACTCTTACTAGCGGCTCATCCTCGCTGCGCTCGGGTTCGTCGCTAGGTACGTTTTAAATAGATATAAATAGTTATTTTTATTATATAGATAAAATATTTTTGAATTTATATTCGTAAATGCCATCTTGTCTAAGCTCGCTGAATAGAGCTTTATACGGGCTAACGGTGGTTTGCAATAACCTGTCTATCCGAAGTTTTCCCTACTTTAGATAGAAATTAGTTAAAGGCTCTTACAATAATACTCTCTTAGATTTATGCGAATATTTTACATTTTAAATAAAGCTATCTTTTCCTATATATTTATTCAGAGGCACGAGACCCGTGATTAGAACCCTCTTTACTTGGTTTCTCAAGCGAGAGCGTTACCACTAGGCTACAGCTGCCTAATATCCATTTTTAATCTTATGTTACTACCCTATCATTTTACCTTATAAGTGCGGATTTGTGTTATTACCAAAAATTGCGTAAAAATAGATCTAATCGACTAAATTACTATTAACATACTAGATATATATACATACATACATTTAATAATGATACATTTGCAAATTTTAGAACAATGCTCCATCCTAGTTCTATAGCGTAGCACTCAATCTTCATTTACCCCTTGATAATTCTTAAGGCAGACGCAATCAAGTCGATTGTCTGCTGATTAGCATAGTTCCCAAAAGTTTCCTTGCAACCAACTTATTACTAACAAGACTTACTCATTCCATCTCCGCTAATTTGTTGAATTCAGCTGTTGAATTTTAAGTTTGTTTTCAAATCGAGTAGATTGGGAATATTGTCTTATTTGTTCCTGTTAATGTTCCCTCTTACAATATTATATAAGTATACTAATCTACATAGTTAATAACGAATAATGTATTACATACAAAAATACTTTCAAGAATATATGTACATCTCATATTAGAAAATAATTAACTTAATATGCATTTAATAATCATTTCTCATAATCATTTTGCTAAATAATAATAAGGTATTAATATGAATTTGAAATGAAATATATACTATTAACTAGCATTGCCCGCGGCTCCGCCCGCGTTCAGATGACCAAGAATCAAATTCTTAAATTTTACATATTAGTATACTCTTACATGGCAGTTTTTGTATTTTTTCTCAGAAACGAGACATTTTCCGGTAAAAAGTATTCTATACGTTGATCCGGATAACCAGCTGCCATCATACCAAATCCCTTCATCAAAATCCCTCCAGTGGTTTTTCCGTGATGCGGTAACAGACAGGTGACAGATAGACAGACAGACAGACAGTCAGACAAAAATTCTAAAAGCTATAGAGGTTTTTGGTCATCTGAACGCGGGCGGAGCCGCGGGCAATGCTAGTAATGTCTATTTTAATTAGATTTTCGAAAAAATATTTATTGTACAGATTCGACTTAGTTAGAATTTTATTATTATTATGTATAGATGATAAAATTATGATATAACGATGCTCTGCTATACAGAGTTTCTTCTTAATAATTATCAATATTTATTACGAGTATCTATCTAATTAATGACCTACTCGTATATACATAAAATTATCTACTTACAAACAATTCCCCAAATCTAACCCGACGTACACCGTTTTCACTTTACCAAATTCTAGGCAGTTATTAAATAGCTTCATCCATAAAGTTTCTATGGCACACCGAGATAGGCTGTAAAATTAATTAAGTGAACCGACTAACAGAGGTCGACAGTAGTTGTCAGCAATCAAACTTGGATGACTGATTAGCATAATTTCCGCATCAAACTCTCCTCCGCAGGTAACTTATTCTAAGTCAACGCACAATTTACTAGGATTCTGATTAAAGAGAAGCCATTTTTATTACACGAACGTCGCGATGGAATTATTTTGGTTTCATTTTATTGTGTACAAGCTTTTGTCTGGTTCTTGTCGCTCGCTTGTTAAAATGATAGAAATATAAGTCATCTCATAATAAATATTGTAAATGCGAAAGTTTGGATGGATGTTTATTACCCAATCATACCAGAACGGCTTAACGGATTTGGATGAAATTTGGCACAGAGATAGATTATAGTCTGGAATAGCACATAGACTAATTTTTATTTTAGAAAAAATGTACTACTACTATGATAGATTTATTTTTGTTTTTCACAGAGCAAGGGATCGACTATCTCTTCCATATTAATCGTTAAAACGTACTTAGGGATGAACCTGACCGAAACGAGGGTGAGTCGCTAGTTCTATATAATTTTCACCCCTAACAAAAATAAAATTCTAACTAAGTTTAATTATTCTTTCTAACTAAGTAAAATCGGTATATTAAATATTTTTTTGAAAAATGTTATTAAAATAGTCATTATTATCGATACAGAGGCCGAATCTATAGCTGTTTTTAAAATTTTTGTCCATCTATCAGTCCGTGATGCGTTCCCAGCATCACAAGAAAACCACTGGACAGATTTTGATGAAATTTAGTATGATGATAGCTGGATATCCGGGTCAACACATAAGATACTTTTTACTGCGGTAAAATACCTCATCTCTGCTAAATCTATACTAAACCTTAATATTACTAATAAAGTATATATATAAATTTAATGATTTAACTTATTTATGTAAGTCCAAAAATATCTTAAAAAATATTTTGTAAATTTGAATGTATTGTCCTATTTGCAACACCTTGTTTCCATAGTTTTAAATGTATGCAAAACAAGTTTTGCATACTAATATACCAGATAGAAACTCACAAGCATTTTTACTTTATTCTACAAACATACATATATTTTCATAATAATCATTTTTATATCTAGTAATATATACTTTTATCCTTCTTAAAGCTGCATTTTACGAAAATATACGAAAAATATAGCAATAATAAAAATAGCTTTTCAATTTTTATTTCATAAAATAACTGTAAAATAGAAATCGATATCGATTTTCTATTTTCATTACCTATATTTAATCTCCAGGTATAAATATACCTCCATATTTCACTTCAATACAAGAATAATTTATGGAGGAGCAGAGAGTATTTTATCAGGTGCACTAGAAACGAGGCTAGGGAGTGTTAGAATAAGAGCTTATAATATCGAACTACGTTCTTTCAACGTGAAAATCGTAATAGATATAACTTTTGGTTTATAAATTTTTATAAAAAACTCTTCGCCAGCATGCTATGTTACCTATTATTCTATAGCTTTCCCTTTCTTAACCTAAGAAACAATTTTCACAACCTCTTTGTTTTTTACCTTTTTATTATAGTACCTCTTTGTTTTTAACTGCTGGTATAAGTGATATATGTTGTTTGTATAATTGTAGAAAATTTAGGTTTGTATGTATTTTTAATGCCGAATCATAAAAAAATTGTCCAAAACATTAAAATAAAATGTTGGGGTGGACCACCCTTATCACTTAGGGGTGTTATCACTTAGGGGTATAAAAAATAGTTTACTTCTTATTCTCAGACCTACTGAATATACACACAAAATTTAATCGGTCGGCCGGAATCGGCCAAGCCGTTTCGGAGGAATTTTGTTACAAACACTTTTAAATATTTTTTTTTTTTTAAATATATTAGATGTATATGTTTGTTACTCCGTCATGCTAAAATGACTGGGCGGATTTGGATGAGACTCCATTCGTATATGATAGACTAAGATCTAGAGTAACACATAGGCTACTAAGGCAATTAGGAAAACACTTATGCGGAGTTAAAATGTGACGCTAATTTTACTATAAGATGTAAGCATTCATGAGATATAAAGGACTTAATATCATTTCATAACAAAAATCCCTATAGGTATACATCATCTATATCTATACATATAATAAAACTGTAACTAAGCCGAATTTGTACATTAAATATTTTTTGGAAAATCTTATTGATATAGACATTATTATCGATATAGAGGCCGAATCTATAGTTTTTAGAATTTTTGTCTGTCTGTCTGTTACCGCATCACGGAAAAACCACTGGAGAGATTTTGATGAAATTTGGTATGATGATAGCTGGTTATCCGGATCAACATATGAATACATTTTACAGCGTGAAAATATCTCATCTCTGAGAAATCGATACCAAATATTAAAACGTAATAACGTAGCTAATATAATATAAAAATATTGTATTTAGTCTTTGATGAACATTTCTATTAAACACGATAATATTGTACCTTAATACATTTTATTATGATAGTTAGTACATCTTTTATTCAGACCACAGTAATAAAATATGATTCGTATAAATCAATATTCATACGAGTATAAGCTCAAGCGGGAATATAACCTATGACCTCTGTAATAGCAAGCACTAAGTCATACGAGCATATATTATAATTACGTACATTATTATTCTAATCCTTTTCGTTACATATTCAGAACTGTGAAAATGTCATAAATAAAGCGGTCAAAGTCCTTGTAACTAACTTTTCGGTACGATCACCATACTCGCAAATTGAGGTTAGGGTGAGGGCGAACATATATGAACCGTTAGAATTGTCAAAATATATTAAGAAATCCCTTTAAAAGTTACTTTATGATATAATTAAAACGTGTTTTGCAAGTGGCATTTCCTGTCGCAGTTGGGTGTAGTACAGATTCAAGTTCTAGTTTACTGTATTTTTATAATATCATTGAAGTAACAGGATAACCAAATCGATCAGATCTATGGAATTTATTTATATTCCGTCATCGCCTTAGAAAAGGACTGATGAACATTTTTTTTATAATTATAGCTAACAGTCGGTAAACTCGACATAGATAATAATTCTTATACGAGGCTATCGACGAGTGTTATATAGTATTCAGTCCTCTTTAACATTCCACTGCTGGGCACGGGTCTCCCTTCAATACGAGGAGAAAGAAACAATCTATTATTAATTTATGTACGAGTATGTTGCCGTTTGAATGTGGTTTCAGTTAATCTGCGAATTTTGTAATCTCATAATCCATAGTGCCATATTTTACTTAAAGCAGTATGTACATATATGTATAATATTGTGTTATTATATCTATCTATACTAATATTATAAAGAGGTAAAGTTTGTGATCTTGTGAGTTTGTGAGTTTGTTAGTTTGTGACGTTGTAGGGGGTAATCTCTGGATCTACTGAACCGATTTTCAAAATTCTTTTACCAATAGAAAGCCACGTTCCTTTTGAGTGTCGTAGGCTATATATTAACCTGAAAAATGAAAAGGCTTTTTCGTGGTAGTCGGATTTGCAAAGTAAGTCGGAGAAAAAACGGTCGAACGAAAAAGTTTCTTACGAACGCTGCCTTAACGATGAGAGATATATGATTATGTTCAAGAGAAAAGTTGTAGAGCTTAATAATGCCTACAAAAAAAGTCAGCAACAGCATATATCTAACTTTTATATTTAAGTCACAAAAGGTAGTTTTTTATATTAAAAAAATAATTTAAATCGGTAGGTCACGTTTATTGGTCATATTATCAACAATTATGAATTCTTATCAAAATAAGTAAATTTATCGTCTAAAATGTTTAAAACAACAGACTTTTCCCTTTTACTGCATATAATTTGGACAAATGGTTAAAGAGATAATACAACATATTCGTAGGTATGGACGAACCCGAGCGAGCTGTTTGTCTGTTTTTCTGTTTGTACGGGCTAATCTCCAAATCTATTGGACCGATTTAAATGAAATTTTACATGGTAGTACCTTATATCCCCGGGCAACATCTTAGATACTTTTCATTACAGAAAATTAAAGGGTTCCCGTGGGATAGTTAATAAACTATTGCAACTTATACAGCTTAGTACACAAAAACTACTAATTGGATTTTAATGAAACTTTACAATAATATAGCTCATACATAACAAAAACAAATCTGCTACTTTTCATCCCGGAAAATTAAAGGGTTTCCGTGGGATAGTCAAAAAACTATAGTAACTTATACAGCTTAGTACACAACAACTACTGATTGGATTTTGATAAAACTTTACAATAATTATATATAATTATATATTATTATTAGTTCATACATCAGAATAACAAATAGATTACTTTTTATCCCGAAAAAATGTACTGTTCCCGTGGGATAGATGTTTTTGTTTATTTGTAACGTATTATGTTCACAACATAGACCCCAAAACAATAGTTATTAAAAAAATTGTCTGTTTGTCTGTTTTTGCGTGAGCGTTTCACGCGAAAAGTAATGTACCGATTTCAACGAAATTTGGTGAAGTGATAACTTATTACTCGAGTCAACATTAAGGGTACCTTTTGTATGTATGTATTTATATATGTATGTATTCAGCCCTTTTTAACGTCCCACTGCTGGGCACGGGCTCCCTTCAATACGAGGGGGATCAGGCCATAGTCCACCACGCTGGCCAAGTGCGGGTTGGCGGACTTCACATGTCTTTTAAAAACTTGCTAGGTTCTCTCAGACATGCAGGTTTCCTCACAATGTTTTACTTCATCGTTAAGACAAGTGGTAATTATGTTAGAAATGATTCACACATGAAAATATCAGAGGTGCGAGACCCGGGATTTGAACTTGCTTCACTCGGTTTCCCAAGCGAGCGCGTTACCACTGGGATACCACTGCCTAGATACCTTTTACTTCAAGAAAATCTTTCTTTCCCACGGGAAAATACAATAACTGGTTTTATCGAGTCCTCCCTAGAATCCTTCCGCTGGCTAAGCCTTAAGACATACATACATTGAAACAATATACTAAAAAATTGTTGGTCTTGAAAAGTCCTACAGAAAAGTTCCGAATTGTATATGTCTATCTCCTAAGTTACACTCGCAATATTTATTCTTATTTATACGTATAATAAAACTAAGTCAAATCGATGTGCATGTTTCACGCAAAAAGTACTCAACCGATTTTAACTAAATTTTGTATAGTGATAAAACTTAGTACTCGGGTCAACATTTAGGATACCTTTTACGACAGGCAAATTATTCATTCCCACGGGAAAACACAATAACTGGTTCTATCGAATCGTCCTTAGAAATTTATATGGTTAACGTTGGCTCAACCTTAAGAGATAGATCAAAACATTGTGCAAGAAAATTGTAAGTCTTAAAAAGGTCTATAGAAAAGTTCTACATAATATATGTCTATCTCCTAAGGTACACTCGCTATAACTATTTTCATTATTATATATTACTGTTTTATTATAAGTTATTTATTCTATCCATACATATAATAAGACTGTAGAGGTTAGAAAAAAATGCTAAAACCCGAGTCAGTTCTCTTCTTACATCCCGAAAGAAGAGAAATAGAACAAATCCAGTTTTTTTTCAATTTTTTTGTTTCTCTGTCTGTTTGTCTGTTTGTATGGACTAATCTCCGAAACTATTGAAACGATTTAAATGAATTTTTGCATGATAGTACCTTATATCCCCGGTCAACATCTAAGATACTTTTCATTCCAGAAAATTAAAGAGTTTCCGTGGGATAGTTAAAAAAAACTATAGTAACTTATACAGCTTAGTACACAACAACTTATCCTCCTAATTTAATAAAATTTGGCATGATGATACCTTATATTGCCGATCAAACAACAAGTTACTTTTCATCCGGAAAATTCATCATTCCGGAAATAATGAACGGTTCCCGTGGGATAGATCTGTTTGTGCTTTTCTAGAGGTGAACCCGAGCGAAGCGAGGGTGAGCCGCTAGTACATTTAATAAAACTGTAGAGGTCGAATGTCTGTACATAGAAAAAAAATTGCTAAAAACCGAGTCAGTTATCTTCTTACATCTCATAAGAAAAAAATTGAACAAATCCAAATCTTTTAAGTACTAAGTAATAAACGCTAACTCAATCAAATCCAATTTTTATCAAAAATACAAATGTTTTATTGTTGCAAAAATCTTTTTTTAAATACACTTGATAAAATCTTAATTATTTATGTCTCATATGCAGATCATCACTTAGAACACCATTAGTAAGTTAATATAAGGAACGGGAAATATGGAAAGTATAACAAAGCCAGTTATTGCATCTGCTGATTTCAGATGACACGTTTGACTCAGTTTGTAGTGACCGTACTTGCTGTGCCAGCGGTCGCGGGTTCGAGTCCTGCACGGCGTATTCTTTTGTGTTATGAGCACGAATGGTTGTACTCTATTTATTTAAAGTTATATATGTTTAGTGTGTCAACTATCTAGTATCCAAACACAAACCTCGTAGCTTACCATAGAACTAGATGGTATTGTGTGTTAATGTCCTAACATATTTATTTATTTAACTAGTTTGACTGAAACAGAGATCGATATCTCTACATCGAGAGTACTTCATTATCTTTCTTTAAAAAAATTATATAGCCCTGACATTTAAATGTTCACAGCAATGACTAAATTTTACATAACAAGAATATTTCATCACTTTAATTAAAAATTGTGAATTTTTCCACTTTATTATAATAAAAAAATGTAATAAATTCTTTTACATATTATTACTTGAATAATAAGTTATTCGATGGCTTCAAAAGAGTAGAATAAAATTCTTTGCGTTTCTGTTGAGTGGTGAAAAAACCAATTTAAAGTTACGGCGACGCTGTTTACCAAAACTTCCCTTTTTCCACAGATATCACTTTAGCGAATATAATTAACTGCTACCCAAGGATCGGATCTGGGAAAGTTTTTAAGGTCTAAATCTCGTTTGGATTAGGTACTAAGGATTGTGTGGATTCCCCTAAAACATGAGTACCTAATTATAACTTTCTAAGAATTCATTTCTTGTAAAACAAATCTTTAAGTCTAATTATTGGGTTTGATTAAACTTTAAATAATGTATTAATTTAACAGTTACTCTAATTTCTGGAAAGATTGACAGGAGATTTTAATGGTATTTTGGTGGTAATAATATTGACGTAAAATCTATATATTTTAAAGTAGTTTCTCTTGATTTAAAATACTAGCGACTCACCCTCACACACACTTCGTTCCTAGCTTGCTTTCCAATATAAATTTTTATCCCTATTTTTACCCCCATAAGAGATGATTTCCGAGATAAAATGTATCCCATGTCCTTCCAGGGTCTCAGACTATCTTCTTACCAAATTTTATCTATATTGGTTTAGTAGATCCAGAGATTGCCCCCTACAACGTCACAAACTCACAAACTTTACCTCTTTATAATATTAGTACAGATTGCATCGTAAAATTTATTAGGCATTATCTATGGATTAAATCTATTTCAATTTAATTTAAAATTGATGTTCGTAGCAAGCTTAATTATTTGACACAGAAAATTTTCAAAAGTTTCTTTTTCAAGGTAAAAGAACATACAGTTATTAAGAATATACAATAAAAAATCAATTACAAAAGATTCAAACGTAATAGAAAAGATAAACTGCAAAACCAGCACTTGCTGAGAAGTTGATGGTAGAGTACTCAATACGAGTATCAAGTGACCAACTCAATACTTAATTACTTAACTTTAAGCGATAGCAGTTAACAAAGTATTGAAAAATGAACGGATCTTCGATCTTTGCTTAAGAACAAAGTAATTTTAACTCGGCTAGCGTTTGCCGTTGGGAAGATTAAAAATAAAAGATGCCGACTTAAACTATAGTTAAGATAAGCCAAGTTAAAGTTGCCGAGGTGGGTTTTAAAGTTGGAGTTACATCCTTTTTAAAAATAACGTAAGCTACCAACTTAAGATATAAACATTGTGTTGACTTTTATAGAGTTTTAATTTGTTTTCTAATTGAACTACTTTAGTTTAGAACTGTTATGGGATAAATTTTATCCTTTCTAGTAAAAAGTTAATAATTTCATGCAAATACCTACTTTTATCTTACGAGTCCTTCTCTGCTAATGCATAGTACAACGTTAGCTTATTAAATTTTAAATAGGAAAGTAAAAGTTTCATATAAAAAGTCCGTGATGTAGCTATATTATGGTTGTTTCCACATACAAACTATCCTATGTTCTTTTCAGGGTCTCAAACTATCAGCTTATCAAATTTCATCTAAATCGGTTCAGTAGTTTCGGAGCCTATTCGATACAGACAATCAAACAAAAAAACAATTTTTTTCTCTTTATAATATCAGAATGTATCTAGTAATATGTAAATTGTTACCTGTTATGGAAATAATAGCAAAATTGATTGTAAAGTTTTTTTTTTCATTAAAAAAAATAACACGAATTAATAATATTAATAAAGAATCTTGTATCCTAATATTTTAATAGCAAATGTAGTAAATATTTCTCCAAGTTGGATTGACATCCTAATGCCGTTCTGCTTCCTAAATATATTAAAATATTTCTGAATACTTCAAAGCATTTTATCCAGTCTGATAATCGAACCTCAAACCTAGAAGTACTGGAAAATGTCAGTCATTTACTAACTCCACTATGCTATAATAAACTATACAAAACTTATTATTTTAATAAAAAAACTTACACCCTAAAACCTTTTATTAAAAAAATAACAAAACTCACACCTTTATAGCAATTTTTTTCTGAATTCTAGCAATAAAAATTATTGTCAGCAGGAAAGAAACACCGTAAATTCATACAAATACCTCCAGAAATAAAACTAAGAGGCACGTAACAAAATCGAACAAAGGGAAGCAAGTCATCGTCAATCCTGCGCCCTTCACATTGCCATTTGATAGTTACGTTAACGAGACCGACTAAATTTGGCAATAATAAACATTTTATTAGAGTATAAAATAATATCTATTATATTTAAAAAAGCTGAAGTTTTGTTTATTTCGGGGAGCGAATAAAAAACGCCTTATGCCTAAACTAGGGATTTTTTGTGGAAGGCTAATTGTAATGCTGTCTGTGTGGACATCTATATGCAAAGTACAGATTAAACGCCGTGTAATAATACGCTTGCATACAAATTTAGTCATTATAGTACTAGTATTACAAACGCGCGCGAAACCATATGTAGGAATTAGTCTTAAATAATGTAATTCGAATATACACGCAGCATCCTATGCATCTAACTGGCATGGTGGAGTTATAGTTGTTTTGAATTCAGTGGCTGGTCTTTCCATGTCTATCACATACAGTATTTTTCATACATTGCTATAAAAACTAATTAAGATAAATTAATTATTTCTCATAACATCAGCTTTAAAATGGAAAGTATTTATTGATTGCTTTAAAAACTAATTGATCTATTGAGTACACTTTTATAAGAACAAACTCTTTCAAATTTTTAGTCATCAAATTTATTACTCGCGACTCGCCCTCGCTCGCATCGGGATCGCATGTCCAGATAAAAACAAGTTTATCTCTCAAGAACCGTACATTTTTCTGTGATAAAAAGTAACCTATGAGGTATTTCATACCATAATCTATCTCTGTGCCAATCATCTAGATCCGTTCAGCTGTTCTGGCGTGAAAGAGTAACAAACATCAAATCATCCATACTCAAAACCTTTCACATTTATAATAGTAGTATGAATTCTAGAGAATTTTATGAAATATAGATATTCGTTTAACTATGGATCATTTCTAAATGATTAATACATGATGTGTTACCTTAATTTTCATTTGATAAAATGAGTATGAAAAAAATAAGTATAGCTGCATATATAAATATATATGGAAGTATCAGTAGCGAAGCGTCCATACAAGACCTTAAATAATCATGTTAGAAATGATTCGCACATGAAAATACCAGAGGTGCGAGACCCGGGATTTGAGCCTGCTTCACTCGGCTTCCCAGGCAAGCGCGTTACCACTGGGCTACCACTGCCAGTGTGTTAGAGTGCGTAATAAATGAAAAATGAAAAAGATATTTCAAAAGTCCTTTCTTGTTTTAGTTAATAGTTACTGAGTCGCTTTACTCGTAAACACTGTGTGACGTGATTTAATGTTTGTTGGTAAGAAACTTTCGGTTCACGAGTTAGACTCGCACTTTGCAATGTTCTTTTCTTTCGACTATTTAAGCTATAACATTTTAATAAGTTCATTGAATACACGGTGATTTATGTTACATTCGAGCTCAATTACAACTCCGACGTATCTATACATATAATAAAATTTTAACTGAGTCGAATCTGTACATTAATTTTTTTTTTGGAAAATCTTATTGAAATAGACATTATTGTCAATACAGAGGTCGAATCTATAGTTTTTAGAATTTTTGTCTGTCTGTCTGTCTGTGGTCACATCACGGAAAAATCACTGGAGGGATTATGATGATATTTGGTATGACGATAGCTGATTATCCGAGTCAACATATAGAATACTTAATGCGAATTAATGAAAAATCGAATACTAAATACTTTTTACTGCAGGAAAATATCTCTTCTTTGAGAAATCTATACTAAACGTTAAAACATAAGGAGGGACTAACCCGAACGGAGCAAGGGTGAGTCGCTAATTGTATAATAAGATAATTAGGAAATATTAGAAAATCAAAATAGTTCATAAGTTGCGTAAACAAAAACAGCTACATTCCAAATAAAAAAAAAAGTATAAATGTAGATTGAATAAAAAAATAAAAAATTCACAATATTTGTAGTACCTGCCATTGAGATATCAAAGGGAAAATTCTGAAGATGTACTCGTAAGGTTACGTCTCATAAGACAAAAGAGAATCGATTATAAAAGGCGATTTTGTCGTTTTTTGTCACTCTATTTTTACAACGCGGAACTTTAATACAAAGTTACAGATGAATCGATTTAAAAATATATAGACAAATAATAAAATCGATACATACTTAACACTGCATTATGCATATTATAAATGTGAATGTTTGTTCGTTTGCTTATTTGTTTGTTTGTACTTCTTTTACGTCGAAACAGAGTGTCGGATTGGCGTGATTTTTTCTGTGGATGTAGTGAGGGCTGGAGAGTGATATAAGCTACTTTCTACTACAGGAGGTTATCTCATTCCCACGGGAAAAAACGTTATAATACAATCCACACCAACTCATCATACCTATATATATGTACTATACATATGTATGTACAGTCTATCTATTCCATATTAGCCGTTAAAACGTATCTGTACTTAGATATAGAACTGGAGCGAAGTGAAGGTGAGTCGGAAGATTATAATGAGCACTATCAAACTTACTACTTTGCGCTAAGTCAAATCCCCTAACAAGTAGGTCAGATAATGTCATAAAAAAATTATAGTCATCTCACTTCAACTGTAGCAGCACAGTAAAAATGTTTACAGTCATTAAAATTTAAGAGACACTAGAAACATTGCTACTTTTAGAACACCTGCTCGCCTTAACACCATTAACAATTTTATTCACCTTCCACGCGCTGTTACAAGAAAATTAAACATACTCCAATGTAACTTCCCTTCAAATCTTAAAGCCATAATACGTCGTACTATGAGAACGTAGTTAAGTAATTTTATTATTAAGACATAAGAACTAACTTTATCTAACTAGAAAGTCTAAGAATATTTAAAAATTACATGTTTTTTTTTTTGTATTTTAAACATAATTACGCTTAAAATATTTTTCTGTCTGTTGGTTCGCGGCTCTCGGAAATAGGGCTGAATTAATAATTATATTTAAAAAAAACCTTTCAATACATAGTATTATATACTCATACCCGTCAAAACATCTCAAATGAACTCAAATTTGAAGATTACCATTAATTATTAAAGTTCTATTCTACTTGGCACCATTATGAGTTAACTTTATAGTGTCGATTTATTTAGTTAGATACAAAATAAGCTAATAAAAGCATGTTAAAAATATAACCTAATTTACTTAACTTTTTCGTTCTAAGTGTCTACACCTAAATTAAGCCATAACAGCTCGGGAGCTAAATAGAAACAAGTGCAGCCGAAAGCCGAAATCTATACATATAATAAAATTGTAACTAAGCCGAATCTGTACATTAAATATTTTATTATCGAAACAGCAGCTGAATCTATTGTTTTTAGAATTTTTGTCTATCTGTCTGTCTGTCTGTTACCGCATCACAGAAGAACCACTGGAGGGATTTTGATGAAATTTGGTATGGTGATAGCCTGTTATCCGGGTCAACATATAGAATACTTTTTACCGCGAGAAACTATCTGATTTTTGAGAAAAAATACAAAAACTGCAATGTTAGAATATACTAATACGTAAAACTTAAGAATTTGGTTTTTGGTCATCTGAACGCGGGCGGAGCCGCGGGCAATGCTAGTAAAATATATAATTATTAGGTAGACTAATTTTATAATCATACAATACATACATGTACAAAAAATTTCTATACGAAACACTTTACCACTATAACTCTACATGTCAGTTACAGTATACATTATATTACAGGAGATATTTTATCACATATTACAGGCGACGTGTACAGCGGCTATTAAGTTTATTCTGCGTAATTCGAGATGCACCTGCCCGTATTTTCACGCTCAGTTGCTTGAGATGGTGAGTGATTCTGTTGGAGGGTAACCAGTGACAAATGGTACCACTTAGGCAGCTTATATACGCTCCTCTTGTTCTGCTTTACGTTGACTTCATAATACCATTGTTGTTAAGATATTGGACTTCTTTTATAAGTATAAAAAAAATATGTGTCCGTATGTTTGTATTTTACGCTGAAATGGCTGGACCTATTTGGATGAAATTTAGAACATAGATAGTGGACGTGAACACAGATATGGTTTTGGTTCTGTTAAATATCTAGGGAAGCACTCGAGTGCAGCAAGGGTAAGGCGCTAGTATACATGCAATCTAAAATTTGGTATCTAGATATTTATTTTCTTCTGAATTACGTTCAAGCACTAAATAACCAAGCAATTATAGGCAGAGCACTTTAAATGAAATACCCAATTATCACATTCGCTTATTAATATATATTTAAAGAATTTAAATTTACAATAATGAAATAGCACAGCGGACCGTTACTCGTACTCTCATACCCTGTCAACATGACAGTTGTGTCACATACGTTTTTAATAATAAAAAAAAAGAATGTTGCCATCAATGCCATCGTATTATTGAACACATTATTATTGCCTCTTTAATTCATTTATTTTAATTCATTATAATAAATACAGATATTTTAAATTAAAAGATGTAAAATTATGATGACTATACTAACACAATATAACATTATGTATATGCACCATGTGATACATTTGCAAGCTGAGACCATGCACAGGCACACCCTTGCAATGTTATAACAGCAGATGCATTTTGGCAACATATTCAGTTTCTTGTAGATTTCCTTAATGCATGTCGCTGCACTTTACGATACTAGATCGCCATTGTAGTTACCTCGTGCTAAGTACATTTTTACCATGTTACTAACTCTATATTGTAGGTTATCTAGAATTAATAATATAGATCTACACATTTTTACCGATTTCACATAGATCTTAAAATTACCTTAATTGAAATATTCGCAATTTATCATCATTATGTTCGTTACGTGTACACCAGTATTTCTATCTAGTCTATATAGTCTAGGAGACACCGTTGCATATTGACGTTTTATTTATCTCTTTCATTTTTTATAAAATACTCATGGAATAGTTTTAATATGACTAATTTAATCAAAACATTGGTCTGAATAAAACTGGCTTTTACTCTCATGTCTTTTAACATAGAAAATATAAGTGACAAAGTTGTTTCCGAGAAAATATTATAAGCATTTTGTAATAAAATAGATGTAAAAACCATTTTATGCATTAAATTTTTTTTCCGTGCACTTTTAAGTTATTGAAATGGTAAAAACTGTCGCCTGTGCTTCCAACAGTGAAAAGATCCTCATGGATACTTAGCTTTGACTAGCATTTCCCGCGACTCCGCCCGCGTTCATATTACCAATAAGCAAATTCTTAGGTTTTAGATATTGGAATACTCTTACAATGCAGTTCTTGTATTTTTTCTCAGAAATGAGATATTCTCCCGCGGTAAAAAGTATCCTATATGTTGACCCGGATAACCAGCTATCACTATACCAAATTTCATCAAAATCCCTCCAGTAGTTTTTCTGTGATGCGATAACAGACAGACAGACAGATAGACAAAAATTCAAAAACTATACATTCGGCCTCTGTGTCGATAATAATGTCTATTTCAATAAGATTTTCCCAAAAATATTTAATGTACAGATTCGCCTTAGTTACAATTTTATTATATGTAGATAGATTTAAAAACATTTTAGTTCTGAAGTTTTCAATAGATGGCGCTGTTCAAGAACGTTTAAGAACATACTTTTGAACTAAATGTACATAAACATTCTATATTATTTACTTTTTACAAAACAACACAGTTAATAACTATCGGCTGCCAGTTCTCAATATAAGTAAGTAAACTAAGGGCCGTTCCAAACTATAAAAAATGTTTTTGTAAAATGTAATAACGCAATTTTATTGAATTAAAATCAATTTTTGACTATTCATTCATTTTATGAACAACATCCTTCACCAAAAAACAAATGTAATCTACAATAATTTAAAGACCATATTTTGCTTCCACCTAAAACTATACAGTTGTTGAAATATTTAAGCTTAAGAATAAGATATCGGCATAAAAAGTTTTTACTATTGTCATTCTACTATTATTTACAAGCATTGAGACCGGATGCGATGAATATCAATACTCGTCTCTCCAGTTGACTAAAAGATGAGTGTAAGATTATTTTTAAACCTAGTACTTTTAGTGGCGCGCTTATAAAAATATTTTAAATAAAGGTTTTCTTTAATAGGTACATTAATTATATTATATTACTTGCAAATCCGGCCATGTGCTGCTGTGGCAAACATATGAAAATCGTAAATTTTGCAATAAAAGAAGGAAATAATCGGGTTAAAAACTATCCTATTTTTTAAATTGGAGCAAATCACACATTGTGAAAAAAATACGTTAGGATCGGATAGTTTAGGAGTTTATCGCGCACCTACATCGTGACATGGGAATTTTATATATTAAGATATGTATATAATAACGTGCCAATGCTACGATGAACATTAACCGCGTGATTCAAAATAAATTTGGATATCAATATATGTGTGTGTCTGTCTGTGGCATCGTAGCTCTCAAACAGATGGACCGATTTCGATGCGGGTTTTTTTCATTTCAAAGCCAGTTTCCTAGCGGTGGTTCTTAGCTAAGTTTGGTTAATATCGGTCCAGCAGTATAAGAGTACAAGCTCTTTTCCAAAATGATTTATGGCATTTTGGCATATGATTGCTCGATAAAGTGCTTCACGCGTGCCAATGTAAACGTTAAATGACAATTCGGGTTATTTAAATTTTAATTTATAATTACTCGTTTATAATATTATTGATTTCTCGTAACTATATTATTTTCAAGTAAATATATTTAACTACTATATAATATAACAATATAAGCTCTGAAACACTAAGCTAGTCTGATTCAGACAAAGATTTAGTGGCTATGGCGGAGTGTTTACATAACAGAACACGTTTTGCTCGACGGAACTTGTCAAGCCAATCTCAATCACTTAAGCCATAAAGACCCTTGGCGTTGAAATCTTTGTGACAAAACGACCACTTTAAAATAGTAGTAATTTCCTGTTCTTTAAGTTTTGCTCTGTTATATACGTTGAGTTTATGATATTATTTTAACAATGGTTTTTTTCAATTATATAAATCATTTTATTCATACAATTTTTTTAACACCAATATATTATTTCTTTTTTAAACTGTTATATAATACACTTCTGTATATTTTATTTACAATTTATTACCTAATTAACGACTTACCCTTTCTTCGCTTAGGCGCAATATTATCTGGTCAACAGTAGCCTATGTGTTATTCTTGGTTATATTCTACCTACGTGCAAAATTTCATCCAAATCTGTTCAGCCGTTTAAGCATGAAGGAGAAACCTTTGTAGAAGTTCGATTAAGAAATGGTTGGGTAAAGACTCAGTATAATAAACTTGCTAAAAATATTTATTATGGAGTGGCACATCATTCTCTCGTTTACCTCGCAAGTGAAATTGTATAAAAGGACACATTCAAAGAAGCTTTTATATTGCTGTTCTAAATATAGTACCCAATAGTATTTACATAAAAGTCGTGACCATAAAACATTGTTAAACAATGATTTTTCCGAACAAAAGTTACCTAAACAAAAATAATCAAATATTCTTTAGCTAAAATATCTATAAATATAATTTCTTATATAAAAATTCAATATACAATCTACTGTCTAAAACGAATGAAATGTCTGCGTAAAAAATGTCATGTTCGTGTTGCCTTAGATAGTACATTTAGTAATATCAGGGGCCGTTGGAGTGTGAAATTGCATCTATCGAACGATGGTCGAAGCTGAGCCGCGAATGGACAGTTGAACTTAATAGTGTCTGCTCGAAGATAATGAATCCATCAGATGTTATGATGTAGGGTGATGTTTATAAAGAATCTAGTATGTAAGTTTTAATTAAAAACTTTCGTCACGTAAAAGTAAAATTTTTGGGATGCATAATATCATTTTAAAATTACTCGTGTTCTTTTACTAAATTATCTTACTACTTGTTTAAGAAATATTATGTACTTTTAAAATCAGCAAATGAAATTTTCCTAACTTATACATAACATTATGTTCTTCGATTCGATTCTTTAATATCCCACTGCTGGGCACAGGACTCTGCTCAATGTAGAGGGGATCAGGTCATAGCCCACTACGCTAGCAAAATGCGGGTAGGCGGACTTTACATGTCTTTTGAAAACTAATTACTCTCAGGCATGCAGGCTTCACGATATGTTATTTCATAGTAAAACAAGTGGTAATAATATTGAACTACTAAATGCAGGAAAGGAATAAGTTTGTAAGATCAAACGTTATACGAATTGAAACGGCAAACCGTTCGCAGCATTTCCACTAGCTTCCTTCGTTAAATTCATTCCACAGTTAGCAAATTTTTACCAGTTCAATCTCAACCGCTGTTATGAAAAAAGCGAAACCGCAGAATCAGAAGAAAGAAAAATTAAATACAACCTCCAACGTAGAAAAGTGCAGACCGGTTGAACCTTTTACAAGCTACAATCTAACGATTTAAATTGCAATCATTAATCGGGCCGAGCACAATTTGTAGGAAAAAAGTGTTCTTCGCCACTAATTGCCTTTTTATACTACTGATGAAAATTAGCCAGTGAGAGCGGTTGGGAATGCAATTATGATAGCAGTGTAGAATGGCAACTTATCCGTTATATAATTACGTTGTTGGTTAATTACCGAAAACACATGCTCTGGCTACTGTGTTAATTAAAACGAACTTTTGCTATAAAGATTTCACATAAGTTTCTAGTTAAGCATAATACCAGTGCTTTTCTGTTTTTTAACTATTAAAATACCGCTTATGTAAGGTTTTATGTGCTTAATCGCTTTTCACAATATGGTTAGGTCCTTGTATTTTAATATGAGATTTTAAATTATTTAAAGACTAGTGGCTTTCTTGCTTTGACTTTCCTGCGGCTCCGCCCGCATAGTACATTTATCACCAACATATCATATATGTACTTAAACCTTCTCCGAAACACGCTGCATCTTATGGTATGGGTTTCCAATCGGTTCAGTAGTTATCGCAGTGTAACCGAACAAAAAAATCAGCTCTCCATTTATTAGTATAGATTGAGACTTTGAGAGGTAGGTTAACTTGTGTGAAGTTACTCGTTAATACTCCCTTTAGTATAGTCTAATATCCATATCCAAGATATTTAATCCGGTTTTTCTAAATACACATTCATAAAAAAAAATGCAAACTTTTATTTAGTTTCACCTGTTCCGGTCTGTCTGTAATCAAATCTTGCAAGTTAAATTTGATCCACTTGTCAGTGTCCGATTGAGCTTAAATTTGATACACACGTTCGCTCTTATGACAATTCACAATTACCGTAATACCGCCATTTTTAATCCAATATGGCGGACTTCCAAAGATAGCAGACTATATTTTTTAAGCACCCCCATAATGTGGATATCAAATGAAAGGATAAAAACAAAAAATAAGAAAAGAAAAAAATAAATAAAAACAAGCTTTTATTTAAATGCTCTAAAAAAGAAAGAAGCATAACTTCTTACCTGCATACTTAAGTACTCAAACATATACACACACGTTTTTTTAATTTCTGTAGGTATATAAAATAAACATAAGTTATTAAAATAACATACAATACATAAATAAATAAACACTATACAGCGTAGTCACGTGTGCCAATTTGATACTGTCTACAGACCTTGGTTGATCCACACGAGTCGAACGTTTATATTAGCCATAGGACCTCGGCCTAGTTATAATGAAAATGGTACTAAACGAGCCTTTCAGTAAGCACAGCCACTTCACCGAAGTGTTATATACGGTGACACATTTTATAAACATAATGACCAAAAGCCACTTCATTATTTTGATATAAGTATAAATACATATGTATATATAATTTTATTAGCTTGTACGCTCACTGAAAGTATCGTTTAAATTTAAAAATAATATGTTTTATAAAACTATCTTTTCGGATTTTTCCGCGGATTTATTTGGATTTTTGGTTCCCGACGTTTCGAATGCTTTACAGCATTCATGGTCACGGGAGACGCTGAGGTGTTAGATGTCTCGAACGTATAGTTGTTACAGACAGCCTACCCACAATTAAATATGGTATTATTATTCTTTCTTTCTATTGATTTTTATTTTCTTTTTAACGTATACTTTGCCGGATGCCGGATGTTTGCCTAAGTACTTTTTATATAACAAATAATATTATATACTGGCAGCACCATCTTACGGACAATTTTATTAATAAAAACCTATATCAAATTATGATCTGGCCTATGGCTATAAGTAACAAACTTAAAGAAGTAAAAATGAGAAATGGAGATTTTATTATTTAACATTATCTTCTGGATTAAAAAAATAGTTAATTTTCTTAGGAATCCGTATTTACTATTTAAATTCTACAGATATTCAAAGAAACATATATATACACAAGCAATACAAATATTGGGCATGTTGAAATCAACTCATGACATCTGACATTCGGCTCTTCAAAGGCTTCTAGTAAATATTCCATGAAATGGGTTTATATAGTTTATTTCGACATGTCCTGGACATTATTTATCTGATAATGAAACTTGAGTAGGACAGGCTTTTTCATTCGTTTATAACAGTAATTATAGACAACAATGACTACCATAAAATGAAATATCTAAAAAAATGTAATAGAAATATATTATGTATCCATATTTTATTGGTAGAACGTAAGCAAACATATCGATGTCGAATATATTCTTTTATTCAGAGCGCCTCGCAGTCAACTTGAGGCGAGACGTATTGATATTCGTCGCCTGCGGAATTCTCAATAGGGTGAGAACACTGGAATGACAATAGAAGAAGCCACTCGTACTGTGCTAGCTCATTTTTAAGCCTTACGACCCTATACAAATTTGAATACGATGTTGGAATATTTATCTTTTCAGTGGCAATGGTATTTATAGCACTAATCAATCAGATTAAAGTTTAAGTTACATTTGTTAAATCAAATATTCGTATACTAGCGCTAAACAAAACAAACCTATCCCACGGGGACTGTACATTTTTCCGGGATAAAAAGTAGCCTATGTATTATCCCAGACTATATATAGTCTATCTCTGTGCCAATTTCATACAGATCCGTCCAGCCGTTCTGGCGTGAAAGAGTAACAAACATCCATACTCATAAGCTTTCACATTTATAATATTAGTATAGATTATGCGTCATTACATTTACAAATAAATAAATTGGATACGTTACACTTGTTTACTGTAAAAAAACTTACTGAGTCTTACTGGCCTATGAATTCAAGAGTGATGTGTGATTTATATGATGACAGCTACTGAAATTGCGGAAAGAAAAGGGGTTCACGAAGAATAAGTAGGTAATAGATAGAAAAAATGGCTTAATCGAATTTAATTAAACTTTTCTTAACAATGGGAAATGATTCAAGTAAGATTATACTTGTAGAGCTTCATGCATAAACTAGTAGTTTATATATAACTAGCGAGTCGCGACTCGCCCTCGCTTCGCTCGGGTTCGTCCCTAGGTACATTTTAAATTAAAGTGGATATAGTATGTTATCCTTAAAAGATACATATATGTCATTGCAGACTTTTTTGTAGACCTATATAAGATACACAATTCCACCATACATTATTTTGTTATATCTCAAAGGGTTTAGGCAGCGCTTACGCAAGCTCCCAGATGGCTTATTTTTTCCGACACCTACAACAAATATCGGTATATTTAGCCAATTTATACATAAACTTAACAAATAATACACTAAAACCTTCTTGAAGAACCACTCTATCCATTGGTGAAAACAACATGAAAATCGGTGCAGTATTTTTTGAGTTTTTCGCGAAAAGACAGACAGACGCGGCGGAGGACTTTGTTTTATAATATGTAGTGATATTAAGGTATAGTTAAGAAAAGATACTATAAAATAATCTACTTTGATAAACATTTAATAGAAATTTCTATTATAATGTTATGTTAAGAGCCCTTAAGCTGGAACAACTATTGAGACATGCAGTATGCGAGCACAGCAGCACAGCTAAGTAATAATAATTTGAGTACTCTAACTTTTCAAAATAGCCATATCCATTGCTGAAAAGATATGCGCACATTTTATTTAATGAATAACAAAAGAAGCAATGTATTAACTCTATAGCTTTCAATCGATTTCAATGTAACGCAATCAATGCTACGACAGATCCTTGTTTGTTTAACGTTGCCTTTCGCTAATTCCGGTACTTGTAAATGAATGATGCTTTAAGTTATAATTACGTATATACGTATATACGTGTATTGTACGAGTAGAACTTCTACTGTATTTATTTATACACAGTATACATGTGTTATGTATATAAAATAACGAGAAAAATGAAATACTAATAAAATAAATAATACTTATAAAAATATTTACCATTTATTTTAACTTTACATTTCCTCTCTACTCTCCAGGATATAATTTTCATATTCAAATATTTTTAGGGTTAATCTATACAAATAAATAAAACTGAAGTGTCTGTTTGTAATTTTAAAATACTTTACACTTTACAGATTTTTACTAAATGCATATAATGAAGCTATATATAGTACTCATTTTTTATCTATTTCTGTCTGTCTGTTTGTTTCGGCTAACCTCCGCAAGGACTTTCACTGACAGACAGCTGATATTATAAGAACTAACTTAGGCTATTTTTATTTTAGAAAAAGAATTGGGGTTCCCTCAAAAAAATTCAAACATACCTAGAGACGCATTTGAGCGATCCGAGGGTAGGTCGTTGGTATAAAGAAATACTCTGTTTATCCAAAAATTAAAGGTGTCCCTCTACAAATATCAAAAAGAGCAAGTATATAGACAGGTTCACAGAGTTAGGTCTACATCTAATATCTATACAGAACATTGTAAATTTCTTTCGCAATTTTCAAATTCCAATTTGATAATTTAATATTTCCGTATAAATTCCTATTAATATATTATAAGAAATAGGATACAGCAAAGGAGGATATTTATCTCCACAACAGCTTTCATAAGACGTCAAGCTTACAAAATAGTTTGTAGATGAAGTCAAAATATATTGAATCTTACAAGT
Source organism: Brenthis hecate (assembly GCA_951806755.1). Classification (NCBI taxonomy): domain Eukaryota; kingdom Metazoa; phylum Arthropoda; class Insecta; order Lepidoptera; family Nymphalidae; genus Brenthis; species Brenthis hecate. Next base: position 3,516,854 of record OX638263.1, read on the forward strand.
CTATCGGAAAATTGTATTAAATTTTCGAGTCTTAAATATTACACTTATTTTAAACTATATTGATATTACAGAGCAAAGTTTGTTAATTTATTTAACAGCTCAAGCTATCGAGACGATAACTATCTAACTGATCTTTGAGATAGTTTTACTCAACAATTTAATCCCAAACGAATTCGTGGGAAAAGCTGGTATAGAACAATGTCCATATTTCGATTAAATTTATGTAGAAATTACTCAGAAAATATAGTAAATTCAATTAGGTTATTTACTTGTTATGTTAACTATGTTAAAAATCTTTATTCTGTATCTTTATGTGTGTTTAACAATTTGTGCACCCCAAAACCATGATCCCAGAACCGATCCAATTTAATGGGAGAATTTAAAGAATTTGCATATTATACCATATGTTATCCATACTTTATCGACACATGCGAATAAAACCTTGGGTAAAATCAGTAAATAAATTAATGTGCAGAGACATTAATACACAGCACCATCTAGTTCCATAGTATGCTACGAGGCTTATGTTATGGATACCAGATAGTTGATACACTACACATATATCACTTTAAAGTCATACATATTAAAAATATAAAGACCTATGATTGGAGTACAAACATTCGTACTCATCACACAAATGAATGCCTCCAGCGGGACTCGAACCCGCGACCGTTAGCACAGCAAGTAGGGTCATTACAAACAGAGCCAAACGTGTCGCAAAAAAAATCTAATACAAAATATAAATGGTCAAACATTAATTTTAAAACATCGACCATTTTGAGTTTTATTAGTTTAGGTCTCTTAAAAATATCTACTTTGTTAAAAGTATTATAATACTGGAAATGGCTATTGACTCTCAGAATCCAAGCAACCTTAGGGAAATCTGGTAAACAACAAAATGACAACGTGCTCTGTTGGAGCACCTCAAACATTAATTAACATAAAAGCATTCCAAATTTCAAACACATTATATATTTATGTTGGAAACCATTAAGCATATAATATTTCAACACTAATATTGTAGTGTAAGTAAATAATATTCAAATATATAATTAACTTTGTATGTATTTTGGTTTAACAATCTACTCGTAGAATAATGACAGCTTGAAATGGAGTAATATAATAAAAAAAAAATATTTTTTTGATTTTATATTTACAAATTTTTTATTTCTAATATAATTTTACCTTCAGCATAAATTTTTCTTAATAGGAACATGAGCGTTTTTGAAGTAAATATTAGTATCTCATACGTTAACTTGAACGAAGTTTGTTAATTAATTATTTAATTACATCTCATTTGAGTCTTTCGTAGCAGTAATTTAGTGAAAATTTTGTATTATATTTCACATAAGATGTTACCTGAGATATAATATATCATTCGTCTGATGACAACCGTAATGCAATTTAGTCAAGTGCAGTCTCTACCTATGTCCAATTAACCTAATGCATTGGTGTATAATAGTTTGCCAATGCGGTCTTGTTAATTGAACATAGATTCTATATACACAGATTAGTATTATGTTTCATCAATTGTTAAAATTATACTTTCTATTTTATAATAAATTTAATCAAAATCGCCATAGTTAATGTACTGTGTTGGTTAATGACAGAGATATTATGTTAGCTTAGATATCCAAACTTTTTTTTAAACGTTGGAGAGAGCATTTAGGTAGCCATGCAATTCATACAGGTAATTATGTGAAACTTACCGGAAAAGCTAAAACAACCCACTAAAACCGAATAGAACCTCCCCCGTCTTATGGGGCGTCGCAGGATCGCTTACGCACTCAACCACGACGCCCCGACGGCAGGTCTACCGAAGTAGATCACAACAACCATGGTGTTGGTCCCACGGTCCACTCTGCTATCAGAAGTACCAGGAACAACCCACATAGCAGACCGAGGTGGGCCTCCTCCGAGTGCGTCCCTTGGCTTCGTATCCGGCTGGATTGCTGGACGCTAATGAGCTCTGAAATTTCGATTTTCATTTTCGTATAATTTAGTAACAAAAAGATAATATTTGATTATTATTAGATATTTTTCAATTCCTGTAACATTTTATTATGTGAAGTCCAATGCGCTAATAATGCCCTCATTACTACAGTATACATATTACACAAACTGTGAGAAATAATTCTATAGTTAATACATATACCTCATACAGATATCGAACCCACATCATTAGCCAAAATAAGTAATATAAATTAGGCATTTTATATACAACTTTATAATCATACATCGTATATACGTTGAACGTACAGTATCTGTGCTACGAATCAAGTGTAATAAATCACGTTTGTCGTCACATATTGTAGCATAGGTTCTCTTAAGCGATTATTCCGTCCCTTTCATCTATTTGCATAAGGTATTTGTATGGAGAGGAAGTCGTGTGTCAACAACTCTACAGTACATGTAGTTGACAGCGTTGATGAGTATTTGGTCAATTGTTGACGGCTCTTACGTTTCTTAGACGAACAAACAAACACAATATTATATTTGTAATCGTTTTTATATATATGCTTTTCTCGTACTGTATCTAAATTTCATATATTATTATAGCGAATATACTATTTTAATATCTAGCCAATACTCTATGTATGCAATAATTTAAATATATAACCAAAGAACCCGTTTTTGCAAATTTTGAACGAAATAAAATGGGCCCTAACTCTAAAGGCTTACTAGTAATGAATACTTTTGTTTGATCATCCAATTTTGTATAAAACTATAGTATTGTCAGGTTTCATAAACTTACAAATTGGTCCCTTACAAGTGGTATAAAAACTTCTTCAAAGATTTGAATAAATAGTTAACTACAAATGAAACTATAAAACTGCGTAATAAATATCGCGACTATCCAGTTCTACATTTCTTGCTGATACAAAGTAAAATGCTGTTATTGATAATGATACAATGTATAATAAAACTGTAAAATAAGCTTGTAGGCCTTTATGCCTATTTATGAAAGCAAAATATTATGTATCTCTCAAAAAAATCAAATTTAAAAAAAAGAATTTGTTTCCTGATATTTTAAATAAAATACAGATTTAAACAACACGAGTAAATGAATAGAAGTATATAATAAATTTTATAAGTATACTAGCGAATTACCCTTGCTTCGCTCGGGTTCCTAAGATTTAATGGTTGAGGAATGCATAAAATACAAACATCCAAATAAAAACGACACGATTGGCTCAGTTTGTAGTGCTTGGTTGCTTGTACTTGCTGTGCCAGCGGTCGCGAGTTCTAGTCCCGCTGGGCATTCATTTGTGTGATGAGCACGAATCTTTGTACTCCAGTCATGGATGTTTATATTTATAATAATATGTATGTATTTAAAGTTATATACATAACTATCTGGTATCCATAACACAGGCCTCGTAGCTTACCATGGAACTAGATGGTGTTAATGTTAATTTGGTTTTAATGTCCCAACATATTTCTTTATTTATAATTTTTTTTGGGCTATAAATATACATACCATGTGTATACAGAATAACCTACCAAAGTTTCATCACAATTGGATCAATGGTAGAAATGCATAAAGGACAAACATACGAATATTCATTTTCATTCATATAGATAGATAATAAACTAAATAAAGTATATAATAAATTCTAAACATATATTTTATATAAGTTATGTTTGAATAACTATACCTGTAAAACTAAGCACAATTTTCTGTCTTGATCTTTATTTTAATAGTATTGCATTCTTTTGTGCAGTCCTATTGGGTGCTGTAAAACTGTAATATTTTATACTGTGGCATGACACAAAACTAAGTTGCGCTGGTAAAATTTTATGTGACAATCTTAGAAAGTCACCTTCTCTACTGAAAAGGTATTTTTATTGTATTCTTAAAGGAAATACAATTTTTATTACAAAGTAAATTATATGTTATAACTGCGAGTATTATTAATTTAATATACACTGATGTGGAGTTTTAAGGTTATGTGCGTTTTGACGACACGTTTGTCTCAGTTTTTAGTGACCCTACTTGCTATGGCAGCGGTCGTGGGTTCGAGTTCCGCTAGATTCATTTGTGTGATGAGCACAAATGTTTGTACTCCAGTCGTGAATGCTTATATTTATAATATGTATATATTTAAAGTTATATGTGTAGTGTATCAATTATCTGGTATCCATAACACAAGCCTCGTAGCTAACCATGGAACTAGATGGTGCTGCGTGTTATTTTGTATTTATAGTGTGTTTGAATGATTTTGCGTAAAATATCTCGCATCTTAACTTATTAAAAAGTTTGACTTGAAAATTAGGCATTAAATGTTTACTTGGATTTTTACACATTTCTTAATAATTGAGAAAAATAGCGACCCACTTAATATGCTATTTCAAACTAAAGACTTTTTATTACTGAAATAAAATATAACCTACGTGACTTTTGAATGATGCAGCTTTTTATTGAAAAAAATAATAATATTCTAATCGGTTCAAAATTTTTAGAGATTAAAAAAATCTCTATTATTACAAAGAAAAATTTCCTTTTTATAATATAAGTATAGGTGATAATGTACACATGTTAAGAGTATCTGAACACTGTTTTTTTGGCTGTTCAAATTCTAAAATTGTTTTAAAATATTAAACAATCTTAGAATTTCACTCTTTATCTATAGATATAATAAAATTCGAACTGAGTCGAATCTGTACATTAAATATTGATTTTTATTGAAATAGTCATTATTATCGACACAGAGGCCAAATCTATAGTTTTTAGATTTTTTGTCTGGGAACAACACTGGACAGATTTTCATGAAATTTGCTATACTAATAGCTGGGTATCTATATGTTTACTTTTTACTGCGGAAAAATATCTCATATGTGAAAAATGTATACTAAACGTTAAATCTTTCCTAGTTATTACATATCTCTATCTTAGTAGTAGGTATAACATCGTTTTCTAAAATTTTAATAAATAATTAAATTTTAATAAATAATTAATAGTAAAGCTCGATAAAATCGCGTTAAAACATCACACCTAATCAGCTCCAGAAATTTTATAATTTGAATCTTTAATAGGGGATGACATATTATTTGATCTGTGATATCATTAGGAAAGTGCAGATGACCGCACAGTCAGTGCAAACTAGCTTATCTCCAATTAACCTAATGCAGGCAAGTAATAGCTAGCAGAGGTGATAGTTGACTTAACTAGTTTACGTAGATAGACTATGTTCTATAATATGCCTTGGTTTGGGCTATTGCTTCAATTTAGTTTTATATGACATTCTTTTTGCATTATCTTTGTATTTTTAGGATTATGAAGACAAATTTTAAGAAATTATACAATTATTGAAAACTAAACTATATAATTATTTTAAACTAAGTTTAACTTAGTGTTATGTAAATAAATAAATATGTTGGGACATTAACACACAGCACCATCTAGTTTCATGGTAAGCCACGAGACTTTTGTTATGGATACCAGATAGTTGATACACTACACATATATAACGTACATACCAAACATTATAAATATAAACACAATGACTGGAGTACAAACATTCGTGCTCATCACACAAATGAATGCCTCTAGCGGGACTTGAACCCGCTACCGCTGGCACAGCAAGTACTACAAACTGAGTCAAACGTTTGACTCTTTGAATCTTGTGTGACTGTCTTAGATTTCACAAACGTAACATAAACGTTTCATAAACGTATGTAATTCTGTAACTATTAAAATTTAGTGCCGTCGAGCTTCTTCGACGATGGAGTCTAAAGGGATGGGCAGTATTGTTTAAGGGCTAATATTAAACCCTTGAAATTGCACTCGATTCGAAAGTCATCATCATATTATTTAGGAATAGTCATTGCTTCATTTGCTTGTGAGGGTCTGTTTATAGTGCCAGGAAGTTAATTTAATTTGTGTTTTTTTTTCAGTTTTCATAGCAATTATTATACTGATTTATTATATTTGTATGTATGTACTATTAAAAAGTTTTACAGATTTTAAACATATTAATGACAAAGCAAACATTAAAAAAGGTTTAATGGTATATCCAAATTGATCATAGAATTGTTGTTTTTGTATAAAACTATTTCACGCCTATTTTTGCATGCGGTATTCACCTTAAAAGGTAATGCATTTAGCAATAAGAACTTTGTAACACAGCATAATTTTTTACTGTAATAATGTAATTACCACTGGTGCATGTTAATAAATAAAAAAAAACTATGTAAATCTCGCATTAAAATAAAATAATCAAGCTATTAACCTAAATCAACGGATTATATATATTAAAGATACAACTCAAACTTTTTTGAGCTGCGTGAACATAAGTATTTTATAGATAATTATGAATGTATTTTTCAATCACAGTTTCACTAACCAGTTTTCAAGTAAACATAATAATATCGATAATCCAAATACATTTTTTCACACACATATACTTTAAAATTTATTTACCAATCAATCTTTGCCGCATCCCGTAACGCTTGTCGAAAGAAAATAAATCTTTTGTAAAAGTTTCCCCAACAAGAAGATTATTCATGAGGACGCCAACCAACTGATTGATCGCCGTGTTCAGGTTTACTCGGGATATATACTTAAGTGATGCTTAAGTGTTGTTTAAAACTTCATTATGTTTTTATATAACAATCTCCATAAAATTAAATATTAATATCTTTTTTAGCGACTTCGAAAAATGAGGAATTTCTATTTTTGTTAGCATGTGTGTTTTTACTATATATACAGTACTCAATCTGGAGTATAATATAATAATATGCAGCGCTGGATTTAGACTAGGGGCACTCGGGGCTAGTGCTCAGGGCGGTAAATTTTCAGTGGCGGCAGAATTCGAAGGATAAACAAAAAAAAACTTTGGATTAATGAAAATGTTTTTATTTCCCAAAAAATGAATAATAGCTGGTTATCCGGGTCAACATATAGGATACTTTTTACCGCGGGAAAATATCTCATTTCTGAGAAAAATACAAAAACTGCATTGTAAGAGTATAATATGTAAAACCTAATATGTAAAACCAAATAATATGTAATATTTAAAAAAAAATGGAATTTTATTGAAATTTTATCTATTTTATGCATAACTTCGATAATGGGGTGGCATTTTTTACATTGCCCAGGGGCGGCGCTAAGGTTGAATCCAGCACTGATAATATGTCTATCATATTTCGTTCTCATTCAAGCCTTTTTATAGAAGTTCCGCTGGTAGGTACGAATCTAGGCACTGAGATATGCTAGGTTCTCTCGAACATGCAGGTTATCTCACGATATTTTCCTTCGCTGTTAAGCTGCTAATCAAGTTGAAAATGCGTACATGAAAACATCATAGGCACTTGTGATTTGAATCTGCTTTAATTGTTTTTTTAAGAGCGTGCTTTACCACCGGACTACCACTTCTTGATAGACGTTATTGACATAATTAACTAATTTATACAGAAAAAAAATATTTTTATCTTTTAATGTATAATGTAAATTATCGCTTTTTAAAGGCCCTTTAGGTTATTTTTATTTTTTCTGTATAAATGAAAACCTTTACAAATTTTGAAAACCTAAACAATTTTAATATGGTATTACTAATGGAGAAGGTTCATGATATTATTAATATCATATTTAAAGCAATGGAATTATAATATAGATCAAAACAAATTATTCAATGAGAAAGTTTTTAAAATCTATCAATAAATGACTGAGAAATTAATTGGAATTCCGGTCGTTCGGTGGTGTGACGTCACGAAATTATTCTTACAAATGCAACCTTAAAGTTTCATAACTTTTTCATTTTTTGAGATATTTTAATTTTTCTTTCATAATTTTTATTATATTTTACTTAAATTTTTATAATTAATGCATAAAAAAATTGGAAACTTCCCTATTCTGTAAGTTTAAAATTAATTTTAAATTAAAGAAAAGAGGGATACTTTAAAGTTATATTTCATCGAAGTATTTTAACATTTTATAGTATTTGATATTGCAGCTTTTGAGCGTAGAACGTATAGAAATGGCGTTAGTTTGAAAATTAATTTGCTTAAAAGCGAATATTCTGTACACTAAATTTGAATTGTGATCGGACACGTTTATTACGAAATTATGCAATTGTGAACCTTATTGTTAGATGTGTACAGTTACAATTTATTTAAAGTCCTCCCAAGTAAGAGTGACAAGAGACTTGATAGTAATTGTCAGTGATGCACTCGATTTCAGACTCCATTCTGGTGCACTTGACTGCCCTCGATTGATATAATTGATTGCACTGGTTAAAGTTACATATTAATTATTCATTATTAGTATTAAAATATCTTTTTAGGTATTATTATAGTACGACTTTCTCACAAGGGATCCCAGTGTTGTTTTGGTTGTTAATACGAATCTCATACAAGAACTTGTCGTATAGTCACATGTCTTAGTGTTTTTTATATATGTATATTTGAACTTATTTACTGATTGATTTACATATTTTGTAACTTTGTATGTAGAATTTGAACTACCTATTCAAGGGACAAAGATAACATGTTATTCTACAACCGTTTGAGAATCAAAATAAAAAAACGTATGACAATGACATTTTATTATAATTTCAATGCAAGGAGGGTTATCGTTTGGCGCCACCAGTTGGCGCCACAGGCGAGTAAGGTTCTATCGCTGTCGTTAAAAAAGTAATTGTTAATGCGACAGAGCCATAAATTTAATATAATAATAATAATTTTAAATTTTGTTTTAAATAAATAATATATAATAACCAAATAGATAAAATATTGACTTTTTCATAGCTAATCTTTTAAAGCAATAATATTTGTAGAGCTGGTGTTGTTGAGCTGTGTCTGCTATAATTAATCAGGAATGACACAATATTTACAATTTTAGTGAAGATCCGCAATAAAAAGCTCGCAAAGAGAAAACATTCAGTGTCATTTGACATTTCTAGAGACTTTACTCTACACTAGCGCCTCTCGCGGTGAAGTCAAGCACGAGCCCTCGTAGTTAAAATTAAATCTCCATTTTGAAATTTTTACTAACAAAAATCTTTAAAATTAGAGATTTTAAAGAAACATACATCATTTTTGATTCCTTCATATTCAGTGCTTACTAAAGTTTATCAGAACATTAGAAAATTAGTTACAAATCATCAGAAAAGATGTCAATTTAATGACATGAACTAAAAAATTCGGAATAATACTATAAATAATGAACCGAGGTGGAACGAGGTTTGATATATATATATATATATATATATATATATATATATATATATATATATATATATATATATATATATATATATATATACATTTAAATGTAAGACGTGTTGGCTGAAGTTTAGAAAAGCTTACCACGTCTGAAAATTTCCTTTTTTGCCGCCTGACAACTCGAGATAGGGAAATACTTACGACGTTATTGTAGTTCACATTTTCGAGGAAATGTTCCGTAAGTTTGACCTAACTTATGTACTTGACAAAGCTAAGCTTTTTGAAAAAATATTTTTATTATAATTATTTTGTTATTACTCAATATTTTTTTAATTTATATCATTATAATATTATAATTAAATATTTATTAATGTTGCTGTGAAATAAAAATCAATAAATCGTTAAGGTGGTATTATATATTTTTTTAAATTGATGTTACACATATTGGTGATGATGTACATACATATCGAAATACATATTCGTGAAACGAAGATTGTATTAGATACTTCGAAATTTATTATACTGTATACAAAAGTTAAAACTATAAGTGTTTATATCTGTATCTATACTAATATTATAAATGTGAAAGTTTGTGAGTATGTGTTTTGATTTTGTGAGTATGAATGTTTGTTACTCTTTCACGCCAGAACAGCTGAACGGATCTGGATGAAATTTGGCCCAGAGATAGATTATAGTCTGGAATAACACATAGGCTACTTTTTATTCCGGAAAACTGTAAGCTTTCCGTGGGATAGGTTTATTTTTATTTTCTATTGTATTCTATACGAATATATTGTAGTGCATGTGGGTAACATTTAACAAAAATAAAAATCATTTAATCTAATATAATACTCCTCCTCTTCGAAGTCGGTTAAAAAGAGCAGTATATAACTAATTGAAACCGAATTTCCAGAATAATTTCATATAGAGTTAGTTTCACTATAATAATTTAGTAGTTTGAACAACAATTTTGTTAATTATACTTAAGCACAAGCAAGTATTGCCGACCTCGTAACTTTACGTCTACATCATATAGGAATGACCGTACAATGGACTCTACAATACAGTGATTAAACTGTGTAACAGATACTCTGTTTAGCCTCTATTTAGATTTAAACCTTGGGTGGCTGTCATGCAGTAGGAATATATCGTATCTGAATGGAACTACCATTTCAAATAAACTTCTATTTAAACTAGACTCATTTAGAGAGAGAGAACAGAACATTTTTTTGTTATATCCTATTATATATAATATTATAAATGCAAAAGTTTGTTAGTCACGTCAAAGCGACTGAACGGATATGGAATTGGCATAGCGATAGTGCAATATTGTGTTCAAATATATGTATGTAGAACACTTCAATACTTTGACAGTTGTCAATATTTATTTAGAAATAAAAAGGGATTTGAAAGCAAATAGATTTTTACTAATAATTATTCAAATATTTCAGATAGACCGGAATAGCACATAGGTAACTTTTTATCCTGGAAAAATGTACGGTTCCCGTGGGATAGATTTGGCTTTTCACTAGCGACTCACCCTCGTTTTGCTTCGGATTCGTCCCTAGTTTATAATAAAGACATTATTATAAAGAGGCTAAAATTCCACTTATTCAAAGAAGAGGTGGCGAAACTGTTCCTTTACAAAAACAAACAAAATTGATTTCACTATTAGGTACTATTATTTTGATGATCCGTGATCTAAATAAATAAAATGCAGCCATGAGGGCTGCCAACACTAAAAAATGAAACATTAATATAATGTATTACATTCTCTAAACAAAAAAATAAAACTAAAAGTTGTCGAGTGATATGAAACAATGTTACGTGTAATTTAAATTAAAATAAATAAAAAAAAACAACAAAAAAAACTCGATTTATTCCAATTTTACTAATGGGGAAATCGATTTCAAAATCGTTTTTAAAGTAGATAAGGGTGCCTTCATTATGACGATATTTTTAATTTAGATATATGAAGCTCTAAGATATATTATATAAGACTATTTATTAAAAAAATACATAAACGGTACAGTAACGGTATGGAAGTTCTTCCTCCGTTTTTGAAATCGGTCAAAAATAACTCAGTCACGCTTCGAATGACATTACTATCCTATTTTTTAAAAGGTAGAAATAGCTTGACATTTATAAAGTAGTGAAATTCATTTATATTGATTCCTACAGATTAAACAATAATTGTTCTTTGTTTATTACATTCGTTTTGTTCGAACGACGCGAATAATTCGTTAGTCGCTGAAAAATAAAAGGTTTTATTATTTCATTCTTTTCAATCTCTGTCGCAGCGTTACAATTTCTTTTGTGTTATCTTTGTTATGTATTTTGTTTTATTAACCGACTTCCAAAAAAGTGGAAATTATATAATCTACATACAACGAACATATGTTCGGTCAGTATTTTTTTCTTATATTCTGTAAGAATGTACATCGTTTTAGATTTCGTTTTACTATATTGCTATGTTAATATGTGTTGTTTTAGTTTAAGGTATATAATTGTAGTATAAAATATAGCGTACGCTAGAACAGAATGGCAAATTATTATGTAAAACTTTATAGTGGAGTTGTGTATCAACTTACACTTTGCTCTATGTCGAATATCACACGTTATATTAAATAACACCGCTTTTCCCCGACTCTAAGATGCGGGTTGCTCCTGGTAATACTTTGATACTAGATCGTTGGCCCAACCCTTTGGTTGCGAACGATATTGAGACGTCACGTAAAGACTAAAGAGGGAGGTTCCGTTACGTTTTAGTGGATAGTGGGTAGTACTGGCTTTGATAGCGATGTGTCCCACATAACCTATATGTATGCAGGTCATATGCGTAATATTTCCCAACCTTAAAACAAATTCGAACCCAAGACTTCACGATCTGTAAATGCACACAAACAACAAAACCAACGAGACAGTTATGATATCTTCATTAAATATCCTAAAAGAATGTAACACCATACCATTAACCTATCCATTTCTTTAATTCCTTACGCTTAAAGTATACAATTTGCCTTTTGTATGATCGCACTTTGCACATAATCTTGATCATTTCGAGAACAAATTGTTGAATACTTGGGACGGGGGATCATTTACAAGGATCAAATTGTTTCCGCTACACTACCTCCGCACCGTAGCATGATAAGGTGGGAAATGCGTTCTGCAATTTATTACTAATGTGACAGTATTATTTTCATTGTGAGTTTAAATTATTTTTAACATAGATATTTTGTATTCTGTTTTAAGTTTTCTTTTTTAAATTGATTTAAACAAGTTCTTGTAGAAATTAGGATCAGTATATTATGTTTCGACGTAATGAGCACATAAGAACTCGCAAGTTATACTCAAGCATAATATAAAAAAGGTGTTGTTATATATTTTTTTTATAATATGACATAAACTATTAAAAATGCCTTGAAAAAGTGCAACAAAAATCATCGAATGCTGTGAGCATTCGATGATTCCTATAAGTCAATATGTTCCTATAAGTTAGTATGATGTCAGACAAACAAATAAACAAACCCATTTTCACATTTACCATGTTAAGTATGGATAACTTTACCCAACAAAGTTCATTATTAATTTTACCAATAACGGAATGAAGCATGAAAGCTTCATTAATCCATTATAATTAGTTATCAATATTAGCTATATCGATGTAATCAAATCATTTCAGCATTTGTCCTCACAGAGTTGATCTATTGGAATGTCTATTAAAATGAGCTAATGAAACTGAAAATGTAATAGTATTCGTAATACAATTGTTTACTGAAATACGTTTGATTAAATTTTCATTAGTCAATACGTGTTAAAACCGCATAGCGGTTTGGTGTTCAAGCAATGATTAATGGTTCAAAAAGAATAAGTTAACAAATAATCTTTACTATAATATTATAAAGAGGTAAAGTTTGTGAGTTTGTGACGTTGTAGGGGGTAACCTCTGGATCTACTGAACCGATTTAGATTAAATTTGGTAAGAAGATAGTTTGAGGCCCTGGAAAGGACACAGGATACTTTTTATACCGGAAATCATCCTTTAAGGGGATGAAAACGTGGATGAAAGTTTGTATTGGGAAAAGGCTTGGGACGAACCCGAGCGAAGCGAGGGTGACTCGCTAGTCAAACATAACTAGCGGCAGGCCCTGGATTCGTCCAGATGCAAAGTGTGTTAATCTTACTAATATTATAAACGTAAAAGTTTAGATGTTTAGATGTTTGTTACTCAATCATGGTTTGTGTGCATAATATTTGGGAGAAAAAAATGTAATCTATACATATAATAAAATTGTAAGTAAGCCGAATCTGTACATTAAACATTTTTTGGAAAGTCTTATTGAAATAGACATTATTGTCGATACAGAGGCCGAATCTATAGTTTTTAGAATTTTTGTCTAACTGTCTGTCTGTCTGTTACCGCATCACGAAAAAACTACTGAAGGGATTTTGATGAAATTTGCTATGATGGTAGCTGGTTATGCGGGTCAACATATAGGAAACTTTTTACTGCGGGAAAATATCTCATCTCTGAGAAATCTATACTAAACAATAAAACGAAACTGGGAACGAACCCGAGCGGAGGGAGAGTGAGTTGCTAGTTATACATATATAATTATTCTTCAATAGTCGTATATTATGCCTAAATAAATATATTAGTATATAAAATTACTTTACGTAATATTTAGTATATTATGTTAACGCAAGTTTGAAAAAAAAATGCCTCAGCCGTAAAATATACACAGAATAGGTACACTTCAAAAGAAGAGAACTCGTGACTTTCGCGGCAAATAAATGAAAATTATTGTTTAAAAGGTAAAGTTTATTTGAAACGAATTGATACTGAATTTTAGTAAATTATAGGCTACTGTATTTTCAGATTAAACGATGTTTTTGTTGATGACGATAGAGATGTAACAAAACATGATTTATCATAGTTATTTTATATAGAAGGTGTTTTAAAAGAGTATACTTGAGTGTATAAAATGGACTTGAATATTTTAGTGTATAATATTCAGTAACATCACCGATCACGTAATACTTTACTAGTAACTGCAGCCTGTGACAAGCCATTTAAATCTTAGCACCTGACCATAGGAGCCTTACAATAAATTATTAACTAAGACGTACCTCGTAGACCAATATGAAAATTACTTAAAGGACAATTTTTCCACCTCTAAGAATTTCTTAAGTCAATCCTGAAATATAACAGATTTATTAAAAAAGCATGAAAATCTGTTCATACTCATTAAGTAGTAAAAAAATATTACGTAACATATACAAACCATATACCCTAATTAAGGTACCCCTTAATTTTAAAGTCGGTGTAATAATATTACAATCACAAAACCAAGGCTACAATTTTATTTAGAATATCAAAACTAATATATATAAAATATATTTACACTATATTAAGTCAAATTTAAGGATTCTATTTATATTAATATTATTACAGCTTTGGCTCTAATTTCAGGGCAAAATTTGAAGTGAACATTATTAAAGTATAAATGAAATTTTAAATACCAACAAATTCAGAGAATTATTTATATGCTGCCAAATATATTTTATAAGCTATCAATAAATAGACTATTTATGTGATGGTTCCATTCATTAATATAACAAGCGCAATAAAAGTTATAATCGGTTTATAAAATTTACTAGATGCATTAATTACAGGATCATACTGTTTTGGCAAGTCATAATTATTTAAATTTTGTAACATCCTACTAATATTATAAATGCGTATGTTTCTGAGGATGTATGGATGTCTGGATGTATGGATATTTGTTACTCTTTCACGCAAAAACGACTGAATGGATTTTAATGAAACTTAAGTTCAGAGGTGGTTTTTACTCCGCAACAGTCGCCATAAATTGGCAAAGAAAAAATAGTATCTTTTTCTTCTCTGTTTATCAACCAATTGTCTTATTTTTTATTTGGTAATTATTCAAGAGCTTAAGTATGGTGCTCATGAAAGTAAATAATATTGGTACACATTAAAACTATAATAATTTTTAGTAGTTATAGAGGTGTCTTATTGATGATAACTACGGTAAAAATAATGCACGATGTGTTCTGGGTATGGCAAATAAAAAAATTGTTACGAATACATTAATCAACAAATCTTCCCTTCTTGCCTACCTGGCAGCATGGCCTGGAGGTTTGATCCCCCTCGTATTGAAGGAAGGCTATACCCAGCAGTGGGACGTTAAAAGGGGCTGAATACAAGTCAGCAAAACCCAGAACTATATCACAAGCACATAAAATTGATCACCAACTCAAATTATTATTTATTTTAAGCCGAACGCGTCTGAAAAATTTACATACACTAAAAAAACTTCACATAAATGGATTTAGTGACATTTTGGAACCGCCATATGCTATTTCAGTACAATTTCAACGTCCAACAACTCAGACAGATCTATTTTTATATACATAAAAACTATTCCGAAATAACCTTAAAACTGTTAGTCGAAATTCCGCTTTTAGTTTAAGCACCGCTATATGAGGGCCCATTAACTGCAGTGACGATCTTTTTGTCCCTTCACACTTTGTATGGAATAATACAACGCTTTGAGTTGGCGTTTAGAGTGTAAATCGCGTGTCTATGTACGTAGATAACGAGCAGACCCATTGTCATATATTTTGATTGCTTACTATTATTTATATCGTATAACATTTATTACTCCACAATATTATTAGGCGCATATTTTGTAATTTAATACTGCAATTTACTACGAAACACACGGCTATAATGTTCGTTGGATATTAATTTTGATGGATTGTTCATATTTAAGCACTTTAAACTGTTTAATTAATATGTATAGATATGCCAATTTTATATATTATTCATTATGATGTAAGCTGAAAGTGATAAATATTGGTAATTGGTATTTATGTTAAAATATGCTGCAGCATTTAACGCTGTTAAACTTTTCAGTACTCTCCAAAGGGTATTCTGTAATTAAATGATGGGAAATGCTATCGTTTTACTATTGTGTGTTTTTATTTATTAATTTTAATTTGATTTTAACCAGGTATTTATACATTGAAATAGTAATTAAAATATAAAACATAAAATCTTAGCCTATGTACATAACAGCGTGTTAACACGTTACGGTTTTAAATATTTTAAATAAAACTGTCTTTTCCGATTTTATCGTGAATTTATTTTCGTTTTTGGTTCCCGACGTTTCGAATGCTTTACAGCAATCATGGTCACGGGAGAGACTAAGTTGTTAGATGTCTCTAAGGTATTATATAGTTGTTATAGAGCAGGACCATGATTGCTGTAAAGCATTCCAAGCGTCGGGAACCAAAAATCAAAATAAATTCGCGAAAAAATCCGAAAAGATAATTTTATTTAAAATGTCAAGTATTCGCGTAAATCTAAGAAAGTATTACGTTACGGTTTATCAAAACGGTTTTTGTATACAGCTTCCAGTAGCATATGCAAACAATACTGAGTGCATTTACCTGAGTGCAAAACCGTATGGGGCATTTCACGTGAAGTGAACAGGAAAAAAAAAGTGAGGTTCTGAAAATCGATCATATTCGGCCCATTTATACTTCTAATATGTATGAATGTGAACACAATTTTTTTTTTGTATAATGTATATTTCACAAGTTATCGGTTTCTGAAGAATTGTCGTAATTGTAATATCAATTTTATGAAAGTAGTTTTTCGAATTTCACAAAATTACAATTAAATATTTAATATAGCAATACAAATGCATTTTTATGAAACTATGCAGTAATGTAACTAAGACATCAGAATAAAACATATAGGCTGTAATTTATAAAGATTGGACATACTGGGCGGGCGAAAACTAGTATATTATATTAATAATACTTATTTCACATCCTTGTAAGAGCTTAAATACGTTGAAACAAGATACAAAATTAATAAAGTTGCGAGTTTTAATGAAATATCGTGCAAACTACTCGACCTATGCAAGGGCCAGATATCACGCCCATTGCGACGCGTATGTACATTAATTAATCTAACTCCTAAACAAATAGAGATCCCATTTTGAATTTTCTTGTGTATTTTTAATATACTTTAAGCTATATTTTTTAAAAAAAAAGAAGAAAAAAAAATTGGTCGAAGTGACTTAAATTCAGGTTTGAAAAGTTTACTTCCGGTTTTGGACATGAAAAAAAATTTTTTTTCTTAATTTCATTTTATTGTAAAAAAGAACAGTATTTTTTCAAACTGTATTGCTATATTAAATATTTAATTGTAATTTTGTGAAATTCGAAAAACTACTTTCATAAAATTGATATTACAATTACGACAATTCTTCAGAAACCGATAACTTGTGAAATATACATTATACAAAAAAAAAAATTTGTGTTCACATTCATACATATTAGAAGTATAAATGGGCCGAATATGATCGATTTTCAGAACCTCACTTTTTTTTTCCTGTCCACTTCACGTGAAATGCCCCGTATACGAAAATCGATTCGGTAAGACGTATCGTGAACCTCACGTTTGTTTGTTCCCCATTTCAACCATTTGTTCCCGTTACGGGAAACCGTTTACAAAAATCGATTTGGTAAAACCTTAAAGGTTGAACCCGTTATAAGTCTTCTATCAACTAATTTCCTTAAGAATATCTATACTTGATAAATTATGTTAAAAATTATTATATTTTAAATGTCTCTATGTCCGGTGGTTAGTTATGTTACGTATCATGCATAATATCTCGTTATTGGCGTCCATATGTTACTAGGTATAGAGCACAGGCTTATGCATTTTCAAACTTAATTCAGACGAATGATGATGTAAGTGATTATTATTTATTCCCTGTAGGTATATAAGGCTGTTTTTGGACAGGAAGTTCAAATATGTGGCTGGTGTTTTTATTTATTTTTTTTCAAATATAAACTAAAACTGTAATTCTAGCTAAAACTATATTAAAAATAGTACAGATTTCTACTGAAAATACTACTACAAAAATATTTTACTTTCAAGCTTTGTTATACTAAATTGGGGGCTTTATTATAGAAATTCCTTATTTAATGCTGGTTTATAATAATATAATATGTCGGAGCAAAGAATCAATCAAATTAATATGTAATCTACAATAATAGTCATAGATATAATAAATAATAATAATAAATGTTGGGACATTAACAAACAGCGCCATCTCGTTCCATGGTAAGCTACGAGGGATGTGTTATGGATATTAGGTAGTTGATACACTACACATATATAACTTTTTAAATACATACATATTATAAATATAAACACCCATGACTGGAATACAAACATTCGTGCTCATCACACAAATGAATTCCCCCCGCGGGACTGGAACCCGCGACCGCTGACACAGAAAGTAGGGTCACTACCAACCATATAAAACTCATATTTTAATTTAATATTGATATTTTAGTACGCTGCTGTTAAAATTTCATTATCATTATTGATCGTATTCATATGAGAAACTAACAACATTTTTATAGCTAAATGTTATTAATTGAGCGTGTATGACAATTAATATAACAAATAATTTATTTTCTTAAATAAAATCCCAATTATATGTAAATATTAAAATAAAACAGTTAATTAGCGAAATCGATGAGCGCGTTTCACACAAAAAGTACTGAACCGATTTTAACTAAATGCTGTGTAGTGATAATTATCAACATTTAAGATAACTTTTACTACAGGAAAAACTTTCATTCCCACAGGAAAACACAATAACTGATTCTATCGGCTCGTTCTTAGAAAGTCTAACGCTGTCTTAACCTTAAAAGATATATCTAATTAATGTACTAGAAACAATGCAATAACTATTCATACCTATTTAAAACGTACCTCGCTACGCACCCGAGTGAAGCGACGGTAAACCACTAGTTATTAACATTATAAGTGGCTAGCATTACCCGCGGCTCCGCCCGCGATTAGATGACCTAAATCGAAATTCTTAGGTTTTACATATTAGTATTTTTAGTATTATTATCTAGTTTTTCTCAGAAATGAGACATTTTCCCGCGGTAAAAAGGATCCTATATGTTGTCCCGGATAACCAGCTATCACCATACCAAATTTCATCAAAATCCCTCCAGTGGTTTTTCTGTGATCCGGTAACAGACAGACAAAAATTCTCAAAACTACAGATTTGGCCTCTGTATCGATAATAATTACTATTTCAATAAGATTTTCCAAAAAATATTTAATGTACAGATTCGACTTAGTTAGAATTGTATTATATGTATAGATAGTGAATTTGCATTAATATAAGCTATTTGCTACCAAGAAGTTGCATCTTTGTATATACAGCGGTGATATAAATTGAATTGTCGTTAAAATATGAAAATCAAAATAAGTATTAAAATAATTTAAAGAAGATTGTAATTTTACAATCGTTTTGTTAGCAAAGAAGTTAAAAAGATCTTTACTATGAGAGATCTATCGCCTCCAAGTTCAAAATCACTTAAAATTTCTCTAATGCATCTTAATCTTATAATCATTTGACTTTGCTCATGCGGGTTATTGTGATCGAAAACTTGCTCAGTAATTACCACCGTGATGCCAACAAAGCGGGGTCCTCCCAGAGGCTTTTGTCGACGGCTTTATCTTAATTGCTTCAAGAAACTCGATATCGTTCAGTGACAAGATGCTTTTTATTCCTTAGCCCGTTCCCTGGCGGCCAACAATGACGGAACTTTGAATTAGTTTTCTGTTTGATAAAACTTCGTTTTTTTTTTCTTTCTTCAACGGAACAATCATTATTATTGACGATATTTCGACAGTTCAAGTTTTATAACCTTTAGAGCTCTTAAAGCTAGGTTTTTTATAGCTTAAAGTTACGGGTTAACGAGTTGTTCGTTCGTACTCGTTATTGTCTATTTTATATTTCATTAGCTGTTCCTCGCGATTTCGTATGCACTAAATTCTCATTTTGTGTAACCTCTTTTAACCCACCTTATATTTTTTAAACAAGATTTGCAGTACAATTAGCTTTAATTAAATAAAAATGTTATTACTAATAAACCTGTAATACTAAGTTACTAATAATATATTAAAAACACATTATTAACAATAATTTAATAATAAAATTTTCTTCATCGATTTTGGCTATAACGGTCAGTATTACCGCAACTGAGCATCTTTACATCAGATTTTATATATAGTGCACAATTGTGCGCACAAACACAAGTGCACTTTCAAGTCTTTTGCCCTAATGCTTTCTATCTTATACCTATTTATTTCTTTACTATCAAAAATTCGTAATATAATTACGTAAGTGACGACTGTTTTAAAACACGAACAACAACAAAACAACGACCGGTAATCCCTAACTTTCCTTAGTTTTGGCCTGAATAAATAATTTAACTCTCACGGACGTGCTACTATGTCCATATTTAACTTCTAACCCCTTGCCCCTAATGTTCTGTAGAGACAAAATGTACGCTCTGGCCACCTTCCAAATCTTTGGTGAAGGTCGTAGGTCACCTGTTCTAAAGCGCGAACACAGTTTCTGGTATGCGGGTTTCGTCATGATTCGTTCTAAATTATTTGTATAAGTTGTATTTAAACTTTTATATTTAATTTCTATAATTATATTATGAGTATTTAGTAGCAGAACATGATATTTCTAACCGTTGAGATCCAATACAAAAAATGCTTTATGAAAGTTATCCTTAATGAAGATCCATTTATAATATTGGATCTCAGGATATTCATATTGTTCATATTGTTTAATTCATTTTCGTCGTTTAGATAATATTTATAATATTTAAGTCATTGACAGTGATTTAATATAGTAAGAATATTTTTCTTAAATCAAATTTGACAGTTACATAAATTACCCAGAAAATTGTTATTGTACACGTTAAGATTATTCACTTTTCTCCTTTTGTAATTATAAAACAAATATTAATTAGTGTTTGGACCTACTACAAAAAAGGAGGTATTCGCTATAATCTTGTCTGGTTTTATGTAATATATCGGCCAATTGTTAATTAACAGATATCTAATATATATATATATATATATATATATATATATATATATATATATATATATATATATATATAATATATAATATATATATATATATATATATATATTATATATATATATATATATATATATATATATATATATATATATTTTATCATGAAAATCTGTTCAGTAGTTTAAGCGACAAATAGGTCCAAGTTACTTTCACATTTGTAATATGAATATACTCGTAAGTATTAATGACGATAACGCCCTAAGCAAGTCGGACTAAATATCTACATTGTCATTCTTAATATTCAAAAACGGAAATCCACAGAAAGTCCTTTTCCCCTCTGTACAACCTTGATTTAAACCGACTGCCTTATTGGTCTAGTGGCTTGCTTCTACGCCTGCATATTGTAAGGTCCTGTGTTCGATTCTCGGGACAGGCCAAAATATTAAGTTACTGGGTTTTTCTGTTACGAAATACTCTGTAGTTACAAATTTGGTGGTATGTGCATATACTATACCTCAGATAGTGCCGTATGTTGTCTATAAAGTATCTTATCTCTGTCTACCTGTGGTGATGAGACATCGTCCCATAGCAAGTTTAATGAGATTTGAAAAAAATTGCCTTTGTGCTTGAGCGTACACTTGTGCACTATAATATTTTTACACAGTTGGATAGCCTCCGATAGATTGTTTGAGAGAAGACTGTATAATGAAATTTTAAATTAACTGACTCTAAAGCCCTCCTATCCACTCTTAGAATGACGACTCACAATTTGCACGTCAACTTCGCTGAAAGCTAATTTAAAGAAAACATTTTCTTACACATTAAAAACTTAATTTTGCGAATCTCAGGTAAATTAAGATTTTTATGATTTTCTATCCTTGTGGTAATTTTTGGCTCAAAATGTGACTATTATATATTAGCGTTAGTAATTTCTTTATTTATCTATCTATATAAATAAAAATGAATGTTGCTAAGCGCAAAACACGAGAACGGCTCAACCAATTAAGCATTTTTTTTCTTATGTTCCTTAAGGTACACGGAAAGTTTTAATAAAGAGAAAAAATCTATACAGATAAATAAAATTGAAATGTCTGTATGTAATGTGAAAATAACAGCGTTTTACTAAATGCATATGAAATTATTTACGGTACTTATAAGAAAAACACATTTATTTTTAATTTTTTACTGTCTGTTTGTTCCGGATAATCTCTGAAATGGCTGGACTGATTTTGACGCGCTTTTACTAGAAGATAGCTTATATTATAGGGAGTAACATAGGCTACTTTTATTTTAGAAAAATAATTAGGGTTTTGCTCAAAAAAAAACCTACCTAGGGACGAACCCGAGCGAAGCGAGGGTGAGTCGCAAGTTTTAAAATAAATTAAATAATAAAATGTTTTTTTTACAATAAAATCTATTTTTAAATGTAATATTGTAAATATGCAACCAAATTAATTTAATAGCTCTTAAAAATACGCAACTGCAGTTTACTAAAGCTTAACTAAATAAATGCAGTGCCGGCAGATCTGAGTTAGTTCGAAATTGTCTAGCCGAAGCGCATGTGACGTGGAAATTCACGAATTCCATCGTGACTTACAAATGCTGTTTGTAAAATAGTGTAAGTTCTACCTACGAGAGAATGGTACAAAAAATGCATGTATATACATACATATGTTTATGCATATATAATGTTTTTTAAATGTTATAAAAACACAATTAAATATATTAATATACTAAATATACACATTAGGCTTAAGATTAAAAATCAATAATAAGTAAGCGCAGAACTAAACTGAAGACTACAATAACATCATAGTTTAAAAATAGTATAGTATATATAATCTAAACAGTAGTCTAAATTCATACCGCCTGCCGAAACGCCAACCACCTTTGGTGTTGACAAAAATGCTGCCCAATGCAAGAGTTATCAGAGCTACTAATCTATACAGATAAATAAAATAGAAGTGTCTGTTTGTAATGTCAAAATAACAGCGTATGAAATTATACGGCACTTATGAGAAAAACACATTTTTTTTTAATTTTTGTTTTATTGTTCCGGATAATCTCTGAAACGGCTGGACTGATTTTAACGGGATTTTCATTGGAAGATAGCTGATGTTATAGGGAGTAACATAGGCTACTTTTATTTTAGAAAAAGAGGGTTCTGTTAAAAAAAAAATATTATTTTGCGTCACACTTATCACATTAAAAATCAGAAGTTAAATCTGAAATTCAAAAAGGGAAATTTGGAGTAGCCAAAAATACATGAGTTTCGAGGACTTGATTGAAAACAACTTTAGAGAAAGCTGAGGTAGTCTGAAAATTGCTGGCCACCCAACCTCGTATGACGCGGAAATTAACGTGATTTCCATCGGGTCTGTGACTCATGAGTATGTACGTTACACGGGATTTATTGAGCCAATCCTGAATTTGCATATCGGGTAAGCGGTACAACGTTTTGTTTTAAAAATACTGTTCATACGATGGTTAAATTACATGGTAAATGACATGGCCATGATTGGTTGTTTCCGTACTGCTAAACGGGTTACTGCTACAAAGTTATATATTAAGATCTATGTCATAAAATAAGTTTTTAATTGGCAATAAATATTTACAATACAACAATAAAATATAATTACAATAAGTTACTTCAGTTTAAGGCACTAGGGTATAAGCTTCCGCCATTCCCAATTTCACTCAAATCCATCGAACAGCTACACCCTGAAGAAGTATCAAAGTTTCATGTTTATAATACATATGGGAAAACCTAGTAAACTAAAAAGGCATTGGCTAGTGTATTATTTAAAAACATATATTAAATTTATAATTAAAAGTACACATAAAGATTGCTTAGATTTTCTTCAGTGCTGACAATGTTGTAGAACTACTGATACTCTAGATATATCTAAAGAAAAACTCCCAGCCATCAATAGTTCTCAATACGGCCCTTTCTTCTAGAGCTTATTCAGCTCATTGCCTCTATTTGTAATACAAGGGTTTGTATCCCCTCTAAAGCCATTTGCGTGAACTCAAGCATTCACCATTGTTGTTAAAATGAATGACCGTAAATTAGTTACGAGGAATCAGCGTTGAGAAAAAGATTTATACAGCGTTTTTTAAATTGCCGAGCAGTTAGGACTCAATTTACAATTTGTCGAGTTTCTGCTAAACATTCAAGCTTTGTAATGTAAGAATTGCAACGTTGCTACCTACATATTTTAGTTGTTGGATTTCAATATTTCTTGGTAATTTTACTGTGGTTGTTAACATTTTTTTTAATTTTTAGTATTTTAAAATAGATTTGTTAAAAAGTTACAATGTTTGTTTTTTTTAATTTGGGCTTAGAAATTTATTTGTATAAAAAAATGGATATAAATACTCATTAATTTAATTACAAATTAATTGTTGAGTATTAACTAAAAATGGGTAATGAAGTTCTGTACGTACGCACCAGGATACCTTGTGTCGAATAAGTTAACTTTCCACAGGGCCCTCTTATCTCATTTAAGACTATATATTTAAGTGGGTGTGTGAGCGCGCGTGTAGTGAAGTTATCAAATTACATACATTTTATAATCAAATTAGTTTTATTACTTATAAAACTGCTACGACAATCAACAGTTTTGTAATATAAAAAAATTGTAATTAAATAAATATTTTACATACACAAAACATCAATCTTTGCAAAAATACCGAATCCCATATAATTACAGCAAATGCAAATACAAACAATTAGCAAGTCAGGCCAGCAACAATAGCCCTCGCATGCATCACGGCATGAACAAGTCTAAAAACCGCCCATCCACGCCCCACTTCATCAAATTAAAGTTTATTGAATGGAGCTGCCGAAATGTTTAAGCGCCCGTTTCCACTGTGGAAACGACCTATTAATTAAATTTAGTTAAATATAATAAATATTAGATGACGAAATTTGATCTCGATCGTTTTATCTTGACCTTAAACTCTTAAGAACACTTACTTTTACTGAGCCTCTATAAGTACTCTTTTAATTATAAAATTTAAGTAAGAATATGAAATTAAATATTATCCTTATTTCTGTGCTTATGAAGCATTTTTGTATTTAACATATACCTGGCTAACTGACTAATGGATAGAGATAAGTCCCCATTAAGTCAAAACAACAACAAAAATATGTATTTATTTAATATCTAATAGGAACCACTTTATTTACAAGGTTAAAAAATTGCCATACAATATTTTCTAGCTTATAAAAGACTAGGGAGTCGCTTCGCTCGGGCTCATCCCTAGATACTTTTTAACGGTCAGTATGGAATAGATAGACTATATATGATATTAGCCTTCCTCAATAAATGGACTATATAATGTAATACAAAACGGGTTAGTAGTTCCTACAATTAGCGCGTTCAAGCAAACAAACAATCAAAGAAACAAACAAACGAACAAACTCTCTCTTTTTATAATATTAGTGTAGATAGTAATTATGCATGTGCGGAAAATCAAATAGAGATTAATGGTTGCTATTTCAAAAATACAAACACGGAAACACACTGGCTCATTTATAATATCCTATATCTTTAAACGAGCTATTCTTGTGTGTATATATATATATATATATATATATATATATATATATATATATATATATATATATATATATATATATATATATATATATATATATATATATATATATATATAATCTGAATCTTGGAAACGGCTCCAATGATTTTCATGAAATTTATTATACAGGGGTTTTCGGGGGCGATAAATCGATCTAGATTATGTCTGAGAAAACGCGTGTTTTCGAGTTTTCGTGCAGTTTTCTTTTGCATTATTCCACGCAAAATATGGTCAGTAATTTGCGCGCTCTGGGGTAAGCATCATGGTCAAGCGGCCAAGGTGCAAGATCAACAATCACAGGTGTCCAGGTTTGAATCTCGGTCGCATACAAAGTTTTTACTCTTGTTTTTTTTTTTTTAATTTTATTCAAGTTTTTAGTATAAAAAAAAATGTACTTTAGACCAAAAACTCTGAGCGAAGATCGGTAGCCCAGGTACTTAGTTATAATATAATAATTATTATTATATGTAGGATTGTAACATATTAAGCAAAATTAAAACACTGAACACCAAGGGAACGCGCTATTACCGTGTACAAGCCGGGACGAAGGGCGACCTAGAAAGTTTCGCTAAACCCAGAATTATTCATGACTTCGGAAATTTCAATTGATTATACTATTTATTGTAAATAAACTTTGAAGGATCACAAGTTATTATTAAAATGAAATGCTTTTACTCTATCTATAATCAGATTCACTTTTTTCTTTTAGTCCTTATGTATTTTTTGCGTGAAAATCTTTGCATGACCTAGCTAGGGCTTACATTTCCCATTATTTCACAATCACATACATAACTACAGCTTTATACATCATTTCACAAATAATGCTCAAAATGCTACGTAATTCGTCTAAACCAATTCTAATAGTTAGCAATATTTTTAATCAGGCAATAGCTCAAATAGTAAAAACTTCTTTTAATCAATTCTATTTAATCTACTATTATATTATTATGCTAACAATTTTGCTTATGCTGAGGTAATAATTGATATTACATTTCTTTTAAATTTACTTTTATTTACAAAAATAGCGACACACTTACTTACGTTTTAACGTCATCATACCATACAATTTCATCATAATCCCTCCAGTAGTTTTTCCGTGATGCGGTAACAGACAGACCGACAGACAAATAAAAATTCTAAAAACTATAGATTCGGCCTCTGTATCGATAATAATGTCTATTTTAATAAGATTTTCCAAAAAATATTTAATGTACAGATTCGGCTTAGTTACAATTTTATTATATGTATAGAAGACTCTACTCTATGCCCTTCTTTAGCTGACATAACTATCACAAGTGTAACATCCTATTACATAACCTATATCTTTTATAACTATAATATCTACATAAAATAGATATTCAGAAATTAACAACTTCATATTATTAATACTCAAAAAACTTTTATGAACATTTAACATAAAAAAGATTCATGTTTTGCTGTTGATGAAGTGGGAAATGAAAAAGCAAATAGCGCAAACAACAAAAAAGAAGCTAACGGAGTGGATGACAAATTTTAACTGTGAAACCTTTCCATTTCAAATATGCAGATTTAATATTTGTGATTGCAAACTTTTATATTCATTATTATTCATAATTGTTTCGTTTTGTGAAAATTAACGAGGAGTATTTTGTTAGGAAATGTTAGAGCATGGTCCGATTTAACACGATTTTGCACAGTATAAATTTCATAAATAACTAATCACTGTGTAAAATTTTACTCACGTACAGCTGGCGAGGGGTTTTAGTATCTAATATTATATTTGCGGTAATTGAATTATATGTAATAAAATTTAAGAGTAAATTTCAAAAGAATTGATCTAGTTTTAAAATTTTTACCATCAGGATTCATTTCGAGTCCTGGATTAAAGCTATACTTTTAGTTAAAATTAGGATAATAATATATAATAACAGTGATAGGTGTTGAATAATCTATAAAAAAATTTGTGCAAAAATATAAGCATACTTTCAAAACGTTAAATATACAAAAGACAACTAGGTTGATTCCCCATACAATGTCCTTTCCAGGGTCTCAAACTATCTTCTTACCAAGTTTTATCTAAATCGGTTCAGTAGATCCAGAGATTACCCCCTACAACGTCACAAACTCACAAACTTTACCTCTTTATAATATTTGTATAGATACTGTGTGATGTAAGACTATACATAGATTATCTTTTCTATATAACTATATCAAAATCAGCACAGTTAAAAAACGTACCCTATTTAAATAAAAATTATACAGTATAGTATATACAAGAAATGAGCTACATATATCTTATAATATTAAATGAGCAATTCTTGTATGTATATAAAAATTCGTGTTCCTCGGAAACGGTTCTAATGATTTGGATCAAATTTTGTGTCTAGATAAGGTTATGCTTTTTAAGTTATCTATATAGGTCTGGTAGGTTATTCAGTATAAAGAAAGATAGATATATGATATGACCTATAGTAATATATAAGCTTATGCAATAACAATACCTATTTTGATAAAACAAATACCTATTTTGATGACCTCGACAAATCTTATTTTTTAGATGGAATAAGAAAATTAGAGAAACGTTGGACAAAGTGTATAGAGCTCAAAGGAGACAACATTAAAAAATAAAATTATTTTTATTCAAAAACTTGTGTTTCATTAAAAAAGTCACGGAGTTATTGACCCGCCGTCGTATTAGATTCTTAGAAAACCCAAGCGAAGCGAAGACACGTAGCTAGTATAAAAGCAAATATCCAGTTAAAAGAGAACAAACAAGCATGTTAAAGTATCTTAAATAATCTTAGTGCAATTTATGTCAACGGTGCGCCACCGTACAAAAATTTAATACGTCGTATAAAATATTCAAGGCGAAACTTATCCCGCCGTCTCCAGTCATTATTACTAGCCAGTCAGACAATGAATAAAATATTACGAAGTAAATTGGCGTCTTGGGATACCCTGCTCAGTAATTTACATCTTTTATATTACTTAAATATTTCTTTAAAAGACTAACTTAACAGTTAACACGTCTTGCTAAGAACGGTAGCATTTAGAACATTAAGTAATAATTATGGAGTAAATGAGTACAAAGGTAAAAGAATAACGAACGTGCTTTAAAAAACTTAATTAGTATGGAATGTATTTCAAAGAAATCAAAGAAATTAATTGGAATATGAAATTCGTATGACAAAACACTAAAAAGTAAAAAATAATTGATTGGTACTTTTCATTTACTATAGATAATAAAATATTTTTAAAGTCTTTGATTTGTATCGGCTGGCAGTTAGCACCTACTTACTGTAAATGAAAACTACCAATCAGTTATTTTTTACTTCTTAGTGTTTTTTAGAAGTCGTCTTTTCTTAAGTTTTTTTTTTATATTTTCAGTGTAGACATAGTAGTAGCAAAGTAAGAAGAAAGTATTTTAATAGAGTTTAAGTTAGTTTGATGCCAATTTTTATATAAAGACTGACAAACTAAAAATCGCTTTTATTAGTAGAACTAAAAATCAGACTCTAAAATCTAATTCTAACAATGTATTGGATTTGTCAAATCAAACAAAATATGCCGCAACTCAAAGTATCTACTATTAGCCGTTGAAGAGTTCCAACTGACTACCTTCTCACCGTAAGGCCATCAAATATCAGATAGACATCAGGTAGGTATCAGATCAGGTCGACGATACCGTATCACTATATTATCAACGGCAATAGAAACACTTGCAAAGTTTTAAGTTAATATGTCCATTAGAAGTAGGTTAAGCTTTCATTCGCTATTTTTCCACCTCTAAGGTGGTATTTTTTTCAAATTTAAATGAGACCAATCTGGAAGTATACATTTTCAAACAAAACAAACAAAATTCAAATCAATTAATAAATGACGGAGTTCTGAGGTGACAAACAAAAAAATACAGCCGAATTGAGAACCTTCTCCATTTTGAAGTCGGTTGAAAACAATAATTTGCCCTTATATGTACCAAATTGTGTTCATATATCTTCTTTGGTATGTAATCTCTAAGAATAATTGGAAGATTAAAAATAATAACCCAAGACTGATATATTATGTCGTACGAAGATTTGATAATTCGAGTTTTCCCGAAAATCTAAGCCTTCTCAACCTGCGTTGGGACTAATTTATACGAGTATATAGGCTTTTACTAGAGATCTATTATTGAAAAATTGAGAAATGTTTTCACCATTGTCTAATTATCCGTGTTTTCCCAAATATTCCTAGGGTTTTCTTGAAAATTCGAATTATCAAATCATCCTACGACATATTATATCAGTCTATAATAATAGAGTAGTAATTTACAAAATAGTACTTACAATAATTAGTTATTAGTTTCTTCATATAATCCGATGCGACTGTATAATGATATTCATAATAGAATATATAAAACACTTTAAGCAACCAATTAAAACTAATAATTATTTTAGTTAGTAAATATACAAACTGAAAAGAATAAAAAAATAAAAAAAAAAACAAACATTCTAATAAGCTGATGACAACTTTAGATTTCTTAGAACTTATAAAAAATAATTATATTTAACTAACAATATACATTTTTTAATTTTTAATTCTTTTTTTATTTAAAAAAAGTAATTTCATTTAACTAATCATACACATTTTTAATAATCACAGCAATACGTATTATCAAAGCTCAAACTGCAAACATCTCAATAGCCGTATTACAATCATTAACCAGTAGTGAAGCACAAGAAAAAAGTTCAAAGAGAACCAACATTTGTCCTCCAATTTCGAGTAAGCACGAAAATGCCAAAAGAAACATGTTCGTGTTAGTAATGATGACATACTCTTATTCCTTTTCACTCTATTCACAGAGTAATAAAATTTAAACGAAGTAGCGTGCGAATTCGTTTGTTAAAGTGTCTGAAACAATAGCGTGTCCCAGACTAAAATAAAAGATGCGTCGAACAAAATAAAATAACCGAAAAATTCATTTGAACTCACTTAGCAGAGGCACGAGAGAAATGAATAGAACGAGAAGATTACGGAAATCTGAATTATACTTCGATGCCTTTTAAAAGGCTTTCAAAGCTTGCTATGAGCGGTATATAGCTTTTGTTAGTACTTCAGAAAGAAACACAAAAATGATGGAATGAAAAATTACTTGTAGAGTATTTATTATTTATTTTAATAGGCATAATATTTTACTTTGTATTTTGTGGTTTGAAATTATAGATTAGACTCAATCTGTACGCTATTTTTGGCATTCCTCCATAAATTTCATGGCTATTTTATGGACAAAGGATTTGCACAAAACTAGTGGCTGTCGGCTAAGTTTGGTAACCAATAAGTAGATCATATTTGGTTGTCAACGAACAATGTTGGTGAATTAATTTTAATTAGCCTATTTTACCCGTCAGTTTGGCGGTATACAAATATCTGTAACGTCAAATCATCACTAAACTGATACGAAAATAGCCAGATCGACAGCTTATTATTGATAGCCAAAGCGTTGATTTATCTCAAATTACATGAGTTCCATATGTAATTAATATTAATATTGAATATATGTATGAAGGTACCTACCAGTTATGTAACGAATGTTTGATTTTTAAAATTCGCGAATGCGAATATTCCTCTTCACTATTCACGAATGCGAATGCGAATGTTGACTGTTGACAAATTTCGCAAAATGTCAAGCAGACAGGTTTGGCATTTCGTGTCGGCCATATTTAAGCCGAACATAGGCGAGCCGATACAGGTTGAATGAACGAATTTAGTTACATAAAAATCATTCAATCATGGTTGATTTAGTACTATTACATTTGTCAAATTTGACTCATATATACAAAAGAGACAAAGTGATATAAAAATATGAGTAAAACACAGTTGTCTTATCATTCCATATCTATACATTCTATATATAATTTCCTTTTAGTTTGCCAAACATTCGCATCGTTTTTTCGTTTTTTGAGAATGCGAACGCGAATGCGAATGGCAAAAAAATGCGAATATTCGCGAATGCGAATACAAATGCAGGTATTGTTACATCACTAGTATATACACCAACGGGATTTTTCGTATAATTCCTTTTAATGTTAAACTTCTTTCCTTATACTATAAACTTCACATTAACTATTTTATTATCATAAAAAATTAACACAAATACCACACAAAGACGTGGCGTTTATTATTTTTTATCTCCTGCCCTTTCACTGTTTACCATAACATAAATAATATGCGATAGGAAATCTTTTCCATACAAAACAGATAATGGTGGTCCGAGTGGACAATTCCGCGCACTATCGAGATCGGCTTGTGATCTCAAATCATATATCATTGACCGCCCGATGTATTCACTTTTTATGCACGATTTACCTTCTAGTAATATCAGCTCATCTTGATAGTGCTCTTGAATGATATCAATTTCATCTCATATAATCTTATCTTTTTTTATTTTATGATGTAGATTTTACTTAAAAAAGCTACTTTAAAGTTTCCAATTTTAGATTTTGTACTGATTTAATATACATATTTAAATACTGTTCTGAAGGTGTGGAACATACTCTGACGTTATAGGGCAAAGATTTGACTTCCGCTCTAGCCAAACGTGGGCACATCTATACTAATATTATAAGGGTAGAATTTGTTTGTTTATTTGAGCGCGCTAATCTCAAGAAATACGAGTAAGTACTAATCCTACTTAAAAAAAATATTTTTGCAATAGAAAGTCAATTTATCAAGAGAGGCTATAGGATATATCCCATATAAAATATAGTCTATTCAATACTAACCGTTAAAACATACCTAGAGACGAACTTAAACGCTAGTATAATATAACATAATTCGCAAATAAGTCTTTATTACGCATGTTACACTTTTTTTTATCGATATTGACATAAATTCACAAGGAAAGTAGTACATTACAAGGAAAAATGAGTAACAATTCTAAGAGAAGCTGAAAATATAAGTACATTTTATTTTATATTTCCATATAATAAGAACGTTATAAATGAAAATATATACATAGATACGTATTTCCCTCAACAACAAATGTCTTCAGAAATTTCTAATCTGATCACATTACTTGTTACCATTCCCTTACATCAAAAATATTTTGAAACAAGCTTATGATTTGAGAGACGGGGCTAAATTAAGCCACTTGTAAGTCATTCCTCATGATGCAAGTAAATTATCTTTTCAAAGTAAAACAAGACTTACACTGAGCTCATTTAACTTTTTGCAACTCAATTTATTCACGATCCAAGCTTTAATAATCACCTATCGGTTGTGGATAGCACGAGATATGTAATTCATCTATTCATTCTGTCCTTTTTACCGTCCTTCTGGATACTGAGCACGGGCCTCCACCACGCTCTCCAAATGCACTTTTGCGGACTTCATACGTCTTTCTATAAGTAGTTAGGTTCTCTCAGACTTTATTGTTAATAAAAAACCTCGTTTTATAACAATTTTATCAGTAAAATCAATAATCAGGCTCTCAAATTCAATCCTAACGTATTAGACTTGCCAAAATATACCCAATTTTATATTATTTACTGGTAGTCGTTTAAGAGTTCCACTATCCAACTTTTGGCGACACCGTCACATCAGCTCGATAATGCTTAATTACTGTACTGTCATTGGAATTAATACATACACTTCTAATTAGATAAAAAAAGTTTTACTACCTTTGCTTACTGGAAATGTCATTATTATTTTCTGATTTTCTCGAAAATGATGTGCTCTAAGTAAAAAAAAATCATATGGGACCACCTCGGGATCTACCTTAATAGAATACAATTTAAACTAGTAAAATTTCCCTAGCCATCTCAAAGAAAACGGTAAACATACATAAAGAAGCTTCCTTTTTTTAAGTTGGTTAAAAAAGCAGGCATTGTCAACTTTGTCAAAAACGTGTTTTATTATACTGACATTCCTATAAAATAGCAAAGCAATAGTAAAAGTAGCTTTGAAGCGCAAAATATAGATATGCGTAGCGCTGTATAAAATTGGACATTATAAAAAAAATCCAGCATTTTACACTATAAGTACAATACACATACGAGTACATTTATATCATTGAAAAACATAATATAGTAAATAGGAAAATATTTTTATTAAATTGTTCCATTAAAATCCTCATTGCTAATAAAATAAAAATGTTATTCTAATATATTTTTTTCCTATCTTTTGGGATCGATCCATCGAATTAATATACTAAGCATCATAAGTAAATATTATTAAAGGCTACGTAAAGTAAAACTACGTAAAGCTAGTACATAAAAAGATCAACAGTCAAAATTTGGACCTTTCATTTGTAGTTGGTTGAAAAATAAACGATTTATCGCAGAAATCGACGAAGGAAAAGACAACAGAATTAAGGAGTCCACTAATGAGATGGTGATTGCGTCCCGCATCCCGATTGACGTAGCTTCTTTGCATTTTATTTTCTACTCTCATTTTTCTTTCTGCTCGAGCCAACAGACGAACTGCAGAATGCGTCTTGCTGGCTTTGTTTTTCGTCGGACTACTTATGCAGATTCCATTAAACGTTTTCCCCACTCTGTTTAAGTTATATGGAGTCGTATAAACTTTCGATTGCAAATTGTTTTGTCACTTGCTTTTTACAACGCTTAGTTCTTTACAAATTAAGTTTGTACAGTTTCGTTTTCGACGACAAATGTTTCTCTTAGTTTTGGGTAAACGAATTTTACGTTTGAGCATCGCTGTGAAGCTTTCATAAAGAAGTTGGACGGAGTGATCAAAATGTTTATATTTAACTCTTTTATCTGGAGTTTTGAGTACTTAAATTATATAATCATACTTATAATTTAATTAATATTATTTTCGTAGTTAATTTTTATTTGTTGAAAGTTGATCAGAAGAAATTATATAGGTATTAGAAAAGAATTATAAATTATATTATTCATAATATAATTTATAATTCTTTTCTAATACCTATATAATTTCTTATACCTATATAATATTCCTTCGCTCGAGTTTGCGTCTAGAAAAACAAAAACAAATCTATCCCACGGGAACCGTACATTTTTTCGCGATAAAAAGTAGCCTTTATAGTTATTCCAGACTATAATCTATATCTGTGCCAAATTTCATCCATATCAGTTTAGCCGTTCTGGCGTAATTGAGTAACAAACATCCAAACATCTAAGCTTTCTCATTTAAAATATTCGGGCTAATCTAAAAAACTACCGTTCGGATTTTCATTCAATATTCGCCTATAGAAAGGGGGATGTTTTCGAAAAGCTATCATTTAAAAATATTAAGTGTTAATAAGGGTATACTGAATGATATTTGTTAAATAAATCTCAATAAAGCGTTCTTTCTGAGAGTTTCCATCTCATATATAAACATCCGTGTCACGGTGTTTGTGGTCGCGCTCCTCCAAAACGGCTCGACCGATTTTAATGATATTTTCTTTTAATATTTGGTAAGTATAAGAATAGGTCGTAAAGTATTTTTCAACCTCCTACTCTATTTTCCAATCGCGATTTTAGTATTTTTGTATTAACAATATTATATAAATATATAGCGCTTTATAACACGAAACCAAAGAGTTATTTTTATAGATTCAACACACACGTAGCCGCGAGTTCTGTTATGAATGTGAAGAGCAAGAATTTTAATAGTTACTCGTATTATCACTTTTTAGTCAAGCCTATTAAATGTACTCTTAAATATACGCATGTAAAATCAAAGATATAAGCTTAAAAGAACATAGAATAAAAAATTTGAATGAACTTTGCACAAAATTACAAGCTTTATGTAAGATTTATTGCCTAAAATGTATTAACAGTATGCATCGCGTGTCGCGCCACAATAAACTCGGTGAGGAGCAGATGGAAAGTGTAATGCGACATTGTTACCTCATCGCTGAAAATCGGATTATCTATACGATATTATGTATATTGTCAAGAATTAGTCAAAAATTATGTTAGTATTATATTCTAACTAATAAATTCTAACTCATCATAGCTTAAATCTCTAATTTTAGGTTGGAGGTCTTAGTAGGTATACTTACGAAATGGTGAGAGGCATCAGAATCCACTAAATGCGGATTACTTAGACTACTTTGCTTGAAAATCTTTCGGGACCTATGTCCGCAAAAACAGTAGACATTTATCCTGTAAATGAAAAATTTATACATAAAATTTTGACAGAAAATAATTTGTTAGCATTGATCATGATCATGCAGTAGTATTCTTCAGGAAGATGCAGTACGAATAACAGTTATCTATCTACACATATAATAAAAATCTCAGTCGAATCTGTAAATTGGATATTTTTTGGATAATCTTAATAAAATAGCCATTATTATCGGTACAATAGCCGAATCTATAATTTTTAGAATTTTTGTCCGTCTGTCTGTCTGGGAACGCATCACGATAAAAGCACTGGAGAGACTTTGATGAAATTGGGTATGAAAATAGCTGATTATCCGGGTAACCTACTTTTTACTGCGGGATAATATTTCATCTTTAAGAAATTCATACTAGCCGTTAAAACGTACATAGGGACAAACCCGAGCAGAGCGAATGTGAATTGCTAGTTAAGTTATATTTTCTTAATATTAAAACAGAAGAGATAGTATATTAAAACACAAGAGTTTGAAAACAGAAGTAACAATGAAAAAATACAGTTACAGCACTCTGTCTCCAGGCCCGTTACTCATCCGCTAATCCGTTACTCCGTTTCGACCTGAAAGAAGGACAAACAAACAAACACACTTTCAAATTTATAATATTAGTTTATATTACTAAATTGACTCTGCCCACAAACCTTTTTAAATTAAAGACTACGTAGTATATAGCACATAACAGCACGCAACAGTTAGTTTTCCTATATAAATCAAACCAACGTTAAATTGTAATAATTGTAAACCTATAAAACCATTTAGGGAGTCGCGTGACCAAGCGCAGTAAGCAGCTAACAATCAGATCGCGATGTGTAATGCGACATTTTTACTTCAACGCTGCATATACCTACCATAATAATTGTCTTACAACATTATTACATATAGCATGAAGAATCGAACAAGTCGTTTATTTTGTAAAGAAAATGTGTGCTATTTAATAAAATTAAGTAAAAACACAAAACAATACGTTTTCGTCTTAAACAATAGTTACGTGACTTGTTTATTTACTAATAAGATGTCAAAGTATCCAATATCCATACTTTAATATTATAAATGTGAAAGTGAGTTTGTTTGTTTGTCCTTCTTTCACCTCGAAACGGAGTGACGGATTGGCGTGAATTTTTGTACAAAGATAGTTGGAGAGCTGGAGAGTAACATAGGCTACTTTATATCGCGGGAGATTATCTTATTCCCACGGGAAAACACGTTATAATACAACCCAAAAAAATATTTATGATCAGAATTACTTGAAACTTGGTATTAATGCTCTTCAATATAATTAAAGAGATACGTGTTTCAGCATTTTTCAAAACTTATCCCATAAGAGGGTAAAATAGGGGATGAAATTTTGTATGAAACATACCTTTTTAGACTTTTTTTCGTAGTTTTAGCGCGAGCGAAGCCGCAGGTTCTGCTAGTTGTTTATAAAATAATTTTACATCCCATACGAATGTGTGACTTAATCCCAAATTACTTTAATTATTTACTACTGCTAGTTTTTGCCTCCAACTCCGCTTATGTGATAGGTAGGTTTTACTTAAAAAATCAGTACATGTAGGTAAATAAAGCAGACAAAATAAGTACAAAATCATTGAAAGATTTTTTATTATATTTTTTGCACTCCATAAACTTTGATCTATTTTATTCAAATGCTTTAGGATTTACAGCGTTTTACTTTTATTTTAGATGTTACACTCGAGAAAATGCAACATATAATTTTCCATATTTAATACTCAGTGCAGTGATGAGCAAAATACAAATTAAAATGTATATATCACGGAAAGAATAGTATTAGAATGTATAGGAAAAACAAAAGAATCTATGAATTTTAACCTTGGTTTACATTATATGTATAAATTATTTACATACCCTTTATCAGTCTGAAAAAAATTAATATCGAGTACGTTAGAAGACAATTTTGAGTTTTTTTCTTGTAGTATCTTTCACGCGCTTGCACAAAATATATCAATAAATTGAATGGTTTATACAACCTCGCATAGCAGACGAATTAAATACACGCTCCGCTCGGGTTCGTCCCTAGGTTCTTTTTAACGGTTTGTAAATATTTCTCAGAGATAAGATATTTTTCCGCAGTAAAAAGTATCCTATAAGTTGACCCGGATAACCAGCTATCATCATATCAAGTTTCATCATAATCTGTCCGGTGATTTTCTCGTGATACGTTCCCAGACAAACAGACAGACAGACAATCAGACAGACAGAAACTATAAATTCTATCGCTGTTTTGATAATAATGACTATTTCAATAAGATTTAAAAAAATATATTTAGTATACAGATTCGATTCAGTTAGAATTTTATTATATATGTAGATTATTATACGGATGTGGATTAAAACTGTCAGACTAGGATTTTTCGTATGTTACGACTCACGTCAAGTTTTCTGACAGCGTCAGCAACAGCGATCATAATATGAAAGAATATCAGAATTTCATACTCTGAAAATAGTGTGTAAACGTAATAGTGTTAGCGTAATAAAAATATAAACCATCGATTGATTCTCGATGGTCTATAATTTTTGCTCTTAAACTGAATAAAACTAATGAATAAGATTTATAGTTGCTTATTACAGAAACATAACATTAAAGCAGATTTAAGAAATAAGCACTACTTATTTATATTTAAATTCCAATCAAAATCAAAACATGAATAGAAAATACATTCTCAGATTTACGCAAATATTTGTGTTTTTTTTTTCTATATTTTTTTAATTTGCATTTTTTCTCGAATATTCTGAATTTTGGTTCCCGACGTTTCGAACGTTTCACAGCTCTCCCACGACCATGATTGCTGTAAAGCATTCGAAGAAAATAGTTTTATTTAAAATCTGAATAGAGAAATTAAAGCGATGTAGAAAAGACTTATTGCATTCAAAAAATACATTTTCAATTTAGTGTACTTACGGATTGAATTAATTAAATTCTGAAGGGAAGCGCGTGCCCAGCAGTGGGATGTTAAGCGACTGAATTATTTTAAAAATGTAATAGAATTCCTAATTTTCCCTATAACTGAAATGCTATTTAAATTTTCGACATTTATCTTGCGGTACACTTTTTCTTGGCACATAGCCAAACCGTTATAAGAATGCATTGTCAAAATACAGCTCTATAGAGTATAGATCCAGCGATTTGGGTAATTGGGATATATATTATGAATTAGTCAGGCAGGTCATATTAAACATTTATAATATACTAGCGACTCACCCTTGCTATGCTCGGGTTGTTCGCTAGGTACGTTTTAGTGGTTAGTGATCCCCATACAAAATAAAAATCTCTAAGCTTTTCGAATTTCCAGCAGTTCTTTTTTTGGTTTTACCCTATTTTTTTATTTTTAAACCACTCCTGACGCACCCCCAACTAAACACAAATAGAATTATTCAAATCGGTCCAGCCGTTTTTCAGTTTTAGCGAGACTAACGAACAGCAATTGATTTATATATATATATATATATATATATATATATATATATAATATATATATATATATATATATATATATAAGTATTTATGTAAGTAGTAGTATGTATGTATATACGTAATAATTTATGGGATTGTATTTAGTGTATATTATATGGTATTATACATATATAGCATTTAAGTAACTATTTATTTTTGAGTATCTATATATTATTTATATGACTACAACTGCACGATTTTAGCTTGTTTTATAACACTATTTCTCACTACCATAGGTTGGCTGGAAGAGATCTCTTCTAGAGATAAGTCCACCTTTGCAAACAAAAATTGTATCTAACTTACTGTATTTAATTTTAAGTGCAATAAAGCATAGTATATAATTAAATAAAAATGAATACTCCTTCAACTCTTGCAAGACTTAGTGCACGTTGTCATTAAAATCTAATTTAAAAAAAACTCTATCCATTTATGCAAATAACCACGAAATTGGTAAGCAATTATTAGAGCCATCGCATTTGCAATCCAATTATTAACTTCACTTCGTGTGGAATTTTTCGAAAGCATTTCGAGAGTATTGTATTTTAGACCACTAGGTAGAACGTCTATGGCCCGTTGAGCGTGTTCTAACGCCAAGATGGCCTCCGTACGTGTTTCGAATTCTCTATGCAACCAGCTTTGGCTTCTACGGTTTAGATTGCCCTATATTCGGGGCATGTACATTGAAAAATTGCTTGCTAACTGTAAAATCTATTTATGTTATATTAGTATTAAGTTCAACGTTATGGTTTTTATTAAATTTTTGTAAGAGATTTTCTTACATTTACTAGTTTTTACTTTGCAAAATTACAATATTTAACATTTTAAATATTGTCTCGTTGTGACTTGAAGAATAAAAGATAGATATTAATACTGTAATAAAAAATGTCCATCCATGCTTTTATTTATACGTGTAAAAGCTTTAATTAAACCCTTTCAACTTAGTTGTACTCAACGAGATGGAATTTAAAGAATAATGTTTTATCCAAGTTTTGATGAAACTTTTAGAAAAATGAACTTTTGTACTTAGGGGACATTTTCTTATTAAAATGTTTTAATTTAAATGTTTTCTGGACACAATAGACAACAGACTTTTTTAATTTTCTTTAAAGGCAGGCCATAGATACTTTATAATGCAGACCGTTCCTAATATGGGCCTTATATAATAACATCAAGGCAAAGTACGTAATTTAAATATTTACAACAAGCTGGAATGAAACTCAATACTAATAACTTGTAAAATATGACATCGCTACGTTACTACACCTATTCTCTATATAAACTACTAGCGACTCGCCCTCATTTCGCTCGGGTTCGTCCCTAGGTTGATTCCCCATACAAACTTTCATCCCCATTTTCACCCCCTTAAGGGATGATTTCCGCAATAAAAAGTATCCTACGTCCTTTCCAGGGTCTTAAACTATCTTCTTACCAAATTTCATCTAAATCGACAGTAGATCCAGAGATTACCCCCTACAACGTCACAAACTCACAAACATTACCTCTCTATAATATTAGTATAGATTATATATTAAAGCTGTGAAAGGTGTGAAATCAAGACAGTTAGACAGTTGGTGCTTCCGAACATAAGCATTTCATTTGCTAACGTGCGCTAACTAAAGAGACCGACACAATATCATCTATCACATCGGCTCATATACTGGATAAGCTATCTACTTGTGTCTGCTACTAAGACAATGATATTGCACGCACAGCTGTGTTAATAATGTGTTACGTGCATTATTATTTTGCACCATGTAATTTTCCAAAATGGTAGTGGTAGTTTAGTGGTAGCGCGTTCCCTTGCTAAACTGAGTGAAGCGGGTTCAAATCTTGGGTCTCGCACTTCTGATATTTTCATGTGCGAATCATTTAAAACATGATTACCACTTGTCTTACGGTGAAGGAAAACATTGTGAGGAAACGTACTTGTCGGAGAGAACCTAGCAAGTTTTCGGAAGACATATGTAGTCCGCCAACCCGCACTTGGCCAGCACGGTGGACTGTGGCCTGATCCTGTCCTCGCATCGCATTGAAGAGACGCCTGTGCCCAGTAGTGGGACGTTAATATATATATATATATATATATATATATATATATATATATATATATATATATATATATATATATATATATATATATATATATATATATATATATATATATATATATATATATATATATATAATTTTTGATTTAATTAAATGAGGAGATTCTGTTTTAATTTCTTTTTAAAAGATTGAATAGAGTTACTAAGTTGGATGTCTTTGGGAAGTTATAATAGAATTGTAATGATATGTTGTGATATTGAACCTGCGTGTGATTGTTTGTGGCCTGCAAAATAAGTATATGTTCTTATTTGTAAAGAAGGTGACGTAATGTAGCGTGAAAGTGATATTGTATGTATGTATTCATTTCTTTTTAATATTCCAGCGCTAAGCACGGGCCTCCTACTTCAAGACGAGGAGATCAGGCTATACTACACCACGCTGGCCAAGTGGGGGTTGGCGGACTTTACATGTTTTCGAAAACTTGCTAGTTTCTCTCAGACATGTAGGTTTCCTCACGATGTTTTCCTTCACCATAAGACAAGTGGTAATCATATTGGAAATAATTCACACATAAAAATATCAGAGGTGCAAGACCTGGGATTTGAACACACTTCACTCGGTTTCCCAAGTAAGAATTTTTTTTAGTAAAAATCTGTTTTATTTTAAACGATAAGGTCCTCGATCTCATCCCTCATTTCATCCTAAATTCTATTTCACCCTAAACAATTCCCCATAAAATTTGCAAAAATATTCAAAATTAGCTTCGTAACTTTAATATACATAGTAAGAACGTATATCGCCATCCACTATAGAAATAAAAAAACCAATTTAAAAATACCACAAAATATTGTTTTTTTTTTTCACTATCTCAATAATATTATAAATATCATATAAAAGGTTCTGGACGGGAAAATATCATAAAATTTCTAAACCCTATTATGAATAGGGTTTAGAATATAATATTTCCATTTTAATATTCAATAACTGCTTACCCGACAATGACCTCCCTTCCGATGCGGAGCACGTCTGAGCTGTCTTAACATCTGGATTGTTGTACCCAATCCCTTGTTTAATACCGCTTACATATCACTACTACATGTTGCGATCGTAAAATTACGTAACTATCATCGTATTTACACGTATCATACAAAATGTTTGATTAACGAATGCTATTCAATTCTAGACTTATTTCTCGCACTCGTTAACGAATATCGAGCTAAATCGTAGTAGAGATACACTTGTTATACAGTCTGCACATGTTCGTTTTAGCCAACTATGGAACCAAATTTATTGCGCAGCGTTATGAAATTTTTAAAATTTCTCTATATTATAATTTTAATTAATACACCAAAACTGATTAAATTTTTATTTGGGAATACCAAAAATTTTATAGTTTTTTTTTATTTTTGAGTAAATATTATAAAAACAAATCAACATAATTATTTAAATAAAATATTTCTATTGTTTGCCTTAAAATTGTGTATTTTTTTAAATAAATGCCTGTTATCATTTCTGATAAGTTACAAGAATGATATTTAGTAATAATTGATTATCTTATCTTTATTCATATATATGTATAATAAAATTGTAACTGAGTCGAAACTGTACATTAAACGAAATATTTTATGAAAATCTTATTGAAATGGTCATTAATATTGATACATAGGCCGAATCTATACTTTTTAGAATATTTGTTTGTCTCTGTGTCTGTCTGGGAACGCATCACGAGATAACTACTAGACAGGTTTTGATGAAGTTTGGTATGATGATAGCTGGTTACCCAAGTCAACATATAGAGTACTTTTTGCTGCGGTGAAATATTTCATGTCTGGGAAATCTATATTAACTTTTAAAACGTACCTAAGAACGAACCCGAGCATAGCGAGAGTAAGTTGCTAGTCTTTATATATATATTTAGGTTACTTTGAACTGTTTTATTGTTAATTCACCAACCAATTTTAATAGTTAGTGAGCATCAGCGAACTTTAAAATGCTTTAAAATAGACTTATATGCTAACATGCGAGGGCGAACTAAGCGGCTATTTTTTAATTCAAGCTCAGAAAATAGGTATAAAAAATGTGACTGAAAGTTAAGTCTTTAGAACGCCCAGTTTAGAGTTCGATGCTATTCATTCTACAGTTCAAATTTCGTTCCGCGGCTACTCGCGGCAAACCTTGTTACAACTTTAAATTGGCATTTCTCAGTCACAGTTAGATGTTATTGAGTAAGTTCCGTTATCACAGCAATTTCTAGATATTTTTTAAGTAAAAGAAAAAGTAATTTAAAAATGTATACAATTTCAAAGTAGACCTTTAGCTAAATGGTGCCACACAGAAGTTGGATATTCCAAGTTAGATTTCTAAATAAAATAGTAAAATATTGAATATTATATGGAAAAGCGAAACTACGTCACATAAATAAAGTTAAACTTTCTAAATATTTTCCTAATAATACTTTATTAGATTTACACGAATATTTAACATTTTTCTCGCGAATTTATTTTGATTGTTGGTTACCAACGTCTCTTTTTTGACCATGATTGCTGTAAAGCATTTAAATCGTCGGGAACCAAAAATCAAAATAAATCCACAAAAAAATCCGAAAAGATAGTTTTATTGAAATTTCCTAATACATAAATTGCTTTATAAATATATAAAAACAAAATAATATTAAACTTTAAAAGTTTTTAGAGCCAAAAATGTAAACTCGTATAGTTTTATTCAAACAGATAACAAAGCACCTTATACGTATTAAAATATTAATAAACCTATGAACAGTGTTAGTTAAGTATGTAAATCTGCTATTTAGAAGAGAATAAATAGTTAAGGTACTATATTATAGTAGTACTTATGTATCTTAGACTAAATTTGGAAAGACCGGATGAGCTGTA
This sequence comes from Brenthis hecate, assembly GCA_951806755.1. NCBI lineage: Eukaryota > Metazoa > Arthropoda > Insecta > Lepidoptera > Nymphalidae > Brenthis > Brenthis hecate. The sequence goes on from OX638263.1 coordinate 3,561,113, forward strand.
ATCCTCCACGCACGGATTGAACGCAAAGCTTGTAGTAAAACGTAATAACATTTATGTGAAATCTTTCGACGATCGTAATCCCCGTATGTGGATCTGTAAGCACGTGGCCGATGGAACGGGATTACGTGTGACGTAAAGCTATACTTTCCTAGTAAATTCCATGTGGCTCTATTTTTTCGTAAAAAAGTTTCGTGGATTTTTCATTTTTTTAATATTCTAATATTACAAATATAATTGGGATTTGTAATATTATACAATGATTTCATAGTTATTTTTCTCATCAACATCTTGATAAGAGCATTTATTATTTAATATTTAGTTATGTAACAATTTATACGAGTATGAAATTGTTTAATATATTGTATCACTATAAATTTGAAAAACAGACTAATTTTGTCATCCTTAGTAAATGAAAACGTACAATGTATATAGTTAAATTAGGTAAATATCAACGTTTGCCTGAGACGTACTGGAAGATTATTTTATAATTTCACGTCATGATTTTATCTTTACTAAAAACATATAATCTGCCTAAATAGGTGCTGTACGACTCTAATTTTTCATAAACATACTTTAATCAGATGTATGAAACATGATCTTAAATCTATACATATAATAAAATTGTAACTAAGCCGATTCTGTACATTAATTTTTTTTTGGAAAATCTTATTGAAATAGACATTATTATCGATACAGAGGCCGAACCTATAGTTTTTAGATTTTTTCTCTGTCTGTCTGTTACCGCATCACAGAAATACCACTAGAGGGATTTTGATGAAATTTAGTGTGGTGATAGCTGGTTATCCGGGTCAACATATAGGATAATTTTTACCGCCGGAAAATATCTCATTTCTGAGAAAAAAATACAAAAACTGCAATGTAAGAGTACTAATATTTAAAACCTAAGAATTTGGTTTTTGGCCATCTTAACGCGGGCGAAGCCGTGGGCAATACTAGTTCAGCTATAGAGTTGAATTGTATACAAACATTATTACAGAATTGTACTACTATTCCTTAAATACCGCACGCCACTAATATCAGAAATATACATTATACACGTAGCATTATTATATTTTCTGCATTTCATATCCTCGGTTTAAAAGCTTAAAAAATTAGAGTGCTGTGTCAACTTAGTTTCGAAGTTAACTAATAAAGAAAGCACGTGGCAAATGAATAAGACCGGCAAGAAGCTTGCTGTATGAAACTAGCGGAGAAACAATCCAGATGTTAAGGCGGACGTGACCGGAATAGTGACGTAACAAATAACCTTAAGCGATTATTGAATATTTTAGTAATAGTTTTATAACTGAACTAGCATTTTAACGTTTAGTATAGATTTCTCAGAGATGAGATATTTTCTCGCAGTAAAAAGTTTCTTATATGTTGAGCCAGATAACCAGCTATCATCATAGTAAATTTCATCAAAATCTGTTCAGTGGTTTTCTCGTAATACGTTCTCAGACAGACAGACAAAAACAAAAATTCTAAAAACTATAGCATCGGTGTCTGTATCTATAATAATGACTATTTCAATAAGATTTTCCAAAAAATGTTTAATGTACAGATTCGACTTAGAATTTTATTGTACGTAGGTATAGATATTCTCTATTCATGGAATAATAAACAAGTAGTAGTGTGCTTTTAAGCATTAATTTTTATCAGCGTAATAAAAGTGAAACTTTTGATAATTAATAAATATGCGTAACGAATAAGTTGATTCCGTGTTATATTTTCGACATGAAACCTTAAAAAAATAACGAATTATATATATTCTTTAAAAATATAGGCAGTTACTAATATACCACATCTTCTGAGAACTGAGAAAATATCAAAACCTCATTCTACATAAAAGCTTCTTTTTAAAAGTCTTACTTTGTACTCTAATATTAGTCATTTACAGAGTGTGAAAATGTGAAAAAATAGCTTTTTAAATGAAAACACGTGTGAAAGAAACAAATGCTTTTACAATTGCAGTCTTTATCGTTTTTACGTCTTCCCAAGATGTCAAGGTCAGCTAAAACATAACAGAAACTTATTTCTATGAATGTGTATAAAGACTGCTCCCTAAGGATTCATGCATTAAAGCTGTCTATTTGAGATTTTTAGATAGGTCCATATTTACATTTCAACAGCCAATGAGATTTTAAGAGAATTTCTGAAAAAAGAAGCTGTTCGAATGAAGTAATATAAAATATTTTTAGTTACACATCAAACAAGGCCAGGAATAGTTTAATAGCTTAGTCAGAAGCTGCTTCTAAATCTAGATGTTTAAATAACGATAGAGTGTTTATTATTTATGATTCATAAATTCGTTTTGCTCTGTTATATAAAGTATATAATAACTACAGATTTTTTGAAATTAACGTGTAAAAGTATATATTTTGAAAAATATTTTTATTACTCATTAAGGTAAGGTAAGGTCCCCCCCCAACGTGCGTTCACCTTGTCGTGGTGGGGGGGCTCAGTAGTACCCGACAATACAGCCGGGCGCAAAGCCAAGAAACCGAAAGCCGCCCACCGAAGTGGGCCACCTCCCGGTGCGGGAGGTGGCCCACTTCGGTGGGCGGTGGGAGGTGGCCCTCTTTGGAGGGCGGTGTACCATGCGGGTTGTTCCTGGTACTTCTCTGATAGCAGAGTGGACCTTGGAGCAACCCCGTGGTTGTTGTGGTCTGCTTCGGCAGACCTGCCGTCGAGGCGTCGTAGTTGAATGCGTAAGCGATCCTGCGACGCCCCATTAAGACGGGGGAAGGCTTTGTTGGGTTTTAGTGGGTAGTACTGGCTTTGCCGGTGAGTCCCACACCTCGTGCGTAAATGCATTTCCCAACGTTAAAAAAAAAGGTAAGGTAAAAGGTAGGTAAGTAAAGTAAGCAAAATAGTGTTATATAAAATTCTAAACATAACATTTTTATGCAGCCTTAGTATTTTTTTTTCTTTATTTACATACTACGTTCCCCGCGACTCGGCTCGTATATTTCTATTATGTATTATTATATCTTTTAAATTATAGCTTATATGTTATTCTGATTACTATAAAGTTTCATCATAATCCGTTCAGTAGTTTTTGCATGAAAAAATAATTAACGTATATTCGCACAAAAGATATAAATAAATATAATGGGACATTAAGACACAGCGCTATCTAGTTCCATGGTAAGCTACAAGGCTTGTGTTATGAATACCAGATAGTTGATACACTACGCATAAACAACTTTAAATACATACATATTATAAATATAAACACCCATGACTGGAGTACAAATATTCTCAGTGCTCATCACACAAAAGAATGCCCCCAGCGGGACTCGAACCCGCGACCGCTGGCACAGCAAGTATGGTCTCTACAAACTGAACCAAACGTGTCGTCGTATATAAAAATCTAAGAAATAAAAATATTAGTCCGTCTGGCTTAAAATATGAACCATTTTTTGGTTTATATATTATTTTTTACGTGGAAATGCGATACCTACCAAACACACCTCTCTACACTAAATACATAGGTACTAGCGTATTAAGTATATCAAAAGTTAAATGTCGGTATGGCGATACTTATCATTAGTGTTAGTAAAATATTATAAAACTTAAGCGAAGAGAAAATGATAATAAATTTCTAAATATAAAATTATTTTTATATTAGTTTACTATAGAAACTCACAAAAGTTAAACGGAGCATAAAAACTAAGAACGTTCACTTTAACGCTACCTATTTTATTGGATGGTCAGCCTTTATCTCGCGAGAAACCCTGTTATAAGTTTAAATTGGCATTTCTCACAATAATGGCTTAATTTTGCTGCTCCGTGGTGTCTCTATCACTAAGTAATTTTTATTTAAAATGTATGAGCTACCGGTACAGGAAAAATTGTATCCTCATCGCGAGACATGACCTATTTGGTCATGTAAATTTCATATTATTTAAATATATTCAATTTTATACCGTTTTATTACCATTTTTATTTATCTATACTAATATTGTGGCAGTGGTAGCCCAGTGGTAACGCGTTTACTTGGGAAACCGAAGGAAGCGGGTTCAAACCCTGAGTCTCGCACTTTTGATATTTTCATGTACGAATCATTTCCAACATGATTACCACTTGCTTTACGAAACTTACTTTACTGAAGGAAAACATCGTGAGAAAAACTGCATGTCTGAGAGAAAAACATGTAGAGTCCGCCAATCCGCACTGGGCCAGCATGATGGACTATGACTTCGTATTAAAGGGAAGCCTGTATCTTGCAGTGGGACGATAACGACCCACGTTATATTTGCGACCTACGACCCGTCCGATAACGAGATTTTGAATGCTGGACAAGAATTCCTTAGCTACAAGTTCTCATTTTAAGTAGATTATACTAATGGCACGATTCCATAGCTTTTTGTGCCAGAATTGAACTACAGTACTTTAAGGTACTTCATGTACCGTGATTAAAAAAGGGCCTATATCAATATTGAAAACCATAAACTATTTCTGTTCAAAAAATAATAAAATCTGTTGCTTTGAAGCAGCGTGAGGAAGGACAAAGCTAGAAACATTCTTCCGCACATACAATTTCAGTAGTAGCAATCTATACATATAATAAAATTGTAACTAAGCCGAATCTGTACACTAAATATTTTTTGGAAAATGTTATTGAAATAAACATTATTATCGATACAGAGGCCGAATCTATAGTTTTTTGAATTTTTATGTCTGTCTGTAACCGCATCACAGAAAAACCACTGGAGGGATTTTGATGAAAGGTATGGTGATAGCTGGTTATCCGAGTCAACATATAGGATACTTTTTACCGCGAGAAAATGTCTCATTTCTGAGAAAAAATACAAAAACTACAATGTACGAGTATACTAATATATAAAACCTAAGAATTTGTTTTTCGGCCATCTGAACGCGGGCGGAGCCGCGAGCAATGCTCGTTTACAATATTATGATAATTAGAGCCTTCTCCCCATAGTTATGTCTAGCATCTCCATCAAATATTATTAATTAAATAAATAAATAAATAAAGCCTTTTATTCTATGCTATAAAGATACGTAAAGCTTTTTTATAATAATTTAGTTTCCTATATTTCAGAAAAATCTTTTAATCTATACATATAATAAAATTCTAACTGAATCGAATATGTGCATTAAATATTTTTTGGAAAATCTTATTGAAATAGTCATTATTATCGATACAGAGTTTTCAGAATTTTTGTCTGTCTGTCTGATAAGATATTTTTACTGCGGGAAAATATGTCATCTCTGAGATATATACTAACCTTTAAGACGTACCAAAACGTTTAAAAATATATTTAAAAATACCATTTGATTAACATTTCAGTTCAATTTCAAAAAAAATATATATTAATCAAGCCCTTGTAAATAACTTGAAGCTTCTTATTTTGTCCGGAATTAGACTCCGAGTACGGTTTAATTTGACAGAGAACTGGCAGCGGACGTGTCACCACTCTATTCTCAAATACGAAGACACCTTCGACACGTCCATGGTAATTCAGAATAGTTTACACAGTAAGAAGTATTGTAAAATAAATAAGTTAATTCAACCTGGCATATATCTATACATATAATAAAATTGTAACTAAGCCGAATCTGTACATTAGATATTTTTTGGAAAATCTTATTGAAATAGACATTATTATCGTTACAAAGGCCGAATCTATAGTTTTTAGAATTTTTGTCTGTTTATCTGTCTGTCTGTCTGGGAACGCATCACGAGAAAACCACAGCACAGATTTTGATGAAGTTTGGTATGGTAATAGCTGGTTATCCGGGTCAACATATAGGATACTTTTAACTGAGGGCAAATATCTCATTTATGAGAAATCTATATATACTAAACGTCTATATTACTCTATATACCTATATAGGTGACTCATTAAGTTACATTTCAAATGGTACAGCCCTCTATTAGACGGTCGAAAAGACCTAAGTAAAAACTAAAGCTACGGTGAACGATATGAAACCCTAATAGACTATAAAAAATATCAAAACGGTAAACAAGTTGTTTCAAAGCTGAGACCTCTTAACCCACGCCGCTAATGAAGACTGTGATACTAATCTATAGTGGCAGTTGTTGACCGTGTAACTTTGTTTGCCTGAGCGAATCCAGGACTTAATAAATAAATTTTCTTTGGCATTTACCTACTATTCTTATATTTATTGCTCACAAACATGTTAAAACATTAAAAAAAATCTTGCCAACTTCTGAAGAAATTAATTTTATTACCGAAAATAAATAATTTAAATATTATACATTCTGATTTCTTAGCGGTTTTAATTTGATTTTTTGTTTTTATATTAAATTGATAAAAGTTATGATTGTTTCGATCAATTTTCAATAATTATGTTAACAATGAAGGCACAGACTTACATTTTAAGTAATAATTACTTATTATGTTCGTTTTTGCGTCAAGGGCGGTCTCTAGAACTACGAATAGATTCTAAAGGTTTTTTACATAATTAGATTGCTTATATCCCTAAATATGCAGGCATTTAGTGCCGTACTTTGCGTGTGGAGCCGGAAGTGAAAATTAGTAAATAAAAATGTTATATTTGAATGGAGCACGTCTTTTTAGAACATAGCTACATAATGAGTGGCTCAATTTATGCATACAATGGTACAGCTATTTCATATTACTATACCTAAATAATTACATTTAATAGAAAGAATATATTGACAAAAGCAGTTCCACCTTTGGAAGAGGTTGATTTTCCTAAAATTTTATATATGACGAGCCTTGAAGTAAAAAAAATATATATGTAAAATGTGTTTACTTGAATTGCATACCTTGTTTGAAGTCAGTCAAAAAATACAAAAATATTCCAAACATCATACAAAAAATACTCTTATTTTTTAAAGTACGAAATTCAATTCACAAAAATAACGTAATTAAATAAGTAAATTAAAAATATCAAAATTAAACCAAATGCGAATATAACAACTCGAGATCAGTTGGAAATATATTTTAACTCTCAAGCTCAAGAGGGCTATTGTAGGTACTTATATTATGAATACGATATACAAAATGGGGTCGAGAGCAAATTTTAGTTATATACTCGTATTACTAATGTCTCATACATGAGAACGTGGATATTATGTGAAGAGTGACCGCGTGTACCCTGCGCCTAACAAAGACGTTTAGAAAAATAGCTAATGTCCGTATTCGTAGAAACATCCGCTTTGGTCATTCGAAAATTCCATAAAGACAACAGTTAGACAGTAACATCCCTTACCGTTGATATTGAATTCTTCCTCCAGCTAAGGTTAAAATATTTGAATATCATTTTATCTCTTTGTTTTCTTAAAATAACGTTTGAATGAATGTGTTGAATTTTAACGTTTGAATAAATTTGTTGAATTTGATGAATATTTATTTTTAAGCACTCAGCACAGTTATTGACATATCTATTGTATTAGAAAGTAGAGATTTGATTTTCTACTTAACTATAGTTAGTAATCTAATATATAAATATCTCGTGTCACGGAGTTTGTGGTCGCATTCCTCTGAAACAGCCGGACCGATTTTAATTTTTTTTTTTTTTTTGTATTTTGGTTAGTATGAGAATAGGTCGTAAAGTATTTTTCATCATCCTACCCCCAGCACCCATTTTTTAATCGCGATTTTATTTATTTTTCTATGAACAATATTTTGTATATATATATATATTTCAATCCGCTAATATCTCTAGAATAACCAGTTTAATTTAAAAATCTTTTTGCCTTTTATTTTTGCCTATTTATAAGGAAATAAGGCTATCTAACACGCTATGATGTATAAGAGATGAGCACAAATAAATTACGCAAGTGAAACCAAAGGCAAGTCTATAGCTATAAATAAAACGGAATTGTCTGTTTGTATTTTGAAATCATAATATCCTCTAACCTCTAATTTTAATTCAATGACTTAGGTTACTTCAATATTTATATATACGGATCTTAAATGAATTTCCAAGGGATTGAGCGTAAGACTTATTTTTTGTTTACATAAAATATAATTCCTTTGCTATCTAATTATATTAAAACATAAAAATTAAAAACATAAAATACCTTTAATTTTGATATCATATATTCCAGAGTGTTAAAGATTAATAAAATAAAAATCAAGCTTCCAATAAGTTGATTTATAAAATAAACCAAGTTATTTTATATCATACTGTTCATTTCTAATATATTAAACAATATTTTATGAACATAAATCTTATGTACGAGAACCAACGCAGAAAAGAAAAATGTATTTTATTTTCTAAATCGAATAAAGTGGATAAAAGTGCGCCCTGCAATCGTTGAACCACTGAAACTACTATAATAGCTTCGAGAACCAACCTTTCAATAAATAAAATAACCAAAAAATCTTTAAGATATGATAGAAGTAAAAGAAAAAAGGGAGTGGTAGCTCAGAGGTAACGCGCTCGCTTGGGAATCCGAGTGAATCGGGTTCAAGTCCCGGATCTCGCACATCTGATATTTTCATGTGCGAATCATTTTCTGCATGATTACCTTGTGTTACGGTTAAGGAAAACATCGCAAGGAAACCTGCACGTCTGAGAGAACTTAGCAAGTTTTTCGAAGATATGTGAATTCCGCCAGCCCGCACTTGGCCAGCGTGGTGGGCCTGGTCTCCTCTCGCATTGAAGGTAGGCCCGTGCCCAGTCCAGCAGTGGGACTGTAAAAAGGGGTAAAAGGACTTAATACATACAAAGGAAAAAATATATGTACAAAACCATGGTGGTTGTAATGTACAACCATGAATATTTATCTACGTGGCTGTGAAAAATGCTAACGATATTACGTTCCCACTATTATAAAAGCGGCGAACGCAAGTACTGTGCAAAGATTTTTTGCATAAACCGCATTTTTAAGACAAGGTTCCATGTTTATGCCCTCAGCAAAATGCACACATTTTACTGAATAATAACAAGTTTTTTTTTTCTACATCCATCTTTTTATTCTTTAGATCGTTACATACCGAGAGCGCTAGGATAATGATTACAAACGATTTTGTGCATACATATATTTTGAAATAGGTGCAGTAGATGTATAAATTGTGCTTTGTAGACAAATTCTTAGTTCTTTGGTCTATGAGTGGGCTTAGTCTTGAAATTATTATCAGCTACTATTTTTTATTATTTATTTTACACTAGCTACTGCGAACGGCTTTGCTTGTGTGCTAATACATTTTAATCCATACATGAACATATGATGATGATTATTTTATATCTTAACGCGTATAGACAGGAAACTTAAGATGTTATTTTGGATTTTTATTTACCTGTTGATGCCATTTACTTTACATTAAATCAGTTGATATAAATAAATATTACTTATATTTTTAATTAATCTGAAAAAAACCATTAAATCTGAACAGCAGTTTTAAAATTATTCGCTATTAAAAATTGTTTAATAATAATATTAGCGTTATGGTACGAAGAAAATTTTATTAGGTTAGGCTATACGTTTAAGTATGTTTATATTTATTAATCAAGAAAGTTTTTCTTAAAATAAAAAAATACATTTATCTATCAGTTTAATCGTAAAAAAATATATTCATTTCATATTCTGGACGATACATAATTATTATTTTATTCTATCATAAAGCATTTTAACTTAAAAGTACATTTACTTCAAAAGAAATTGTTCTATCCATTGGGTTGTCTATGGGAGTTTTTCTTAAGATTTACATCGTATCCATAAAATTAGCAGCACTCATTAAGATGTCGACAAATAATTCTACAGTATGGCGACCTTCTTAAGTGGCTTGTAAATTATTGGTAATAAAGGAAGCCATTCATTTCAGGCCTAAAAGTCCAACTGTCGACCAAAAAAAAAATTTACGCGACTTATTAGGCAGGTCCGCTCAAGTTTTTTTTACTCAGACGATAGGAGCGAAATGTAAAGCTAAGAATAGATGTTACATATTTGGATACTAGCATTAGAATTTACAGACATTCACTTGTAATATAAGTATGTTTTTGTGTTCGATGCCTATTACAATCTCTGAGCATTAGTTTACCACTACTACTCGTACATCACTTCACTTCTTGATATCTTCTCAATCTTCATTAATTTATACCGTTCATCGGTCGACGTAAAACTAACAAAACGTAGCTAAAAATTAAGTTAAAATTCCAGAATATATCAACTCAACTGAGTTCCCAATTATTATATCCTAAAACTAACTAAAATCTAATCCCAGTTCGAGGCAACGTGTTAATCTTCCCCGCCAACAATGCTGCGGTATATTAACAAACATTGTTCAAATTGGGCAAACGTTCTCAGAAATGCTAAGCGGTTTCCTATTCCCTATATTGAAATCACTGCCAATTTGCTCGTTCCGAATTGTACTGTATTGGTTTTCAAAGATTAAATAGTATAAAAATTAAAAATCTTTATTTAATATTAGGGTTTCAGTTTTAGATTTTTACTTTCTGCAATAACTGTGACAGCAGTTCCGCAAAAATGTCTCTGTCCTGAGAAATGAAAATAACATAAAACCACATAACTTATATTATACTAGGGACTCACCCTCGCTTCGCTCAGGTTCGTCCCTAGGTACGTTTTGATTTTTTTTGAGCGGAACCCTAATTCTTTTTCTAAAATAAAAATAGGTTATATTACTCCCTATAACATTAGCTATATTCTAGTTAGAGTCCCGTCATAAACAAGTCCAGCCGTTTCAGAGATTATCCGGAACAAACATACAGACAGACAGACAGACAAAAATTAAAAAAAATGCGTTTTTCTTATAAGTACCGTATATAATTTCATATGTATTTAGTAAAACGCTCTTATTTTGACATTACAAACACACACTTCAATTTTATTTATCTGTATAGACTAGCGACTCACTCTCGCTCCACTTGGGTTCGTCCCTATTCTCTAGGTACGTTTTAACGGAAGTATACCAAACCTAGATTTCTTAGAGTTGAGATATTTTCCTGTACTAAAAAGTATCCTAAATGTTTACTCGGATATCCAGCTACCACCATAAAACATTTCATCAAAATGTATTCAGTGATTTTCCCGTGATGTGTTAACAGACAGACAAACGCACAGAAAGACCAAAATTCTAAAAACTATAGATTCGGCTTCTGTATCGATAATAATGACTATTTCAAAAAGATTTTCCAAAAAATATTTAATGTACAGATTCGACTAAGTTACAATTTTATTATATGTATAGATAGCAAAACAGTATAAAAAGCAGTTTATTCATTTTCAACAAATAATTAATTTTAATTTATTTTACTTCAGTTTATTATTACATTCATTATCATTAAGCACAAATCAATTCAATTTATGTCACATCGGCTCATAAATCACAAACATTAATTTTCTTTCAGTTTTATTTTTAAATAGAAATGTTATTCTTACCCAATTCGTAAAATTACTTTAATTTTCAACAAAAGAATATCTTGTTTTCGTTTGTTTACGTTGATTTCTTAAAAAATCGGGCACTTTTTGGCGAGATTTGCAAAACAAATTGAGATAAATATTTCTTTGGGCAAAGTATTGCGCTGATTTATTAATGAGTTCAAAGTAATACAGATCCGTTTTAATGTTTCAATATTGCACTCACTGGTTTTAAATTCAAAACAATCTTTATCATTATCAATTATTTATCAATATGACAATATCATTTATCAATTCTGCAATTAGTAAAAATGAGTAGAATTAATCCCTCAACGACCGCGGACAAGCTGGCGTTACAGTTAACAATAGACTTCTTAGAAAATTAATTAATTTCTTAGGAATTTACCTGGAGGTGTTAACATTGAATATCATTATATTTATATTTATCTCCTTATTCTCCTCCAGGATTCGTTTGTATCTAGTAATCCAGGGTATAAGCTATCTCTATTAAATATTGCACTCAAATTCGTCGAGGCTTTACAACATGAAGAAGTATGAAACAGATATACTTACAAACTTTCGCATTTATAATATTAGTGTTAAGGAAATAATAATAACCTGAGTCAAGAAAATAATTCATTTTTTTTAAATATAAAAATAGTTTATGCCAATGTCACATCTATACAAATCTATACTTATAATAAAATTGTAACTAAGCCGAATCTGTACATTAGATATTTTTTGAAAAATCTTATTGAAATAAACATTATTATCGATACAGAGGCCGAATCTACAGTTTCTAAAATTTCTGTCTGTCTGTTACCGCATCACAGAAAAACCACTGGAGGGATATTGATGAAATTTAGTATGGTGATAGCTGGTTATCCGGATCAACACAGTATAGGATACTTTTCACCGCGGGAAAATATCTCATTTCTGAGAAAAAATGCAAAAACTGCAATGTAAGAGTATAGTTATCTGTAAAACCTAAGAATTTGGTTTTAGGTCATCTGAACGCGACCGGAGCCGCGGGAAATGATAATATTATTATAAAGAGGTAAAGTTTGTGAGTTTTTGAGGTTGTAGGGGGTAATCTCTGGATCTACTGAACCGATTTGGACGATATATAGTAAGAAGATAGTTTGAGACCCTGGGAAGAATATAGGATACTTTTTATCCCGGCAATCATCCCTTAAGGGGGTGAAAATCGGGATAAAAGTGTGTATGGGGAACCAACCTAGAGACGAACCGGAGCGAAGTGAGGGTGAGTAGCTAGTGTAAAATGAGAATGATAATAATAAACTGTAATAATGACTGTCATAGCAAAGACTGATAGATTATTACGAATTTTAATTATTTTTGTAAGCAAAAATTAAGTACTTATTACTCTCCTATACTATGATTGAATTAGCACCATGTTCTGGACAATAGTGGCGCCGGGGCCGAAATCGGTCAAGAGGCCATTACTGTATGCTGAATATGTACATCATAATTAACACCGTTGTTAAACTTTATCGACCTAATTTTATTTTTAATTGTCTAGAAATATCTATATATATCGAGTATAATAATACTCGATATAAATAAATATGTTGAGTCATTAACACACAGCACCATCAACTTCCATAGTGAGCTACGAAGCGTGTGTTATGGATACCAGATAGTTGAGACTCTACACAACACATATATAACTTTAAATACATACATACATATTATAAAGGAGTAAAAACATTCGTGCTCATCACACAAAATATGAATGCCCTCAGCGGGACTCAAACCCACGACCACTGGTACAGGAAATAGAGTCACTGAAAACTGAGTCAAACGTGACGTGACGTCGCATTTATTTAATATTGTTATCGTTTATTTAAACACAAATTCATAACATTCATTTCATTTTATCTCTATTTTTAGTGTGCATTAGTGATTACAAAACTATTCCTACATAAATCATTTTTTAGCATTAGGATTATTAAAATCAGAAAAATTATTTGTTGGTTATATTATAACGTTTTTACGAAAGTTACATAACAAAATTTATATGTACTTACTTATTCTCTCAAAAATGAGTCCCATCCATCTAATTTAAATATTTAACAAATTATGCCTATAAAGCTACGCGTGAATTTGAATAAAATTCACCCACACAATATAACGGCAGATCATAATTTTTGCAAAAAAAGTCTCTTTGGCTCACACTACGTGTTATGCGTGCAAATAGGCGACTTAGCGCGTTACATCGATTGCTCTCTGCTCGATGCCAAATTCATTTTGTTCAAACATGGAAAAGTTAATAAATTTCCGTATATGTTATCGAAACCTGTATAAAGCTTACTGTATTTTATAGGTTTCTTGGTTAGTTAGATTTATTTAAATTTTATTTTAAGTCCAACAATTTCATAAACCTGACCTTTAAAGTTGTGTTAAGAGTTCTACCCTATTAGTACTTAATACTTTTTTAGATTCCGCGAAATAATCCGAAAAGATAGTTTTATTTAAAATGTCTATTATTATTTATTAAGACTACAGCATTAATAATAAGCGAATATTCGCTATAACACATCTTATTATGGGTTTGTATTGTATTCAGCCCTTTTATAACGTCCCACTGCTGGGAATGAACCTTCTTCAATACGAGGGTCATAACACGCTGGCCAAGTGCGGTTTGGCGGACTTCACATATTTGTCGAAAACTTGCTAGGTTTTCTCAGATATATATATACAATATCGTAAGATTTGATTGAATTAAAATATATATATAATATTAATACAATCTTTATATTACTTCTAAACGTCTTTATAATTTAATATATTTAGAATAAGTTCAATTTTAGGTTCTATTGGCTAGGTTTAACATGAACTTACGTAAAGCTCTACCTAAAGTTCTACACTCCTACTGCGTATTTATGTTAGTCGAGAATTGCAAACGTAGTGGGCAGGAATGCCCGTATATAAACTGATTTACTGGAGGTCCAATTCAGCCGATTTTCTTGAAAACTGGCCAAAGAGCTGTTTTATTTGTGCTATTTTTGTTTTACAGTGAAAACTATTGTTCTGCATTTATAATATAGCGTAAATATTAAATGCACTATAGGTAATAAATGAATTGCCTAAAATATAAATTAAGGTTACAATGACAAAAATAAACTAAATTATCACAAGTAAAAAGTGACCAATGAGAAATAATCTAGAGACCAAGACCACAGATTATAATTATTATGTTTTTTTTTTTTGTATAGAACTACCTTACTGATTTAATTAATAGGTGACAGCCTATAAATTTAAAAAATCATTAAATTCACTCTCATTGTACTAAGGTACTACGTAACATACGTACAAAAAGCGTATACTCTAATTCACAATCGTCTTTGAAATCGATCAAAAATATCGAACAATAGCGACTGAACGTTTTTTCTCTCGAATTCGTCCTTAGGTGTATTTTGAATATTTAATACTAGTTGAACCCGCGGCTTCGCTCGCGCTAAAACTGCAAAAAAAAATCTAAAAAGGTAGCTTCATACAAATTTTCATCCCCTATTTTATTTACCCCTTTATAGGAAGAATTTCGAAAAATGCTTAAACACATATTTATTTAATTTTATGGAAGAGCATTAGTACCAAGTTTCAAGTAATTCTGATCATAAATATTTTTTGGGATGTATTAAGACGTGGTTTCCCGTGGGAATTTTTATAGTTTTATTTGGCGTTTTTCAACATTTTATAAAAGAGTCGTTTGGAAATCACCGACCAATTATATTTTATACCTAACACTATTTTTTACTTCAAAAAATACTTAAGAAACACTATTCGAAAGCCTACATTTAAAAGTATAAATTTAAATAATTTAGTAAAAAAATTAGTGGCTTTTTAATAAATGAAAAATAATTATAACAGAAACTACACTCAGCATAGAAAATATTTATATAAAGGCAAAGGACCTACAAATAACTTAGCTTTGATGAACATGAAAGCGGTTTGAGGTAACGTTGGTAATGAATTAAAAAGATGAGATAGAAATTCCATGAACCATAACTCAAGAAGCTGTTAATTCATAGACGACTGGTGTAGAGCGGTTTTTTTATAAAAGTAAATTCAACTTGGGATCAAAAGGCGAACTTTATGTGGAAAGATTTGGATAAATAAAGTTATTTATTACTTTATTAAAGTTGTAATAATGTTATTTGTTGGATATAGATAAAATATCGGTATTATATATCGGCTTATATAGATAGACACATGCTATTACGGACTTTTTTGTAGGCTTTTATTAAGACCAACAATGTTAGAGTTCATTGTTTTGATGTATCTCTAAAGATTCAGCCAGCGTTAGCCATGTAATTGTTCTAAAACAGTTTTTTTGACAAAACAAAATATTTGTAAGTTATAGACATAAATCTTCCTAATTTATTGCTGTTTCTATTAATGAAAACCGTATCAAAATCTGTTGCGTGGCTTAGAAGAAGTGAGCGGAGATACAGAAAGACGCAGACTTTGTTTTGTACTCTGTATAGATATAGTTTAATATAATATATCCTTATCTATACTAATATTATAAAGAGGTAGTTTGTGAGTTTTTGACGTTGTAGGGGGTAATCTCTGGATCTACTGCCGATTTAGATGAAATTTGGTAAGAGATAGTTTTAGACCCTGGGAAGAGCATAGGATACTTTTTATCCCCGAAATCATCTCTTAAAAGGGTGAAAATGGGAATGAAAGTTTGTATCCGGAAGGAAGCTAGGGACGAACCTGAGCGAAACGAGGCTGAGTCGCTAGTATTATATAAGAAAAAAAGTATACTTTAAAGTAATTTACCTTAAATGAATTTTCTTCATATTTTTTCTGAAAGTAATCAAAATTTTATGCTCTGTGTGTTCTCAGAAGTCCACCAATAGCTTCGGGGATGAGTTTCATTCTTCAATAATATCCTGAAAAAAATATAATTTAAAATATTTAAAAAAAACTATATTCTAGAGTGATTTTATAAGGGCTATATAATATTCTTTTTATACTCAAAAAAAAAGTAAATACAAAAATTTGTTCGATTCAAAGCCACAAAAACAATAAAATATTTTGTTTATTCAAAACAGTCATGTAAGCTAACTATGATCTAATTGCAAAGCGAAAAGACAAAGTTCTCTCGGTAATGACAACTTTTATATTATAATTTTTAAAATTCGGAAGTCGTTAAATCGATTTTTATATGACGATTATTTAATCATTATAAAGAAAATCAAAAAAGTATCGAAGGTTTAGTAGAAAAAGTCTTGTAGGTGTAGAGACAAATCAAATCATTTCAAACCTGCAATCTGCAAGGATGAAACGAATGAAAAGTGTTATTTGGCCATTACTACAAAGGGCCAACTGACGTTTTCCATTCCATGTCCCTATACAAGTTTGTCCTTCCGTTAGGGTACAATATCTAGCTTACTGTTTAAACTTTTCCCGATTGAGCACGTACCACTTCCATATCGCATTGCTCTTTATACTAAGATACAACGAATATAGCTACATATTTAAGTTATTTGCTAGAAATAATTTTCCGTATTTGGAAATGTCGATTTTGCATTTCAAATAAACGAGAAATTTACGTTATAAAACCGTCCACGATATTTTATAAGCTTAAGGTTTATTTTTATAATTTTCGTTATTTACATTTAAAATATAATAAACTAAAAAACTACTGAATAGCATAATTTTTTTGGTTCCAATTCTAGTTCACAACTGTGATAAGTTATAATAGTCTATACTTTTTTTTTAACGTTGGGAAATTCATTTACGCACGAGGTGTGGGACTCATCGGCAAAGTCAGTACTACCCACTAAAACCCAACAAAACTTTCCCCCGTCTTAATGGGGCGTCGCAGGATCGCTTACGCATTCAACTACGACGCCCCGACGGCAGGTCTGCCGAAGCAGATAACAACAACCATGGGGTTGCTTCAAGGTCCATTCTGCTATCAGAGAAGTACCAGGAGCAACCCGCATGTTACACCGCCCACCGAAGAGGGCCACCTCCTACTGCCCACCGAAGTGGGCCACCTCCCTGTGCGTTTCTTGTCTTCGCGCCCGGTTGGATTGCCGGGCACTTCTGAGACCCCCCCCCCCCCTCACCATGACAAGGTGAAAACACGTTGGGGGGGATAATAGTCTATACTAATATTTTAAGGAGGCAGAGTTTGTTTGTTTGGACGTGCTAATCTCAGGAACTACAAATCCGTTTTCAAAAAATATTTTTGCATTAGATAGCCCGTTTATTGAGAAAGACTATATATTATCATGCTACTACCCAAAGCAGCGGAACAGTAATCATAAATGTCAACAAATCGGGCAGATTTCCATACATTATTGTAAATAAATACTAAGCCGCGACGAACCCGAGCGAAGCAAGGTTGAATCGGTTCATAATATAAAGCCAAAGAGTTTTTTTTCTGCTAGTTTCTGGTTCTGCTAGTATTAAATATGTCCTAAGTGTCTTTTACTAATTTCTAATATATTTAAAAAAAAGGAACAGTTCCTCAAAAGACATCAATTTTCTTCTTATTCCAAAGCTCATCATATTTAAGCTTAATGGATGTAAGCAAACGACCATCAATAGACTTGATCAAAAGATGCTTCTGATAAAGCGGCTCTAAATTTAAACTTAACAATGTATACAGTCGAAGAATCTTTTCGTATTCAAAGTGAAATATCTCTTTGTAATCTTGTTGAATAATATAGGATTAACAAGACTGTCGTAGATCCGCTCTTGGGCCAAATTTCCTTTTATCTTATTCGAGTTTTATATCTAATTCCAATCAACGAAGCCAGGTCTTTGCGTAAGTAAGAAATGAACACTAACTTACGCAAAGGCTATTATAATTTCTAAAACTATATGTTATCCACTTATATCCATTATATATATATATATATATATATATATATATATTATATATATATATATATATATATATATATATATATATATATATATCCTCGGTGGTGTAGCGGCTAGCATGTACGGCTGCACACCTGGAGGTCCTGGGTTCGAGTCCCGGGTCGGGTCAAGTTTAGTTATTGAGTCTTTCTGTATAGTAAGACTCAGTAACAGCCCGGAGTTGGGAAGTTGGCGGTGTTTCACCCCCGTGCCTCGGAGAGCACGTAAAGCCGTCGGTCCTGCGCCTTAACTCTCACCGGTCGTGTCGAGTAGTCGTCCCATCGGAGTATGAGAGTGATAGGAATAGAGAGTGCACTTGTGTCTGCGCGTACACTTGTGCACTATAATATCTCCTGCGCAGTTGGCTAGTCTCAATGAGATTGGCCTCCGTGGCCGGAATCGGTCAGGAGAACATCATCATCATCATCAGAGCTTTTTTTTAACTTTTACATAACCAAACTCTCCTTATCTCTGTTTCTAATATTTGTGGGACACAACCTAACGAGGAGCTACTTTTTATATGACTTTTCAAATTATTTGTAATATATGTATACTCGTAAATTCTTTTTAAAACCTTCCTTACAACATAAATTATGACTTACTCTCAGTTTGCTCAGGTGCGTCCCTAGGTAGCTTTTACATTTTTAACCAAGTTCCAAAAAGGAGGAGGTTCTATGTTCTGTATGTATGTTTTTTATGTGTGTTCACACATTTCTCGGAAATGGTTTAGCCGATTTTACTATTTTAAACTGCATTATATTAAAATATATCTCGAGACGGCCCTATTAAATTTTCTTTCACAAAAACTATACCGGTTTCGAGAAAATCTGAAAAAATCATGAATTTTGAAGTACATTTCGTTTTATTTTTTAAAGTTTTTACTTTCTATTAATATTACATATTACACACAGACAGCTCCATCTTGGCTATTTTATTACTAACAGTATCCTACGTGTCTCTCCAGATCATAGATAGCACTAAATTTCTCTCAAATTCGTCCAGCCGTTTCAGAATGAAGGAGTAACTAACATACGTACATACATAAATACATACATACAAACATACATACATGAATACAAACAAACAAAGAACCAAAAACAATCTTAGGATTTTATAATTATTAGTAGTTGTGATATTATGTAATATTTAAACAAACCAAAAATTATTTAATGAAAAGGACAGAAAGTGCAAGACAAATAATTGTGTTCATAATGTAAGCTCAAACATTAGGGACGTGACATTTTACAGCCGGTCTAAAGGCGTGTTTGAACTCCTCTCTGGTGTAACGACTCAACCTATTACCGACCAAATTGCATTGTTTTCAACTATTACCACTTAGAAGCTGGACAATGGTCTTACTTCTAATCATTTGCTCTACAAATTGTCGTAGCGAAGATAGATGGTATTTGATTGGGTGTCGGTTCGATTCTTATTCGAGTTAATGTTTATACTATTAGTAAGGGTGCTCAAAACAAAGCCTGGTATATTTTGAAAGTTCATGCAACCGTTCGTTATGCTTGCTATACTTTACTGATGAGTTGTAAAATAAAAAAATCAATGAACCAAATAGACAAACACAGATTTATTTAAGTATATTTTTTTATTTATTTTTTTATTGTTATATCATTCTTGAAATAATATATCAAACATTTAATTTAAGTACATATTATTAAACATTTATTTCAATTATGATATAACAATCAAAAAATAGGGGATGAAAATTTTTATGAAACCTACCTTTATAGAGTTTTTTTGTAGTTTAAACGCAAGCGAAGCCGCGTTCTCTGCTAGTTATTATAAAAAATTTCTATGGAATTTCGACAAGAAAATAACGCAGAAAGTAATAAATTAAACACAAAGTTCGTGAAATCTGTAAAATTTAGCAATTTCACCAACAGCAAGTATAACAGATGTTCTAACATAAATAAGCGATTGTACCCTAACAAGTCGACTACGTCGTCAAGCCAGGAAATATGTCTCGGTCTGAAACACGTTCTTAAATCACTAGGTCAACGGCGCGTGACTTGGAAGACTGTCTTAAAGTTTTAAGCTTGTCTCTAAAAGTAGAACTTGACAACTGTCAAGAGTGCTACGAACTGAATTTTAAAATTAAATATTTGTTATAATTTCTATAGTAAATATTTCTTTATCAAATTTCTATAGTAAGTAAATATTAAGGAGAGAAAGATCATTTATTTAGTCATTAGTTCGTTTAAAATGAGAATACTTTTACATTTTAATATAAACATTTCCGAAATTTCTCTCACTACAATAGAATGTTATTAGTTTTATGTACAAAAGGGTCAGTATGTCGTGTTTTGACAATACAAATTCGAAGTTACATATGTAAATAGTAACAATTGTGGAACTAATGGTCGGGAATATGTATATTGTATGTGTATATAAGTCAGTCTTGTGTACGTAAAAATAATAAATGTGTATATTGCAAGTGAACCTATAATCCCTAAAGAACCAAATAAACAGCCATTTATACCATGAGTTAGTAATCTATACTAATGTTATAAAGAGGAAAGATTTGATTTTTTGTTTGTATGTTTGTTTGTGCCGCATAGGCTCCGAAACTACTGATGTGATTTAGATGAAATTTGTTAAGGTGATAATTTGAAACCTTGGAAAGGATATAGGATAGGATAGGATAGTTTTTATCCCAGAAATCATCCCTTAAGGGAGTGAAAATCGGGATGAAAGTTTGTATGGGGAATCAACGTAGGGACGAACCCGAGCGAAGCGAGGGCAAGTCGCTAGTAAATAATAATAAGAGCATCTGCTTAATAAAGTCTTATTTATATTATTTAATTAAATTTATTATAGCTGAAATTCTTTCCAAGCATTTTACATTGTATCGTCCAACTAGAATGTCTGAAACATGTTCTTAATTCATTAGAACAACGGCGCGTGACTTGTCTGTCATTATTAAAGTTTTAAGCTCGAGCTTCAACTAAATAACTGTCAACGTTTTCATCCTTAGATAGCGTAATTGAATAATAAAACAATATTAATATTTGGATTAATTTATAAATGCAAAAGTTTATGTGTAAAATTGTCTTTATGTTTGTTATTCTTTCACGCTAAGATGACTGAACGAATTTTGATAAAATTTAATAAAAGTAGGCTTTGACCTCCTCCCGATTCGCGTTCAACTTCACATGGTGGAGGAGGAGGGGTAGGGGCATTATCGTCCGGTAATCCAACCGGATGTGAAGCCAAAGAACACACAGGAAGGTGACCAACCTTGGTAAGTGGTGATAGTAGAGCGAACTGTGGGAGCAACCTTGGTTGTTGTGATCACCTTCGGTAAGCCTGTCGTCGTAGCGTTTGTGGTTGAGAGTGTAAGGGATGCTGCGAGGTTCAATTACTATTATAATACACTGGAGATTCCGTTGGCGGGAGTCCCACATAACCACCTGTATGCTAGTGGTATGCATAAATACATTTCCCAGCATAACAAAAAGACATTGACCTGCAGTAATCTATGGAAACTAGTATTAGGTGACTAAGTCGACATAGATGACAGAAGAGACTAAACTTGTATATAAACTTTAAATAACACAGATATATTTTTTTCATTTCAACGTTCATTTTTAAACTACATATATTATTAGGTTTCATTTAAAATAACCATATATTTTGTAGTTTAAACTGAAAGAATTCAGTAATATTTCATAAAGTAGTTCACGATATGACACTAGTAGAGTAAATTCTAAATAGGAAGAGACTTTTACATAGAAGTGACAAAATTCTTGGCTTTAGCTTTTATCGTATTCGGTTCCTGTACACTGACATTTTCAACCGACTTCGAAAATGAGGAGGTTCTCAATTCGACTGTATTTTTTTTATGTTTGTTACCTCAGAACTCCGTCATTTATTAACCGATTTGGACAATTTTTGTGTTGTTTGAAAGTGTATGCTTCCAGATAGGTCCCATTTAAATTAAAAAAAAATACCACCCCTAAGGGTGGAAAAATAGCTAATGATGAATTTAACCTACTTCTAATTGTCATATTGATTTGAAACTTTACAAGTGTTTCTATTTCCGTTGATAGTACAGTGGTTCGGTATTGTTGACCTGATCTGATGGTAAGGCCAGAAGGTGGATAGGTGGAACTCTTCAACGGCTAATAGTATATACTTTGAGTTTGGGCTTATTTTGTTTGATTTGACAAGCCTAACAGGTTAGAATTCTTACTTTGCTACTACTGTCTACACTAAAAAGGGAAAAATAAACACTTTTTAACAAAAAAATAAAAACCGACTTCAAACAAAAGCACTAAAAAGTAAAAAATAACTAATTGGTAGTTTTCATTTACTATACATACTGATCAAATATTTTCGAAGTCGGTGTGCTGTGGGTGTGTGTGTATTTAAATATATTAAATATCTACATACGTTAAATAGCAATAGAGCGCTATATACTTCGATGGCAATTGGCTTTAACAATCTGTACCTATAATCAAAAATGGATATCTGTCTCAAACAAGGGTCGAATCTGCTACTACCGCTGTAATCCTACTAAATACAGTAATTAGAAAAATAAGAAATTTAACGTTGGCAAACTATAGATTGAAAGAGATAAGTTTCAATATTAATATTTAAATTAACGAACACTTATTTAAAATGGCAAAGTTCTCCAACTCAATGAAATTATAAAATACTATCTATACATTAAAGATATAATATATACATATTTTCTTATTATATTTTGAGCTTTATACACCGAACGTCTATCATAGATATTGGTTGCTTTGTAGATAGACTCGAGATTTCAATCTTCATTTTAGTTTTTCTGCGAGTATCGTAACACTGTGTAATTCTTAAATCCCTAGCTAGACTTTATTATATAATATCTTAACTAGATTGTGGGAAACCTAGTCTATATCTATACTAGCGACTCACCCTTGCTCCGCTCGGGTTCGTCCCTGGGGTGGGGTCTGGGAGGACCACCCTTATCCTTATCACTTAGGGGTATGGAAAATAGATAGTAGCCGATTCTCAGATCTACTGAATACGCATATAAAATTTGGTAAAAATCGGTAAAGCTGTTTCGGAGGAGTACGGTAACAAACATTGTGACATGGAAATTTTATATATAAGATTTATATGGATACAACACAACATATATATGACATATATGAACCAATGACATTATATAGACATAGTATTTAAACGTTCGCTTTCTACGGGAATAGAACTTCTGACTTAATAACTTGTAACAAACCGTTTTAGCGTTTCACGATGGCTCCACCCACGTAGTTCATTATATAATACTATATGTTCATAAGTGATAGTCTATTTTTTATCCTGATTAATTTAAAGTTTCATCAAAATCCGTTCAATACTTTTTGCGGAAAGTGCAAAAAATATACATCCATATATCTAAGAATGAACACAAACCTATGGGCTTATAATATTAGTAGGTCGTCGTTTCCTGTACTGTACTTTTTAATGACGCCTATTCTAAGTTCCAAATTTGGAAATAAGCTTTTTGTAAGTGAAGTAATCAGCTTCCATTTTAAGTACAATGAAAACAAATTTAAAATATTTACATTTTTTACATTATTTTTTGGTTTATAAGATTTATTATCTTTAAGCTTGATTGCTTTATTAATTAAGTATTAAACGATACGTGGGGTTTTATTTCCAAAACGTAAATTTAAATCTATACATATAATAAAATTCTGAGATGAATCTGTACATTAAATATATATTTTTTTTAAATTTATTGAAATATAATGAATATTTATTTTATTTTATTATCGAAACAGAGACCGAATCTATAGTTTTTAGAATTTTTGTCTGTCTGTCTGGGAACGCATTACAACAAAACCACTAGACAGATTTTAATGAAATTTGGTATGACGGTAGCTGGTGATCCGGGTCAACATATAGTATATTTTTACTGCCGAAAACTATCTCGTCACTAAGCGATCTATACTAACCGTTAAAACGTACCTAGGGACGAACCCGAGTGAAACGAGGGTAAGTCGCTAGTATAATATATAATCAGATTTTCTGAATGAGTTTTTTTTACTATCTACTGCGAGCACTTGTTCAATTCCTTTATAAATATTTATGGATAATATACTTCTATATATACTATATGATAATATACTATATTTTCTCATCTAGTAAGAGATCGTTCTCTCCACACATCTACCAAGAAAATATTTATATATGAAAAATCTAGTATAGACTGCTCAAAAATACGATCGTAATCTTTGACTATACGTGGAATTTTCATTCAAGCGAACTGATCCTTTTTTATTTTTAAATCAGATTGTACGTTATTTATTAGCTCTCTACAATTTATATATTTTTATAGTATTCAGTGACAAGCAAGTGCACAGCCTACCTGATGGAAAGCGTTACCTGTCACTCATAACACCTACGGTTCATGCACTTAGGTTTTATGTAACAAAAATGCAGAACCGCAGGTGGGTTATCACTGTGAGGACTAAGATGATATGCCTGATGCCTCTTGCCTGTAATTGCGCTGGCTACCTTATCCTTCAAACAGGAACACAACAATGTAATGATTGTTGCTTGGCGGGAGAAATAGATAAGGAGGTGGTACCCATCCAGTCGGACTCCTCCGGCTTGACAGAGACCTACCACCAATCAAATTTTTATACTGTTCCGGTTATAATATTGCAGTGGATACGACGATAAAATCTCAAAGGTACAATATTCTCACAGATCGTATTTCTGATTGCATAATAACTAGTATGAATTAGTTTTCCTCATCGAACGTGAAGAGCATAAGCAGTAAGAATATTCATGACGCGATTTTATAAAATGCTTTTTAAAGAAAATATGAAGTATGAATTGATCACTGCGGAAAGTAATACGTTATCCTATTATTTATAATATTCGTATGAAGCTTGAAAGTAGCATAAAACCTTACGTTTTAAAGGAAAAGATATATATGCATTGAGAATTATTATTAAGTGTTATTTTATTTAATTAATAATCCATACTAATATAATATAAATGCTAAAGTAACTCTGTCTGTCTCTTACCTTTTCACGCTTAATCTGCTGAACGATTTAGACGAAATTTGGTATGGAGATAGTTTGAGACCCTGGAAAGGACTTAGAATAGTTTTTACCCCGGAAATCATTCCTTAAGGGGGCGAAAGGAGGGTGAAACTTTGTATGGGGAATGAATAATTTCTCAAGTAGGGGATATAAAACTCATCATACCTATCCATGTATTGTGTATATATATAGTCTATGTATACCATACTAACCATCATAAAGTATTTAGCGAGGGTGAGTCGGTAGTATATTTATTATTTTTAATTAGTAATTTTTTTTGAAGTGAAACGTCTTTAGGCGCGCCATGAAAGGAAAAAAAAATTATTGGCGTTACGATTTCAGTCGAAACGTTTGTTAAGGAAGTGAATAAATAGTCAATTAAAAATAATTTAAACTATTATATGAATATTTTAAGGAATAAATTAAATAAAAATAGATATTTATAAAAAAATACTCTTTTCATTTATTTTTAAATGAGCGCTGGGATCATTCATCACATCAATTCGTAATTCTTCATTTTTTCATTATCAATTGGTATTGATAAAAAATTATTTACTTGAAATATTTGCTTATACATAATATATATATATTTTTTTTATATTGCAACATTTGATTGAAAATTAAATTTTATCTTCACATCTTCCGTTTTATGTGAATAATGAAATATTGTTATCCTTTTAAATCGATAAAAAATTTTTTTTAGTATCTTTCCTATCCTAATTATTGAAACATAAATTGAATTTTATAAAAAATACCGTTAACCTACAGAAGTTTCACTACTTGCGCGTGTCACACATTGATACACACACTCTTTATTTATTAATTAATTTTAACTATAAATAATATAAATTTTATTATACTTTTTTATTATTCATAACACCTCCAGGTAAATTTCTAAGAAATTAATTAAATTTCTAAGAAATCTGTTGTTGACTGTAACGCTGCCGTGTCCGCGGTTGTTGAGGAAATAATAATAGTAAAGGTTTTTAATGATATGAATGGCTTTGAAAGAAACTTAGTACGCTAATAGACCAACTGTAATGTTACGTTTCTGTATTTTTTAATAGATGGTGCTGTCTAAAAACATAAAAAAAGAAAAGAAACTTTCACGCGAAAAAAGCTGCGATAAAATTTCTAGCGACACCATTAATTACAAGACCCCGAAAATTAATTTAAGGACAAATACTTTACTTCAATTTATTAATTTTTATATTTTTTAAATATATGTTTAATACTGTAATTTGTAAAAAAAACGTTCAGAAACTAAGAACTTGTACTATTTTTATAATTTTACACTAACTATAAAGTTTGATTAAAGCTTTTAAATTTTCATTTTAACTTTGTTTCTATTCTAAGCAAAATAATGAATTCTAATTATAGTCATCTATTAGGTATCGGAGAGCTAAAAAGATAGTTACTTATAATTTAGAGATCCAGCCAGATGGGGAGCTGCCGCCGAAAAACACGACTTGCCTACTTCCCTTCAAATATCCGGGTCAGGCATTGTTTCTTTGTCACCGAACCGGACAACTCAACGACAAACTTAAGTTTGCGCTCCTCAAAACATAAATCGTAGTACAACTACACCTAAGATCTTCTATCCCAACTGTATATTACTCTTGCGACAAAATACAAAAGATATCTGACGGCCGCTCTTGGCATTCTGCCTCGTTTTGTTTGACCATTGCCTCTGTGTTTTTAAGTAATTGTGTTAATGATTAAAATTTATATAAATGATGTTCGAAAATATTTTTTTTTTCTTTATTCGGATTCTTTACAATATTTTTTTTTAAATCTAATCTTTTCTCTGAAAGTGCTTTCTTGTAATATTAAGCATAAATAACAATTACTTTGGCGTGAACTCTTATTAAATAAGTTCAATAAGAAATAAATAAAAAAAAATATTTTTTTATCTATACATATAATAAAATTGTAACAATGCCGAATCTGTACATTAAATATTATTTGGAAAATCTTATTGAAATAAACATCATTATCGATACAGAGGCCGAATCTATAGTTTTAAGAATTTTTGTCTGTGTGTCTGTCTGTTACCGCATCACAAAAAACCACTGGAGGGATTTTGGTGAAATTTGGTATGGTGATAGCTGGTTATCCGGGTCAACATATAGGATAATTTTTACCGAGAAAAAAAACAAAAACTGCAATATAAGAGTACACTAATATGTAAAACCTAAGAATTTGGTTTTTGATCATCTGAACGCGGGTGGAGCCGCGCGCAATGCTAGTTAATAAATAATTACTTACTTCATTTTCTTTTCAGTTTTAGAAACATTTATAATAATTCACATTGTTAAAACTTAAAAGAGATTTAGAGTTTTACTTATATTTATTTTTTGAGGATTTATCGTCCAGGATAAGTATTGAATAATCAAGAACTCTCTTATTTTTGATGCTTATCATAGTACAAAAGCTTACTAACTAAAACTTAGCTAACACAATAATATACAAGTGACATAATATATACCCAACACAGAGTATATATCGTAACATTTTTCCAAGCACACATTGCATTTAGCGAAGACTGATAGCAGCATTACGTACGATCCCATTTTGCGACGTTTAAATTGTGAGACACGTAAAGTGTTGTTATTTGTTCCTTTGTAAGTTTATTCTTTTTTCCTTTCCCGGTTATGAGTAATGGTGGGACGGAGAGAGCTCGACGTGGACCAGACCTCGTGAAATACGATCGCGATGCGGTACGCGTTGCTTGCCCCTATTGTGATTTCCTTTGTTATTTAGTTTTTGCGACTGCCGTACGCACTTGGCCCGTTTTGTGCCTCTAACACACTTTATTCATTCTCTATACTACATTATATGGTAATAAAATAAGAATTATTTACTATATTTCATAAAAATTACTGGACTTTATAAAAAAAAATCTTTTTCATATAATACAATCTATAATAAAATACACGAAAGCTAATACATATTTCGTTTTTGTAGAAAATAAAGAACAATCATTCGAGATTTCATATTAAGCTCTAATACACTATACTATAAGAAGATAAAATGCCTTCAATTCTTTTACTAAACTAAATATAGAAAAGCGAAATAAAAGAAAAAACCGAATAGACTTACGTGAAATGGGGGAATACGTAACAATTTAACATCTCATCGTTCAGATTGGAGGAGCCAATACCAAAATGATATGTAACAAAGCTCGAAATATAAAAGATTGGGTAATTGAATTCGCAAAGGAAAAATGTATGTAGATTACAGCACTTCGAGGAGATAACAGGGGGTAGTGTACTAAGATTTTACACTTCGCCGATGGCTGCAAACCCTCTAATATTATTATGGTAATGCGACCAATTTCAATAAAAGCGTTCGCCTCCAAAGACATTTCCTTTTAGGTAGGTATAAATCTGGTAGACATGTGACGGTTAAGAAGACACGGGTCTGAATTTGTAGCTCATATCTTTTCACGGTTTTTCTTCATTTCGAATTTGGAGGCGAATCGAAAAACGATGCGGGATAAATTTATTATCGGCTCAAATATTCGTATTTGTCCTGTACGTATTGGACTGGGAGCGGATGAACCAAATTAAATAGAACAAACCAAATACATCGTTTAATAACAGTTTTTAACATTGGTTACATATAATACTCGGTGTTCGAGTTGCTATGGTAGCTACATATTGCAACGGAAGTCGGGGGTTATATACCCATGGAAAGCAAATATTTATATTTGCCATAAAGTTACCTGTCCAATGGTCTATAAAACTCGATATTTTGAATTAAAGTATACAAGAGTTAACAAAAGCTCTTATTTTGACATACTCTTTCCATTGAGTCATAATGTTTAATTTAAATACATTCCTGAAATGAAATGAAATTCGATAATACTATCTTTATAATTTTTGATAAGATAATAAAATATAAATCGCGCCTGAACTATTGGATCTCTGCGAAATCTTTCATTCCCTGTAAATCTGTGAAACCGTCAGACTTGACTAATGGAAGCACTCAGCTCTAGCAGCTTATCTGTTGCTTTACCATGCTCTTATTTTACAATTGCGAAAAATGAGTAACAATGTTATACACATAAATAACATTTTATTTATATTTTGTAGTGTGATTTAACATAATACTATAATATAACTAGCGACTCACCCTCTCTCCGCTCGGATTCGCCCCTAGTTACTTAAAACATGGGGGGAGGGTAGGTACGATGGTAAAAAATACTTTATACGACCTATTCTTAATTCACATACCTACCAAATATACAAAACACACACATCTTTATTACATCTTTTTTAATTTCTTCTTACCTTAAAAATACTTAAATCTATACTAATATTATAAATGTGAAAGTAACTCGTTCACTTTTAACGCTTAAACCCCGAACAAATTTCGATAATATTTGACAAGGCTACCCTTGGCTCCGCACCGCTTATCACGCGAGCGAAGTCGCGGGCAAAAACTTGTAACAAATAAAAATAACATACAAATTTAATCATTAATATTTTTAATACAATTAACGTATTATTACGATCAATTCGCTCTACTTTAAACTACTTAAATTTAAAATTACCATCATATACACGTTTCTAATTTTTAACTATACACATACATTTATATTTCAATAAAATACGAAATTTAACATTATAGGACGTTACCTCAACGCTACTGTATATAGAGTAGTCTCAATAACTTTTGACTCTTTCGTTTCCTCAAAATAAATTTCATATATTTGGACTCCCTATCGCCTCTACTATCCAAAAATATCACCTACTCCTCCAAGGGCCTCGTCCCATATACTAAACTGCAGATTAAGTATAGTATAAGTAGAGTAGATAGATATCTTTTGTCAACACTTTTATTAAAATATATAATTCCTAAATTATACGTTCTAAAGTCGTTATCAAAACATTTTTGGTACAGAAACCTTAGTGCCCAGAGCAGACTCGCACTTATTTGATCAAATTATTGTAATTAACTGAGGACAAAAAAGATTTCAAAAAGAAAACTACTTAATTTTATCTTCAATTATCTAGAGCTAGTAATAAATAAAATTAAAGATCAAACTGTTAAGGAAGAGAATGTTCGTAAATACCAAAACGGTGTAGTCTGATGTAAAGCATGCGTAAGCAGCCTCTATGCGTGCTCAGAATGATTGAACACTGCAATGCAGAGTGATTGAATGTTTCCATTCTAGGGTGCTTCAGCTTGTTTACAGTCCAAAGGCTAAGCCTAATGGGTTGATAGCATTAATATCGCTATAACTTTAAGAGGAGCTTACCCGAATTATTAAAGAAGCTACTATATACGCTACTCCGTATGTTGTTAGTATTATATGGTAAGGTAATATTTATAGATTTCGTAATTTTCAGGTCAAAATAAAAAAAAAATTGTAACGTTTAACTATCGTAGTAAACGATATGTGATCAAATGCTCCTGTTGAGTTTGTTTAATCCGCTTAAAAGAAGAAGTACAAAAATGAAATAAAAGTATTAAAAAATATTTAATAAATAAAAAAGTAATGCCATTTTATTAGAATTATTCAATCCAAAAATCATAATATTTTTCTAACAATTACGGGATATATAAACATTCATACTTCATAAAATCGTAAATTATTCACTTCTATGAATTTTAAGCGTGACATTAGAAACATACACAATTTTACTCTTATAATATGTATATACATACATATTATAACAAAATAATATAAAATAATTACCTTTGAAATTATCTTATAGCATTCTACATACATTCAATCTCCATAGAAATGCCAAGTGAATGCTTGTGTTAGTTCTTCAGATGTTTATATTGGTTTGGTAAAGACAAAGCACGACGTTCAAATGTCGTCCAATGGGCAATGCCTTAAAATAGGTCTAGAATGCGCATTAGTATTAAACCAATGCTAATATGCTTTAATTAATACATTTTGTATGAAGACTATTGTGTTCATTTCAGGCAAGTTTCACATCTGTTTTTTATTTTGCAGTAAGCGAGCAACATTTCGAATGATTATCATAAATGATGAATGGTGAGTTGAATGAATGGGGTTGTCCTATTATTATTTTTTTGTGAAATTATGTCTATGTAAATACGATTTATATAAATTTACTGGACCTTAGTATTTTTTAAAATAATATGTCCCTTTACCTGAAATATTAAAAAGTAATGTAAGTCAATAATGGCAGTGGTAGCCTAGTTGTGATGCGCTCGGTTAGGAAACCGAGTAAAGAAGGTTCAAATTTCGGGTCTCACACCTTTGATATTTTCATGTGCCTTGCACATGCCTTACAGTGAATGAAAACATCGTGAAGAAACCTGCATTTGTGAGAGAACCTAGGAAAGTTGATAAAAGACATATGTAGTCCGCCCGCACTTGTTCAGCATGGTGGACTATGGCGTGATCGCTCTCACATTGAAAGTAGGTTTGTGCCCAGCAGTTGAACGTTAAAAAGTGTCTGAATACAATACAATAGATCAATTTACGGTGTGCACTGTCATTTTTAAACTTTTAATTGTAAATTGTATCTATATATTATACAACACTCACGATATATTATAAAGTTCTATTAGAAACTTAAGTCTTTAATAAAAGATAAAAATATCCTAGATCTATCTTCGTCGCGGCATCGTGTGTCCGCATTATAAAAATGAATGTTAAACGGGAGAATGAACAGTAGGTGTTTGAAGCGTGCCGCTGCATAAAAAGCTTTTACTGCATCGTTCTCAATATTTGCATTCCATTCCTGGTTACAATTTCAGTGGAGGCAATTCTTATTGTTCACATCTTTTGTACTCGTTATGTACGTATGTGACACATGCCGTAGCCATGAACGAATAAACCACTGGACGAGACATAAAATACAAATGTATGAAAACTCGTTCAACCAAAAGACGCATAACGCACACAAAGATTTTATTACATTATTATACACACAGGTACACAATACAATATTTCTAGTGCTTGAACGTAATCGATAAAATACATATATCGATGAACCAATGAATGACATTTTAGACATTGGTTAGCATAGTCATCATATTTTACATCTTTTAATTTAAAATATCTGTATTTATTATAATAAATTAAAATAAATGAATTAAAGAGGCAATAATAATGTGTCAAATAATAATTATTTTTTAATTTGATTTATATAAATACGATGGCATTGATGGCAGCATTCTGTTAGCCTATAATAATGTTAATGAACAAATGAATATCGGGTGTATATTCCATTAATATATAATAAAAATTATTTTTTAAAGATTAAAAAAATATTAAGCTAATTTAATTAAATAAAGTGATTTTGTTGATTCTGTTATTGAATTATTTTAATTGGCAATTGATTGTCTCGGGTAGCTTATAAAAATGTGACACTGTCCTAATATTGCTCAGTTCTTAATAAACATTTGTGAAATTAGGAAAAAGAAAAAGTGATTGCAAATTAAAGTGAGTGTTGGATCGTGAAAGTAAAATAGATCGTGAAAGTAAAGTGTTTTATTACAAATCGCCAACCCAGAAGTTTAGTGCTAAAACATTATTGTTTGATTTTGTGTAATTTATGTGTTGAAATAAAATGATCTTTATTATTATTACAATGGAATAATATTCCAAAGTATATAAATGTGGTATAAAATAAAATAAAAAATTAAGTACACATACTAATTATAATTTTTGCATTTATATTTTTATGTGACTTAGAAAATATTTTTATAAATTTATTGTCATCAGATTGTAGGATACTGAGATAAAAGTATTTTATGTTATTGTACTGTACAAATAACACAATTCGTTCAGTTATTTCGTCAAATATCGATATATTTTTCGACATTGTCAAGCACTAGTCGATGTCAAATGGACTCACTCGACAGTTTAGTCATTTGTTCTGAATGGTATAATCCAGGGATTTTATGATGGTTGTCAGATGTCAACAATACATAGAAATATCGACTATATTTAACATAGTTGGATAATATGACATTTTATTTTACAATTTTATTAAATTGTGTGATAAATAACAATAAATGTAATAAAATAATGTATTTACAAGTGAAAAGAAACAGTGCTGCTTCCGCCGCTATAGTTTTTACACCATTTAACAGAACATTTAGTCATTTTTGGCAGATTGTTTGTTGACAAATAAATGCTTGAGACTGACGCAAAAAACAAACGACAAAGGCTGAAATTTCCTGGCTACTAATAAGACAGATAAAGGTACGTCCGCTTATATGTCTGGTCCAGTGACTTATTCGTTCATGGCCGTAGCATACGTAAAATTTTACATTTTTTAAATATATCCAGTTGTTTTAATGTCTCTATTGAATAATTATAGTTTGTTTTAACATAACTAAATTATTTTCAGAAAAAATGTTTTTATAAAAATTACTCATTAATTTACAATAAAAAAAGTTTTTTTCTTGTATTTTCTTAGCACATACTCATACTCTTATGATACTCATATCTTACCTGTCATTGATCTTGCTACTGTATCAATCAGTGTTTTTAAAAACAAAGTAAAAAGACTATCTTTAAATAATTTGTTGTATTTCCTCTTTATTTCTTGACAAAAACGATACCATACATGATATATTGCATTAGAACTTTCCTCAACAAAGTTTACGCTCTTTGTGAATGAATGAATAATTGAATAGAGTTGTAAAAGTTTACTTCAAGGAAATTGGACACTGGATACTTTTCCTAGAATTAAATTATTCTATACAGACTAATACCTAAAACAAATCTAAAATACTAGATGTGCTTTAATGATCACGTATTGTTCCCGTATAGTAAACATTTTTGTAAAATGTTATGTTTTAACGTAAGGTAAGAAATCGGTCGAGCGGTTTTTTAAAAAATCAACAATAATTTTTTTTTAAATTGTAATCGAATATGTTATTAAAAAACTTTCTTCTTAAAAATTACTTGCTTATTACGTCTACACAAAAAGATTAAGCAATTTATTTAAAAAAATAATTTATTTTTGATTTTTTTAAAAACCACTCAACGTTCGATAAAATTTAAATGGGACCACCTGGGAAGTATACCTTTCGAAACAAAAAAAATCCAAATCGGTTCAGGCGTCTTCGAGTAATCGGTGAACATACATAAAAAAAAGATTCCGACGAATTGAGAACCTCCTCCTTTTTGGAAGTCGGTTAAAAAACATATTGTCCAAATCCGTCCAGCCATTCTAAAGTGATGCGCTTACCAACGAATAGCATTTCACGTTGTACAACACATAAACAACATAATTATGAAACACACAATTTAACAACAAAATCTTATGGTCAATTTAAATTTTAACTTTGTATGGGAATCAAACTCATGACCCTATTCAATGTAAATTAAACAGCAAAATCACACAATCTATATATTTTACATATAAACAACAGATAACAAGTAGTAAAGTTGGTGCCCGACCAAAGTGAAGCGCGTTATTGGATGAGCATAAACGAAGAGGCGATATTAAAGTCGCCGGCTCCATCGTTTATCACGTTAACCATATGTGGCAATAGACACGGGGATAGTTGGCAACGTATGCCGCGGACTAAATTAATGTATTAACGTTCTAGATGGTCCCTTCACATTGAAGGTGAAAATTAGTTTTCTTTATAAAATAACTAGTATAACCGGCTGCTACGCCCGCGTTCAATCTACAAAAAAACTCTTTAGCTTTGTGTTATACAGCGGCTCACCCTCGCCTCGCTTGGGTTGGTCACAATATATGCGTTTATATAATATTGTTCATACAAAAATACTAAAATCGCGATTACAAAATGGGGGTGGAGGTAGGAGGGTGAAAAATACTGTATGACCTACTAAATATACAAAAAAAATCATTAAAATCGGTCGAGCCGTTTTGAAGGAGTGCAACCACACTGTGAAATGAGATATTTATATATTAGATTGTATAGTTTTTAACTTATTTAGCTGGATATGAAAAGTTAATAAAATTAAAATATGATTTTGTTTTTTCATTTTGGATACTTAGTTTCACCAAGAAGATCGATTCTCTTTTATGGCAGTAATTCAATAATATAGTACAGATAATAATCAATAATATATATATATATATATATATATATATATATATATATATATATATATATATATATATATATATATATATATATATATATATATATAAATCATAACAAAACTTTTTAACAAAAAAATAATAACCGACTTCAAACAAAAGCACTAAAAAGTAAAAAACAACTGATTGGTAGTTTTCATTTACTATACATACCTAATCAAATATTTTCGAAGTCGGTGTGCTTTGCTTTGTATGGGCTGGCATGGATTTCGGAAATATTTGATTAACTATGTATTTAATAGGTAGGCTTTAATTACTTAGCCAAAGACAAACATTAAAAAAAATACAGTCGAATTGAGAACCTCCTCCTTTTTGAAGTCGGTTGAAAATGATCAACATTTAATAACAAAAAAGAAAATTAAAAACGTACAACAGTAATAAATTGTTAAGAAGATAATATTGTACATACAATTCGCATTTCGCACGTAATTTTAATACCTGCACCGATGAATGTTTTTTGTTTTATTTTCGGTTAAGAATGAGAAATTTTCCTCATTGTTTAAAACAATACATTTTCGGAATAAAGAATTTTCTCATTTTTCACCCAAAATGTGTTCTAGTAAGTGCACTACAAAGATATAGTTAAAATATCCTTTCGCTCTAAATTTTACTTAGAGCGAAAGGATATTTTAACTATATCTTAAGAACTTTTACTGTTGCGTGGTCCAGTCTAGTTCTTTTGGTGCTTGGAACTCTTTACTTGAGCAATACTTTTCAAACATTATTGTTTATTTTTATACTGTAGCAGTTTTCGAAAGACATGTGAAGTCCGCCAACCCGCACTTGGCCAGCGTGGTGGACTATGGCCTGATCCCCGTCGTATTGAAGGGTGGCCCGTGCCCAGCAGTGGGACGTTAAAAAGGGCTGAATGCAAATGCAATGCATACTGTAGCTAGTACTCAGTAGCAGCCCGGAGTCGGAAAATTGGCGGTGTATACACCCTATTATCTCGGATACTTACCTCCGCTGAAGTATTCGCCTTAAAAAGGCATAGATAGTGCATTCGTGACGAGCTACATTCTTGTGCACTATAATATTATATGTAACGCACTTGAGTAGTCTTAGCAAGATATCACATATATCATTTCGATTTTAGCAAAAAATTAATTAATTGTGTTTATCGAATGAATTTAAAAGTAAAAGTTATTAAGTAATAATGATACTTGTAAACAGTTGAAAGCTTTCAAACAAATCGAAAGCTTAGCCATATTATATTTATATAAAAGCACATTTATTTTGAGCTAATTATATGCCTTAATTATCCGAATTTATTAAAAAAAATTATAACAACTTTATACATAAATAACAATTTGCATTTTGTTAGCGTTCACCTGTAGGTATCTATGTGATCAATCTATGTAACAGAATTTTTGAACGCGATTTTCACCCACTTCAAAAGTTCAGATTGAACTGAGACTTTACCTATTTAACACGGACCAATGACAATACAATAATTTATAAAAAATAATAAAAAACTATAAAAATACGCGTTTATAGCAGATCAAACTAAAAAAGGAAAATAAATTATATATGATTTCTAAAAGTAGAGTTAGTGTAAAAATATTGTACCAAACGCACCAAGCCTTTTTCACAATAACATTAATTTTCTCATTCATCTGTTTATTCTTATACTAAAAAATATGTTTTACTTTTTAATTCGGTTCATCATTAAAGCGCGTTTTTTTTTTAGTTTTTTAAACTAAAATTTTTATTAGCTAGTTAGTCAATCCCTTTCACATTATTAACAGATTCTGAATAAAAAAATTTTTTGCTAGTTTTATGATCTATAGACTAGGATTTGTTCAAGGTACACTAAGTTTCATCTAGATCCATTTAGTCGTTTCAGGGTGGTGGTAGCGGTAACAAAAATACACTCTTATATACAGATTTTCATATTTATAGTATTAGTATAGTGAAACAGGTATTTTTTCTTAATAGTACAGAAAAAGTACAAGTAATGTGAAAAGTACTCATAGCACCCCACCTGCCTAACGACCCAGTTTCGCGGTGCTTCTATTGAAAACGAGAACATAATTTATGATCCCTAATACGAATATATTTGCGTATTTCTTTAAAATTATGCACGCTGATGCTCGGAAAATGACACATTGAGTGTTGAGTTAATTAAAGAAAATTGCGGTAGAAATGGTATTTTCGCTGTAAAGAAATCTGATAATTTGTACAGCAACAGTACATGTTCATCTTCATACATTTGAAGGTGTAGATATTTGCTAAGGTTTGTATTTCATTCCGTTCTTTTAAAGTTCCATAGCTGGGCCAAGCCTCCTCTCAATGCGAGTGGGAACACCTCGCTGACCTAGTGCGGCACACGTCACATGTCTTTTGAGAACTTGCAAGGTTCTCTCAGTCATGTAGGTTTCCTCACTTCCACCGTAAAACAAGTGGTAATCACGTTGAAAATGATTCGCACATAAAATACCACAGATGTGAGACCCAGGTTTTGAACCCGCTTTACTAATTCTCCAAGTAAGCACGTTACCACTGGGCTAACACTACCTAAAGTTTTAGGAAACTTTACTTATCTCAATATTAAAAACTTTGATTCTTAGTTCATCATACGATCAAAGATTATCAAGAAACTTTTATACAAGATTGGCATAGAGCGTTACCCGTAAAAAGAATGCATGCTTGTTGATGTTTCATTACCAGTTGAAGAGCGTGGGATGTATTCCACGCTTTTATCTCAACATAACTCAAACAAAAGACCTTACAACATTATAAACCTCAAAAATCGAATCTACGTATAACGCTAGAGCTTACGCCAATCAAACAGTCACTGCCCTTTAACAAAATAAATATAGTTACTTACTCATTTTTATATAAAATATTATGAAATTGTATATCTCATCTTTTACATCTGCAGTACCATAACATCGCACATTACATTAACTATGACATAAATCCACATTAAGCGTTGCATCTAAACTGAAAGACGTAAACCTAATGTGAGTTCTGCATTAAAGTAATAAGAAAACTTAGTATATTCTGTTTGCACCTTACACTGAGGCACTGAAACACAGGCAGTGCAGGTATTCAACATTTAATTAGTGTAAACAATGACGGGAAAGGCTAGGAAAACGTCAATTGTACTAAGAAATGAAATGTCATAAGTAACCAAACAAAATTTTGATTTTAAACTTTATATGGTTAATTTTAGGTCGCCTTTACTTTGTCATCTTGTAATATTTCAAAGCTTCATGAAGTACAAGCTACGGACAATAATATCGATGTATTGTTTCTGATCACTCATACTCTACTCTACGTAAGATTGAACGTACGTCGTACAATTTGAATTTTTTTTTAAATCGTTGCTTAAATAGAAATAAAAACGTACAGCCGAATTGAGAACCTTCTCCTTTTTAAAGAATTCGGTTGAAAATGGGGGTGCAGTGAGATTTATAATAAATTGTTATTATATGGTTAGTTGGCACAGCATATTAAGTGAGCGGTCTCAAACTCTTCCATAATCTT